>CM048046.1:10572500-11172500 GCA_026259375.1 Verasper variegatus | reverse complement strand
GGACTTGGCAGGGGGCACCTGACGCTATAAAAAATTGTCCTTGGTTTACTTGGTTGATGTAAACAAGCGACAACCGTGTGATCTTGAACCTATTCTCTGCTCTTTTCTCAGAGTGCAGAAATAGGAGTATGGGAATTTGTCTTTCCCGCGTCACACACAGCTTAGAAAAATCTGCTCCATCACACATACTGCGAGACCCCGACCTGTCTCCAAACTACATTCACTTTCAATAAAATGCAAGTCAGCAAGGATTTACTTAATTTCGTGTGTGGGATTTCTTCAAATGAGAGCGAATGACAGCTGAAAATTAGGCTTTTTATTCCAAGTCTGTTTCTGAGTCTCTGTGAGCTACAGTTCATCTGCGGCACCTTTGTCTGAACAGAACCCTCCCCTGTAAAACTAGAGGACCCTAAAACTCACATGTTCTCTGTCTGCATGTGTGTAACTGTGTCGGGTACAAGTCCCCTGACCCCATTTCATGTCTGCTGCCAATTCCAATTTATATCTTTGATCTGTGGCGACTCGCTTCGACTCCCAAGTGTCGCATCTGCAAATGACTGTGTGAGTTAGAGGCTCCATTTTCTGCGGCGGCCCAAACGCTCCACAAGAGAACCATTTGCAGCCCGGCAGTCAAAGAGCCGAGCGGAGATTGAGAACAAGCTGTAGTTCG
Organism: Verasper variegatus; assembly: GCA_026259375.1. Taxonomy (NCBI): domain Eukaryota; kingdom Metazoa; phylum Chordata; class Actinopteri; order Pleuronectiformes; family Pleuronectidae; genus Verasper; species Verasper variegatus. Next base: position 11,171,830 of record CM048046.1, on the reverse strand, counting down.
CTCTGCCTCTGCGTACATAAACCACCACAGCCGGGGGGCGCTCTGCGTCCTGCTCGCCCTCTCAGGTGTACGAACAGAAACGTGGTGACAAACATAATTCACCACCTGGCAGTAAACACACTGTCCTCATCTGCACACAATAAAGTTCAGGCATTTTGTTGATTTAAAATATATCATGGAGCCCAAACTCAAAAGTCTTACTTTGCATTGTATTCTTTGTATTTGTTTGACAGTACGCCCCCTGCTGGCATGTGCCTATGCCTCCCTGATTGGGGTAATTAAAAGATAATAGGCTGGGGATGCTCGTCAGGGACAGAGTGATTAGCGATTCATTACATGAGCTTAGAATGAGGAGGAAGAGAGGAGGGAAGTGGCTGCGTTTGGGTGGTTGGGGGAGGTTTTGGGAGGGGGTGGCACACTGGAACAGGCCCACCAAATTGCCAATGGATTTATCTGGGGTAATTAACTCTCACCCAGAGAAGAGCCGGGACAGGGACTATATCAGAAACATAAAGTGGAGTCACTCTCTGCTTATCTTTGCTCAGTTAATTCAAGTCCTTTTAATGTTGAATGTTTATTATTCAGAATACAAAACACAAAATATGAGAGTTACGAATTAGTGGATGTACAATTCATTTTAACTCCAATGCTTGTGCCTCTAAGTGATATATGCAATGAGAAACAAATGGATTCTCTCACACTGACTGTGCCTACAGTTTGCATTACAGTCTGTGCATGGGGATGTGCAGTGAGAAAGCAAAATGTTGTCTGGACCTAAAACACACACAAAAGGTTGTGTATTATATAATATGTGTTATTTGTGACTCGAGTGTACTCGTTGGCCTGTAAACAGGCAACTGAAGTCCCAAAATATTAGCTGCTGCCCCCACAGACTAATTCATCATCAGACAATAGCCAATGGGCTCTGAGACTGGATCTTACAGAAGGAGACCAGCAGCAGAACCACTGACATTTTACACAGTTTAAATCTTATGTCCTATCGACCGTATCACAGGGATATTAGGATGTTTGTTTTCAGGAAAGCATCTCAGTGAAATGACATTTTTATGCCAGTAATTTGAAACCATGAAGGCGTTTTGACTCAGCAAATCAATACAATGAAGGAACATTTAGGACAAACACATCTGTCAAATCACAAAGTCTTCATACTGTTCTGATCTGTTCACTGAGAACAGCCGGAACAAAAGAAATCCACAAAGCGATTTCCCAAAAGGTCGGGAAACAAAGTGTACTGACTATCTTTAGTTTGGTGATGTTTCCTTTACAGCGATATTCCACTCTTTTTTCAGTTCACTATCTTGTTGACCTTATGGCCAAGGAATGATTTAACGATATCTCTAAAGATTACATAACTTTTCAGTGCCAGTGAATGAAAACTTGGATTCAAAGCAGAAAACATATGTTCATTTGAACAAATAAGTCATATAGTACTCTGTTGAATTAGATGCTACATTCACTTTTCTGCCTATTGTAAGTGGAGCATAAACCACTATGAGAGGTTTTACTAAAACTAAGGCTAAGAAATATAGTATTAAACTGAAATTCTGCTCTATGCCCCTTTAATAATCTTTGCATGCAGCACACGAGTGACTTCCATCCACTATTTGACTGTCATGATCCTCTAAAGTAGCAAAGTCTATATATTCCCATCTTCATAGTCCTTCCAAAGCCAGCCTCCCATCCAGGAGTAATCCCCTCTGGTCCATATCAGCCTCACAAAGCAGCACACACTTACATGGAGAAGTTGATTTTCCCTGCCTGTTTTATCTGATTTAGGAGCACTTAGAAACAGCTCCAAGTCTTTTCTCTCGATTAAAGGGACAGGAAAGAACCTCAGCCGGTGTGATAACTGCCCCCCCCCCTGCGCTATAGCTACTTCTCAACATCCTCAACATCTGTCTATTGTTGTGAAATCTGCTTTAAAGCATCTGCGGGTCATCTGGATTCAAACATTTAGAGAATTGGGGCTCATCCGCTGGAGCTTAAGTCACTGTCGATTTGCACTCTTTTTCTTTTTTAATCAGAATAATGGCCGCTGAGCAGAGGCTCTGTTTCAAACACCTCTGGAAGTGCTGCTTTCTCAGGCTGATATCTGCTAACTGAGACACAGGGAGGTCAAACACAACTGGGTGTGCAAAGTGTGTGCACACATACACATGCACATGTGCAGAAAACACCACTGAATCTTGATTACTGACAGTTTAACTTCCAATTATCTGCCATCATGTCTCTCAATGCGAGCACAGCACACTGGGCCTGTTATACCGAGCTATTCCCCCATAAGCTTATTATTCATGTGTTTTATGAAATGAGCATAAGGGATTGATTTATTGTTGTTTCATAATCTGGGTTTATGCCTTGTTCTGCAGAAAGCCTTCTTAAAAAGGCTTTGGCTGGCTGTCGGGGGCAGAGCCACATCCAGCATTAACCCACAGGCGGACAGCAGGGACACCAGCCCGACACGACCACTTACAAACGAGCCACAAACTATTTCACAAGAAGAGCTAAGGGTCTAAAACTGTGTGGCTTGTGTGTGAGAGATAGTTTTACTGACAATAGTTTTGTGTAAAAACACATTAAAACTCATTATTTATACTTTGTGGTAGCATAAGGTGTTACCTTCACAAACCACTCTGCCCTGGTGTCAGTCTTCATCCTATAAACTAAGCTAACAGTCGCATGGGTCGAGTTTACATAAGCTGCTCTCTGGACATGCAGTGAAGTCCGGACATTTTCCAGAAATTCTCAGGTGGGGCCGTGTGTGAGAAAGCAAATGTCTCAGTCAGTTGCTGCAGACGTTTTCGGTAACGTTTCCTGCCAACTATTATGTTCGGAAAATGTCCGATTGAGCCCTTGTTTACATCCAGAAAATGCTGTAAACAAAAACACTATGAATTCCGCAGCAGAATTTATATGTCGTGTCCTGCATGGTCTTCCCAGGTGCCCCCCCCCCCCCCTCGCCTAAATGTTACACAAATTATCAACAGTTTAATTTTTCCGTTCATCAGTGAATTATTTCCCAAAATGCCAAATAAATTAAATGACTCAATTAAATAATCAGTTGATATCAATAATTATCACATTAAATGTCACATTATTGTTTCTTTAAAGTTTAAAGCGACTTTGCTTGTTTTAACACCTCACTGTGTTTATATAATACATAAGTAACATTGCTACTGGTTGCAACAATTATTTAAATAGTTTTATTTCCATGCCCCAACATCCAGTATCTTTGTTTGAAGACAAACACATATTTGTAGAATCTGTGAAGCGTTGTGTGTAACTGAGAAAGGTAACACGTTGAGACAAATTACACAACCCTTAATTATTGTGTGGTAGCTGTGCAGTTGAGATCATATTTTATTGGGTTATAGCTGCAGTTCAGCAGGTCCGCTCGCAGCCATTTGGCTCTAATTACAGTGTGGTGGAGGCCTCTGCAGAGAACACATGCCAGTGTGGAAATAAGTGCTTAAGAAATGACTGTGTGAGACGGCCTGAGGGCAGCCAGCCCTCTGCTGGGGACGCTGCAGTAGGGCACTTCACCCATATACCTGCTCACACAGATCCCACCGATCAGCGACGAATGAAGAGCTCTTGCTGCAATGTTGGTACGATAGAATGAGCAGTTGGACCAAACAAACAGTATGATGTCACTCTTAATACCCACAAATGAGCAACTCCTCAATCATCAGAGACTGGGGATGAGGGAGGGAGCGTTGGTGGAGAGGCCTTGAGGACAAAAAGGAGTCTTGCTGGGCCCAACTGGCCTCGGAAAGAGCCGGGGCCACCCTGCCCGTCAGATGGCAGCGGGCTGGAGGAGTGAGGGCTGCTGTCCCCTCGATAGATAATCCCTCCATCACACAGCAGGGGCAGGGGGGAGGCAGCGAGCGCCTGTTAAAGAGAGCTGATGGATATCTGTGTATTTATCAGCTCCTAATGAGCGCTGATTAGTGGCCCACTGAGCTGGAACGTGGAGAAACTAAATGACAGGCGAACACTTTAATGGAACCATGATTCTGTAGAACATGAAATTGTGAAAATGTCTTTTTACTTCCACCAAGGAGGTTGTGTTTTCGTCGGCATTTGTTTGTTTGTTTGGTAGCGAGCAGAATTATGAAAAAACGACTGGACAGATTTCCACAAAACTAGGTGGAAGGATGATAAAGGTCAGGGTAGACTTCAATCAAATTTGGACCAGGTCTAAATCTTTGATATAGCAAGATATAAAATAATTCATGGATCTTAATAATGAAAATAATCAGGCATATTTAAGAAACTGATATATATATATATATATATATATATATATATATATATATATATATATATATATAGGTGTGTGAGTGAAACTTGATTGAATGTAGAGCCCCTTTTCCACTGTTTGAAAACCCACCAGCATCTGGCTTCCGTCTGCAATGAGAATGGACCAAAATCACTCTGGTGTCAAATGACTCTTACAGGTTTTTATCGGCTCTTTGGCAAGACAGTGAGGTGAGAGAGCGTCTCAGTTTTCAGTGCGTTCATGATGTAAAAAATGACGCACAGAGGGAAAATAAACAGAACACATTTTGGTGTAATAAATGTATAAGGGGACTGTTGAGGTGTGCGCACTACCGAGTGCCATTTTACTTCTTTAATATACAGTATGTCCTCTTAATCACACACTTTTGTCACATTACCTTACAAGAAATAAAGTACCGTATGTGACATGCCTTGACTTTGATGCTTTCTATGTGTATGTGTGTGTTTTGAGGGTTTTCCTTGCCTCAGTGTCCTGTCTCCCACATACACACACACACACACTCTGCAGAGGAGCCCTTTGGCAGAGATCTGACTCCACATGAATATGAATGAGGAGGTGACACACAGGGGAGAGTCGGGGAATCTGATGACAGTGCAGGAAAGGACCAGAGCATCTACTGGGATGTGTGGGTTCTCAGCCCTGCCAGTGATATGATAAAGTGGCTGCATTTGAATATATACGTGTGTGTGTGTCCCATCAGATGGATATGAATAATGTATTGATAGCCAGTCCCCCTGTGGTCTAGCCCATACAATCTCATCTGTGTGTGTTGTGTTTAGCCTGCCCAGCTGGCAGGGTCACGGGGGATGCACACACACACACACACATTATGTCACTCAGTCCCAGGAGGGGTGTGGGTGCATGTTCGCTTTTCATCATCAATCAACAGAGCAAACTGTTTAACAACAACAATGAGGCAGTTAAGAGGCCCCTCGGCTCATGCCAGAAGTGGTGATAATTACCTAAACATGAAGTTGTCAGTCCTCTCCCTCTTCAGCTTCCCTCCGCATCTGCCCCCTTTTGATTGTGTGCCGAGCCGAGCGTGACTCACTCAGAGGCGAGACAGACAGTAATTGGCTAGATTGATTTTTAAAAGCTCAGTCAATTGACCTGCACCTTGTTCATATGGTGCAATTTTACTTTAAGCTTGACAAATGCTTTAGTGAGTTTCTCGATGCTCTCAAAAATAATGCTTTCCTGAAACGTCTTCTTACCTCTTTGTCAAATAGATCTCAGTTCTCTCAGTTAGTGTATTTTCCTGCAAATGGGAGGACAGACAAACACACCTCCTGTCAAATTGTCAGCAGGTCTGGATAAAGAGGCCACACTGTCTACACTTGTATGTATTTACTCATCTTTCCACATCTTGAACACGGCACACAATGTTTTCAGTGAAAGCCTCAAAGCTTTCATGTGAGAATAAGAATGAACTGAGGCATTATGTTCAATAGGCAGAATCATGCACATGCTAATAAATGAGTGTCTTTCTTTTCATGCTCCATGTGTGAAAAGGACTTGATTTTCAAAAGGTTGTGAAAACTTAAACTATAATGAGCTATTTTTTTTCTCTTGACACTGAAAGCCTTAGACCCATGACTGGACTGGGGGGAGTGAATGGACGGCACCTTCACTATTCGGAAGTGAAGTGCCCTTGAGCAAGGCACCTGACCCCCCAACTGCTCCCTGTGCATTGCAACATGGCTGCCCACTGCTGCTGATGTGTGTTTGTGTATTCCCTACTCATGGGTTTTACATACACAGGAAAAAGAACATTGTTGGACAAACTTAAAACGATTACTTAAATTCTAACATACAAATTAACTTGTTATCAATTGTGTTCATGTACCTTGTTCACTTTGATTTGAACAAACACAACTAATGTCTGTGTTACCAAGTAATCTTTTTACGTTGGTCCAACAATTTTCCTTTTTTCAGCGTAGAGGTCAAATTTACTTTGTGTGTAGAAACACAGACTGGGACATGGAAGGGATTCTTCCTGTTCTTATTCTGACACAGTTTTAAGTCTCGGCAGGAGCAGAGTCCAGGACCTCTCTGACCTCTGAGCAGTTAGTCCGACATTGATTTCTATTTTCTCCTGCCCTCAGCTAAGTTGTCAGCGACCATAAACAGAATCTCCCTGGTTTGATAGTGTAAGTGATCCACTGGGAAGATTGAGGAGGAGATGGGAAAGGATCAATTCTTTCACAGCAAAGTTGCAGGGCAGCATAACAACAAACTTAACTTAAATTTGTGTTTGTGTTGAACAGATGAGTGCAGCTATAATGTTTTTATGTTTATATACATTTCGCTTTTAGCGCTCAGCAGGCTTGCAGAGGCAGACTTGAAAACTCTGCTCTCAAAGAGACGCATTGCCTTGAAACACAGGAACGAATCCATGATATTGATCAGTGTGTTTCATATCGGCCCCTGTAATCCATCAAGCTAACAGTGTGGGATAGGCCTAATTTATATCATCTGAAAGGTGTAATCAAAGATGAATGAACCCCAGCGTGATAGAAATGTGCACTGGATCATAATTCCTACCAATGTCAGTAATGGAAGCAGCGGATAAAAACAGTTGCTGTACTACATAAGGTTTTTAGAACCCAGCTTGTGTGCATGTGTGGCAGTTTATCTGCCAACATGCTCCAAATACAAACTTTTTGTTTAGATCACATTTGTGCTGTTTGATTCAATATGAAAGCATAAAAGGTGAATAATAACTTAATTTTTTTTTTAAAATGATACGCAACCTCTACTTCATCTTTTCCACTCTTTTTTCACGACACTGTGAATAAAGTTATTTCACAGAAATTCACTGTATTATTTTACAGTTTTTTGTTGTTTTCTAAATTAAGTGTAAATTCCATAAAAATGCAGTAAATTACTTCTACTGAAAACATTAACCATCAAATAAAAGTTGTAATCTGTAAATTTATGTAATTGGAAATTATAGGATATACAGGGTCATTCAATTGCTTAAGACTTAAATGTCTGTATTTAAAAAAAAATCTCTGTGCAATAGCGTATTTTTTTATTATGTAATTTGACGTATTATAGTATTTGGCAACTTTTGCTGCCATATTTTTTACAGTGTACCCCAACAAGTTTAAACTTGAGTCTATTAGAATAGCGGCTCAATTTACTTGAGGTATCCTATGAAAGGTTTTCCTATATACAAGATCATTAAGCAAAAATGCACGTAAAGTCTGTATATATCTACATTCATCCTTAGCTTTTATGATTTGGTTATTAGCATTTCCATAAATTAAAACTTCAGCTTTACCTTTGTGCAATAGGAAAGCCTGTGTACATGTGACAACGCAGGCTGACCCAGAGGTAAACCATGGCAGTGAAGGAGCTGGAGCTGAAGCTGTGAAGAGGGAGAGAGAGAGAGAGAGCAGCTGTATGTGTAAATATATATAAATGTTCCCTTTTAAAAAGCCACTTAAGAACTCCAACCCTTTAAATAAGGCCAGGAATAATCTGTTTCCTCCGTTGCGGTAGATCCAGCAGGGATTTGCAGAAACATTCGGCAGTGACACAGATCTACATAATCATTTTAAGTTTCTACCCGCTCCCTCCAATGATTCTCCTGCTGTCACTTTAGATACCGCTAAAACTGATTTGGGCTCCCTAATCTCCCAGTATTTCTTAGACTTTAAAAATCTCTAATATTATAAGGAGATTATTTCATTTATAATTGATTGAGTGCATTTGCCGGAGTGCCACTTCAAAGTTGCTGAATTAAAGATGCATTTAAGAAGCCTGGTGCCGGGCGCTGTGAGTCGAAGGGTGGGGTGGGAGGTTGTGTTGGGGGAGAGGGCGGAGGAGGGGGTTTGGGAACGCTGGTGGTGTCGGTGGCGGGAGGGGAGGGGGGGGGGCCTGTGTCTTCCCAGTGGAGCGAGAGAAGAGCTGTAGCTGGGGCTGATCCACGGAGATTTCTTAAAATGGGCTCTCGCAAAGTGCCTCTCTTGGAGAAGGCATCGGAGGACACCAGCCAATGGCGGCGGACCAGCAGTGGTGGGATTCTGTGTGTGTGTGTCGGATAGAGTCTTTGGTAAAGAGGTGCAGGCTCTTGTTACATTTACCTCCTCGGAGACGATGAGTCAAACCCTGTCCAGGATTCCAAGGTGATGTCCGCTCTACCTGTAAGAGACTTTACCTCAACACCTTCCTCTCCTCTCCGCCAAACATCTTCAGTCTTTCTCAGTCTCTATCTTTGGATTCCCTCCACAGATGGATACCTTAAATATTCACAGGCCAGAGCTGAAATGCTTCCCCTGATTCCTCATCTGCTCCAATCTTCTAAACTGAGCCCCCCAAAAAACGCGTCTCAGAGGATCAGGCTCTCAACCTCCTCATTGGCTCACCAATACCTGCAGCTCCTCCCATTGGACCACTCTGAGGGGTCTTCATTAACGCAGCGAGCGAGATGCATGCGAGTCTTTAAATGCCCCCCCCCCCCCCACCAGCCCCAAAAGAACAGGAAAAAGATATGGCCTATTTGGAGAGCTCAGGCCTATTGGGGTGCTTAGTTCTGACTAAATGAATCTTGACAGTGAGGAGGATGCTCTCCTCCTGCCCAGTATTGTACCAGCCGAGCATGTGCCCCCCCACCACATCTCACTGCCTTAGATGTGCTGACCCCCCCACCCCCATTATCCACCACCACCACCACCACTATGCTATGGCCCAAGCAGATCATAATCCTCTTAACGCTCTGCCTTATTAACCACTCATCTAAATGACATGAAAGCAACTGGCTGGAGCGAAGGGAGGGGGAAAAAAGTAAATTATTTCCCCTGAAATAAAGTCCTGGCCCTTTCACCATACAGTACTTTGTATTTCACATTTGATTATGTGACAAGTGTATCTAAGTCTGCGCGGGGCTCAGGAGAAATGTATTTCAGAGCCCATCAAGCACAGCAAATTTAAAAAAGAGGGGTCCAACATGCCCGATGTGCTCGTACACACACACACACACACACACACACACACACACACACACACACACACACACACACACACACTGGGTAAATTGAATTCCAATTAAGACGATTCCTCACACGATGAATAAATGGATGATCCATTTGGCTTTTTTTTTTTTCAATTGAAGAAAATGAGAATTACTGATCCCTCTTACCCCAGAAAGAATCCGCTCATTAGGGTCCATTTGAATTAAGAACTCTATTTACCCCCCATCTGCCCTCATGCCCCTCGTCACCACCGTCTCTGTACAACCTGGTGAACCTTTGTAATTCTCAGAACCACCACCTGTAAATTAAATCCTGGTTCAACCATTTGACCCAGTTCTTGCTCCAGAGGTAATATTGGTTTGTCTCCCCCTGTGCCGAGGCTTACACAGGACTAACAGAGGGAAAATGACAGGGAGACACACACACACACACACACACACACACACACACACACAAGCTTCTTTCAGTTCCTCAAATTCTAAGAGCACTTTATTTGGGTTTTATACTTGTAACTTGACTTATTTGGTTCACTTTTGTTATCTTGAAGCCTCAGTTTTCTTTGCAGCTGCGAGCTGTTTTCAGGATAAAAGCCCTGAAAACCACAATATATGTTACGTGTTAAACAACAGTCGGAGGATAAACAAAGTCAGCAAATAGAATCATCATTTTACAGCTAATGTGCCTGTTATTTCCCTCAGTAGACCTCAACATATAAAAAACAATCTGCTCAGCTGCTCAAGTGCCCAAAATTATTGCACATTCAAAGAAGCAAACTACCCAAAAACAATGTTATTGAAAGTGAAAAAAAGTGTTGCCTTGCTCAAAAAGTGAATGGGTTCTTCTTTGGCCCATATACTCCATCCTTCAACCGAGTTTCACTAAATTAGTTGAGTAGTTTTCACATAATCCTGGCTAATAGACAGACAAACAGATACATGGTAATAAAGACAGACTCTTTGGCGTAGGTAAAAATATCTAGATTTGAAAATGCCTTCAGAATCACTTTTCATGTTAAAGGAAGCCTGAATGTATCGTCTTGACTGTCCAACAACTGGTCAGGTTTTAAAGTCCTCATATACTTCCTGTCTCTCTTAAGCCGGTGTGTGGACTGCATTATCGTGGCTGTGACAAAATCTCACACCATGACCAGAAATGACTCTGCCAGGTCCGATTCTGGATCACTGCGCTTTTCGGAAGTTGGTGCTCAGCCAGGCTGAATATTACCATCATGTCACCAATGATGGATAAATGATAGCGGCCACAGAATCTATATTTATATTCAAGATTAAATGTGCAAAATGAACGGAGAAACCTCAAATCCTTCTTAATTTTCTGGATTCCTCTCATATAAAATAAGGTGTCGTTTTGTGGTGGACAAGTGCAGACACGACTAAATGCATTATTACTAAATGCATATTTTTTCCCCCACTTAGAACAGAGAAGAACTCCGGGAGAATAAACACCTTTAAATAAATATTGCAGATCAGACAGAAAACTGGTTTAACAGTCTGTCCTCCTCACGGTTCCCCTCTCTCCTCTGTTGGTATCACTGTGACACTGTGCAGCATGAAATAGAGCAGCGGTCTGTGTTTGGACCTGCGGAGATAAAATGGAGCTGAAACGTGCCTTCCCTTTACCCCTGTTAAGTTGACTAAAGACACCATGTCCGGGGGCTTTGTAAGGTCTGTTTGGTTTCCCCACATCTTGTTTTCTTGTTGCTCCTCAGCACTCTAAGTCCTTTTCAGGGAGTTTATGAGGGCCCGCCTTGTGGAGAGAAAGCCCTGGCGGTGTTTGCTTTGGGAATAGTCTGCTGACAGGGTGCTAAAGGAGCATGTCAGAGCACGGGTCCCAAAGTGTTTGGGCAAAGAGAGCCGCTACCTCTTGCCACTGAGGAATCCGCCCTTCTTCGGTAATCTGTCACACCTCCTTCCAAATAAAATGGCTCAGAGATTTTCACACAAGTCTGTCAGGGTTAATATTTACCCCTGCCCTCTGGTCAAGAGGGAGAGCGAGGCTGACAGAGGGAGGGAGACAGCGAGAGAGAGTTTGGGGTTTATAGAGCAGGGAGTCGTCATGTGTGTCCTTACAGCTTCACCTGACAAGGCGATAAAATACTGACAGACAACCAGCTTTATCTGCAAGTGTTTTTCCTCAGTTGAGGCTTACAGCCATTTAGAAAGGTCAGACAGGTCGTTAGCTAACAAGAACTGGTTGTGTTGAGGGACAGAATTTTAAAGAAATCCAAAAGTTAAATGACATTTTGGAAAATACACTTACTTGTTCTCAGTTTCTCAGTTTCTCATTTTCATCGTCTCAATGATGAAAATGAGGCCAGTCTCATGTTTGTACACTACAGCTCGGGTTGCATTTTTCTGTCTGAACCTGTCCAAGCCTGATAGAAAAATAGTCGAGAACTAGCAGAACCTGGCAGGAATTCTATGTTTTGTGTCCGAAAACCCAACCTGAGCCTGATGCAGTTAAAGTAGCTACACGGAGGCTACGTCCATACTTTGATATTTTTTGTTTATAAAAGTCTGCCACGGATACGCCCAAACTACTTAGGGCTGCTAAAGTGGAGAAGTTTAAAAACCCTGCTTGCCCCAAAACTGGGTCTGTGTTTTAGTCTGGACGGCAGAAACTGAGATGTTTGAAACGAGGAGGTAAATACAACTGCTTGCTGATTTGTTCTTTATGGTCACAATGTAGCCTTTGCTAATTCATCAGACTCCATAACATGACTCATTCTGGAAGAAAACAAATGGCATTAGCCTCAGCTACCAGTGTAGAACGCAACACGGAGAATCAATTACATGCATTGTAACTGTTTTTGCTAACAGCTGTTGTGCAACTTTTCCCCATTGCTGCTTCTCATTTGTAGCCGAGCTATTTCTGCAACTAACAACCAAATTATTCCTGTGGAAACTGGTACACGCATGCAAAGTGTACGTGAGTGTTGGTGTATGGAGGAGGATTCAAATGAATACGGAGCCACAACACTTGTGTAGGCAAGGTGAGAGTTAGCTTAGCCACAAAATCTACATACCAGCACTGCTAAAGCTAACTAATTAGCTTGTTATTTATAATAAAAAAAACTAAAAACAAAGAATAAAACTCATTTGTTGTGTTTTACGTCAGGTTAATTATGCCAGACTAGTTCTTGGCTGATCGGTGGTGACAACAAAATTCCAGTAAGTCACTGCTCTCAGACAAGAAATACTTCAAAACAGTCCTCTGCAAATTCACAGTATGATACACTTGTATAGCAATCAACTCAAACCAAGACATATCGTGTTTGTTCAGTTTAACATGCACTGGTTTTGTTACCTTTGGACGGATCTGGTTATTTTGCCCTGGCTTCACTCTTTATGTGAAGATAAGCTTGTCTGGCTCTTTAATCAACAATTCTGCATAATGAGAGTGGGTCATGTTTTTGTGTGTCTGTCTATCACAGCATCATCATACACGTGCGGCGGTGGGTGAATTGGGGGAGGCACTGCATGGAGAAGGAGCATGTGGGGCGGAGGGGAGGAGGGAGGGGGGTGGATTTAGCGTGGCCCGTCGGAGGGCTAATTCCTGTGCAGGCGCTGGAGCTCCTCAGCTCCGCCGCGGCTCAGATATTCAGATTTGGGCTGGGCTGCCATGTGGGCTCGGAGATACTCTGCAGCCGGCTCCTCCCCCGCTCTATTCAGGGCCTGCGAGCAGCCTTGGGATGGCGTTAAAAAAGGAGATTAAGTTTCCTCCAGAGAGCAAAGCTCCTTAAGGGGGTATCTGTGTGCCTCTCAGCCGCCTGGTCAGTGAGGGATACGTGAGGGGGGCCTCGCCATGAACTCCACTGAGACAGAGGAGGGTGGGGGTGGGGTGACACAGAAGAGGTGGGCTGAGGAACGCGGGGAGGCTGACCTGACTCCCACCTCATGACTGGCTCCACCCTGACCATAGTTACCAGCTCAAATGCCAAATCAGATTCCCAGCTTTAGGTGCAAGCAGCAACAATCCCCAGATAAATGGAGGAACTGGATGGAATCAACCTCAACAAGAGGGTTTTACTTTTGTTTGTTTGAATTATACAATCACATAATGTCATTTGAGAGAATGTCTGAGAAAAATCTGTGTGGAAGACCATGCATATGTGCTTTTGAGTGTGTGAGGAAGATAGATTGTGTCTGGACATTTTCCGGAGTTTGCCTTTCACAACAGAACACAACAGGAGGTTGTCGAGGTTAGACGCATTAACAACAACAGGAACATTTCCAGAACATTCAGGTGAGGGGTGGCATCTGAGTAGAGCATGTAGGAATCACGTGTTTTTCGTTCATTGACACCGAAGTCGGCCCTTATCACCAGAAGCTCTTGAATCTCTCGTTTCCCATGTTGATGTCTTCTACGTGTACGGCATCTGTTTTTCATCCTTGAATTCATTTTCCTGTTGTATGGCCTCACTCTGACATTTTATGGAGCATTTCCCGCTAATGACTCGGACATTCTCACACACTAGCCCCTCCGGAATATTTCAGGAAAATGTCTGGAGTTCAGTGCATGTGTGAAAGCAGCTTATAGAAGAAGTTTCATGCAAACACACAAACACAAACCAAGCTACGTGTAACCATAGAGTCCTCTATTACATCTTACGGTGGTTTGGATTAGGTCAAAACCACACCTGCATCTTTTACAGATAGAGATGATTAAGTAGCCATTTGAAAGGCAGATTTATAAGTATTGCAAATTCTGACCTATACGGTAATGCCAGTTGAAATCTACCCTTCAAAAGCCTCTGACTCTTCCCTTTGAATCAGGAAGGGCTGGAGTACAAAAGCAGAGAGGAAAAAACCCTTACACATTCCTTTAGTTGATTAGCAATACTGATGACGGGGTTGAATGAAAAGGGGGAAAAAATCTAATGACGGCTTCAGCTTTGTAGCAGAGCTGAAAAAAAAAAAGCCTTATCTGCTGGATTCAGCAGCGGTGTCCTCTGGGAAGCGAGGATCACTGTGCGGCGGGACTGTCAGGTCCTGCCAATAGCCGTAATGGGCCCTAATTCCACATTAATGCAGTCTAAATGAAGTGTCACAGGAAGATTGATCTGCTGAGGGCGTTGCCTTGATGAAGGTTGTTCTACCGAGTGGGCGCCTCAGTGGACACCTGGTTACCCTCCGCAACGCCCCAGGGGCCTCATCTGAGGCCTGCGGAGCCACCTGTCAGACTCTGCGTGCGCATGTGTGTCAGCGCACGTCCTAAAAGTCTTAAAAATTATTCAAAAAGCTGCAATGGAGTCAAAATGAGGGTAATTTTCCTTGATTCCTGTGAATAAATGCCAGCAGGTGGAGCCGTCCCGTCTCAATTTTTTTTTTAAGATTGTCTAATATTTGCTCGCCGCCTTCTGATGAAGGTACATTTTTCGTCATGTTGTGTCGTCTGACAGGTGCACAGGCCGGATAATGCTGCCAGTGGGAGACTTTGCGGGGAGCTTAAATACAACCAGTCCTCCTACAGTACATATCTAAAACCCCATTTTACTCCTTTCCATTAGTAATTCTTGTCCACAGAAATGGATTTTTACTTACTGTCAAATTTAAACTGCTGCTTTTTCCTGTATGTAGAGTATTAGGCTAATCATGCAGTAATTCAAGTCTCTCGCTGCTTCTCTCAAACATATATAATATATATGTCTGGGAAGCCATGTTTGATAAGAGTGACAGCTTTCTATTAATAGCTTTTAAGGTGCAAGTCAATTTGGGCACAGTGACAACCTTGAATTTATTTCTAATATATTATATATTGCAAAAAAAACCTTTCCTTTATTATCATCGACACGGTAGAAGAGTTTAACAAGAAACTTTTTCTTCTCTCAACCAAATCCCAACCCCAGCGTCATGTTATAATTCTCCCTCCATAAACACTGGGCAGGTGGGAACCAAACACATGGGGAATGTAAATAAAACACCATAAATACACATATTAATATGAATCACATTTATTATATAATAGACTTAATTCTAAGATAATATTAAACAATTTAATAGCAACAGAAAACTAATAATAATATACAAAAATAATGTCCAAAAAAAGATAGTTTCAAGATTTATTTAAAATGTTGTCTTATTGTTGTAATATAAAGTTTCTTTACATTATAACAGTTTAAGTATGAGTTCCCTCTGTTGCTCTAATTGAGTTGGATTTTTTTCTGCACTGAAAATAATTTGAAGGTAACCGGAGCCAAATAAATAAAACAGATTTAATAAAGTTCAGTGGTGTGGAGTGAAAAAATTATTTACAGAATTACATTTTTGTCATATGTGCGAGATTCAAATTTCCGCTCAACTCTAATGATCTGAAGTGTGACTCTAAATAAGACCTATAGGCCCTTCAAGGTCCCATTTGATGTTTAAATGACATTCATGTGATGGTTACAGTTAGGCTTATACACGACTGGACCTCACATCAAACGCTCCTCCACACTTAATCGAAACTCCATAAATGATATTTCATGAGGTTGAGGCTATACTGAAGAGCGTGGTGATGAGTGTGTCAGCTGGTGTATGTATATAAATATGTGTGTGTGTGTGTGTGTGTGTGTGTGTGTGTGTGTTTGTGTGTGTGTGACTGCACACGAGCAAACACATGCATACTTTTACTTGTGTTGGACATGAGAAGCAGCAGGCCTCTGGAGGAGCTTCCCAGGTGCTCCAGTCGACTGCAGTAAGTGTGTCTGTGTCAGTTTGATTAACTCTAATACCGGGGCTTTTGGCACATGTGGTCAGGTTAATGAAACTCAGTCAGGAGGCACTTTTTTCCCTGGTCCCCTCCCCATCAAGAAGCTGCGGGTGATGGGATGAGGTTCAGCGGCTCGATCCCTCTCCCCCCTTAGTAACAACCCCCCTCCCCCCTCCACCAATGGGACAGCCTGACACCCTCTTCAAATTCCGGGGCTGAGATGTTATTACATAACTACAAAAAGTGAAAATAAAATAGACAAAAAATACATTCAAATCAAAGTAAAAGTGCCTCATTAATGTTTCTACTTAAGTAAAAGTACTTGCTTTTAAATATAAAGTACGTATCATATCGTAGCCTAGTCCCTGTTTCTTCACCACTGATGCTGTTGCTGTTGCTCCCTCTCGATTACTTTTATAAAATGTAAAACAAAATGTAACATGTAACGCACTGCTTTGTAAAATTGTAGTGCTGTAGGAAGGACACACATTTGCATACAGCGGAGTAAAAGTGAAAAGTAACTGAGTAAATGTACTTAGTTACATCCCAACGCTGATTCTCTGCCTCTTCTTTTCCATCACTTCCTGTTTATTCAGTTAATTTATAATCCACTGATGACATCATCAGTTTGTTTTGTTTGGTAATGGAGAGAAAAAGTGTAAATATAGTTTAGGAGATGCTTTTTTAAAAAAAAGAAAAGGAAATTCTGTCCAATAACTTTTTGACCCTTTCTGGACGAGAGATTTAATGACATCCTTTGACAAACTGCCAGTGCATTCAAAACTTTTTTCTTTCGTGGACATATCCTCTCAGTGGGTTCAACACACAAGACCTTCTGCCACCGAAAAATCCCACCAATAAAAAGCTTTCTTTAAACACCAAATTCAGTTAAGGTTTTTTTTTTTTTTTGCAGGCATTGCCAAGGTTATCATGACACCAGCTCCCCGAACCCTCAAATTGTTTCTCCCTGCTCCCTCATTCTTCGCTGACACAGAAGTAGGGCACAGCGTAGAATGGGAAACACAATTGGAGCATCCTGTCGCTTTAAGAGGGGGACCAATCTAATCTCTCCCTATCCACTCAGGCCCCTGGATTTATAAAAATTTCCCTGCAATCTCGATTCTCAAAGCCTCGTCTTGATTTTAAGAGTGTGTGTGAGAGTGTGCGTGAGAGAGGAAGTGTAAGGGACTGGCAAGAGGTACTGTTGGTGGTGGAGGTAGTGGTGGTGGTGGGGGTTGTGGTTTGTTTGTGCTGTCCTTTAGAAAAAGAGCTTACGGGTTCAGCAGAAGAAACGCGGGGAGCTAATGTGAAGATTTAGGACTTTCTCCGAGGCTTGGCCTCATCTAAGCTCTGTTTGCTTGAGCCGTTTGTGGGGTCCTGCTCACACTAAACCCAGATTAATATTCCCCCCATATCCAACCAGCCCAGACACCGGCTCCCGGCCTCGCTGTCCTCCGCCACTGCCGGCACCCCCACCCCTCCTCCCTGCCTTTTCTGGCCGTGATCGTCTCCCTTCCCTAATCCGAGTCCGCTGCCTCTCATCTTGCTCTTTATCTCGTCTAAGTAAGCACCTTTCTCATGGCTTCTTTCCATGAGGGGGAAGCAGCAGGAGGAGCGTAAATATGTTTTGCCTCATCCCTCCCCAGCGCTCGCTGACCTCTGTGAGGTGTTATTATCAGAGCAGCAGCAAAGCCCTCAGATTGCTTTTCACCAGGTTCAACCAGGGAAGAGCGAGGCTGGCTTTAATGGCTCTGTATTGGTTTACATGCCATCCTGTGATCACATACAGAGAGGACACTTATGGTGTTAGATATATATTCCAACTGTAATGAACAACAAAGTACACCTAATTTGAATTAATTAACATACCCTATAATAACTGATTATAGCTAATTATTATTATTATTATTCCACTTTTTGTTACTGGAAATCCTGTTTGGTCATATTTTGGTCAAATTTGTGCACATTCATTTTATAAAAATGTCTCTTTTCAGTGTAAATACTGGAATGCAATCTTAACAAATATCAACTTACTATTCGAGTGAATAAATAGTGATACATTTAAATTGTTTTACTGTCTCCAATTCCTCTCACTATGCAGAAATGAAGCTAAAATATCTCTGCTAATGTCTCTGCAGTAGTGACCTGGGGATGGAGCCATGGTAACGAGGTCCCGTCGATACATGGGCTCAACCAGTCGCGAGTCAGTCTCAGCTGTCAATCATGGCGTATATTATTGCATAATTTAACTAATTAAAACCAAACTTACCAGAAATATGAACACTGTGACAAACATCAATGTTATAAGAACTATCTAAAATTACAGAAACCATCTTTGAGAAAAATATATTTGATGTGTACAACTTTTTAATTTGGTCCATGTCCCCTCAACTAACATGGATTTATAAACAGTCCATGATAAACAGCAACTTCATCAAATAGACATTTTTATGTGGATTTAATCAATTCTTAGACATTTGATTTTACATTTAAAAGTATGAAAATATAAATGTATGCAGCCACAACATCTGCTTCCTGCTGCACTTACACTGCTGGTTTCCCACTCTCTCACAACATTGTCACCAGAAGCCTCCCCTTCTTCCTGTCTCCTCGCTTTTTTTCCGATCGTCTTTCCTGCTTTCTCTTGTTCCCTTTCTTCCAGCTGGATCAAGACTGAGAGAAGAATAACAAACACATTTTGAGCCGAGAGAAAAGGGGATGAATTTGGCGTGCTAAACAGGCAGGCTAAACCCATTACCTAAGTGTTCTTTATCTTCCCATATGCTTTTGTTGTTTAATCAGCTTTGTATCTCTCCAAATCCTGGATTGAGATAACAAACAAATGGATGAGCTCAACGAGCAGAGTAAGAAAAGCCTTTTTTTCTGGCACCTTAAAAAAACTGAGAATCTCCCCGAGCTGAAAACACAAGATGGTCAGATTCTTTGATTTCTGGACTGGACCGAGCTCCGGCTCTCCCTGAAACCTCCCCTTGCACCCCCAGTCTGCTGTGGATGGATGGAGAGAGAGGGGGGAGGGAGGTAAAGCTGGAGCTCACAGATTTGCAATCTTCTGCCACGATTTCTCTCTCTCCGCTTCTTCTACATAAGAAAAGAGGGATTCTAGATTATCTCTGGCATTCAAAGCCAGGGAGAGTTGAAGTCTCGCTGAATACAGAGAGGACTTTACTGCCAACGTGCAGCCGTACAATGGAAACTATCATTATCAGATTTACTTTTGGGACAGCATGGTTTGCATATATGGGTTGACCACACGGACCTTAAGGAGAGTAAAACTCAATGCCTCATTTCAGTCACAATTATATTATAATAAAATCCTGCACATATCAGATCCAAAGAGTGTGTCTCTCTGCTGTTAGTCTAAAGTCTGCTTCATTTGTGGTTGAGGGTCTTCATTTCCAGTTCATTGCATTTTTTAAAAAACATCTCTAAACTTATCATTGACTCTTCTAAGTTTCTTTTACAACTCTTCATAAATCCTTTTGTGGTGGCATTTCGTCTCTGTCAGAATATATATCTCACTTTAAGTACAAGTCAATCAGGTTTTAACTTCTCAGTCGTCAGCCATTCTTTCACAGTTCAACATCTTTGGTGGAAATATGCTTATTTGCCTTTTTGTAGAGGGATAGCTGAGAAGATCGATACCATTATTCGGTCTGTTCAACGTTCATTTGAAGTCATCAGACAGTTAAATTAGCTTGGAAGTTTCCACAGTCAAAGATGTTGATAAGACGAGAAGATTTGAGAGGTTTTGGCAAAAAGGGCAGATGCTGATGCTGACACTTGATTTCCACAGCAGAATTCAAACATCAGGTCTGGCCTCCTGCAATGTTCTACCCCTCGCTTAAATGTTCCAGACATTTCCCTGTCGTGGTGAAAGCATCTGACCCAGACCGTCTCCTGCTGCTCTGAAAGACAAACTCCAAAATGTTCTGGACGTTTTCAGAAGTTCACGAAAAACAGCTTAAGCGAACACTGACTCCAGCTTTGCTCTCTGCCAGAAATAAAGACATTTCCTGTCTTTGGCGTTGTTTTTCTAGAATGACAGATATTCCACTCCATCAAACGTAGCAGCCTGAGAAAGACTCTTGTTGAATTCTAATGTTCCTGTCACTACAGTTTCTGCCTCGCCCAGATAACTTTTATGTTTGTGATCCATGTGCACCGTCATGTTAAGTCAGATAAACTAAGTGGGGCTGCAGTTAAACTAAGTGTTTGACTGTCATCTTGATTCAATCATCTTAAAGAATCAACTTCCAACTTTCAACTACATCACACGGGGAACATCTGACGCCTTTTGAAGTTTCTCTGAGTGACATCTAAACTCTTTTTTGGAAAAAAAAGAAGAAGAAAAAAGAGAGCGATCAGGCACAGAAAGAATTGCGTTCAGACTAGAGAAAGTGATGATAATAGTAGGTGCAGGCGACCTCAATGTGCATCTCACAGCTGAATTCCCTCAGGGTAGAGGGGCTCATCACCCCTTCTTGTTCCCCCCATCATCTATACACACACACACACACACACACACACACCTACAATACACACATGCACGCAGCCTAGGAATGCTGAGGAAAATAGCCCTCATTTATTATTGCCACACTCCCTCGTCTTGTCCCCTCGGTTCAGCGGGTGCGCCGCCAAAGCACGTCTTCCCCCGCCAATGTCACACAATTACCTCTTAACTGCTCAAACAAATAGAGCGACCCAGAGAGTGACATCAAATCAAAACTGTCACAGGTGATTGAGTCCAGTCATCAAGGCAGCCCGCCCGCTACCTGTCAGGAGAGTGAGGGAATGAACGGAAGAGGGAGAATGTGATAGCTGCTTTATAATAGACCCCTAATAATGTATAAACACCCCCGCTCTCTCTCTTTTCTTTTGCTCCTCTCATATTAAAGTTGGGCACAGAGTCCACGGTGCCCTCCCTTTCAGCCGCTCCGCTCCCTCACGGGACCCGGGATGGGGAGAGGTGGCGGCGAATGGAGTAATGATAGGGAAAATGATAGAAGGGAGATTGAAATTTCCATCCTCTCTGAAGCATGCCAGCTCTGCTCCTGAAAAGACATTGGCTGCTAATGGGGTTAGATCACACGCATGAGAGTTTGAGGCCTGAGTGATGTTAGCTGTTGATAGTCCGGACACAGATTGAAAAGAAAAACACAACACTTTTTACAGGGAAACTCTCTTAAGGTTTGGGCATAGACAGATAGTCCCCAGATTCAGTCCCAGTCTGGGCTTCACTCTGCACAGAAAATCACACGTGGATCCAGACAACCATCAGCAGATATGCTGATGGTGCATCAGAGAGGGGGGAAAAACATTGCAGAGCGAGAGCGAAGGGTTGAACAAGAGCAAGCCAAGGGGACATTAGGGACTTGATGATGTTGTCGGTGTCTGTTGTAAATTGGAGAATGACACAGTCAAAAAGACACGGCTGGCTGCTCGCCGCGGCAACAACGCCAGGGCCGTGACACTGACAAATGGAATATTTCACAGGACTTAATCAGAGGAGATGGGGTTTGGTCTGCAGGTGACACGAGTCCCGCTCCAGCGCCCACAAAAAGAAAACTGATTGCCTGCCTTGAAACCCCCCCCCCCAAACATCTCTTTATTTCTCTGTGTGAGTGTCTGACTCTCCGCTCCCCGTCCTACTCCCCCTGCTTCCATGTCCTCTCCCACCTCTGTCACCACGGCACAAGTGGAGGACTTACCACGAGTGTGGAGCACAATTAGATTCAATCAGAGATAGTCTGTGAACGCTGCGCCAGTAAAGTTATATAGAACTACACTATACAGTGGACTGTAAACTTCTGGAGACAGAGACTAAGGATGGTTTTACAGCTGAAAGTCAGAACCAAGGCTCATGTTTTTGTCACATTTTTTACATTTGATCTAGTTAGTTTTGGTTTTGCTATTTAGGGAGCAGACTAAAGACATTTGTATGACAGATGTATGTCCTGTCATCATCACCTGGGTGGGCTGTTTGTACATATGACATTGATTGGTCGGCATGTTGTCAGTTCGGCTTTTGTATCAACTATCTTTTTTTGAATAAAGTCTTTAATGAACCAATTTTGTTGCCACTGTAATATTCACTATGGTTTTACGACCAAACGAATTAACTTCCTTGTCGTTCAAACATTATATCTGCGGAGGCGAAGAATGCAAGTAATCCTGCGAGCAGTTTCGTTTTCTTCCTCTGTTTTGTAATGCTGTCTCAACTTCCTGCAAATGGTCAAAAGGTTATTAAATATGGACCAAAACCACCTCTTTTGGTCGGACAAACTTTTGGTCCGTTGGTTTGGACCATAGACAGAGGCAACTTTCACACCTCCTATTTCAGTTTGGACTAAACTTAGAGTATGACCTATACTGCAGCCAGCCACCAGGGAGTGATTAAGATGCTTTGGCTTCACTTTTTATAAACAGTGATGTCTTCCACCTACATATACAGTCTATGGTACAGTCTATTTAGTGCATTAGCATGCTAATATTTGCCTGCTAACACTTTTGTACAGCTGAGTCGGACTGGTATGTCTTTGATTTTTCAGGAATTTTGTCTTATGAAAATAAAATGATATGATGATGGAGAACCCAATTTCAGGGGATCACATCCAGCACGTCTGTGCCAAAATGTCATGTCACTATATTGTAACTGTTCCAATACTGCCCTTAAAAACAAAAAAGGGGAACCTCAGAGGTATTAGAGAAAACTTCCTCAGTTGTTTGGAAACTTTCTGGGGGCTACATATCTCTCTACCAAATTTCATGAAAATCTTTTCATAGTTCCATTTGACATCAACTGTGGCTGTAAAACAAAAGACAAGGGATCACCACAGTCAGTAAGATTCATCCTCTGGGGACTATGAATGTCTGATTGGATTTTCATGGCAATCCATATTTTTCAGTCTAAACAAAAAACGCCCGTCCTCAAAGCCAGGCAGCTAACATGGCTAAAAACTGACTATGCAGACATCGTCAACCCAATCCACATATATTTTGGTATGTTGACATGTACTTTGTCAGCACAATAACATTGTGTCTCTGCTCTTCTCACTCCGCCACAGGTTTACCACCCAGAGGCAGATCAACAGTGATAAATCTCCCAGTCTATAACCTGGGGAGAGGGGAGGACAGTAACAGGAGGCAGAAAACATAAGCGACAACGGCTGAGGAGATGGAAGAAAGTTACGTTTATTTATCAGACAGGTTACTCGATTACCTGAGTAGGAAGAGAGAAGAGTTGGTCAGAAGGATTTCAGGGTTCTTGAACTTCATGCCAAGCAAAACTCTCATGTTGGTAATTAGCCTTAGTTCAAAACTGCCACCCAAAAAGTATCAACAACCGAAAAAAACTGACATCCATCACTGGAGCACTGCTTTGTTTCCAGGGGCGGCCATGGCAGTGCTACTAGAAGCTGTTTGTGAGTTTGAGATTGGTGATTCGGCGCCTCAAGTCCAGTAGCCCCACGCCAGGTATGAATCATGGCAACGGGCCGCTGCCCTGTCACAGCGGCTACAGATCAATGATAATTACCACCTTGACATGAGTACGCTTATTACTGAACAGGATCAGGGACAGGGGCCCGAGCTGCGGTGGCCGTAGGGCCCGATCGATAGTCCAGGAATAATGGCTCTCTGGGGCCCTAGATTGGACTTTGCCACTAAACAAGCCATTACAGCTGCATGCATGACAGCTTAGGTCTAGATATGCGTCCTAACTCTCCTTCTCCTGGAGGCTTCTCTCTTAGAGCCAGCCTCGCTATGGCTCCCACATGCCTCAGCACTCAATCTTGTCATGGACTGTTATGGGCAGGCGAGACATATGCCTCTGGCTTTGAGACGTGTTAACCAGAAGTGAGTGATTAGGGGAAGCATGCTGCTACAACACAATGTGCTCCTGTGCGACACACCGGAGAAAGGGGCCTTGCAATGTGACCTGATGATTGCCACTGAGTATAGAGATCAAACACAGCAGCACCGGCGTGTGTACACATGGAAATACCGGCACAAACACACACACACACACACATGAACAAAAGCGAGCACATCAATGCGTATAAGCGATGCTGATCCGTCTATGGCAGCCCTCATCTTCTTTTCTCTTTGATTTTTACCATTTCCCTCCTCCAGATCCCTTGTTTTTTTCCCTTCTCCTTTTTTAATCCGGTCATACCTGTAATCGGGCTCTGCGACAGGAAACTTCAGAGAATCAATTAGTCCTTGCCTCATCCGGGAGCCAAGACGATTCCTCTCGACTTGAGCCGCAAACTCCTTCTATCAGGAGTCATTCTGCCTTCCTAACACCCAGACTCCTCTCTCCTGAGCCCGGATAGGTTTGACTCTAAGCCTCTAAAACGTTGACAACCCAAAGCGCCTTTCTCTCGGCAAGCCCTAACCGCCTGCCTCACCCCGGCCCCTTCTCCTCTTTCTAACAGTCGCCGAAGCTAAATAAAGAAGGATTTGTTTTTTTCTCCGCAGCACAGAACTGTAATTAATCTGCATTATGGCGTTTCATCCACAATTAAATAAACAGTCCCTTTTAAGAGAATTCCAACTACATCTTACCCTCGATGAGAGAGGGTACGAAAGGGGAAGCTTGTGACTTCGGAGGCCGTCCTTTGTCCCGGGGAAGTTAGCCAGTGAGGAGGGAGCATAATGTGGACGATGTTGTTTTTAAAAGCCGCCACATGGCACACAGGGAAATGCAAACCTGGGACTCTTCTGCTCTTCAGCTACAGCAGGCCCTCGACTGGAGTCTGGAACAAACAGAACATTGAGGGGTCAGATTTAATCCCCCGCCCCTGCCTTTTGTATTCAGATTAAAGACTAAGGAGGATTTGGAGGAGCCTGGAGTCTCTTGTTAAAAGACTGTGTTCTCCACTTAACCTGCAATTTACCTGTCACTTAAGCCCACTGCAGCGATCATCCACACCTCTGGTGATGAAAGGGGCTGTTCTTTTTCCAGCATTTTTTCTTTTCCTTCACAACTCTTGAAGAAAGGCTTCATGTTCACTTGAGCCAATGAAAGTGGCATAATGAATTCCCCGACAGATGCTGATTGAAGCAGTGGTGGTTTGTAAAGCTACTTAACACTTTAGACATAAACAGAAATGGGATTGCCATGACACACACACACACACACACACACACACACACACGGACCAGGTCTATCTCTTGTAAACCAGAAATCACTTCTCGACCGGTTGGACTGTTCTGATGAGGTTGAATTCGGTGTGTTCTCTCTAGAGAGCAGTGAGAAACACGCCTGCAGGACACGGAGCCGGAACACGGCGTGGGGCTACTTGACTTTATGTGTGTTGCCGGCTCTCCTCATCTGCTCCCCCTGAAAAACACTGACCATGGCAACCTGACCCTCTTTCTCCCTCCCATAAACCTCTCACAGCGGCCTGGCGTAATTCATCTCCCCGCCAAACCAAGTCAAGGGGAATGAATGAAACTGCCGTCATCACTCTGCCCCACCTCATCCATTTTGTCCTCTCCTGCGAGAGTCGTCTTGCCCTCTGCTGGACGACCGCATCGCACCTCTAAATCTTCCCCCGGAAACAGAACTCCACACCAGGTCCACGGCAGCAGTAAAGTGGACCATTTGTTTTCACAGCACAGCCAAAAGGAGTAATGGGAGTGATGCTGAGACATTATCAGTCACTCACTGAGCTGCTCCTGCCCCACTCTTTAAAAAAAAAGCATGTGCAGATGCCCAAACAAGCGCACGGCTCATGATGGAGCTTTGCAGAAGTCTTTGATACGTCCCTTAATCTCCACTAAACTATCCCACTGGTTTTAACATCCTTTCGCATTAGCCTATGTCTTATAACTTAGAAAGAGTTTATCATTATTTGCTAAATTTAGACGCCCTGTCTTAAGACTCGAGGCGGCTCGGAAGCTGCGTGCAAAATCGTAAAACCTTTCCAAAACATAACAAAGGGATGTGAAAATGTTCATTGTTTTAAGAATCATTACCTTCTGCAGTTGAGCCATAACAGATTAAAACAATCGTAATTTCCCCCCCACTTTCTTTATGTGAAAGAGTCGAATCTAAAGAAAGTAAAATTCTTTGAGTATAAGCCCGAAGTGAAGGGCAGGACCAGAAACAAAAAGTCCGTCGTCTGCTGTTCTTGATTTCCTCGTGTTAAAGAGGATCACTGTTTGGTGTGTTTTATTTTTAGAAACCCATCCTCTTTTAAACTGTTCTCTCCCTTTCCTCATCCCTTTTTTCCCCGTCTCAGACCATTCCCCCTGGTGTCCGTGAGAGCTGCCTCCTTTATTCTGCAGGCCACCTGTCCGCCCGCACATCAAACCCATCCCCGGTGGGCTTCTGTGTTAAATTCCAAACTTAAAACCCATTACCGAGCTATCAGCCCAAGCATAATGCTGTCTAACGACCTCATTTCCCTAAGTGTCAGCCCTGTCAGTCACCAGAGGCCCCGTCAGCTCGGCCGCCTATGTCCGAGGGTCCCGGTTGCTCTGAGGTATCATTGCCACCGCTGCCGCCACTCGTCTTGTCTCGGTATGTCCTCATCAAAAACAGGATAGAACGCTCAATCTCTGGAAATATGTCATGGCAAAGTGACTGGGGACACAGGGGGTAAGAGACTTTGGAATGAAAGTCGCGGGTATTTCATTTACCATATCCACTCTATTAGTCAGAGCAGCACACTCAATCAGGGCCCCATTTTGATTCGAGGGGAGTCGGGGGACAGAACTGGGGGGAAATAGCAAAATGGCCGACGGTCACGTCGTGGCTATTCCCGCTCAGCCAAAGTCAGTTTGAGGAGTTGGTGTCACCGCTCCTCCTTCTTAACCGAGGAGGGCGACTCTGAGCACGTGCAGGAAGGGAAGTGACGAGAGGGTACAAGGTTGAGCTGGAGAGGATCGAAGCTGAATGTGAGTGTGTGTGTGTGCGCGCAAGTGTGTGTGCGTGTGTGTGTGTGTGTGTGTGTGTGTGTGTGTGTGTGTGTGTGTGTGTGTGTGTGTGTGTGTGTGTGTGTGTGTGTGCTGTCTGCTCACCGTCTCCTCCCCACGTCTCCCAGCGTACCTTTTTGTGAAATGATTTGGTAAATATGGAAAGGGGCCCCTAGGCCACACAGGCCCTGCCCCTCTTTAGGAGTGGATAATTGACTCCTTTTCCTCCTGGATAATTCATTGCTTGCATATGCCAGCTAATACATCAGCTGAACACTGGCCTGGGCCCCATCTCCCCTGACACACACACACACTCACACACACACACACACACACCACCCAGAGGAACGAGCGACTGAGGAGGGGCCGAGCATAAAAAATGGGGATGACAAATAGGAGCACTTCTCGATCTATAAATGAATTATGTCTCCTAAATACCTTGAGCAGAGGCAACTGTCAGCCGGCGTCTCTACTAATCTGGGACAAAATATGACCAGCTCCGCATGAAGAAAAAAAAAAGGAAAAGGAGGGAGCAGGGCTGCAAGAGAATGAGGCGAGAAATGAACGAGCAATCAGGCCATTAAAATGTGCTGTCTGATTCAGCGCTGGTGGACATTTGCACATTTATCATGAGATGGAACCCACCCACCCCCTTTTTGTCATTTTAAAGCAGCCCCTTCCATTCAAATACATTAGGATGATTCCAACAGGACACAGATATCATTTGTTTTACAATAGCACAGTCAGCACTCACAACTGTCATTAGGAATTAGATGGAGGCGGCTGCAGTTTGGAGGGACACTGCAAACTGGAGAGGAGGATGAAATGAATGGCTCTTCACTTCAGGAGGTGTGACATTAAATGCCTGTTCTACCCGACAGCTGAGGAGGGACGCAAAGACAAATGGTTTATACAAGATGCAGGAGCAAGTTTTATATATGAGCAGGGCCTGTGTGCAGGAAGCACATTGGGTCACTCACCTGCTGATGATTATATTCGCAGACGAGGCCAAAGACGCTGTAACCTTGCCATTGTTCTAACGTGCTGTTATCTGGGAGTGAAATGTATTATTACCTGTGGGAAATGTATTTTTCCAGGCGACGGTTCAGAGACGACCTGGGCTGAGGCTCGAGGCCGCTGGAGAGTTACGGCATCTGTCGGAAAACACAGAGCGAGCTTCAGGCAGGAGGAGGCCCAGGGATGGTGCAGAGCAGGTAAAGGCCGTGATGCATTCAGGGCCCCAATCAACTTGGAGCCATCCAGAAAATAAATAAATAAAGAAGAAGAAATTAAACTTCCTCTCCTTTAAAGGGTTTGGGAACATTTGTGTTTTTTTCTCTCTGCTAATTTTAATTAACATTAAGAAACTTAAAGTAGGTCAAAGTTCTTACTTTTCTAATAAAAATAACTAGAAATTAATTCTATAGAACACAATACATTTATTTGCTAAAATTGTTGTATTTGTTTCAAGGAAATTGTGAGTTCAACTTTTAATTGTAGGCTTTTTTTATATTAATTTAAGAGACCCCAGAGATCATTTTCACTTTAAATCTCAAACATCTTAAAATTACATTTCCTCCCTCGTCCTCAAAGAAAAAAATCACAATCTGTGAATAAGCTTCTTCTTTTTTAAATATTTTTTTAAATACTGGACTGATAATCATTCATTTTCAGTGTATTTGAGTGATAGTGTGGGCGCTGGTTGTTTCAGGTTTCACATCAAACCGGGTGAAATGACATGAAGTTGGAGGCGTTCAATCACAAATTCAGACAGATGCGACACTTTCCCTCAGCAGATCCAAGTGAATCCTGCAAAATGAAGACCAAACATCCAAGTGAAGGAAGAATAATCACAGAGAGAAGATTTAAATTCACACTCAGTGACCAGTCATTGAGAAGTGTCCCACTCAAAGTCCCGTTCAAGCCTAAAACTACATCAAAACAAACCAGGCACATTTTCTCAGCTGCCTCAGAGCGACAGTGTGAATGGCGACACTGCCCTCTGGTGCCACAAGACAGTACTGAAGACACCATCAAGTCCTGCTGTTTAAATATGAAAACAATCTGCTAAATTAACCATGTGAAAGTGTACTTTATTCAAATAAAACAACTAATTGCCCCATTACACGATTTAACATATAAATAAACAATAATTGTTTCAATGATCAATACTCAGGATGAGAAGAAAGCTAGATGTGTCAGAAACATGCCTTATAAGACCAGCAGTTTTATAATGAAATAGTTGGGGGGGGGGGGGCACACAGAGTCGCTGCATGTGACCTGAATGACCAGGGGAAGAATATAGAGTCAAACCAAACAGAATGTTGTGATTTAAAGGGATATTAAACAAATCATATGATGATAGTCTGTCTGTATAGTGAAGTGTGAAGTGTTTATTGTGTACATATCTCATATATATTCTTTATATTATATATATATTATAATTGTATTGCCTGTGTTCATTCTATTTTGTACCTTCACTGCCTCAGTCACTGTTGCTCATCATGAGCACAGAGAGCGTCTACTGTCTCCTCACCACAGGGGGGAGTCGTAAGACTGAAAGTGTTGGTGTCCATCTGTCAATGGAGCTGAACTCTTTGGGGATAATTCACAAGATGAAGCTCCATAAATAATAATAATTATTCTTATTGAACAGTTGCAAGTGATTCCAGTTCATTGTCCTCTCACTGGACACGTTCATGTCTTTCTAATGGGAGCTGCACACTCTGTCTCCTGTGAATCATTCAGCTCTCGCTGACACTTCATGTGTCATCATGAGCCTTCAGCCTCACATTCAGTATTATTACATTCACCAGCCTGTAATGAGGGGGCTGGAATTAAAAAAAGAAAATTATAGCAAATGTATGTGACTATTCAAGAGGATTATCACTGATGGGGATACTGAAAGCATCATGAGAAGATTCATCTGAGGAGCAACAGGGTGTAAAATGCTGCCATAGGGTAAACATGGTAAAACAAACTATTGAAGATACTATTTATCTTTACAAGCAACATGAAGAAAAGAGTTAATGAATCCTTTTGTTTTACATGGACTGTACTTTTGTTTCTCTGCCGTCGCTCCAAATTAAATGAATTTATTACTGTTCCTATAAAATGAATTAATGTTTCCGAGACATAGCAACTCCAGACTCAGTGTGTTTACAGACACACTGACGTACACCCATTCATGGAGAAATATGATGCACCAGCTGTCGCCTGTCGTCTTTTCTTCTGGTTGTGTTGTTGTGAGCAGAAAGGTTCTGCAGGGTTATTATCACAGCAGTGTGTTTGTTGGTGCTGGTGTGGAGGAAGGATCCCCACAGAGAGTCCACAGCACCGGGGACATGCAGGGACAGGGCTCAGCACCTCAGTGGGCTGTGCAATGATTTGTTCTGCTTTTCAACCAAATCATTTCTCATAGGGGCCTTTATATAATTTTTAGTATTTTAATTTTATCTTTGCCTGGAAATCTTTAAATATTTCATTTTTCAGATGCAATGGTGGGAGACATATTAAGATCCTTTCAGTGAAATCTCCTATGTTAAAGTAGCCTACTCTATTACAAGTCAAAGTAGCTTCAAGGTAAAACTAATATTCAAGTAAAAGTACAGTAGTATAATCAAAATATAATTTAAGTATCACAAGTAAATGTACTGTTCTGCAGAAAAATGCCTCCTTTGACTTATTTGTTTTTAAATATGAGATAAATAAGTTGTTCTTTACTACTGAAGCTGTTGAAGGTGGAAGAGAGAATCACTTATCTTCCACCTGGGTGTCAAACTGAGGGATGCCCCTCCTGACCTGTGTTCCCTGGAGTTTGTCCCTTTGCTGGAGACCTTTAATGGAAATTCTTCCCCTACGATGATCCCAGTGACCCAATGGGTCTAAGTTTGATCCTGACGACAGACTTAAGTCTCCACTCAGCAGGGAGGCTGCACCACGTTCCAGTCCTCCTTAGCAGACCATGCTGCATAACTGCAGACAGCAAGCTGGGATCACTGGTGCCCTCCCAAAAACAAGAGAGGGGTGATGGAGGACATCACTTTATGTGTCAGGGCCTCCTGCAGCTGCAACTTCAGGACAAGAGCCAGTCAGATGGATTCTGAGAGTTCAGAAGTCCATCAAAATGCTTTTATACCAACTCTTCTTCCTCCTCTTTTTGCTATGCAGATGAAAAGCTGTAGAACAATTAAGAAGGCCTGAAGAAACTAAAGATGGTTCTGGGTTTGAACATCAGGCCTTTGGAGTTTGCCCGTTCTCCCTGATCCTGCAGACACTCAGGTTTCCGTCCACAGTCCTGAGACATACAGGTTTGTTTGAATTGACAGCTCTAAAATGCCTGTAGGTCTGAATGTGAGTGAATGAATGTTAGTGTGATTGGTTGTTTTATGTGTCCGCCCTGTGATGGACTGTTGACCTGTCAGGGTAAACCATGTCTAATGTCCGCTGGGATTAGATCTAGCTCCTTCGCCACCTACAAAGGAGAGGCAATATAGAGGGTGTACGAATGGATGGGATGGATGGATGGATGGTTAAATGGATGGATGGATGATGAAGGGAGCGATGATGGATATAGGGATGGATGGATGGATGGAAGTGAGACAAATTGTGAGGGGATTGTGGATGGATGGAGGGATGGATGATGGATGGGTGGGTGGATGGAGGGATGGATGATGGCTGGATTGATGGGTGGGTGGGTGGATGGATGGATGATGGATGGATATAGGGATGGATGGATGTGAGACAAATTGTGATTTGTGAATATGGGCTATACAAACAGAATTTGATTGCTGATTGATGGATAGATGGTTTTCCCTCTGTTATTAATTATTATTAATGTTATTAATGAGTAACAGTTTTATTTTTTAATAAAATGTGACATGTATGGTCAGTGTGGGAGTAAATAATCAGAAAAACAAAGCTAGTGCAGACTTGAATGTTATGAAGTCAAAAAGTTGCAGGGACCTGCACACGTTCAAGGGAAACTCTGAACTAATTCCACTGATTCATCCTTCAGAGCAACGCGACCTTGTTAGCTCAGGTTGCCAAGACATGTCATCCCTGTTGTAGAATCACCAGCGTTCCTATTTCTGACTCCCTGGATGAGTCCAGGCAGCTGCACTGTCTCCGTGCTGCCATTCATAAAGCTTCATGCACAGACCTTAATTACATCAGGCAGCAGCTGCTGTTATCCTCTCCAGCGGTGGAGCTGTTTGATGGGATCTCACTGTGTGTGCTGCTGTGTTTGTGGACGGCTGACGTAATCAAGAGTAAACAGGGCTCTCGCCTTTTTGCCGGCAGCTGTTGGGTCAGACGCCAAGTGTTGGGTGACATGTTAGGAGGCGGCTGTTTGCACGGCCGCCGCCGGTTTCCCCCAGATAACAAGTGCGTTATCCTCACAGCCTGCACACCTCCCTTTTACAGCAGCGTGTGTGTGTGTGTGTGTGCTTTTGTTTTTATGGATTATGCACAAAAAATCAGTTTCTGGGAAATAACTTTTAACAAAATAACAGAAACACACCATATACAGGAAGTTACAATCAAGTAAAACTTTACTTATAAAATGTAAATGACGCAAACATGTATAAGCATCTGTAGCTGTTATAATCATGGCACGACACGGCAGATTCACTGAAAACACTGATTTGTTCCTGTACATCCATCTTAACACACCTCGACGTTACGCACTCACTTTGCTCAAGTAAACTTTAAAAAACACTTTTTACTGCGATCACACAGGAGCAGCAACATGATGACTCAGAGAAGCTGCTGGACCGGACGCACTCATCTTCTCTCTGTACGGTGACAAGTTGATCTACGCCACATGAACGCAGGATAATCTGCCTTCATCCGATGCATTGCACAACAAGAAATACACAAACATTATGGGTCTGAGGGGCGACACTGAAGAAGTTACCATCACACACTTTTTTGCACAACACATTACAGACTGCAGCCTGAGAGTCTGCAGGTCATGGAGATATTTGGTCTGTAGGCTTTTGTACGGAAAGGCCAATCAGTCCCGTTAATTACTACAGACACTTCCATCCTGTGAACAGTCCAGGCTACGCAGAGGAAGTGCTGTGAGCATCTGTGAGGGAGTGCTGCTGTCAGGGGTCACGGAGGGTTTATCTCCAGGGCCACACATCTCCCTGGCTCCATCCTGACAGGCAGGTGGAGAGGCTGCGGCGTGGCCCCCCTGGCTGGAGCTGGAGCCGGACCTGTGCGAGGAGCTGGGGGAGTTGGTGGGGCTGAGCTGCACGGCCGTGGTGTCCTGCAGCGTGTGCTCGCTCGTCTCCATCTCAAACGCCGCAGTCCCCATCCGCATCAGCCCCCACTTCTCGCCCCCCGCGGCCTTGCGGGCCACGTGGGTTGGGGGCCTCCTGCTGACCACACAGCAGGCTGCGAAGAAACCCAGGGCTACCAGTAGGAGAAGGGGCCCGATGACGATGGGGGGGTTGCCGGTGGGGATGAAGGTGCCAAAGGCGAACGCCCCCACCAGGGTGATGTTGATGCCGGCCAGCATGATGCACAGGCCGCAGGCGCAGCACAGGGCCGGGGAGGGCAGGCTCTGGTGGGGCAGAGCGCGCTGCTTGGGGACCCGCTTGGCAGCAAGGGGTCTGGAGGTTTTATCAGTCAGTACCATGTCTCATGAAGAGCTCTGTGAAGATCAGATGAGCCACTGATCACTGGACTCATCACCTCTGAGAGAAGAAGGTGACAAGGCTGGGGAGGAAGAGAAAATAACAGTTAAAAAAAAAACCGTGAATGAAAACACTAAACTGCTGTTAAAAACTACAGCAAAGGGAAAACATTTCATTCAAGATGAAAAACCACAAAAAGTGCAACACCTCCAGTACTTTATCTTCTCATTCAGGTGATAAACCTGACAACACAATCATACTCAGTGTCACTTACTTGATCTCAGCAGGATCCAGGGAAGTGTTCTGCCGCGTGTCGACGGTCCATCATGATGTGCAGGAGCTGGAGGAGGTGTCTCTCTCTCCTGCTGGTCAACAGCAGAGTGAGCGTCTGCTGCTGCTGCTGCTCTGCTCTCACACACACCACATGTAATTATAAAGATGGGCCACTGGGGACGCTATATAGCTCCTTGACATGAGGGGTCCAATCAAACCGACCTGTGAAGTGAAGAAGTTTTTTGCTCAGTAAATTATACAGGGACACAGGATGAGACGTGAATGCGGTTGGTACTGTTCTAATCTATTACTGCATTTTCATTAAACTACTTATTGGTCGATCATGTAAGGGTTTTTGGCATTTTAAAACCTTATTGTTCAGCAGTCGGTTCTCTACTCTTCTGCTTTTAAATGAGATCTGAACGGCTTCTGTCAGAGCGATGCTATCTGCTGAGTGTGGGCAGGTTAGTCACGTCCTCGCAGTGCAGTGGGGGAGGACCTTCGCTGAACGAAACCACATTTCCTCATAACTCCTGAATGAAATCTCACAGTACAATCGGTAACAAATACAAAGTTTATATAACAGACCAGACAAGAGAAGACATGGAGGATCTTTGTTTTGTTTATTGAGAACACAGCATACCAGGGAAAATCTGCATGTGAGTGAGACTTTCATGAACAGGACCCCATATGAGCTTCCACTCAGAATTGCACACCAATTAGGCCACTGTCAATATCTCATTCGCTGCCATTACAGGTTGATGTGGAGAAACAAACAAGCCCTTTTTATGGCTCATAATGAGAGCGAGAGGGCTTTAACGCAGCAAGTGGTTGTTTCCTCATGTGTGTGTTCACTCTGAGCAAATCTCATGTCAATTCCTGCCAGCCAATAAAGGCCCTTAGTTGCTATAGGGATGGGGTGTCCATGGCAACAGTGTGAAATCTGGGGGCATGTCGTTTAGCGGTCAACACATAAAATTAACAGTTCGGGGGGGGGGGGGGGGGGGCGATAGATGGCCGTTGTGGGTCCATTCAAACACAGATAGGGTCCTTAAGTAATGAAACAAATAAAAAAGTAAGACTAGATTTTTTATATTTAAAAAAAGGGGATGGATCTAAATCAGAAAGTAAATTACTGCAACTTGATGGAACTCTTTCAACGACACATTCACAGAACCCAAAATACAAAACTGAACACTATACAAATACTTTCCACTATTTATAAAAATAATTCCCTTCAACCTCAGTATGGAATTCAATTTGAACATCAACTACGCACGAAACCTCTTTTAAGTCGTATTAGCTATACGGTACATGCCATCGAAAATAGATGAAATTCTCCCATTTCAAGTCATTCTGACCAAAAACACATCAAATCAATAGGACTCCTAAGTCTTTTTGGGATGATGGATTTGTTTACAGTACAAACACAAAGACGTGGTGCAAATAAGACTCTGAGGTATAGTTGGACTCTACCGAGGAGAAAAGGTTGTCAACACATCTTTGAAGACAGTTATTGTTGTAGGTTTTGTATGCACATGACCAAACTGATTCAATGTTCTCCCTTTGAACTAAATACTTTAAAGTACATAAGTGCTACAGGTAGCTTGTGTTAAT
Source organism: Verasper variegatus (assembly GCA_026259375.1). Taxonomy (NCBI): domain Eukaryota; kingdom Metazoa; phylum Chordata; class Actinopteri; order Pleuronectiformes; family Pleuronectidae; genus Verasper; species Verasper variegatus. Next base: position 11,136,338 of record CM048046.1, on the reverse strand, counting down.
GTGAAAGCTGGAGATCAAAACTAAATATAAAAATATCTGCTCTAAGGACCTTTCACTAATCAGATTCATGCATACTTTAAATCGCCTGGCTAGAATAGAATTACTTAAAAATGCAGGTAAGAATGGAGAAAACGCCAGTCGTCTCCTCCAAGTGTTAATTTTTTATCTTTTTTACACACACACTCCAGATCGCATACAAGTACTGGCTTAAAAAAGTTAGTAGCATTTAAATATCACATTAATTCATTCACAGTTAGACAACAAGGCAAATAAAAGCTATTAAATGTATATAATGTTGCATTAGGAGAGCAGCAGCTGCATAACTGTGCTGGACCTATGTAATGGATATGGCAATATATAAAATGCTGACATTAAGAGCCTATAGTCAGCTGTTACTGGTTGATCATAAATAAATCTGTGGGGATTATATGTAAAGTTCTAAATGTTAAAATAAATATGTCCTTGTTTAAAATCTAGGCAGCTTAAAATGAAACCTGAGCCTCGGGAGGTTCAACTAGGTTTGTAACTCTGAGGTGGTAGCTGAGGATGAACTGTTCAATTACTGCTCAAACTCTGAGTGCTGATAAGATTACTGGCCAAGAGGAAGAGCTTTAACACCATGAACAGTCACTTCTAATCGCATGTACCTCCTCCTATAAGTCTTCCAGTGAAACACACACTCACGCACACAGGCGGAGCAGGCAGAGGCTGAAATCAGTCTGAGAACATCACAGGGGGGGGGGGGGGGGGGGTTACACCGGTCCTTCAGGCAGCAAGGTTATCCGAGGCGGGTGCAAAGTCACTGGTACGCAGAGCATTGGACTGCGCCCGTCTACGAGCCAGTCTGGAGTTGGAAGGAGGAGAAAGCCTCATGGAGCAAACGATCCCTCCGACGTCCTCCTGCTGCTCGTCGTGCTGGGATAGCTGCCGGTTGAAGGCGATGGCTTCTGCTGCGAACTGGGTCAGGTCTTTGGTGCTGCTGTTCCTGGAAGACAAGAGGAGGCAGAGGAGGATGAGAGAGGAAGCTGGTAACGGGTTGTAACCTGCTCCAGTGTTCACACATTGTCTTCTCTCTGCATCTTCTCATTCACTCCCACACTCAGGAGGTTTTCCCACCAACCACACAGGCCTGTTGTTTTGTGTCAGCTCACTGTTTTTTTACCAGGGAAGCACTTAGGTTATTTCTTTGAGCTCAACAGTTTAGCATTTTGGGTGATTTGCCCAATGTAAGTCCAATGAGAGGAAAGCCACATCAGAGGGTGCTGGTGATGCCTATCCATTTGCCCACTGTCATCTTGATGGCAAATACCAGACATGTTAAATAACCACAGATTAAATGAACGGGTGTTCATCTGCTCCTGGTGGTTTATATGAGCTGGGGTTCAGTATCTTGATCAAGAATACTTTAGCACGTGGAATGGGGGAGACAGGGACTGAACCATCGACCTTCTGGTCAGTGGATGATCCTCTCTAACTGTTATTCTTACCTCTGTAAAAAATGAGGGGTTGGAAGACCTCTCTCTGGAGCGTTCTGTAGAGGAAAAAGAGAGGAATTAAAGTACCTAATCACACCTTAAAATAAACTAGTTATCACAATGGAAGAATTATTCTAGTGCACAGATATAATGATACACACCCCCTGCACCCAAGGGTGCTTTAGGACCTGAGCAGCACTGAGGCGAAGCATGGCGTCCCGAACCAGCAGCTTGGATATGAGATCCTTGGCCCCCGCTGTGATGTGAGCCCAGTCCTTGTCTGGAAACTCATACTTGCCCTGCTGGATGCTCTCAAACAGGTTACTCTGAGGACAGACAATCATAAGACATGCTGTGAAACTCTTCTGCTCTTCTGTTGTTCAACTATAGTCAAGCAGAGGCAACATTCTCCACACAAACAAAACTGGTAAAAAAAAGTACGGTCTCATTAAACTGGAGGTGTTTTCATGCATTATTTTGCATGTCAATATATTTTTTGTTTTTATCTTCAGTACTTTCACACACAAGGTGAATATTACACAGCGACAAAGCAACATAATTTATAAGAGTATTTTCATTGGCACAAATCCTGCACGTAATATTTATTTTTGTTGAACCTATTCAGCTGCCCGAATCATAAAATCACTACAAAACTAGAAGACATTCACCATTGAGTAGCTGGAACCCGGAAAGTCTCACTATTTTTGTTTTTGTTTTTAATATTCAATCTTTAATTGATTTAAAAAAAATAACTTAAACTTTCTTTATCAATAGATGAATTAGCCCCTGCAAGGAGTTTTTAACTGGTTATGAAATGGTCCTATTTTAATATTGCTGCCTCTTTATGACCCAAGACAGCAAATGACACAATCGGGGAGAAAATTGGCTTTTTCTATAAACTATTCTCAATGTTTGTGGACTGGATGGATAACCCGTGAGGTCAGAGCAGCGATTTACGGCAGTCAGGCTGGAAAAGCCTATGATCTGGCGGAGGGGGAAGAATCACAAGCGGGGGAAGCGATCTAGGTTAAAGGCTAACACCTACAGACCGGTGCGCCCCAGTCTGTTCCTCATCGACTCCAGGTCTCTTACAAACAAGATGGATGAGATCAGACTGAGGATTGCGATACAGTACCTCGTCCCTATGCATCCTGCAAGCAGCTGTGTGTAATGCATGGTTTGATATTTCAGCCAACCGTAAGCCCCTATACATGGGTGACTTGGTATTGACTCAGGTGGGATGTTCCATTTTCCCACAATAAGAGAAGGGGGGGGGGGGGGGGGGGGGGGGGAGTATGGATTTCTCGTAACTGTATAAATGTATTTAATACTCAATGGTCATGGTTATCAGTTTCAATACTGAATATATTGAGTATTTTCATCTTTTAGGTTTTTTACGACAGGTGACAGTAGGAACACTACCGCATTTGTCCACAGAGGTGCCAAAATCAACGAAAAGTTCCTTGTAGTAGCTTTAATACCAAAGAGCTGGATCTTAAATACCACAGTAACTAAGAATAATCTCAGTTAAAAGAGGAGGCAACTGTAATGAAGTTTTCACAAACTGCTGTAGCTTTAATAGTATCTGTCAGTGGTGACGGGGAAGCATTCCGTACTTTTGTTCTGTAAAGACTGTGAGAAGTGAACACAGACAATGAGCGGGCACCGAGACCCATTAGACAACCATACCTGGCAGGTTCTGCAGGTTTCTCCCCGGTCCCAACCACAATCGGTGCCGCAGTGGCCTATGAAGGGGGGGCTGCCACTCAGCAGGATGTAGAGGATGACCCCGAGGCTCCAGAGGTCACAGCGCTTGTCGTAGAATGAGGCTTCATCAGTAAAGACCTCCACTACTTCTGGGGCCATGTACTCAGCTGAGCCACACTAAGAGGGGACAAAATAAACCCAGGAGCAGTCAAGTCATTTGTTAGAGCATACGATAAGATCAGCTGTTTACATACATACAGGCCGAACTTGAGGATACGCTGAGGCTAAAAAGGTAAATCGGACTGGCTACTGGTTTGTATGGCAGTACTATGAAAGCCATGAAGCCTGCTCAGTAGATCAGACACCATTACCCCTGTGCCTTTTTAAGCTGAACACCTACTGTCACACGCAGCAGAGTCAAAGGATGTCCCATATTAGAACTGTAAACTTTAGATCGATTCAGTTTGTGTGCTACAAATTCAAAACCAGACTGTTACCGGTGTGGTGAGCTCTGGAGTCGTAATGGGTGTACAGGCACTGCTGAGCTTCACTCCGCTTCCCAAGTCAAAATCACAGATCTTAACTGGCGACACCTGAGTAGTAAGATCGAGGAAAAACATTATTATGCTATTAGAGGGACTTGTTGTCCTTCTGAAAAGGTTATTGTCTCTTAATGGCGACTTACCTGATCAGTGTATTCACAAAGGATGTTCTCCAGCTTAAGGTCTCTGTGGGCAATGCCTGTAGATAAGCACATTGTCATCATGAAGATCAACAGGTTTTCTGTTTGGACTTTGCGAGGAAAGCTGTTGGGCTATTGTCCCACCTTTAGTGTGTAGGAAGTCAAGTGCTTGGGCAATGTCCCTGACGACCTTACTGGCCTCCAGCTCATCGAAGTGCTTTCGATTCTGGATGTGTGTGAGGATGGAGCCTGAGGGAAGAGAAGATAATCACTTGTAGCAGTCTGGGCATGTTTATTATGAGTCATCTGGAACCGCTACAGGCACTGTACATGTGTGGTTAGTGAGTCGTTTACACTCACCTCCACGGAGCTTTTCAAATACCAAATAGAAGCATGAGCTATCTTCAAAGAACTGGATCAGTTCCAAAATATTCCTGTACCAAGATATTTCCAGCTGATTAGAGTCTGATTCATTCTGTGCAGTTTTTCCATTTAAAAATCTCTCTTTAAAAAAAACTAAATGCACTCACTTGTTCCCCTGACACTGGTAAAGTGTCTCCACTTCTCGAAAGACTCGGCTGCGGCTGTGACCTGCACTTTTCTCTATCATCTATGCCAAAAAGAACAGACGATTTTAAGAAGATGTGGCTGTAAATGAGTGTATGTCCTCAGCCAATCTACACAGTTAAGTTGAAATGACTAGATGACAAATTTCCTTACTTACCTTAACAGCAAACTCCTGTCCGTTCTGTAGACTTATGCATCCTTGAACTTTAGCATATGCCCCCTGACCAAGAACCTCATCTGTCAGCTTGTACAGGTCTGAAAAAAGGAAGCAAATTCAAATCCACAGCAGGTATTCACCAAGTAGTGAAAATGGTAACATTTTCTGTATTTTCATTAAAGGTCTCACAATAACATGAGTTTTCTTACCATCAAAAGTGCCAGTGAAGCTGTCTGTTGCCCTAGTTCTTTTCTTCTTCTTTCTTTTAGCTGCGTCTGGGATATTCACTGGCTGGCTTTTCTCAAAATCTGCCACAAAACAGAAAAAACACAATGGGCCGCATTTATAAAGTGCTTTTCTGGTCTTAACAAGCACTCGAAGCACTTGTGAAAAATCCGCTCATTCAGATACACAATTCATACAGCATCCACGTTGGTCTTGTTTTCAGTGCTTTTTTTAATAACCTTTAATTTAGATTTCCCACAGTGATACACTAAACGAAACATGAGGACATATCAAAGGTCTATGTTTTGGTTGTAGTTTCATTACTGCGTGCTATCATCTAAATTGTTGAGAGAGCTCCTGTACCTGATGGGTCCTGGGAAAGGCGCCGTCTTTCCTCTGCGGGGATCTCATTCTCCTCAGTTGCCCCACAGCTCTGCCCTACGTGACCCATAGACAGGGACTTACCCTGTAACAGGAGGAAGCGAGGGAGTGAAAGTGTTAGAGTGGTCAGAAAGATCAGGTGGTTGTACTGTAGGGAAAGGAGGCCATAACTTTGTCACTTTATAGAAATGTAAACCGGAAATTCCGTATCCTTCATCACAACGACATACAACTGAAAAATCCTTCAGCAAAAATGAACCACTATAGCAACATAGTCATTTAACTATTGTTGCAACCCCATTGGCTAACTTCCCCTTTGGCAGTCTGCCAAAACAGTGGTCCAATGTGAATACGGGAAACACCAGCACAGGCCTTATCTCACCCTGGATATTACCAGAAAGAGTCACACAGCCGCTCACACCGCAAGACTCATGGAGACTGATGAAACTTCTGCTTCAGTGTGGATAACCTTGACACTGTGTGTGTGCGTGTGCGTGTGTGTCTGCCACTTTCTGGCACCGAACACAATATGTTTCAGGAAGTTAGAGGATTGTGAAATGTCCAGTAATGACTGTACCTGGAGAGGCTGCTGGAAGGCTTGCAGCTCCGCCATCACGCTCAACCTCACCATATCTGCAACTGTGCCACACAAATATTCAGTTAGTCTGGAAATGACTGCATCAGCACAGACATAGATACACGTAAATACATGTAATTACAACGTCAGACTTCCAGTTAAAGAATGTGAGCTATGAACAAATCAGAGCAATCAATCTCCAGAGGTTCCCTCCTTCTTTCACAGTGACACACTGTATTTCGCGATGGTTGCAGTTTTGAATCGACTGATAGTCTAAACTGTCGGTTGGTTAGCTTTAGCCTCCTGTCCAGGAGGTAACAGAAAGTACTGGGCTACTATTAAACACTTAACATGTTACTGACGCTGGATATATTTAGCTCACTGTTGACGTAGTTTACTAACGTACTTGAATAAAACAGAGCAAAACGACCACTAATAACATCTACATCGATACTTAACATTAGCAATGTTGTGGCACAAATGTAGGCACCGTCGAGAAGAGATAAATGAAATATAAACCAGGCCATTATAGAGTATAGAGTTAGCCTTCTGATCCGACAAAATGCTGCTGGCGTTAGCCGCAGCTAGCTAGCAAAAATGCTAGATTAACAGCTTTAGCGTCTATTTGGTAGTTTGTGCTGAGACACCGGTTATCGCGCGTTAAAAAGAAACTGTAGCTGCAATAAAACCCTTTCTCACCTGCTTCAAACCAGCCAGCTTCCCTCTGTCAGAGCCACGGGCAGCTGATGTAAGCATCCATAGCTGATATCCATCACACAGACAGCCGGTGACGCGCGGGGCGGGAAAACACAATAACAGACGTTTGACCCCTCCCATTTCCGCATGCCCGTGTCTCCCATTGGTCGAGAACTAAGCTACCACGAACACGGCACTTGGCTTTGTTCCCCGCCACGCCCCCACTCTACGTAGAGAGAATTGACATAGTGTATTATCATCTCTATTTATACACAGAGGGTGTGTGTGTACGTGTTCGTGTTCATAGTGACGTAGTGTGTGTGAGTATCCATAGTGCCATAGTGAGTGTGTGTGTGTGTCCATAGTGCCATCATGTGTGTATGTTTATGCGTCTATGTGTGTGTGTCCATAGTGTGTGTATGTGTGTCTATGGTGTGTGTGTGTACATGTTCATAGTGCCATGGTGTGTGTGCCTGTGTGTGCCTGTTTGTGTCCATAGTGCCATAGTGTGTGTGTTGATGCGTCTATGTGTGTGTGTGTGTGTGTGTGTATCCATAGTATCATAGGTTGTGTGTATGTGTGTGTACGGTGTGTCTATACGTATGTGTGTCTATGGTGTGTGTGTGTACATGTTCATTATGCCATGGTGTGTGTGCCTGTTTGTGTCCATAGTGCCATAGTGTGTGTGTTGATGCGTCTATGTGTGTGTGTGTGTGTGTGTGTGTATCCATAGTATCATAGGTTGTGTGTATGTGTGTGTACGGTGTGTGTGTGTGTGTATACGTATGTGTGTCTATGGTGTGTGTGTGTACATGTTCATTATGCCATGGTGTGTGTGCCTGTTTGTGTCCATAGTGCCATAGTGTGTGTGTTGATGCGTCTATGTGTGTGTGTGTCCATAGTATCATAGGTTGTGTGTGTGTGTGTGTACGGTGTGTGTGTGTGTATACGTATGTGTGTCTATGGTGTGTGTGTGTGTGTGTGTGTGTACGTGTTCATAGTGCCATAGTGTATGTACGTGTTTGCCTGTGTGTGTTCATAGTGCCATAGTGTATGTACGTGTTTGCCTGTGTGTGTTCATAGTGCCATAGTGTATGTACGTGTTTGCCTGTGTGTGTTCATAGTGCCATAGTGTGTGTGTATAGGTGTATATGTTTGTATGTGTGTCTATGGTGTGTGTGTATATACAGTGTCTCCTTTAAACATAATCATCACAGTGTTTTGATGCGTGTGTGGTGCAGTGTCTTAAAAATAACAAACACATCATTGGTCATTTTCAGGCTGTATTTTTTATGTCAAGTTCAAACTAGAAAAAAAACACATCATGTAAATTACAAAATTTGATTGGTTGAAAAATAATCAACAATGCATATATCTAAACATATAAAAAGGTCGGACACAAACATACATGCAGTAAAGGAAAGGGATAAGGACATGCAGTATTATAAAGCAATACAAAGTCCACAAAGATGGCATCACTGCACTGTAAAGTAAACACACGTGTGAAAGTAGAGCGTCACCATCTGAAGAAGTGTGTTACACTTAAAAAAAACACTCATGCAAATATATGTAAAAAAAAAAACCCAAAAAGGTCTTTGTTTTGAGTGTTTTTGAAGCTGGTGTTTTTTCACGGGGCTCAGATAACGTGGGAAATGTAAACTCCTTTGTCCATGTGGTTCTGTTCAATTGCATATCTTATCTGTCATCTCTTTCTGTAGGGAGAGAAAACAAAGGGCACGTCAAACACATCAAGCTCATTTTATATTGTACAAGGGGAGGATTTGTCAAATACAATGAAGAAATTAATTTTTAACATATTGTTCCTACAGGACCGATACAATAATCGACTTGGCTACTTAAGGTAGGACAATGAAACCGTGTCTGTTTATGTGATTTATTTTTCTTGCAGTGTATTGGCATAAATGTCTCTTCCCTGTTTCACGTTGGGAGGGGAATTACACGGGCCGAGCAATATAATGATGATAACTGTGGCCTTTTATTGACGTGTGGAGAACCATTCTCCATCACCTCATATGTGATGCAGCTCCCTTTATTGGAAAAATACTATGCAAACTCTTGTCTCATTATGACGGCACAAAGTCAGCAATTTCTCTTATGTGGGTTGGTGCTGCAAACCGAACCAATTTCTATAAAGAAGTTAATGAGTTTCTTTCATGATGGAAAACTGAGGGGGGGAGTAGATGATGATTTCATTCCTAGTACGAGACGGTAAATTATGTGTGTGTATTGTTGAACACGTGCTGTTGTGTTAAATGCCTAGAGAGAGATTGTGTAGCATGTACAAGCTTCAGGACAAATTTTCTGCACTGCACTGACAAAGATGAAACCCAGCCTCATTGCAGCATGGTGCATGGCCAGGTGATAGACCTGACCCGCTGACATTTTATTCCAGACTGAGAGTCACGAGAGTGACACTGACAACTCATCTGTTAGAAACCATCTAACTGATCCTCTCCCTCGCTTCGCCCTGACACATATCGAGGTCGCGCTATCGTCTCACCAGGGGCTCCAGCTCAGAGTGATCGATGAGGTTGAACTCTGTGATGAAGTAGTAGTAGTGCTTGTAGCAGGTGTTGATGTGGGCCTCTGCGCCCATGCTGCAGACGCTGTCGAAGTGATGGATGTAAACGTGCACAAAGACTCTGAAGAGGCGGCTCAGGATCTTCTTGCACACCTGCTGGAAGTTTTTGGGGAAGGGTACACCTGAAGCGGAGAAGAAAAAGAAGTGTCACAGAAAGACTTCCACCTGAAAAATAGTTTGATTTGATAATATAATATATCATTTCTATATTTCTCCACAGCGTCATTCCCTTAAAAATCAGATTTTCATTGATAAGTGAGAGGAGAGCACTAAAATCCTATTCCATTGCACCTAAGTGTCAAAAGACAGTTTCCGATGTCAAAAAGCCTGAGTCGAACAAAATGTTTGAAAAATATTTCAAAGTAAATGTGCAGTAGAGCACTGGTTCTAAACCAGGAGCCTGGTTACTAAGGACAATGTGTAGAGATTGTGGAGCAGCCCAGTGTAGTTGACAAAACAGGAGCAATGGAAATCATGCAAATAGAATTACCAATTTGCTGTGAACCTGATATCACAATAACCAATAAGACGAAGGCTCGATCCAGTTAAGGAAGATCAACTCAATATCTAAAGAAATAAAGTGAGAAGTGAGTAATGTTGAAAATGAAAAAATGTTGCAATGTTAACGAAAGTGAAAAGCTGTGGACCAAAGTTTGATGAGCTCTTCCCTGACCCCGACAGCATCGTTCCACCAAGTGTTCATTTGTTTTTGTGTCATCTTGCTTATAATCAAACAAACGGACAGGGGTGAAAACATAACCTCCTTGGCGGAGGTAACAACAACAACAACATTAAGCCAGGATCGCAATGTGTTGAGCTGATTTGTGAGTCGGGAAGCTTCTGCTTTCAGAGGTGTAAAAATATCAAACACTAGCTATCGCATCTATGGAGGAGGGGACATAAATGAGGGGGAGTTCTGAGGTACAAAAAAGTTTGTGTGCCCCTTAACTGCAGCCCATTGATGCATACACTGTACTAAGTGCTATCATCCAGCTCGAGGTCATGGGGAATTGTGCACATACTGGGTAAACAGCAGTGAAACACCATGGACCAATGTCCCAATCTATCACAGACTAACAAATAGACTAAACACATTCACATCTGTGGGAACAAGTTTATTTAAATGTCTTATACGTCTACGTCTACGTCTAAATCCACAGAGAAAAGCTCATGACTGGTTCAAAACCGTTAAACCACTGTGCCGCCCCCCCCCAAGCTCATATACCTCCATTACGACCAAGAAATGTTGATAGTCACATTAGGTGCTAAGATAAAATAAGACCAGGATCAGCCGTTCACTCTCCTCTAAATGCCAGCCTGATTGTTTAATTAACCTCTGCTTGAACTTTATCATCCCATTTGCGATGTTGATGACGGAGAACACACTTCAGCTCTGATGCTGCGCAAGGTTAGTGTCGGCTGCGCTCATTCATGCATTAGGTGACACGTTCAATAACGACCCGTGGCCTTCATTTGTCGCCCCCTCACACACACCTACTCTGGTGGGGAAGATGTCCTCATTGTTGATGAGCGACTCGATCCAGTCCATCAGCAGGTTCATGTACTTGAGAGCGGGCAGCTTGGTGGGCTTCTTGTAGTCGTCCCCGTCCTGCCACCTGTACTCGTACCTCAGCCCCCCAGACATAATGGGACACGTGCGCTCGGTGCAGTACTCGCTCATCGTGCCGTAGATCAGGTTGATCCTGTTGAAGAAATCCACCACGTGGACAGCGATCCAATCATTGATGTTCTCCCCCTCCGGCAGCTGAACCACCTTCCTCAGGTCCAGGCCGGACTTGAGCGAGGCCTGGGCCTTCTTGTACAGCTCAAATCGCTGGGTGCCGGGCTCGAACCGCTTCCTTGGCCTGAATGTTTTGTCTTTGCTGAACACTTGTCCAAGACACAACGCCATTGACTTTGACGTTTCCCCCGAGATAAGGGGAGAATGAGCGCTCCAGAATGATGATTAGTTTTGAGTTTGGTAGAGGGGGACCTTCCTGAGGGAACCAGGCTGGTGGCAGCTCTGAAATCAGGTCACGCAGGGTCAGCGTCTGTCATGCAAAGATTGTACAGGCGCTTGTTTTCAGATAGCGAGGTCGTCCCTGTGAAACAGAAAAACAGGAGAAGTCGGCTTAGGCAAGAATGAGGAAGAAAAACAGTATTTGAACAATACATGAGCAGATCGAGCCACAGAGCTACATATATCTCTGTCAATTGTCAACAAAGAGGTTGTGTAAAAGAAAGTGGGCATAACATTAAAGTTTACATCAGACATGTCAAAAACTAGGTAATTAAAAAGACTCATGTTCAATTATCTTTCAAGGATTTTCTTATGTTATCTCTATCTCGAGAAAAATGGATGTGGCATGAAGGAGAAGGCGTCTTATACTGTGCTGGAGAGGCTGTGAGGAAACCTTCCTTGTAAACTGTTCTATGTTGTTGAGTGTTTGAACAATACTATATTTTTCTGTTTGTGAGTTGATTGATCTATCTTTTCATTTATTCAATTCTATTTTATTTTATCAAATTTATTTTAGTAGATTTAATTTAATCCATACCCAGCTGACATTGCCTGAGAAGCGGGGTACACCCTGGACAGGTTCAACAGCGTATCACAGGGCAAACAGAGAGACTAACAACCATTCACATTCAGTTTCACACCTATCGTCAATGTAAAGTCTCCAATTAACCTAAACCCAATCTGTATTTCTTTGGACTGCGGGAGGAAGCAGGAGTGCCCAGAGAAAACCTAGAGAAAACCCATGCTGGACACAGGGAGAGCATGCAAACTCCACATAGAAAGACAAGGATTATAGGTGCAACAGTGCTACCCACAGCCCTACACTCTTTTATTTTATTATAACTTGCTTTATTTTTTGTCTATAATATTTGATAAGGGTTTCTGCACAATCCATTTTTGCACTATTCCGATTGCACTACTCTTATCCTATCCACTGCATACTATGTCGTACTTTGTCTTGAGTAATTAATATGTTGCATACTTATATGTTCTGTCTACTTATGTAAATATTTGAAGTAATGTCATGTTCCTTTTTGTTTTTTGAAATATTTAGATTTTGTTATAATAATGTAAATGCTATCCAAAGTGCACACTGCGAAGGAAACAGTAGGACAAACCAGTGAGTCCATCACAAATGCACCATTATTGCATCATCTGCTCTTCGTGACCAAAATTACCCCATCACAAGATTACCATTAGTCCCCAGTGATATAAATAGAAGCTGTTTCAGTCTGTTTGGGAAAAATTGTTTTGAAAAAAAACCAGGCCACTAGAGTCAAGTGACTGTGGGAATGAATAACAAGCTGCAGCTCAGTGAGGATGAAAAAAGATTTTCAATGCAATGTGAGAGAAAAGGTCCTCGGCTCAGTTGTTATTGCTCAGGGAGAGCAGAGCACTATCACTCCCATTCACAACAGTGGTGTGTAAATGTTGATGCTATAAGACAGGAAGAAACACTGCAGTCTGGTGTAAAAACACTGAGCCTGACAACTGATGGGAAACAGAGAGTCAGCCCCTCCCCTGGGAAATGCCTCTCGGGATATGACAGGGGTTCAAAGGTTCAAGGTATCTTTATTATCCCAGAGGGGCAATTAGTCGTAGAGCCAACAGTAACCACACACGGCTAAAACCCATAATCACAATGAGGCATTTAAAAGGCCGGTGGCAGCAGGAGTAAATCACTTTTTTTATCCACCTCTTCTGTATCTTTGCAGACTGTAGCTGAGGCAACAAAAGCTCACTCTATAGTGGCTGGCTGAATTCATGGAGGGCTGTTCGGGCCTTCTTGACCTCGTACAGGTGATGAAGGCTATCTATCCATATAAATACCACTTATCCTTTGAGGATCATGGGGGGAGCTGGAGCCGACTCCAGCTGGACATGTCGCGGGTGTATCGCAGGGACAACATACAAAGACAAACTAGCGTTAACACTCACATTCATACAGTCAATTTAGAGTCTACAATTAACCTGACTCCCAATCTGCATCTTTGCTCACGGAGAAATCATACAAACTCAACACAGAACCGTCCGAACCTGGATTCATACCGATACCCTTCTTGCTGCGAGACGACATCGCTAACCGGGGTCGTGGCGGCAATTTTGCTGCACACATCTACAATAACCTGTACCATTTGAGGGGAAGAGAAAATATGAAGAGATGAAACACAACTCGTAAATTATTGACTGATGATTGAATTTTTTTTTTTGGTACCTATTAACCATCTGGAAGGTAATACACACTTGGGAGTGGGACCTCTCTGCATGATAATGTCCAATATGATATTAATGAAGTTAAACTATGCCACACCTTCAGGAAAAGATTGTCACAACATAAAATAATTTTGGGGGGATTTTCAGTTTCATTTTATTCTATCTGAGCTTTTAGTTTTGTCATGACTTATTTTCTTATGCCGAAATGTGTACAGGTCTTCTGTGTCTCTCATTGTACTTTGTTTCATTGGCCGCTGTAAATATGAAACGCACAAATATTAACAACAACTTGGTTTAAAAAAAATAAAAAATAGTGTGAAAAGTTAATAGGAAATACACACTATATTTTAAAGGATTGTAAGGGGTTAATTTCAATGTGTTACACTGGCGACGCTCCGTGGAATTGTGTGCTGGTATTCAGTGCCCTGGAGGATTAAAACATGTCGCCTCTGTGGGTTCATTTGACACTGAAGTCACATTCAAGTGACTGCGGTTGCAACACGACACTATACATCCGCATTTGTGTCCCGAGTTTGTTTTGCAGCACTAGTCTTAACATTTCCTGTGGTCACTTCTCAATTTAAAAGAAGTTTCAGGTCTCTGAATTATCATCTGCTCTCACATAACAGAAAATAAACAATGACTGAGAAAAGTCACAGACCACAGAGGCCTCACGTGTTTGTTAGGTTCCCTTTCCGTTTCACCCTTTGAGTGAACGGTGAGGATTTAAGACAGCACATAGTGTTGGATATATGAGAAGGGGCACTTTAACTTTCCACTAACCTCCACAGTCCGTCTGATCTCAGCTTAAAACTCACCACTGGGGGAGCGTGAATACGTGGTCATGAGATAGCTCTTAAAATGTGTCCATAACAAAAGGGCTTGTGTGGAGGGGCTTAAAGTCATAGTGTTTCGTTACTTCTCTCTACATTTCTCAAACTTGGATGATGAAGGCGTGAACGTTGACACAAAAGGTGACATCATGTGAGAGAGAATGACTTCAGTTTTCATCTCTGCTTGCCTGAACAGCCTCCTGCATGTCTGAAGCATGTCTTATCATGTGGGTGTTGGCAGCCGTGCATGCATACTTTCAGTGTTTTCATGGACTTTGCTTCTGACACAAGTCGAACACAAGACATGACATAAAAATTTAAAAAGAGAGAGCAGGAGCTTCTACGTGTGAAACAATAGAGGAGACGGAGGGAGATAAAAAAAAGAGAAGAGATTACTGAATGGAAAAACCTGTCTGTACTGTACCTGGCTGAAATCCTGGAGAGTCTGGAGTCAGGCTGGAAAGTCATGGGAACTTCAGGAATGTTTTTTGACGTTAGATCCTTTAAAATTCCCTGTGGAGGTCAGCTCCAGCCGCTCTGTCCCCCCCCCCCCCCCTCCTCTAGAGCCCCTCTGGGTCTTCTCCCTCCTCTGGATCTTCTCCCTCCCCACCGGCCACGACGGACCGAGAGGCTCCAACTTCCCTCGGCTGCAGAGACGGAGTCACACTGAAGGGAGAAAAAGTTGTTTGGCTTCTCTTCCTGTTGGTGATGTCACATCCTGACTTTGTCTACTTTGCCCCGCTGCTGCTGCTGCTGCTGCCTATGTGTGTGTGGGTGGGTGTGTGTATGGAGGACCTATAAATTGAAAGAGAAGAAGGGCTGGTAAAGGTCTCTTCAAACCCCCACTCGGGCCTCCCTCTGTTCCATTTTTCCCCCCTTCTTCTTCTCCTCATCCTGTAAGCAGAGGAGCCAGCCCACTTGTCCCATCAAAGCCCGGCCCTCTGGTAAAAGGTCCTGAGAAAACAACCCCTCCTCTTAAGCCACATATAGGACACAAGCAGCAGAATGATCCCACAGACATTTCTGGATGTTTGGCAGTCCATGCCGCTCCTTGTATTTGTGAAGTCTCAGTAACATATCATTTAAATTCTTGGTCTTTTAAAGACATTGTAGTTGAACTCTGACTTTATAGCCTTAAATAGAAAAATGTGCTATATGCTCTTTTTGAAAAAAAAAAAAACAGACAAGAATCTGCGCTCAACAAGCGAGGCGTGTTCGACTGAGCCGGTCCATTTTCCCTGTGCCCTGGAGGGCCGAGTGTTCCTCTGATAGCTGCTCCCTTTGTCTGGAAGGTGAATAGGTGCCACAAAAAAATGCAACGGGTGTCTGTTTTCTCTCCTGTGTAATGAAACACAACCTGCAAAAAGAAGCTGGCTATAGACCGTTTGTGACATGATTCTCAGTGGGAGGGATGGAACTGTTGGATGGGATAAAGTGGCAACAAGCTCTAGTGTTTAGGTTTGCTGCTGTATGAACAGATTAAGAATAACTGTAAGATTTCTGTTAGAAAAATGCAGCTGCAGATGTTTGGATGTGTGGAGGCAACAGCTACTGAGTTGTAGAGGACACTAGAGTTGGTGGATAACTGTGGATTAAGGAGCAAAAGTCAGATGCAAGAACAACCCTAACAATAACATTTTCCTTTGGCCTTCCTATATATTTGTGGGTTTCCTCTCTTTTTTGAACACGAGCTATGTTGTATTGTATTGCAGTACTCAAGGTAAGAGTTTAATTGCTGAGATACCCTGTTTGATGGGTCCTCCCTGCACAACTAACATACATTAAAAAATATATATTTATTTATTTGTTTATTGCTGCTAAACTGGAGGGAGTTTAAACCTCCCATATCTCACACTTGGATTCAAGATGTTTTTATTCTATAATGTTGTCAGAACTTAATTAAGGTTACTAAGCCAAAACTCCAATAACAAGATCACAGAGATGCAGTGATCCAGCATATCCACTTGGGGTCACCATTACTGTTTTAATGAAAGGTGCATTATAACTTCTGTATCTATCCACGAGGCAATCACTGAGTTACACATCTGAGAGAAAATCAATATAAAATAATCCTTTTTCATACCGGTAAAATAAAGTAAGGCTACGCTAATGTTATTTTTGATATTTTACATTTGTGGTTAGGTGTGGATCTAATGAAAATGTAGATTTAATATTATTTAGAATGTATAACATATTTAAAGTGAAAGTGGTCAAATTTCACCACTACTTTGATTAACCTGCCAAACTCAATTTAAAAAAAGTCTTCAGTCCTATATATGCAAACAATTACATGAGATCTAACAAAAAGACCAAAAATGAGGATTAAACAGGACCCAGTCAAACAAACACTATTCAACTTCTTGCAAAGATTCAACCCAACAGGGACGACATTCACTGGATGTGTATGTATGGCCTGCAGCTACATGGCCTGCTTTGCACTCGGTGTGACTGTCACCACCCAGACATGTGACACAGGAGGAAGTGGAGTCAGTCAGGCCTTCTTCCCCCTTTGATCATCATTCAGCATAGTATTCACAGTCATTATTCACCAAAACACGCTGCCGGTCGCTCAAACCCCTTAAACCACACATTCCAAACAGATTAAGGACAAAGTTTACACACACACACACCTGAGGAGAGTGGAGGGAAGTGATGAGCCTGTTGTTTAAACTGCCACTGACACCATCTTATCAGATAAAGTGAAAGTCAAATTAGAAAAAGACAGATTTTATTTTCACTTTCTTTAACGTTCGGGATTTGCAACCTTCTCGGTGATTTCTGGGAGAATAATTGGATTGATTCGAGAATAAAAAAACAAATAACCAGACATGTTTAGAGGACTGATTTTATGAGTGAATTTGGTGCAGATCAAACTAAAAATGTGGATCTAGTGAATTCAAATGTTGTCCTCTTGAGGGGACTGTTGGGCCTTGGCAGATGTAAGCCCTCTCTCAGGGATCTTCTTTTTTATAGTATATATATATATATATATGATTGAAATATATTGTATACTGTATACACTATTTATTATCAGTTCAGCCTTTGTCTGTGTTTCCATAAGGAGACTGTTCTGTGTCTTATTTGTTCTCAAACTAGTCACAGATTGCCTAACCCTGAACCTAAACCTAATCCTAAACTTAACCTAACTTCAAAACATGTCTTCACCTTAAAATGTATTCATTTGTTAGGTGGACTTGCTTTTTGTCCCAATAATGTGACTGTGTTGTGGGTCCCCACAACATGATAAATAACTGGACCACACACACACACAGGTTAGGGTACGATAGGCCTGACATCTAAAGCAGCAGGTGGACCGGTAGCCATCACACACACGGATGATTCACGATCGTGCCATCAGACCAGGTGTCTAACACACTGAGCTACAACTTGGCAGCAGGCGCAGAATATTTTCTCTCTGTAATAATTTTTCAACCAGGGCGGTGTCACCCTTTCATCTCACTTCAACACGCTGTTTAGTTTGAGAGTAAAGGGACACATACCTGATCTGTGTATGTAAAACACCCTGGTACACACATGCACAATCAGACCTGTGTCTTCACCAGGGCCACATGAGGGTTTAGAGTCTGTCCACTTCTTCTTGTGGATGTGGAATTTTCCCAATAATAAAATCAATTCCACTAATGATATAGTATCTGTATCCACCTCATCACTATCAAGGCATGGGACATGTCTCTATCCTGATTCTGAACAGTTTGTCCAGTTTTTCTTTACTGTAAACATCTACCTACATTGTCTTGTATATATAACAACACAAGATGTATAGTTTAAGCCTACACGTTGTCAGAAAGTGCAGTAATGTTCAATGTTTTTATCTCACCTGGATACATTGGATGCAAACATTTACGAGTCATTTCTTTGACTTCCAGTGAATTTCTCCACAAAGTCCAGGAGAATCAACCTGGGGGGGGGGGGACGCAGCTTGTGTCGGCGACAGTGAAACGCGAGGCTGCAGATCGAGGCAGACTTACAGTTGATTACGTCCATATTAGGCGACCAGCAGAGGGGTAGAAAAATGACTCCACCTTTTTTTCCCCCTGAGCAGCTCCATCAAAGGGCTGGGTCATGAGGAGGAAGATTTAAGCGGAGAGGAAGAGGAAGAGGAAGCTAACTTCACACGGCGAGCCACGCAGACACGCCCTTGGTCACATTACCCGGCTGCTTTTCGACGCTTTAACCCAGCGCAAGTGAGTAATCTTCACCTAAATATGTGCGTGTGCACCGGTCTGAGCTGCTTTTCTTACACTGGTCACTTTCCGCTTCAGGTGGGTTTTCACTTTCTAGGGGCGTCGTTGGCGGCGCGCGTTTTACGCAGCGTCTCGCTCATGTTTCATTCATTCAAACGGTTAAAAGAGAGAGTGTGTGTGTGTGTGTGGGGGGGGGGGCCTCCACAACTTCATTTAATCTAAGGGATGAACATTAAAACGACAGATCTTTGCTGCTAACGTAAGACTTGGTTTCAATCTCCACTCTTGAACTCGTAGCGGTGCTGTATCCACTGGAGACGTGTGGTTTGCAGAGGCCATTTGCACAAACCGTTCACCTGAGTTCGTGGGGCTATTGATGGTGTTAGTGGTGTGTGTTCATAGACAGCCTGCACGCAGCAGCTGTGTTGCCTGTCCTGTGCAGCCAACTGTTCACTGTCTGTTTCTGAAGTTGTCACATCCATCGAAGGAAGTGATGGGGAGGTTAAGATGATAAAACATGACAACACATGACCTTTTTCGCAATTTTGTACTTCTTGTACAGTCTGTTGAGTTGTAAGAATGTAGAAAGTGCAAGAGTTAACCCTCAGAGCTGAGTTTATATATTTATTTACAGCTTCAACACAAGCTGCCTGTAGATTTACTTTAAAATATGTGGTTCCAATGGAGAATATTGAATCAGTTTGGCCAGACAATGTCTATTCGTCAACCCTCAATAATAAATAATTATCTTCTGAGAGGTTTTAACAACTCTCCTCTTGGTAGAGCCCAACAATACCTCAGGCGCATCTCTGCACCATGGTTGTACTGTAAAGAAAAAGCAACAAATCCCCAAAATTGAATCTCAGTGTGTGTGTGTCTGTGTTTAGCAGGTAGGCAATGCATTATTGCAAATATAGTTTTGCTATCTTGGACCGTGAATGAAAACCTACCTGCTGGTCAAAGGTCACATGTTATAATGGTGACCCGCTGTGGCCGCTGCCTCTCACCTGGTATGCTCCCTCACATCTGTTCTGTAAGCCAAGAGGTCAAATCATTTTAAAGTCACAGCGATTTGTTTGTTTTGTGCACTGCAGAGCAAATGGATGTGGTTGGCATGTGTCGGGTGATGCAACATACTATCGCAGTTAAATTGTTTTTAAAATCACTCTTAACTTCACCCTGAGTGGAAAATCATAAAATAAGATGTTCATCTCATTACTAAGAAATGATTAGGATAGTGAATTTAACCTCCGCCAAGGATGGTAGGTTCTCACCCCTCTCTGCTGGTTTGTTGGTTGGTTGTTTTTATTTGCAGGATTATGGAAAAATGACTAAACTGAGAAAGAACAAGGGACATGGGCCAAGAAATAACCCATTGCAGCACGAAACTATCGTTTTTATTTTATTTCACTTTCTTTTAATATGCTGAGATTGAGCACTTTATGACTTTTTAACCAATTTCTCGTAACTGATCTTGATGGAAATAAGAAATCGGGCACATTTAGGGAACTGATATTTGAGTATGTGCAACTTAACTTTAAGGGGACTGTTGGGTTGTGACGGAGACAACATTCAAGTTCTTCAGGATATTGACACATACATCTAACCAGACAATTTGTCAAAGCCTTAACAATAACTAAGTGAAGCGCAGTCAAACTTTCTACCGTGCGAGTTTTCAATACAAGAGCAAATGTGTACACCATCTTATCATATCCAGTTAATGCCCTTTATACTGATAGCTCTGCCACGCACACCTATTTACTCAGTGTAACAGTATAAGTCATGTTAAACTCTTGCTTTATTTCATCACTCTGAGTCAAGACAGAACCATATCCTGCACCAACTTGTTTATCCAATGCACTATTGCGGAACAGATTCTGCTGAGGGCAAAGTGTTTTACAACACATGAACCACACAGTCTGCCAACTGAGAGCACAGTATCATCAGATAAAGTGGCACCATGTCCAATTTAAATATTTGCAATGGACACATGTTAAGTTAACACTGCACACGTGGATTTTGATGGCCTTTTTTTGTTTTTTATAAGTAACCGGCTGTACTTTGAGAAAACATGATTTACAAAACATGAGCTCAATGTGTTTTTTAAGTATTTAACAGTAGACCTGATATATGGAAAAAACCATGTGCATTGGCCCCTTATTGACTCTTTTGTCTCTGCGGGTAGATAATGGATCACTAACCAGGCCTAAACAGTAGCCGCAGCTAATGGCTGTGGGATGGAGACAACGGCCCGAAGGTCAACCAGCACCGCAGGTGTACCTCTGATAGTAATGTAAACACGGCTGCAGCATTGTGACTGTTAACGCCTCATGTTTGCATTTTGTTATCACCTTCATCAGCGTCAACACCCTCACATCGACTGAACTCTTCTTACAATGGAGGTTGACGAATATAGATTTTGAGTGGCTGACATTGGGCAGCAAAAATATTTGCAATACTGATTTTTTTTTTTTTAATTGGATCTGTCCCCTAAACATGCCATGAATTATTCTCCTGAGAGATCAGGAAAAATGTTGAAACACATCTAACAATGTTAAAGAAAGTGCGAGAAAATAATGCTGGATTTGCCCCTAATCCGGATCCACACTGAAATAAATCTCCCAAATAACTATCAAACAAATGGAGTTGAGGCTTGATATTTTACAGGTTAACCATTTATGACTAAATAAAAAGAAAAACACAAGTACAACCACATGTATAGTACTTGAATTCAGAAAAAGTGCATATTTTTAACCCCATGGCACATCTGCATTGTTTATTCTGTAAAACCAGTTTTCAAATTGGTCGAGCTCAAATAAAAAGTCGAAGTTTCCGCCAGGAGAAATGAATCCTCTTTTTTTCTTTTGTTTGTTTTTAAGAAAACTCATGCAGGGCTGAGCTGAGTGTGCTTTTCTTTATGCTGCAGTCCCACTTAACACAGTTGACCTCTAACCGCTTTTCTAGAAGTAAAAGGAAAATGTTATTCATTGACTGTTCCGTTACTACATATTCCTTACCAGTGTGGCGTTTGAGGGATCCTTGTCCAAACACTGTTACTTTTCATTGAATTAATTCACTGAAGCACAAAGTGTACCAGTGACAGCGATACAGATCTGATGTCCTAAAAAGATGTCTTCCCTGTTCTCCCGGGTGTTTGAACAGCGTTATAAGCTCCAGATAATGAACCATCTCTTCGAGATGGCAGTCTGGGCTAAACTGTACAACTGTTGCGCCTTTGGATGTTGGCGTGTTTGTTTAGTATAATAAATTCATATTTAAATACTGTTTGTCTGTGAAGCTTACCTTATTTTTGAAGACCCATGTTAACGTTAAGAGGATGCAAATAAAAATGGTCAAAGGTTACTTTTTAAAACCATTTTAACGGTTGAGTCCTGCTCTTTGAACAGGATATTCTTTTGTTGTTTTAGGAAACAGATGTTTTAGGACTGCCACCAAAGAGGTTATGTTTTCACCCCTGTATGTTTCTTGTTTAACTTACAAGTACTATTATTCCTGTACTGTTGTAATTGTGTTGAGTTGGACAAATATCAGCCTGTGAGGAAGATAACATGTTAATTGTGTATTGAGAGGAAGTGGGGACCTTTTTTTATGAAGGTACAAGAAGTTGTTGTTGTTGTTGCCAATAAAATCTTGTTGTTTTTTACACTCACCAATTGCCCAGAGAATAGTAATCTTGTTGGAACAAAACTCATATCAATATGTATGATTGAGCTACTTGATTCAGCTTTAAGGGGACTGTTGGGCCTCAGCGAAGGTATCCCCTCCACAGAGTGTCATTCTAGATTATGTGAGTGTGTCTTCCTGTCCCTGGAGAAACTGTCTTACCTGACATTCAGGGAAATGTTGTGTTAGACAGAATCCTCAAGTGGCCCTTCAAACAGTGTAAATTTGTCTTAGGGCAACTTTCAATCCCACTCGCTTGAACCCTTCATGGTGTCATTGTAATGAGTGTGAGGTTTTATTGGTGTGCGTCAGCATGCTCGAACCCACCTGAACTAATGCAACTGTAGTTTTCTACATTACATCACGTGCTTTGGTGTTAAGTTTAGTTTTGTGGAGGCTGTAAGAGTTCAAGGTTTGGGCTGTACCTTCTGTAGCCAGCTCAGGACAATATATACAAAAGGTCAAATCAAATACAAAAATAGAGAGACTTCATTATTAACATTGTTTTATGTTTATCATGATGCCAAATGTTTAGTTATGCTGCTGGTTAAATATGCACCCATTCAATTCAGTGCAAGTATTCATACACTCAGGGTATATAGCTAAATAGAATGTGGAGTGAATTGTATGTACTGACCTTGTTGTGTCTTTTAAATATGTTGTTTGTTATGACCAGCATGCTACAAGAAGTCCATGCCAGGTTGCATGTTTTTAGTTTCATCACTGACTGCTTTTGGAAAGTTGACTTTGCTTGTTTTGTAAAATTTAGCTTTTGAATTTAATTTAGCTTTTGAATTAAGCTATTCCCTGCCTAGCTGTTATTTTGTTTTTATTTTTTTAGGTCAGTGTCATCAGATTTTGAAGAATTGGAAAACATAAAAAAACTGGACTGGGTGTTAAGGCACTGATAACTAATAACTAGCCGACTGGCAGATGCTTCCAGATGTGCATCAGTCCAGAAATCTGTTCAACATTCCCTGATTTTTAAATCTTAAAACTGAATTAAATTATCTTGTGTCACTCAGGTTTCCTGCCTGTATATGACCCCACTAACTGCATTTCAGTCAGACAAATCACTTTCAAATGTTTACTGCAACAGTAGAACAGGTTAGTGTTTGGCATATAGGCTCTGACTGAATCACATATGATTACATAGTAATATAATGGGAGTGATGAGCAAATACTTGTGGGTGGTGGAGGGGCTGAAGCAACCGGCAGCTGTACTGATGCAGCAGCGGGGCAAGCCGAGGGAGTGATGGGACATTATCTCTGCTTAAATAGACCGCCTAATAAGGTGGGTGTGTATTATAGATGATTGTGGAGAGTGAGGTATGTCGCATGATGTAGTATGTCACATGATTGGCTGCCTGAAGTAGCTCGCAGGCGTCACTCCATTTAGTTCAACACGTGGGCCATCTTTGAACCCTAATGATAAACTAGAATGTCACTCACATTGCATACCTCCAGGTTTCAACAGTCTCCTCATGGAACTACATTTAAATTCACAAGATCCAGATTCTTTTTGGATCTGACATTGCACAAACTAATTAATATCAATCCCCTAAACATGTGGTGTTGTTTTTATTTTTCTTCAAGATCCATGAATTATTCTCTGAGAAATCAAGGAAATTGTTGAAAATCGCCCTCACAATGTTAAAGATATAACTTCACTGGCGGCGTGACAAAAAAGTATTTACATTCATATTCCTGGCAAGTATTCAGACATCAGTGGGTTGTATCTAGGGAGGAGTTGGTGTTAAGTGTTGTTCAGTGCTTGGTTTTGTTTTATTTTGTCCCTCCCTTTGTCCCTTTTGTAAATCCCAGTAAATTTTTCCTCTGGAATGCCAGGATACTTCTCAGATATCAAGCCAAGACTTGTCTTTTCTTTCAAGCTCAGTCTTGGGCTCGCCCTCTTTGCACCTTTAAGAACCTGGGAAATCATAACGTAACCTGCCCATTGACATTCATCAGATAAAGACTTATCGGTTCAACTTTGGCCCACAGTAATGTCCACAGTTGTTTTGCAGTGAGGAATTATTGCAGCTGTGCTTTTGCCTGTAAAATACTTTGATAATCTGACTAAATATTTGGCTTATTACTTGTTTGTAGAATCCGTTTCTGGCCCATTTGACTTGGTGACATCGAACACTCAGATCTGTCTTTTCAGTATGTTATAACTAAAATAAACGAGATAAGACACAATTGCCCTCCAATGTTGTGTTATCAGTGCTTGTTCGGTCCTATCTAATTCATTTATTTCTCCAGAACATAATCCTATGCACGGTTTTAGCGTAACGGCAGCAGCAGTTTTCTGGTGGATCTATGTTTTTGCCAAACTTCAGTTTGTGGAGAACGATGCCACCGTGTGAGTTCACTTTCCTTGTTGCTCCCTGAACCTGCTGCGGTTGACGTTTCTCCATGATCTGAATCAGCTTGGACTCCTCAGTAAAGACGCCAGACGTGTGTGTGTTTGTTTGTGGAAAGTTCCAGAAATCAGAGTCGTCGGAGGGGAGGTCTGCAGAGGGAGGGAGGGGCGTGAAGAGAAAGAGACCAGTGTTGAACTGTCGGTCTTGTCTGAATTCTCGCAGGTAGGGGTGGTACTGCTCCCCCTACCTCTGCCACCACCTATACACCAAAACACAATGTAGAGAAGAATGTGTAGCCATCTAGGTCTAGAATCAAGTTCAGCAACATACTTTGCGTTTTTTCATTTTGGGGGGTGTGGGTTGGCTGGCAGTGCTCAGCTTGTATACCATTAAGTCACTGGTATTCATTGTTATCATGCCACAAATCTGGTTGGAGACCAGCGGAGGGGAGTGTTATGTGCAGTCACTGATCCAATATCTTCAAAAAGTCTGATGTCTGTATCAACCATGTTTTTGCATAATACAATGTCACTGGGCCGTGCATTTTTAATTTCAGATAAGGCAGAAGACGGATGCACAGCAGAGATGCAGTGCAGGGTTTAGCCTGTGACGTTATTAGATTGAAGGTGTGCTTTGAAGTCTGCTGAAGATGTTTATAGAAAGGTCTGTTGTTAAATGGTCTGTTTTTTGTCTTTAACATTTTCATTTATTTCTGTAAGAATAAGTAATGGATCTAGAAATCAGACATGTTTAGGGGACTGATTTAAAAAGTAAGTATTAAAAGTGTCTGTAATTTGCAGCAGATCTAAATAGAAATCTGCATCTGGTGAATTTAACGTGATTTCATAAGGACCTTGGCGGAGATATGAACTCCACTGAGTGACATAAGTGGAATTATCAGTTTTTTAAGAATTCTATTGATTTTAGAAAATAAATACTTAAATTTACACTTGCATAGACATTCAAATAATTAACAATTGGGTCAATTCCCTGCCTATTTTTTTTTTTATAAGCTATGGGAGCATCAGTTTTTGGGAAATCTGAAAAAGCTCTGTTTTTGGAGGAAAACAAATTGTGGGTGTTGCAGCACTGATGGGGAAACCAATAATCAGCCAGCTGGCAGATGCTTCCAGATGTACAGCATTCCAGGTAGCACAGTTAATAGTTGATATTGCCAGGTACTAAATGTGTTTATCAGGGGACTTTTGAGCCTTAGAGGTATTCTGTGCTTTACTGAGTTTTTTTTTTAGCTTTTGAGGGTTAAATGATATATTCAGAAATCTTAATCTCACTTGTGTAATCTCACAGATGTGTAAATTAGTGTAAAAAGAACTAAGCCCTTTTTTAACTGAGGTCATTCTTTAATGGCAATTCCTGTTTGGTGAAATATGCATAGTACATACCTGTGTGTGGCGATGGCTTGGTTTGAATGAGTTTTCGTTCCCCCCTTTTTTTTTTCCAAAATGCCTGTAGGAGAGCAAATAGCAGAATAAGTTTGGACAAGGTTGAGTTGTAAGTGGTGTGGAATGAGACCTACTTTTGAACGTAGCTCACTTTATCTTAGCTGTTATGTCGGACATATCCGGGGGGCCAGTAAGAGCACAGCGATGCCTTGTTTTCTCTTTGAGAGGTTTGACGTCCTGCTGACTTGATTGGAATGTGCGTCTGTCTTTTTGTTGTCATGTGAAACTAGTGTCCATTTAACAGATTCCTTGTATCAGTTTCAATTTGGCTTTCACTTAGTTTTCAGGTCGGAAGTTGCTGCTACTCAAGACTGTCTGATGACCTATTTAAAGTTGTAAGCGCATGAAGGAACTATGATGTCACTCAGTAGAGCACATGCCTCCGTCGAGCCCCAACCACCCCCCCCTTAAATACAATCAACCAGCACCAAATTTCACCCATTCATGGATATCAGTTCCCTAAATATGCCAAGTTTCATCAAGATTATCCCCTGGGAAGTCAGTGAAAATGTCAAAACATGCTGTCTTGCAGTGTCGTCCATCTTAACTTTTCTCACGTACTGAACCTCTTAGACATTAAAGGTGATTCTTTGTCTTTGTCTAGTTCACCCTCCTACGCAGCAGTGGAGGTTTCTCCCATATTCAGGCCTGCTATTAGTTCAGTCGCGAGGCCTTGGCGACAAAGTCAAACTCCTCGCACCAGCGTGTCACATGCCGATGGAAAGTCGTCATGTGCTCGTTGCTATAATGCATCTGCTGCACACATGTAGGTTCCTGCATTTACACTCTGCGTGTCAATGGATCATCTATGGCGTTATACAGTTGTGATTATCAGTAAGTTCAGAGTTGAGCTTCCAAACATAGAGATTAATCGATTTTTTTTATTGTTTCGTTTGGGTCCAAAAGTCTGCCAGGTCGCCCAGAAACAGCAAAATGTTCCCAGACTTTTGGACCCTGCTGTGGCTCTTATTTGTATCATGATGGAGTCGTAGATAGCGTGGTTAATCAGTACAGTGAATTGGTTTCTAGTCTGTAATGACAAGACGCATTTTGCTTGGCACTGTGCCCAGGAAACATCAGTGTTTATCTGCAGCACCTGTCTCGTCCCTGGTTTTTAAAGTAAAATGTTTTACGTCCTGGTTGTACTCTACACGACCGCTAAAGCATCTGACTTTGCAAATACCTACAGGTCGCTCACAGCTCATGACGTAAGTAGCAAATAGCTGCACGTTTCTGGTTATCTGCATCATCGAGACATCGTGGCAACTGACTGCTACAGAGATAACCTATAACACCTTTATGAAATTTAACCTGCAAAAGGTTGTCACGACATGAAACCAATAATCTGTTGATCTATTAAAAACACTACTTGATCGTCTAACAATGACTCAAGCTATGCGTGAAAAAAATAAATTGTTTAGAATTTGACCGTAAAATCAAAACCCTCCCTTGAATCCAAAATGCTCAGATCTTTACTAATAATTTAATTTAACCACAGTCTTTTTTTTTCTTTTTTTTTGACATGAGTACTTCTGATTTTTTTTGTTTGTTTGATGGATTCTTGTTGAGTCGCAGCCGGAACGGGATCCTTTTTGATGATTATCGTATATCGGCGTTAACCACATCAGCAGTCAGGAGTTAAATAGCTACTTCTTCTTCAAATACGATGATGGGCACTTCCACGTCCTTCCTCCTTCACTCCGACGCTCATTTTGCAAGCTGCAACCGGGTGTTGGTTTCACAGCACAAGATGTTTATCATATTTGAATTGTCTCTGTCAGCATCTACTGCAGCGAGCGATGATGTATTTTGTTCTCATGTGTGTTTTGGTATTTTGGGGGGGGGCTAAAATACACTGGAGTTCTGCCACTATCACCCGCAGCCCCCCACCAGGGCCAGAGTGACGGGTACCAGACGAGAACCAGCCCAGTCAGTCA
Organism: Verasper variegatus; assembly: GCA_026259375.1. Lineage (NCBI taxonomy): Eukaryota > Metazoa > Chordata > Actinopteri > Pleuronectiformes > Pleuronectidae > Verasper > Verasper variegatus. The sequence goes on along the minus strand of CM048046.1, from coordinate 11,108,547 downwards.
GATGCAATGCGATGAAGATCACCTGTGCAAGAGTTTCAGCTTAAACAGACCAAAAGGGCTTCTTGTTGCTGAATGAATTTGAATTTGAAGTCTCGCTTTTGCTCATCTGTTGATCTGCAGGAGTGAACGCTGCCTTGCAGGTCGAAAGCAGATGTTTAACTTGATGTTTAAAACCACTGTGTGAATCGTTGATGAACGGCTGGTCACATTCACAAATCTGAACGTGATGAATGAAACTGCGGGGTTTAATTCCCCTGTTCCGAAAGCCCCAAATCACTACTACTATTAGTGTTGTTGTCATTTGTCCCTCTTTGGATCAGCTGGGTGTGACGCAGAGATCAGACTGAGTGATTCCCTCTTGCAGCGAGAGCTAAATGCTCCTTACGCAATACTCTGAAGAATTTTTAAACATTATCGTGTGAGTCATCTCTTCCCTCCGCAGCAATACTTTTCTTCTGCCATTGGCTTCACTATCCAACCCTGAGTAAACATCAAGGTTGTGCGACCATTCACGCTGCCTCTGAGCTGTGGAGAGGTTTTCCTCTGCCAGGCTTTTTAGGAATCAATGTTGGATCAACTTAAAACATTACTTCAATCAGTAACACTCAAATAAATAATTTTGATTATTAATTAATTTTAAATTAAATTCATCAATTGTTAATATAACTCAATAACAATAAACGATAAATAAACTCAATGAATTCTTATTTTTTATTAAGTTTGCAATTGTGTTGGTATAACTTGTTTATGTTGTCACTAATTGAAGTAAATTAAACCATATTGAGAAACAACTGGAAATTCTACACAGGTTGTAATAAACCTGAAGTTCACATCTACTCTGACTTGTTTCAGTCATTTTAGACATGATGCAGATTGTTCTACAACAGAGAAATAGAAATGGACGATAGTCCTGTTTTATGGGTGTTGGCCGGTGAGAGTCTCAGTAAACAATGGCCCCTTCATGATAACAGAGTCTCCACTGATTTCTCGCCCGCTGCCTGTGAATAATATTATCAGCCCACCCCCGAGAAAGGCACTTACAGGGTGACTCCTGAGTCGTGTGTGTGTGTGTGTGTGTGTGTGTGTGTGTGTGTGTGTGTGTGTGTGTGTGTGTGTGTGTGTGTGTGTGTGTGTGTGTGTGTGTGTGTGTGTGTGTGTGTGTGTGTGTGTGTGTGTGAGAGGTTCAGCGGGTGTAGGGCGTGATTGGGAGAGGAGGAAAAAGAAGGGGAACTCGCACATGTGAAAGACAGGGTGGCAGCCACAAAATCACCCCTCTCACCCCAGTTGTTCTCTCTCTCTCTCTCTCTCTCTCTCTCTCTCTCTCTCTGCGGCGTTACACACTGCACTCGTTCTCTCTCTCTCGGCTCGGCCTCCACTTCCCTCCCTCTCCTTCTGTGAGCTGGTTATTCATCCACTGTGTGAGTCAGGGAGGGCGGAGATTTGGACGACTGCTGTACCAGTCACACTTTGTCAGTCTACTTTCTCATTCCCCTACTCTTGTCTCTCTCTCTCTCTCCCCTGCTCTGCTGCTGTGCTGTGTTTTTTGCAGCTGCATGTCTTCCCTGCCTGCCTGCCCCCTTTTTTTTTATCGATTACCAAGAGGCGAAAAAAAGGAGCCGTTTTCCCTTTTGGTGATTTAAGTGGAAAAAGTGTCAGCAAGGTAAGTTGCTCAGAGTTACATGAGGATGGTGAACTAACTTACGTGTGGAGTTTGCTCACATGCTGAGCAGCTCGGGCTGTGTGGTTTTATTACTTTCTTCCTCCTCCTCAAGTTTTCATTCGGTGTTTGAGGTCGCATCTCTTCTCCAGCTTGTTCATCATTAACTCTTAACCTCATGAGCTCCCTTTTTCCATCCCTGTGAATCATGGACATGGCTCTCATTGGAAATGTTCCCCCTCCCTTTCCTCTGTACTACGTCTCCTTGGTAGACGTAAACCAGCCACCTTGCACCTTGTTGTCAAGGTTGCCTGATATTCAATGGGGTTGTTGTTGATGGAATATTCTCTCCTTGACCTTTTTAGTTTGGTCACAAGAATAAGAGCAGTGTAACCCAGGGCTGTAACTTTTTGTGGTCATGTGTCTGCATATAAATTGCGTCACTCTGTCATGAGAATGGTACAGGAAACCCTTTTTTTCAACCTCCTCTCTCGCAGTTATGAGTAAGATCCTGTCTTCTTGTAAAATCTCTGTCTACTGCTGATGTAGCTGAACAAAAAACACTAAGAAGTTTGAGATCCGCTGCCAATCCAAACTCGACTCAGTTGATAACTTTCAGATAATGAACGTTACAGATGCATCAGAGCAGCGAGAGATTGTGAGGTGGTCTTGTGGTTTCACTTAGCTTGAATGGAAGGGGGCTGCATTTTCGATTTTCTTGGAACGTTTGTTTATCTTCCATCTGGGTCTCTTATTATTAGAGTTGTCATGATCATAAGACTAAATCCCCCTGACTCACACAGTCAGTCGGTTATTATTGGTCAGTTAAAAAAAACCAACCGTAAGTCACATGTTCCTTCATAGGAAAGTAAGATGACTTTATTTAAAATTCAAAACCCAATCCTACTTATGTTGCAGTAGCATTTCTGAATTTAAACCTAAACAAAATCCGATTTCACTTGTATACAAACTCACAGCAACTTGAATTTAATGCATTACCCTCATAATTTAATTACAAATTCTTGCCTTAAAATTTCCACAGACCTGATCAGAGTATGATCAAATCTCTGTACCTGTTCAGCATTTTTCCTCAGAACAAGACAGACTCTGCACCACTGACATGATGGTACTCTTGTTGCAATGTGAGGGGTCTGACCAGACGCCTCATCGTCAGTTCAAAAGCAACCACAGCTTTTTTGTGTAAGAGTTATCTGAAATGTCAAATGTGTCTTAAAACTGTCATTTACCAACACCAGCATTTTCCACAAGACAAAAACTGAGGGGGAAGAAGTTGGTCAGTGGTGTCAAGTGCTGCTGTCAGACATCGGTGTGTGTGGAATGCTGTACTTAGTCAACTGCAGGCTGAAACAAGAAGGAGATGACCAGAGAGATACAGTGGTGTTGCCGTAGGCCAGTGACTAACAATGAACAAACCACAGTGGTTGTCTGCAGGAGCAAGAGGAATGTCCACTTTACGACAGAAGCAGTTTTTTTTACTGTGCTGCTCACAGTCGGGTTTAACCTCAACACAATGAATACACTCAATATTAAATTAGACACTTTTTCATTTAATTCAAGATGAATTTTGATGTTTTTTCCTCTTTCTGGATACTTTTTAATCACAAAAGATACCACAGTTAGATCACGGATGATGATTTGTGACAATTGTGGGTTTGTGTAAAAAAGGGCTAAATCTCGGTGTAAGTGACCGGTCACACAAATGTATCCGTGGCGAACCTTCACCTACAGTTCACCTCCAATCGGTGCAAGGGAGGAGGTGAATATAACAATCACTTCCTGTGCCGAGGCATGGACTTAACTTTGGTGAACGTTGACCTGCGATATTCACTTTTATTCTGCAATTTGTGTTAAGGGAGTGGACCCCAAGGTCCACTCCCTTATATGACCTCTCATTACTTACCGTTAATGATATTGGCTCAAGGAGGGCTAAGCTTTAGTTCTCACACTGTAACAAATCGGAGCGTTGCAGATTGCACATCAAACACATAGCCCCCCCCCCTGGGTCGGGCGTGTTGAAAGGAGACCGCACCCGGCATTGCCCTCTACATTGTGTCTACACTTTGCAGTTTACAGTTGATGAGATAAGCCCATTTGTCAACAGAGAACCTACGAAACCATAGCAACATTCCCAAGTGCAAGTGGCACTTGACATTAGTGAAATGCATCTCATTATATTGGATGTGCAGATGAGGTTTGAGTATGTGGTGGCTGTCTTCCAGTCCCGTGTGGTTTACTGCATCCTGGATTATCTGTGTCAAGGTTCAGCAGTTTGGAGTTTCAGGTTTTGGTGATCAACAACTCGGGGGGGGTGTGTGTTTGAGGAGAGCATTTTGGATGTTGTGTCCTGACTCGTGCACAAACCGCTTGTTGAGTGTCACCTCAGTGTGAGATGAGGGACGCCTCCCTCCCACCTCCCTGTGGCCCCTCCTTTCTGATATCAGGCCATGTCTGACGAGCAGCTGGAGCCAGAGCAAAGCATCCTGGGCTTTTCAGTGGGAGTGTTTTTGTTTGGCGAGGGATGAACTTCTTTCCCAGTAATTGCATTTCAGTCTCACTGAATCAGGAAATGTCACAATTGCTTCTCCTTGAAGACATTTATTGGTCATGGGTGATCACCTGCAACACGCAGATAAAGAATTGAAGACATGTGAATTTTATTTTTGTCATCAGTAATTCACTCTGTGTCCAGTGTGGCAGGAAATTGTGTCAAAAGTGTCACACAACCCATTTCCACAGAAAATTATACATTTTTCAGTTTCCAAACATACAACGATATATTGATTTCTTGAACTGAATGATATGTAAGTGTTGGAATTGCTGTCATGGGACTGCTGGAAGGATTGCTGCTGAGCTCGGCTCTGACGAGCAGAAACTAACAATGGGCTTCTTTTTTTGCAGACAATTGGGTCCTAACAATACAAGACGGTAACCATGCTTCAAGGGATCAAGGAGATTGGCTCACACGCCATGGATATCTATGACTACCTCCTGGCAGGATTTGGTAGGTGACTGATCCCTAGAAACACACATACTCATATTTATATATTTATATATATATTTTTTTTATTGTTTTGTTTTGAATTTCATGTTGTTTTTTTCCTCTTTAGATCCGCGGCTGAAGGACTACCCTATGATGCAGAATCCTGTTTCCATGACTGCGACATTGCTTTGCTATCTGTTGTTTGTAATGTACCTGGGACCTCGCTTCATGGCCAATCGCAAGCCCTTCCAGCTGAAGGAGGCAATGATAGTGTACAACTTCCTGCTAGTGGGGCTGTCGATATTCATCGTTTATGAAGTAAGTCACTGTCTGCAACACTTTGAGAAACGCTTAACCTTTTTTTTATGTATATATATATATATATATATATTTGCTTATTAGGTAATGACTGATGACTTCAATCCAGTGTTTTGTCCCCACGTAAAGACAGTTTACTTGTTCTTTAGTTCCTGATGTCCGGCTGGGCCACAACGTACACTTGGAGATGTGACCCAATTGATACCTCAAACAGTCCTGAAGCTCTTCGAGTAAGTCCCCCACTCACTTCTCAGTTACGCACACTTTAGTCATTTACGGAAATCAGCTGCACTTGTTCGTAAATGAGGATTTCCTGTTAACTTGACTCTGCACTCCCTTCACTAGATGGTCCGAGTGGCCTGGTTGTTCTGGTTCTCTAAGATCATTGAGCTCATGGACACAGTAAGTCCGCTTCCTCAACCCGACGCCTCCGTGTTTGATCGGCTGAGGATAACTTCAGCTAATCAATACCCTCTCTCCGTCAGGTCTTCTTCGTGTTGAGGAAAAAGCAAGGCCAGATCACATTCCTGCACATCTTCCACCACTCCTTCATGCCCTGGACATGGTGGTGGGGAATCTGCTATGCTCCCGGTAAGTGCACGTTAACTGGAACTCTGCTTGTAGAAGATTTTAGAAACTGACCAGCAGTCGGGTGTAGCAGTTACTTCTTCCTGTATTCCAGTCCTCCAGTACATAGCCCTGTACGATCAGTCACAATGTTCTAGGCAGTGCAGGCTACCAGAAAAGACTTAAAACCTCCACGTTCTCTACATTCTTGTTTTGTATTATGTTTTTTGCAAGGTTTTTGGGGGATATTGGAGTTGGTCTAATGTGTGTGTGTGTGTGTTGTCATTATTACTCCAGGTGGAATGGGATCCTTCCACGCCATGGTGAATTCTACCGTCCACATCATCATGTATTTCTACTACGGCCTTTCAGCTGCTGGACCTCGCTTCCAGAAGTTTTTGTGGTGGAAGAAATACATGACAGCCATTCAGCTTGTATGTATACCCTTGTGCACAAAAATTAATCCTTCTAAGTAAGCAAGTGGCTGACTCCTGATTCCTTCCCAACAGATCCAGTTTGTGCTGGTGTCTCTCCACGCCACCCAGTATTACTTCATGCACAGCTGCGACTACCAGTTCCCCATGGTCCTCCACCTCATATGGATGTACGGAACCTTCTTCTTCGTGCTCTTCTCCAACTTCTGGGTGCAGGCGTACGTGAGGGGCAAGCGGCTGCCCAAACAGGACCTCAAGCACAGTCAGAACGGCTCGGTCAACGGCAAGTGCCACGAGAACGGCAACGGCATCAGCTACAGCAGCAGCAACGGCTCGACCAACCACGACAACAGCAGCGCTCACATGGGCAAGATGAAGAAGGCCTAAAAGCTCTTGGGAAGAAAACTCCCAAGAAGTATGGCCCACGAAAAAAACCTGTTGTTGAAACTACCCCACATTCCAAAGATAATTCCGCCGTTCTTTTCCTGTTTTTAGTTTTATATGCAAAACATGGGCAAAAGACGTGGTCAATGATTTCCACAGTTGGGGTCTCACGTTATGGTTTGTTTAGTTTCTTGGAGTTGATGAACCATCTTTGGGACACAATGTATGAAGAGAAGATGTTTTTAAGCTAAATGTTGTCTTCAACCTCCTTGTTCAGCGTCAAACCCGGTTGCTTCTCACCCCTCTTGCCTTCGCTACTTATCTAACACCCCTGTGACCCCCCCCTCCCCCCTGTGGACAGATGACTGTACAGTTTATATCAAACTTGAACATACTTTTTGTAAATAGTTTTACAAAAAAAAAAAAACACAAACTAATTGTATTGGTATGCTTTAGACTTTCTAAATTTTGTTACCTTGTGTATTTAAAATAGAAATGCCAATAAATTTAATTTTAAATTATCTTGTTGTACAGAACTTTCACTGCTAGTGTAACTTTCTGGACGTTCTCAGTTAAAGGGAGACTTGCATTGTGCTGTGTTGCAGCAAAGAATACGAAACAAAAGGTTTTGCGTCGCTTGCTTGTGCCTCTTGTCTTCGCTATCTCAAGTATGTGGAGCGAGTAGGAGGCGGAACAAGAGAGCCATTCTGCTTTGTTTGAAAAGATCAATCGGAAGAGGCAGAGAGAGAAAGTATCCTCCAGACTGACGACCGCTGCGGGTTCATCAGGGACAGAACATGGGTCATATTTCAATATTACTCTGTAAAAAAACTGCTGCTTATATTCATTCACTGTGGTTATGTATATAAGCTAAATAAAGCACTCATCCACAATGGAAAAATAACGACTCTTGTCAAGTTACAGATGGAAGCAGCAGCTTCTCTATATGCTGTAAGCTTCTTGGTCACGCCTGGAAATGTGCCCCCCTCAAAGAGCTGTGTCAACAGGAAATGCTTTCATTTAAAATTGTAACCAGTATTTGTGTAATTTACATAAGTAAAACCACCATTTATAATATTACAAGAGAGTCTGGCTTTTAAAATCTATAAACACGTTATATATATGTGTATATATATATATATATATATATATATAACGTTATTGATGAGAGGAATATTGATCCACTGATCCAATCAGAGCAGACAGGTAACATTAGACCCCGCCTCCTTCAACAGCAGCATCACTGGTGAAGAAGACACCTGAAATGGGTTCAGAAGAGGCCGAGACTGTCATTAAATAAATGACAAATGAGTCTGTGCTGTTGTATTAAACAGAATATACAGCAGGCATAGTTAGTAATGTAGTTGACCAATGCATTAGGGAATAGGATACTATTAGTACTTTTACTGATAAGAATATATAAAAGCAAGTATATTACTAACTTTTGCTCAAGTTCAAAAGTTAATGCGGTCCTTTTACTTTAGTATGAGTACTTTTAATACGTTAAGTTAATTCAAATGTTTGTCCTTACCTTTACTCAGAGGAAAAAAGTTAATGCTTTCCTATCTATTTGTAATTTTAATTAAGTCAAATATTTGAGTGCTTGCTCCACCAAACAAGGATGTACACTGTATTTGTGCAATAGTGCAAGGAGATATATACATTGTGCATATATAGACTGTTACTGTTACAGAGTAAAGATACTCCAGTTTGTACTTGAGTAACTGTACTGCGTGTTGTGCAGAGAGTCCTGGATAAACAAGCAGTAATAATCCAGTCATTGTTTTAAGTTTAATTCCAGGCTGACATAACATTTCATTAGCAGTCAGTTAAAACACATCCAGTATGAAAACATTCTTCAGGCATTCATTCTCTGTGCATCAGGTTTCTACAGATCTACTACGTACAGTTCTTCAAGTCATTCTCTTCTTTTCTTTGCTTTAGGGTCGCAGTGCTGAATCCAGCTCCCACTTTAAAGGTTTTCTCCATATTTGGAAACTGTATTGAACGTTGAGACATGAGTGATATCAAGCTATGAAAATGCTACTACAGTGCAAGTACTGAGCACCTTGATCTCATGGTCCATCGGAGGTTTCATCATGCGTACTGGGGATTGTCTGCTGCAGGGCAGAGTGAGATCCGAAAACCACTAAAGGAGTCAGACCACTTCTCTCTACTGTTGAGTGGGTGAGATGGATGCAGACCTCGGGTGTGGTCTGGTTCGCCCTTTTTGGAGGCTTTTAATCGCCCTGAAGCCAACAGCAGCGCTGATGAGACGTGCCCGCGACAGAGTCGTGGTCAGGGTTTAGTAGATGAAATTGTTAGATAAGTGTGGCCTAAGTAATGTTCTCAAGGATGTAAAAGATGAGCTCCATCACTATGGGCTCGTCTCCCCTCTTTCGCCCCCTGCTGTGTATGACAGGGATCATCACACTATCCAGGGCGTTGAGATACCGAGCAGGGAGTGGCTGCCCGTTGCTCCCGGCCACAAATCCAACCTGAAATTACAAAACAGACCACTAATCAGCTTCAATATGGTCACACCCAGGAGCCTGAGTTATAAACTATACCACTGCGCATTATGAGGCTTACGTTATATTGCTACATCTGTCTGACAATATATTTATCATTAAAGACATTTAAATATGGTTTAAAGATAAATGTAATCACAGTGCCGGTACTGCAGCTTGACTATAGCTCTATTTTATGATGTGGGCATGTTTCATGTTGTTTTGTTGTTTTGTTTTGTCATCGATCCACCCATTTGTATACGTTATACATTATAATTATATCCTCCATACATTTTTATATTCATACTATTTGGAAGAGTTATATATTAAACATCTTTTATAGTTGTAGTATATACATTACACTACCATTTAGTATACTTTGGTGAATTTATAAAAATGTTTATGCATACATACGTATGTATATGTAGCATATATGTGTGCAAAAATAGACATGTGTGTATATATATATATATATATATATATACAGTTTACAATTTTGTGTAATCATCCTGAGTCACTGTACTTTACTCAAGTACATTTCTATACAATATAATATATAACATAATATAATCTGCTGCTATAACATATGAATATCAGTAAAGTTTTTTCTTATCTTATCTGATCTTATAACAGATATACTTATTTCAGAATTCATGATGTAAAGTGACGTTTAAGAGGCTGATTTTTAACCAGACATCTATTCTGACCTCTTGAGGGTCAAACGTGACGCGCAGCCCCAGTTTGGCCATCCCGTCCTCCTTCAGCAGCTTGAGGTGCGGACACAGTGCCAAGCAAAAGGCTCGGGCGATCCGCTCCGTCAGCCGGTTGTGTTCAGCAGAGTCACTCGCTCCTCCTTTGGGATCATCCCCCGTCTGCAGGAAGAACATCTGCAACGACACATTCACACACATGTTGAGAGAGGAGACACTTTGAGGTGGACTAGTTTTGGTTTCTTCAGCAGATCAACATATTTACTTCTGTCCAGCGGATGATTTTCCCATTTTCTTTGTACTCGGACTTCTGGAACATCTTCGTGCTGCTGATGGACTCCATGGATTTCCCATCGATGGGGCTTATGACTCTGAGGAAACAAACGTTTAGACGACCAAGAATTTGACACAGGTCTGGATGGTTTTAAAGCCTCCGCTGGATTGATTTGACAACTCCTAGGACACAAGATGATATCATTCTGAGTTATGGCGCTACAAGGACTAATTTCTTTCAATGTGCAATACCGATTTGTTTGTGTAATCAATCTGTCACTGTAATTTAAACATGTTTAATGTTGAATGTTACACTACATATATATTTTTTCTTTCTTTTGCTTTTCTTCATTTATATTGCAATTTTAGAATCTTTAACATTGCGAGAAAGGGCATTTTCCAAAATTTTCCTTGATTTCCCAGAGAATAATAGACTAAATCAGTTTTAGGGGACTTTTTGAAATTTGGTTCAAATCCATATTTGGTCCAGAAGTTCATTTAAATGTGGTTCCATAGGGAAATTATTGTGCTGTGGCAGATCTCTGAATGCCAATCTAGTTTACAAGTTTACTGCTCATGCTTCTATTTTGGTATCCCCTATGAATACAGCAATTGTCCCTGCTGTGGGACTAATAAAGGAATATTACACATTACATTGATATTCTCTAATCTTCATCTACTATTCTAATCCCTTTGAACGTTTTCATGAGTCTGTGTTTGAATGTGGTCGTTCTGTTTTTCACTTCATCCTGCAGCCAGCTGCCACATGAACTTCAGACAGGTGGACACACTCACCCTTTATTCACAGTGCACCTCTCCTCCACCCACTGTACACAAACAAGCTCCTGGCTGTCTGATTGGTCAAGCCGTCCGCAGGTGACAGTGTAGTCTTTCATCTCCCGTAGCGACCGGCGCAGCTCTGCCATGGTTTCCACGGTGATCTGCACCATTAGCCCATCTGAGGAGAGGGGACAGCGATACGGGAGAAACACACATACAGACACCAACGGGGAGACACACACACACACACACACACACACACATACACTCATACATCAACACATACACACGCCTAGACACACAATCTTTTAAAATGTAGACAGACACACACATAAAAACACCAGTTGGAAGGCAGGGGTGTTAACATGCACTACTTCATGTAAACAGGTGAAAGTCAAGGTCAACCTGACGCCCCTCTGACTGAACATCCTACCTTCTACTATGCTGGACTTGGCCAGGTATCCTGCAGATGCTTTCAGAGCACTGCTGAAGATAAAGAAGCACGATCCAGTGACTGTAACAGAGCAAATATTTGTACAGAGAGAGAGAAACAGACTTTAGACACAACGGGTTTTAGTCCACTTTCAGTGAGTCTATACAATGACATGATGATGCAGCATCATCTAGTGTTACAAAAGGGAAAGTGCATCACTGACTCGACTCTTTTACCGGGGTTTTTTCTTCACTATTCCAGGTCAATTTGATAAACCTCTTGTGACTTTCTGTTGTAAAAAATAAAGTGTAAACTACTACTACTAAAATAACCACTAGATTCCTTGTTATCCTTTGCAACCCTGACATTTCCCCTGCAGACTCCAGAGGAAATATTGTATTTATAGTTTAATTATATACTGTATGTACATCTTGATCTATTTATGCCTGTTTCAGTGCAGCTTAAATTCAGTATTATATTAAAATCCATAATTTCTTTGGCTGCACATTTACACCAACTGGCATTATTTTATCTACAGTTCATAGACCGAACTATAGAATATTTCATATCTTGTGATTTACAATGCATTTTTATGGGTTTGCAGCGTCATGCATTTGCGAGAATGCATTGTGTGTAGCAATGCTCATTACTCAATTAATTTATTTAAAATGTTTAACATTAAAAATAAATATATTTAAAATTTTAAATTTTAAATTTTGAATTAGTAGATTGCACCAAAATGTCTTTAGCAGGTTTTTATACAAAGTTTAGCTTTTGTACAGATGTGAGTGTGCTGATCATAATCAGTGAATCCCTGAACAGCAGATAAATGCAGCTTATCAGTCCTCCACTGCTACTAGATTGCAGAGTCCAGACTCTGACATACTGTCTGTAGTACGCTGTCTCTTCCTGTTTAACGTCAGGACCCACCTTTGCGTGGCTGATTGTGGATGCTGATGGCTTGGGTCTGGTACTGGCCGCCGTCCGCTTGCACACAGATCAGGTGGGAGTCTGCTGCCTCGTTGAAGCACGCTGCGATGGCCAGCACGTGCTCATTGGACTTATTCAAAGCCTTCATTAGCTGGTGTGACACAAGCAAGCAGAGAGGGGAGGATGATGGATAATGAAAAGCACGTAACCTTAGCACTAAGTGGGAGGCGTTTCATGGCGTATAGCCTGACCTCATTATACCCGGTGGTTGGTATCTTTATGCAGGTCCTCTGAGCCTCTAGATCCACAGTGAGCCCGGGCACCACTGGAAGGCTGTAACGGTAATTCCTAAAGTCCTGGAAGAAATAGGCGACTGTCTGTTATTCAGTTGGTGAAAGGTACGACACAAAACCTCTTGTTAATGATGTTAAATGTGGTTTTGTAACATTCCCAAGAAGAAGTTGTTGCAAAATGTCACACTCACCACTAGAAGTCTCATTATGGTGTGACCTATTTCCCCAAACAAGGGCTTCCTACAACGCACGCTGTACAGGGGACACGGGTAAACTATAAAAAGAGAAAGAAAGTAGGTAACTTGAGAGGAAAGGTGTATTATAACAGATGTGAGATTTCATACCAACACCTGGCTTACATCGGTACTCTGCCCCCAGTCGCAGCATGAGCCGCAGGGGGAAGGCTTTGGCCCAGGCCACCTCTGCTCTGTGGACCAGCAGGCCGAAGAGGTAGGGCTGGTTTGGCAGAGGTAGACCTTGCAGGGACTGGAGAGTGGAGTGAACGTACAGGAAGCCTGCAGTGCTCCTCACTGCCGAGGAAACTGCTGCCAAACAGGGAGAGTGACAGGTGTTTCACCACCTTCCCTACAGAAATAAACAGGAAATAGTTAGATGTGTAATAATGTGCAAATATTAAAATAAACTAGTATTACCACCCTGAGGTTAATTGCGTCTGCTAGCCAGTACAATTTCAGTCCAGTTTTTCCTTACAACATAATTATGTGAGGTCACTGCGTCCTTTGACCCTTGACCGCCAACATCTAATCAGTTCATTTTTTAGTCTAGGTGAACATTTCTATTAAATTTGAAAAGATTCCCTGGAGGTATTTGTGAGATATCGCGTTCAAAAGGTTCAAAAAATGAACTCGTAAACGTAAAAGAGAAGAAAGTACATTGTTTTCCAGAACGGGTGTATTATGGCCCAAAGGTGGTGGGTGATCCTCAATACAGAACATCACGACTAAGTAATGACCAGTGAGGTTAACTTCATGTTGGCGTAACTGTCGGTGTGTCTCTGACCTGTGAGCATGTCCCTGTACAGCTGGATGAAGTGGCTGAAAATGTCTTTGGGGAAGCTCTTCTCTTCTGGCAGGCACTGCAGCAGCACCACCACCTCCACCTGGCCCACAGCATGCATCCCCTTCGTCGTCACGCACCAGCACTTCCTGTTAACATCTGTCAACCAATCAAGTCACAATCTCAGTGTTCTACAAGGACATATTTTACAACTGTGTAGAATTTTGAAAGTATAAGCAAGAAAAAGTATAAATACTTCGAATTGGGTTTTCAAATGAGCTCCTTAGTCATTTAATCATACCAGCATTGTCCCACTTTATATGTATTTTATCATTCAGTGTAAATGAAATAAAAAGACGTACAGTTGACCAGCTTGACCATAGCGAGCAGGTTAGCGTTGAGGACAAACACCAGGGGCTTTGGTCTGCCGCTCTCCAGCTCCTGTATAAGCAGCATCTCAGAAGGCTGCTCCTCCACAGTGTAATCTGAGCAAAAACACGTCACAGCATTTAGATGTTACTGTCTTTGGGTTTGAAAAGCCAATTACAAATGACAGAAAAAGACAGATTCATGTTTAAAATTAAGTTACATACAGCTCTGTAGGGATGAATAATCGCTGGTCAGTGAAGAAGGCTTGGGTGTTTATCTTATTGAACTTGTACTGATTACCCTCGTGACACGAGGCCAAAGTGGATCCATAGAATGACCATAAAGATGGACGACGTGTTTCCCCTTCCTCCAGCTATCCAGAAATTAAGCCCAAATATCCAGGATATAAACACTGCCATCCTGCGCATTTATAGCACTAATTTGCGCAGTAGAGATCGGGGGACAGAGTAGTAAGGTCCCTCTGATACACACACTTGACCAATCCTGAGTGAGTCTCAGCTGTCAATCATGACATTTCACCCTGTTTATATATCATCAAGTTTGATTATCGCTGTATTCTCCAAGTGGATCTTTGCACCCGTCTTACCTCCCTTGACTCCTGTGGAGGTGAGGATGGGGGGCAGACCTTCCAGGGGGATGAGGTTGGCCGAGCTGCTCACTAAAGCGGTGGTGCCCCAGCCGTAAGGACCACAGGCCTCCTGGGAGAACAGAGAGACAGAGGAGTGGGTCGAGGTTGCTGTCAAATCTATGATGTTGTCAGAACTAGCATATAGAAGCCCGTAGGATTCATTTCCCCCTTCATCAAGTATCATGTTCTCTGTGTTCTGTCTTTGGTGTCACGTTTTGGATGACCCTACACTGATAGATGTCCCATCCGGCCGCATGGCTCTCCTGATCTGCGGCGAGCCCACGGGACTTTTAACCGGCTCGCCCAGCGCTCGTCTCGTCAGCGGCGAGAACGTCGGCCCTCTAACTGGTGTGGTGGGCGCAGACTCCGACCGCTTATTGGTGAGGATTTCGTCAGCGAACCACACCCTCCTCTTCCCCCTCGGAGGTGTCCCTGAGGAGAAGATGTCACAATATTCATGCAAAGTTTCCTCCCAAAACGATGAACTATAACTAAATGTAAATATGTCCTCACTTTTGATGAGTGTTGAGTGACAGCAGACACACACTCGTCCCTCCTTGCCATCCAGATGTGTAAGTCTGAACTTCAGATTGGAGCAAAGTGCACAAAATACCTGACGACACACACATGCACATGCACACACACTAAATAAGCACAGATGTATACACACACACACATTTCCCACATCACCTATCAAGTGACTTGTCTTACTTTGAATGCTGCACAACACATGTCAAAATAAATGATGCTCACCTTCCCACAAGCACGGCAGTGGTGCCTCCTCTTAGTAAATGTAAACTTTACCCCACACTTCATGCAGACCTGTGCCTGAGCATCAGGGATCCACACTGGCGCTACCTCCCCAAGGACGCTGCCTCGATCCTTGGACAGAATACCAGCAGGGCTCAGCTGGGACTCATTGTCAGGATCTTCACAGGAGGACACAGAGTCTCCCACTGCTCCCTCCCCGCTGGTGTTCTCCTCATCGCTTCCGTTAGATGTGGTCTTCTTAAACTGACCCGGAAGCTCCCAGGACCCCCTGCCACACGCCTCCTCAGGTGTTGCAGTCGCCTCCGAGCTGCAGGGCTGCTCCTGCTGCTGCCCGCTCTCCTCCAGCTCCTTCTCCTCGACCACGGAGTCCTCCTTTGACAGAAGAGCCTGGGGTTTCTTCCCCTCCTCCACCAACTCGGCCCCCTCTTCCGGCCAGGCAGCCTCGGCAGGGCTCAGCACCAGGGGGCTGGCGGACTCCCCGAAACGACTCTCACCCCATGAGGAGATGGCGGTCACAGTGCAGCTGCCCTCCTCCAGCTGGGAGGGTGAAACTGTTTTGGCAAGGTGTTCAGATGTTTTCTGCTCGCATGGCACCAAAGTGGTTCTGACGGTGGCATCTGAAGTGGCCTTGGAAGGAGACTCTGCTCTGATCTGTCCGCAGCCCAGTCCGGGTTTGGACACGTCCCCATCTTTGAGCACCAGCAGGCAGGGTCTGTTCAGCCAGTGATGCTTGGTGTCCTGAAGAGACGGATTGTCTCCTTCATCTGTATCGAGGGGGAACATGATGAAACCATCAACACTCACTGCCTCTGGCACCTCTTTCTGTCGAGCACACACACACACACACACACACACACACACACACACACACACACTTACACATGCTATGAAGCGAGCTGATTAATAATGAGCCATTATGTGGAAAAGCTGTGTTCACATGTGCTAAGTGGCCATTTAGCAGCATGTGTTAATTCACATCATCACCTCTCAGACACCCCGTGGCTTTCAATCACCTCTAAAGGCAACGTTATAGCATGTGGTCGTCCTTGAGAACTGATCCAAGAAAAGACAGCGCGCGTTTAAGAAAATAGATGAGTGTGAACTAGATACTGATCTCAAATCAATAAGTGACTGATGTTACCACATACATGTAGAACTGCTGGTTCCCCAGAGAATATAAAAACGTCAATACACTGCCTGTGTTTATGATCTCAAATGTCTGTATTGCAGGGCTGGGGTATGGGTTTATATTAGAGGCCGACCATTATGGATTTTTGGGGCTGATGCCAATACCGATATCAGGGAGTGAAAAAATGTTTCGACTGATATATCCAACAATATATATATATATATTTTTTAATGACAATGATTTGTAAGATGTTATCAAACCCAATACCAATGTCATTCCCTCAAGCTGATCCTAACCCTAACCCTAGCCAAAATGAAAACCAAGTTCAAGTGAATGTTTATACCTAATGTGAGAGAATGCCCTCGAGGCGTATCGCATTCACAAGGCAAAATACGTACTTACGTGAGTTCACACTGACCTTGACCTTTGACCCTTTACCACCAATTTCTATTCAGGTCATCATTGAGTCTAAGATAATATTTCTACTAAATTTGAAGAAATTCCCTCAAGGCGTTCTTGAGATATTGCGTTCCTGGGATGGGACTGATGAACAACAAACTTAATGCCTGCAGGCACTGGCTGTAATTGGCTTGGAGTCATGAAAAACAAAAAAGATTTATCTATCTGTCGACATATATTTGGTCCATTTTTGATAATAGACCTGTGTAAGGCTAAAGGGGTTTGGCTCTAAGTTATCCATTGATAACCTGAGTGAGCCCTCCATAGATGACTGTGTTTCATTGTAAGTATATGAATATACGTCACTGCTCCATTCTCTGATCCCTCCATTCATATCCTCACCATCAGGTTCTAGAGAAAGGTAAATTCCTCATGTTATTACATCCAATTACTGTGTCAGCATCAGCCATGATACGATGAGCACATTATAACCATTACTGTGCATTAGCAGCAGCTAATTCAACTGGAGTTAATGGGGTTTCACTGATGATTATGACTCAGGAGCCTCTGAAGAACTCAAACCTGAACCACTTCATAGGAAAACGTGTTGTTGTTGCATTGTGGGATATGAGGTTTGGCACTGATGGAAATGATGTTGCATTTCTTAAAACTGCTCAAACTGCACATGCCCCAGGTTAAACTGCATTGCAGCTCCTTCACACGAATCTTACGAAACCGGGGGGAAACGAGAGGCGGGTGGTGTCGTTCCCTCTGCGGACAACACAGAGAAGATCTCCTCACACATCAGCCTCAGTGGCTCTCTCTCGCTCCGCGGGACGGTGACGCATCAACACACACACACACACACACACACACACACACACACACACACACACACACACACACACACACACACACACACACAGCGCGTGCACAGTAAGATGTTGGATCCGGCTCGCAGGCAGCGGTCCGGCGGCACTGCGACACTCTCTCGCCCCGTTACATCAGCTCATGGAGGTGCTGGTGCTGCTCAGCTCCGCGGCTCACAGCGCAGCCTGCGGGCTTATGTGCGCAGGCTGCGCTGTGAGCCACACACGCACACGCATCACACGTCTCAGGTGATGCTGACTGTGCGCAGGCAAACGCTGCATCAGCGATTTTCAGTGACAAACACTTTCACCCCCCCCCCCCCCCCTGCAGCACACACACACACACACACACACACACACACACACACACACACACAGGCAATTAATGGGGAGCATGCACAGACTGAAGCAACCCCCCCCCCCCCCACCCAGTTCAAATCATATGCACGTCTTACCCTCGGTTATTGCTCCCAGCAGGCTTTCATTCTCGTCATCCCGCGCAGAGAAGAACTTCAGCATTTTATTTATCCCGTTACATCTGAGAGGAGTCTTCCTCAAGCAGCAGCAGCAGCAGCAGCAGCAGCAGCAGCATCAGCAGCAGTGGCTTCCCTGACAGGAGGAGGAGGAGGAGGATGGGATGGTCTCTCTCTGCCCCACACTCCGCTGTGATCTCCCTCAGTCCCTCCTCCCCTGTGCTCCTATGCAGCTCTTTGAACAAACTCAGGAGGTGTGCAGAAATGTCCCTCCCTGTGTCTCCACATCCCGCAGAGCAGCGAGCGAGCCAAGACAACACAGCTGTGTACGGTGCACAGATATGCACAGCTCTGCCTGCATGCGCAGCCTCGCATCTATGGGTAAATGTGAGAGGTTAAAGCTCCACGCACAAAACGTAATCATAAAACCTGTCACTTGGCTGAGAACCGTCAATCTTCTCATTGAAGCTCCATTCAAATATGTTAAATTACTTTTATTTTAGTTATTAACCTATTAAGACTACTGATGACCACTGTAACCCTGGTCATTTAGATGTTTTTTATAAGTGCACATGTCAGTCTGACTACATATTTCTACTCTGACCTTTGACCACTGAAATGTAATCACTTCATCTTTGAATCCTAGTTGACCTTTGACCTCCAGGCTCCAAAATCTTCATCTTTGAGTCCAAGTTGAAGAAATTCCCTCCAGCTAATCTTAAGATTTCACATTTACAAAAAACATTAACAGAATTGTGAGGTCACCCTGACCTGGAAGTTTTCCTTGTGAGAGGATTCCTTCACCTTCACTCGGAAAAACATGTACTTTGTTAGGTCACTGTGACCTTGGTATTTGACATTTAGCCACCAAAATCTAATCACTTCATTCTTGAGTCCAAGTGAATATTTGTACCAAGTTTCAAGAAATTCCCTCATGGCTTACATGAGATATCTCATGGACAGACGGGCGGATGGACGGACAACCCACCTTTAAGATGCAAACTCAATCATTCAATTAGCTTTTTTAAAATCATCATGATTGAGTCATTTTAATTGATTATAAGTGAGCACGGTAAGAGTTAAGAGTCTATAATAACCATCCCATAGTATGTCAAATGAGTTCCATATTATGTGATTATGACGAGACATTCAATTTACTGTAAGGTTTCTTCCATTTGTTTGACCATTTCAGATTTATTACAATATTCAGTCCAAAGATTCCACTTGAGGAAGTTGACATACTTTGTAAACACGTGTGCACACCATCACATTTAATATTGATTTACATATATTACCAACCAGCAGATGACTGACTGACATGACAGGAACCTTTGATGAAAGAGACCATGAATAGATTTGTGTTGCAGTAACATTCATTATCTGTCATGATGCTTTGTGCCATCAGATGTGGCTCAGGAAAAAGAGCGGGTGGTCCACTAACCAGAAGGTCATTGGATCGATCCCCAGGGCCTGCATTGCTCCTCACAGACGTGTATGAATGTGTGTAAACATGGCTGAATGAAACGTGTACTGATGGACAAGACTAGAAAAGCACTACATAAACACAGCTCCTTTACCATTTACCTTCATCAGAGCTGAAATTTCCATTTCATGTCGAACACAGGTCAAGATGGTGAACATCCCCTGTATGTTTAAAGGTCTTACGCACTAGTTTGATGTTAAGTTTCCAACCACCAGCAGATATTAGCAACCACCAGTGGATTTTAGGGACATATGACCAGTTAGGGACATATGACCAGTTGGTACCTTACTGTCATTCTACCTTTTAATCACAAGACACCCTCTTCTAACGCAGGCCCACTACAGGCTGATCAGATAGGCCTGTGTCCCTGACATCTCAGGGCCCAGCTGGGGTCTTTCCTCCGGACCTAGACCCATTACCTCCGGACCCTTTTATGTCTGGTGCAGGGCTTGTCCCGGGATTCCTATAAAAATAGGAATAAGACCCCACTGATCTCCCACCTGCTATGCTCAACTCTGATGGTGTCTCATGTCTGCTGCAGAAGTTTGTTCTGCCAAAACTACAGAAACTGCATGAAGCTGCTTCACATTACAACTAAAACATCACATGTAGCTGTGTGCATCACTGCACAATTGACGTGTTTATGATTCTACCAGTAACACCAGTGATGAAATAAGACAAAGAGGAAACAAACACATTCAGTACAAATAGTTCCAATACAAAAAATGAACATAACATATTTACATATAAACATTAATAACATAATGTATCAATGTTCTAGACAGATGTTGTTTACAGGCTCTGGTGCATAAAACAGAGCTTAAAGTTAAGAACAAAAACCTCATCCCATGTTGCACAAAACATCACAACTTTCTAAATTATCAAGGTTCTCCTCATCTTCAGCCTCCGCCTGCTTTTCCTCAGTTCTCAGATCAGAACCATTCAGACCAGGTTTCAGGTGATTGTTCTGATCACAGTATCCGTAGGCGGTAATCTGCCATGGCAGCGGCAGTCGGACGCTCCGATACCGGAGTTGCTGGTCTCCACGGAGCTGCGGAGGAGGGTGCACTGCCAGCGGGGAGGGTTGTGAGATTTTGAGAAGCAGCGGAACAACGTGAAGATTTTCCTCAGCACGGCTCTCCTCAGCAGGATGTACACCCAGGGGTCCAGGATCTGGTTCCACGTGGCCACACGTATCAGCATCAGCAGAGTGAACGACGCAGTCTCTTCTTTGGCTCTGGTGCTGAGGATGAAGACGTGAATCTGGTGGGGCAAACACAAAAGAAATTATTCGTTATGGTTCAAAACAATGGCTCCTCAATCCAGCATCAGCACTTTACAAAACGCAAAGCAATAACCACCACTGACTTTCATTGTATTTTGTATTTTAGTGTATTTGTAAGCACCGGACATCCTATTGTATTTGCACTAGTTTGTCCTGTATCTAATTTTATTCTGTATTTTACATCCACAGATGTATGTTGTGTTTTTAGGAGGGGGTAATGTGTTTTGTTTCTTCTCTTGTTATGTGTTGTGCTGTGATTGTTGTCTCGTCGGGCACACTGAGGCAAATTCCAAACAACTGAGTTGTGTGGCAGCAAAGTATTGAATCTTGAAGAAGTCATGTTTGAAGGTGTAATATTGTGGTTTGTGCACAAATCCATCAATACAGACCTTAAATAGCAGAAATAGACTAATGCATGATTAACAGTGGTGGTTCTCATGGACAAATGAGTTAACACTATTGTGAATTATTTAACATAACTGTCTAAGTCTTAATTAAGAAATCCCACTGAGTGATGAAAAGCTTCATCTTGTGTGTTTTTGTAACGTATGCAAATGTGGAATCATCTTTTATCGCCATAGTAACATAATGAACCTTTAAAGCAGCGAATAATGATGGTATCACTCATTCTTTTCAATTGAAAAACACAGTGATTATAATCCACAAATGTGCAACAGTTCAACACACAGACGCATCTTTCAAACGATGACTCAACAAGTCATTGACTAAAGTGGAAAATACATTTATTCAAATGGGTGAAAATCAGTGAAGAGCTCAGACATGGGGTTTTCTTTCTTTTCAAATTCGACCTTAATCTCACTCTGTCATGTTCACACAGCGGCGCTTGTTTTCACTTGACTTTCATCATGACAAAGTCTGCCTGGTGACAGCCATCACAAAGTTTAACGGCAGGAAAAAATAGTTTGGTGTATTTCTCAAGCCCCTCTGTACTGTCTGTGTTATTGCAAATTCATCATCAAACAAAACAGTGTTGAGGAATAATCGACAATTTATTTGAGTACCATAAAACTATGTGAGAATGAGAAGGGCAGTCAGTCAATCATATACTGTACCTCTGCCAAAGCCAAACAGAAATGTTAAATCCATGAGAAATCAGGCATAAACCCCCTACTCTGGATCTGCACCAAAATGTAATGGGTTCCACTAAGTTCTGGGGTAATCTGTCCAGTAGATTTTGCGCTAACAGAATAAAAACATAACCTCGTTGTCGGAGGTGAAGTGTTTTTCCTGATTTCAATTTGAGGCGGGTGGGTGGTGAGGAAATATTGAGCTGATGGGAGTGTACTCTGGGAGTAACAACAAGGGGTATGAAGGGATCATTTTAATGGAGAGCCCATTGTGTTTGAAATACATCTCTTGTATGAAAGTGGATATTATGAAGGGCCATTAATTAGGAGTTCAGGGAAAAGGCCAAACAGTAAACTGTGGAAATGTTTTGAGTGCTAAGCGGATAAGAGTCTCAGCAACAGGGAATGGACAGGTTGCAAATGAATGGCAGCTTTATAGCTATTCTTCAGTCATCTTTTCATGACACTTCAAGATCGGAAATGCAACATGAAAATGTGCTAACTCATTTTAAGTAACGTCAGCATCTTGAGCCAGCACTCTCAAAGAGCTGCTGCAGTGTCAGCCTGCACTCTGGGATTTTATTAAGCTGAAGATTAATTCTTACCAGCAACGGGCCCCAGCAGACGCAGGACACCAACATGATGGCCAGGAGCTGGCAGATCATCTCTATGTGGTAAGAGGTGCCTCTGCAGTGATGCTTGCGGCGGAGTCTGGCCTGCAGCAGGGTGCAGCTTGTCAGAGTATTGCACACAATGGAGAGCAGCAGGGCCAGCAGCCCGAGCATGGAGAAGAGCAGAGGCAGGAAGATGTCCAGCCAGTCTTCAGGTCCCTCCATGTGGAAGAAGCAAAAGCTCCTGGAGCTCTGAACCTTGTAGCGCCTCCACGGCAGCGGCAGAACGGCCACCAGGGCAGCGAGTGGCCAAGTGAGACCCAGCAGCCTTTTCATGTGGTGGGGAGCCAGCACGGTGGAGTGGAAGATGGGCCTGGTGACCCCGATGCAGCGCTCCACCGCCATGACACTCCCCAAGAACAAGGGGCTCAGGCCGAAGAACACCAGGCACGCCCCGAAGGCGCTGCACATGATGCGGTGAGGGTCAAACGATTCCCATTTCTTTTGAGAGCTGTAGACAAACATCACCATAGTGCCGTTGACGAGGTGACCCAACAGGTCTGTGACCACCAGGCTGCTGGCGAACAGCAGGAAGGACGCCCTGGACTTGCTGCGGATGCGCTTGTAGGATTTGACCAGGATGAAGATGGCGAGGCTGTTGGAGAAGATGCCCACAGTCATGGTGATGACGGACGACGTGATGGAGTGTTTGCTCTGGTTGTAGGTGCTGCTGTTGGGTCTGACCTCTGACCTGCAGCCTGACTCTGAGCTCTCATTGGTTGACATGGTGGAAAATGAAATCTGAAGGAGAGAGGGTAACTGAGTGATGGGCTGTGAATCAAAAATATTGATTTTGAATAAAACTTTTGAATTTAAAATGTTGTCTGGTGAGAGATGTACTTCATCAGTTCAGCTCAACTCAAAAAAATCAATGACTTCTTGCAGACTCACCTTTTTAAGAAAGTGTGAGGATTCAGTTTTTTGTTGCTCACTTTGGAACTCACTTAAAGCACAAATAAATGTATACATATATGTATACAATTGTTATTAATTCATTTTCCAAAAAGCATGTGATTTACAAATTGATTTTAATTGTTTCTTATTTTATGCATTTTAACTGTTTCCCATTGTTTGCCTTCAAATTTTCCTTTTTAACCTTGTAGCCTAACTGTTGTTTAAACTACTGTTGAAGTACAATGTATTATCATTATCATTATCATTATTATTATTATTATTATTATTATTATTATTAGTATAGTAGTAGTAGTAGTAGTAGTAGTACTAGTTTTCACAAAATAATGATTTATGAAGCATAAATAGTCTCCTGAAACGTAACAAAAGCCACTTCAGTTAACAAAAATGATATTTTACTTTCCCAGATTGTAATATAAACCTTCTCCAAATAGTGGTAATACAACAAATAACTTGTGTTAATGACAGAGGGATGATCGATATGTGGCACTGTTCCTTACCTCAGTGTCGGTCCTCTCTCTCACTTCTCTCCATAAACCAGCAGCCTCTTCACTCCCTGTCTGTATTGACAGTCAATCAATGAAACAAAGTGACGTCTGCTCAGATCAGCTGTAAACACCATTGAAACCTTTCTCCTCCCGTCGAAGGCAGCGATCTGTGCCACTCGCTCCGTGCGCGTCAGCTGGTGCCAAGTCACAGCGAGCGCGCATCTCAAGAGCCTGAGCAGGTCTGTCACATTCGGGGAGAAAATATCTGCGTATCTCAGTGCTCAGTGTGCACATACAGTGAGACTGGGAATGACAAAGGAAATAACTGTGCCCTGATAAACGTGTTGCCAAAACAGACTAAAGATGAATTTGTTACGCTTGACTGTCCTGCTTATTTCTGACAAACCCTTCAATGAGATTGCCTATTTCTTTTTTTATTTCCGCTCTATTAATATAGGCTATTTTATTTTGCACTTCTGTAACTATCTGATTATGAGGCTCCTGAGTCCAAATTGAATCCCTCTTCCCTTCTCCATTCTCTCACTGCTTGTAGTTCATGACACCTGTTTTGTTTTCAGAAACCTGTTATCAGCAGCTCCATGGTTCCATGGATGCTTCCTTGAAAGCATTAAATCCCCCACTGAAGTCATTTTGTTTGTGCAATTTAACAAAAAGGATATATATCTGACTCAAAAAGGCTCCATCATGCACCTGCTTTGATAAAGGTTTATTCGTGTATTGGTTCAATCATCTGATGGGTGTGGGCTAAACAACCTTTTAAAGTGGAAAGATGTGGAAAATAAGTATCTACATGTTCAACATTCTTGCCTGCAGTCCAAACTTCATTTAAGTTTCACATCAAAAGATCAAAATGTGTTGTTTTTTTGTAATAGCCAAAGCTTAGACTCCGTTGGCTGTGGGTCACAGCAGTATGCTTTCATTGAGCTGTTTATCTGGTTGTTTTCAACAGCCTGCAGCCATTGTGATAAGCAGAATGAGCGCGGCCATGCTTCATTTGAGAAACTGTGTCCAAAATGAAACCTGTCCTGTTCCTTTGCATCTCATTCCTTTTCACCAACTCTCTCTGTCCTCCCCTCAAAAGTGTTTGCAGGTAGTTCTTCCCACGCCCTTACTTCCATACTCAGCTTTTGGAACGGCTCAGTATTCAGACAGGATATGTCTGAGTTGTCTTGTACAGGGTTTGTTCCTCTTAAATGAAGATCGAATAATTTCTCTGATGAGGAAGTCAAGTTGCCATCGTACTCGACATTTTCTAGCAGATGTCAACGAGAGAAATAAAGAACTACCACACATCACATTCAGAAAAGTGCAGGCCCTGAACCTGTAAGCTCATCACTCCATTAGACTCCAGCACCAGCATATTGATGTATTATAGATTCTGTCTCCTGACCTCAGCCCAGTGCTGAAACACTTGGCAAATGAGTCAGAAAACCTTTGGGTCACACTCCCGGCTAAACACAAATGTCACCTTATATATAAACCAAATTTCTCATTGTTTTGTTTTGTAGCACTTTGCACGTAGAGAGTTGAGAGTTTTATCCTGTGACTGGTTTTAAACTAAAACCATTCAAACACACATCCATTTTCTATTTGCAGCACTTCTTCTATCACACACCATTCTCGCCCTGCACAGCCATAGGGGCATGATGTGGTTCAATATCTTACCCAATGACACTTCAATCGAACTACAGCCAGGGATCGAACTACCAACCTTCTGATTAGTTGACAACCCACTCAAACTCCTGAGCCACAGCTGAACAAAAGTAGGTGTATTATGTCGCTATCGGAGTCATTTTTTAGTTGATATGTTATGTATTATATGTTATATGTAATGCTGTGTATTAATATAATTTCTGACCATAACTCTCCCGGGGTTCTTTATATCAACCTTCAATCTATTTAAATGTTATTTCCTTTAAATAATCTCATCTGAAGTGAAGTTTGTTAAGACACTGGCACCTTCTTTTATTTTACAGCTGCAGCCTGGAGGACTTTAATGCTTCATGGTGCCTGAAGTTTGAAGAAGTACTCCTCCACAGGTTCATTTCCTCTGTAATTTATTTGCTCAACAGATGTTGTGTCAAATGTTCTCTTCACTCTCTTTTGCCTTTTCCTCCTGCAATATCAGCAAAGTGGAAAGAGAAGGGAGGGAAGTCAGAACCAGGGACGAGCTATAGTCTGAAAATTAACATTTCTCTTCATGTATTTCATAACTTGTGTGTATTTCTTTGGAAATAAAAGCGACTGAAAGGTATTAACCTTTGCTCATAAACTCGCCAACTGCTTCTGTCATGTTAGTTACAAAATATACACTTTGTGAAATATTTTAAATGATGGGATTCCCCCATTAATTGAGTGACTTGTAGAATAAACGCCTTTCCTTCTGTTTTTTTCTGATACTGAGTCCACAGGCAGCTGATGAGCCAGACCCTCCACTGCATGTAGAAATAGTTTTCAGTCACTGCTGCACAGCTGATGAAAGAGTCCTGGAAATGACAAAACAGAGAAAAAGATGTTTTTTTCTTTTTCATGCACACGACCTGATATTTTAAATACGTGATGGAGTTACTGTTCCTGCCCGTGTAAAAACAGGATGTCTTGTCCTCTCTAAGTGTTAATGAGACATCTTCCTCCTCTTTCTCGTGTTGCCTAATGGTCGCAAATTATCCAACAAGGTGACTCTTGATAAAAATCTTCTCCCAGGTGACATGGCACCTTCAACGTGTGGTGTCGTACAGTATCCATCTGCTGTAATGACGAGCGGCAGAGTGGTCGGTCACAATGCAAGGCCAACGCGGGCATGGGTGCGCAATCACATTCTTTTGTGGAGAGCTTCAAATCAGGCTTCTGTAATGGACTGACTGTCTCAGTGAGGCACAGATAGAGTCAGCCGTAGATTGAGGGTTGATGGGAAAATAACTCATAATACAGGCTTTTTGCCAGCAGCAGCAGCAGCAGCAGCACTGTCGCCTCCTTCTCTGTGTCTCCATCTAATCACAAACACTCTCGAGCTGCAAAATTCACAGGTAAGAAAGGTTCAGTCCCTCAGTTCTCACTCATCCTGTTTCTAGCATTATTTCCTTTCTCCATCTGTCACCAGAGCTGCTTTCAGACGAGCACTGAAGTCCAGACATTTTCCTGAAACTTTCCAGCACGACTGATATGTGAGAAAGCAAATGTCCAATCAGTTGCTCCCGACATTTTTGGAACTTTTCCTGCCAGTCCCCTGAGGAAAAACTAGTACTTCACAAAATAATGTTGCAGTGAGCTCATGTGAGAATACAGCAGGAAAATGTCAGGAAAATTCAAAGCGAGCGAGTGAGGCTGTTGATGACGTTTCTAACACATATCAGATGCAAAACTTAAAAAAAAATACACAAAAACAATACAAACATCACAGATTTGAGAGCTTTTAACGACAAAGGCCCACAGAGGAGTTGATGTGATATAGACAAAAACATTGTTTATATATTTCCACAGCAGAATACGTCATGCGAAGGCGTCTGACCTGGAACAATCTCCTGCTGCATTCTTCATGTGTGAAAGTCAAACCTGAGAATGGCATCAGTCTCTTTTGGAATTTTGGAAATTGTTCAGGGAGCAGAGATGGTGTCATGAGAGGAAAGAAAGATTCCAGAAAAAGAAAATCCTTGGTCTCACCATCTGTTCAATCAAATCATACTGTATAAGGTGAGTGGCAATTGAATGATGGGACACTACTGAGGGAGAATTAGAGGACAGCTGTCAGTATGAGGCTTATACCTTCCAGATGTAACCAGGTAGCTGGGGAAATTCATTTAGTCCCACAGGGTTTGTCAGACTGAACCTACTGTGTGACCTTCATGAAGGCACTGATAAAACACTACAGCTATAGATAATGGTGATGACATGGATTCCCCTAACCCATGTCATACATTGATATAAGAGATGGTGTTTTTTTTTAGAAAATTCCACACACACACACACACACACACACACACACACACACACACACACACCTTAAACATGTACGTGGATTTGTTTCTACTCATCAAAAGAAAGACTGGGAGCATTTAAGAGCTTGATCTTCAGCCATGGTTTTTGCACTTTGTGTAATTTACCTGTGTTTGCCTTGGATGGCTCCTGCTCTGACTGTGCCCTGATGGAAGAACAATTCAATTAACGGTAATCGAGTGCTGTGTAGAATGACTCACTTTTCTGTGAGGAGCTTTTTAATCATTAAGCCAGCAGGACAGAGGCTGAGGACCCTCGCAGACGAACAAACCCACTGATCCATTTGTGAGGGGCATCATGGGAAAGAGCTTATGCAGTTACACTGGACTGAAGAGGGTGGAGGCAGCATTTTCTTGAACTTTATAAAGTTTCATGGACATAGACAGCAGGGCAGGAAGGAGATCTTTGTCATTGTGTCTCCATCTGCTGGGATTTTATGGAAAAGACTTATAACATTTCACAGTCATTAAGCTGTAAAGGTACATAATTGAATAACAAACTCTAATCTGTGATTGCTGGGATTAATTTATATATCTGACAACAAGCTGGTTAAACCACACCCTTATCCATTTATTTGTTTTCACACACACAAGTAACATTTTAGTTTCATGTTGATTTTGTCTCTTGCTTTTCATTTATCAATATAGCTGCACCCATGTCTCATTTGATCCAAGTGTCATATTGTTTGTGCATTTAAAAATGTATCAATAAAGTAACAGGAATAATGTACCTCAGATTTTTTATTATACCTTCAGAGGAGGTAATAATGACAAATGTTGCAGCAGCAGGGATCCTTATGGTGATAAATGCAAATACATGCAAATTGTATTTTGATGGCAAGACTGAATTTGTATGACTCCCAACAGAGCATCATTTAAAACCTGCAAATGGTTAAATGGTGCAATAAAACTCCAGAGGATGTTGATCACGGTGCTGTTTAGTTTCCATCATCATCAGCTATAGTGACGTTGATGGATGTGAGAATGAATGAGGGACCGCATTCTGACAGTGGCCTTATCACAGCAGGGAATTAAAACTGAAACAGATTTGACTATATAAGTGACACTGATGTAATGGAAATTAAATTTACTAAAATTTGAAAGACGCCTTAAATGCTTTACTCCGACACTAAACACTCACTGTTATAGGTATCGGTAGATGTGACTATACAGTTCACTTTAAAAACATATAGTTGTTTTTGTTCTGTGCCTCCAAAATCCTAAATCAACCTTTAAATAAAAGTGAATAAATGTATTTAAAGTGTAAAATGTTTGCCTTTAAAAACCTGGTTAAAAACATGTTCGAGTGAAAATCACCCCAGTTAGACATTTATATTTATAACAGTTTGATGAAAGGTCATCTGATTAATTTAAAAAACTCACCTTATAAATAAAAATGAAATAAAGCATCAGATCTGTGAAGCCCTCTCTGGTTCGCTGCTTCTCAGCCACAGTTTTTTATTTTGCACTTTTATCAACTTTTAAACTTTGAAATGATTTAATTCATACACTTTGTCACTGACTCTGACACTACTACACCACTACATTATGTTACAATTCTTTAGCTACGCCTGTATAATATACAAAATAAATTCTATCAAAGACAAGTTTTTAGAGTTTTAATGCCTGAACAAAACAATCAGTTGCGAGTTCAGTTGCGACCACTAGATGCCAGTAAAGACTCACAAAGCACAGTCAAGCAAAACACTTGTTTTAATTGAGCCTGGCTATATTCAAAAAATGTTGATGACGAGACCTGGTAATGTGTTGGGAATCATAAAGTCTGCAAAGGATGATGGTATATTGTCGAGCGTATCTATCAGGAACAGTGCAGATGTGTAAGTCCCAATGTGGCTGCAGTACCTGTGAGATGAGTCCCAATGGGATCCAGAGGAGATGAACTGTGAGTTCACGCTGCTGAGCTGTTTGAACACACGTCCCTGCCAAGAGAAAGTGGAGCTGTACGGACATAATGGAAATTAAAAATCTGGAGATAATAGGTCATGATTTATTGCTAAAGAAAAAGTCTCTCACTGAAGGTTGAGAGGAACCAAATTAAACTGCATGAAAATATCACTATAAATGGAAGCCAAAGATTTGTCTGGTTACATTAATAGCTGTAAAATAGTGAATCATGTTTTATTATAGGCTACTTGGTCAAAATCCAGACAAAAGAGATGTCACAATGAATAGCAATGCTTTTCTCTTTGTAGTCACATCTAATTATTCTTTTATGTTACACGTCCTGAACCCCTCAGTATTCTCCATTATCTGTATCTCTAGGTTTTTGTTTTTGACGTCACTAACCACCCCTCTCGTTTCAGAGCTCACTTCCTCCTCTCGTGTGCTTTACACTGCCATGATTTTTTTTATATTTGTACTTTTGCTAAAGTAAACTATTTGAGTACTTCCTCCACCACATCCTTTTGTCAGTTCCCGGTGCCGAGCATTCTCGTCAGTTTTCTAGTGTTATTCTTCCTGCTATTTATTACTCAGCTATTTTCTGCCTGCTCCTCTTCTGTTCTATTTGCCTGTAATATTGCCTACATGTGTATCGGCCTCTTTGTTTTAGTAAATTTAGAAAGTTTCGTTCACAGATGTGTGAATGTGTAGACAATTTTTGCCAGCACCAGCCTTCTGGCTCCGAGCACATCAGTATCCGTATGGGCTCCTGACGTTTAAAGGGCAATGAAAATCCCAATGTTGCCTGAAGCAACTGTTTAAAATCTCAGACTCAGTAGAAGCCAGTTTGTCCTTTGAAGTCTTTAAATTCCAACCTGTCTACATGAAGGGCCAGTGCTCAGTGTGCAAACCACACAACACAGATCTGTTGAGGAGCAGCGAACGCAGTTAGCACGACGGCCCAGCAGTGCATGGGAGCACCTGAGAGCTTTGCAGCATTAAGATTCCACCTGAGTGCAGGCTCCGGTGGTAAAAACCTGAATTAACGCAGGAACAGGCAGTAGTCAGTGCCCTTCCCTGCAGGACGGCACATCTTGGATTCTGCAGCAGTGCTGCTGCCCCTCACCCTGGAGATGTGGTTGGATAGTGCACTATAATCCCCTGCTGACAACCAGCTCCCCTCTGTATGCTGAAGAGGTGGAGACAGAGAACTGAGTGTCAGGACTGAAGAGGCTGTGAACATTAGTATCAGTTTAACAGCGGCTGACGTGCTCTGTGGTCAGGAAAAATGACTTTGAGTGCTTGTTCTCATTTTAACATAACAAGACGAATCAGGCTGCCAGGGCCTTTCTGACCAAGGGCCATCTCATCGGACCTACAGAGGTTCAAGGATCTTTCTGTTCAAAATTTATAGCTGTGGTTTAATTATTCACATTGTTATAATTGTTTAAAATGTTTTAAAATAGCCAATCTTTTGACCAGATTCAAGTGATAAATTCAAGTTAATATTTGAACAAATATAAGCTCATTACTTCCAGAATGGGCTGCTGCTTGGATTTTAGAAATATACTGATATCATCTTTGACTTTATATCTATATATAAAGATTGATGACATGACAGCTCCACAAAAGGAAAGCCCAGTCAAGTTGATTGCCCCCTTGTGGCTGGCTGCAGTACAGGTCATAAAGCCCACCTCCTCCATGTTAGAGTAAGGGAAATGGACCAAACTAAAAAGTCAATGTATACGTCAACAAATGTTTTCTCAAATATTGTTTATGTCATTGTAGGTAGCTCTTATCACACTGATGTTCAAGTGCTCATTTTTCCAACACGTGAAACGTCATGATTGACAGCTGATACTGACTTACCATTGGTTGAAAGCATGTATAAGCGGGACCTCGATCACTCATCACTACTGTGCAAACTCTGGCTCCAAATCCAAGATGGCAGCATTCATATCCAGGATAATTTAACTCAAACAATTAGTTGATTAATCACATAGTAGATCAATAACTAATTTAAGAACAACAGTTTTGAGGGATTATATAATTATATATACACAATGAACACTAACTGCTCCCTGCTGTGACAGGTTGCTTTTCTCTGACTTATATCATTGCACTAAATATCTTTAGGAAGTGGACTGTTTATTTCTAATGATCAGTTGAAGCTTCAAACAAATCAATAGGTTGATCAGTTACGTCATGATGAGTTTGAGACATTGAAAAAAAAAAAAGACAAGATCTAGTTTTCCTTTATTGACAATGACAAAGTGGAAAACCTGTCAACCTCTAAGAGCTGCTAACACCTGGACTTATGTCAAAAAACTCAACTCCTTCTCCTTTTTATTGGTTTGTATTCTTTTAATTCTATTAGTTTTACCTTTATTCCTTAAATGTATAACATTATACCCCACACCTCTGTATAACTGGCTTACTGCAATAGACAGACTTGTTATATCTTTGACATGTATGAAAAGAATGTATTGTATATATGTATATACATATGTGCTGTTGTCTTCCTATTCATTTAGTCTTTTTGAAAATGTACAAATGTATAAATGAAACGATATACAAAAAAATGTAAGGTAGTGACTCGAAAAATATCACAATTAGCTTTGAAAAACACAATTTGTTGTGTGTGGCTAAATTCATTTAAATTAATACCCAACAACAATACAGACGACATGACCTCAATCAATCTGTGTTGAGTTTTGATTCCAGTTGTTGCAGTGGTGGAGTTGTCTCATCATGTGTCCGCTCTCTGACGGCTCGAGCGTTATTAAGGCAGCTCTACACAGAGTAAAAAACACACACTTGAGCCGGCCTCCATGAAATCCATCCTATAATAGTTACACTTCTATACCATTGTTGAGCCTTTGTGCTGCTAATCCAACGATCCCATTCTTCCAAGCTGCTTACAGTACAGGCCTCCGTCTGACAGCCGCAGCAGCTCGCTCAGTCCTGTTGCTGCCACGTGCATTGACCAGACTGGGGGTTCTGCAGACTGGAAGCTGTCCACACTCATATCACACACTTCTTAGGATCGTCTCCGGAGAGAGAATCAGGATCCAGCACGAGCCGGAGCGTACGAGCTGTTCATGTTGGCCATGATGGCGGCGGGCTTCCAGTGCGGCTGGTAGAAGTGGATGTTGAGGGCCCGGGCCCAGTTAGCAAACACTGTCTTCTCCGTGATGAAGCGGTGGTGGCTTCCTCTCTGACTCTCGTGGGAAAGGTACATGGAGCACTCGTCGGGCCCCAGGGGCTCGTAGTAATGATACGGCACAGAGGGATGGGAGGAGGACCTGTACATGGGAGCAGAGAAGAGAGATGAGTAAAGCAGGAGAAGGCATGGAAGTCAAAAGAGTGTGGAGGGATGCGTGTGGAAGTAGCATGGGGATAATTATGAGATGAGGTGGAGGAGGGGAGGAGAGGAAGTGAGTCACAGATGGAGATGAGAACAAAGAAAACCAGACAGATGAGAAGAATGTGGGACAAAAGATGTTTTCATTATACACCAGCTCATTGCTCCGATACTTTTAGTTACATGAAGCTCAGCGGAGGACACGAGAGTTACTCCCCTCAAACTGTCCTTTCTCCCTTTGCAGTGTCACATGATAACCAAATTGCCAAATTGTTCTCCTATTTCCAGTGCACCTGAGCGTTGCATTGTAGGCATTTTAAAAGACTTCCAAAATGTCAAAATGATTGCATTCCCTGGTGCTGTAATCACAGTCATTCGCCAGCCGGACTACACTGCAATAAAAGCCTCCTGAATTTGCCACTGCAGGGATTATAAATGTTACATTGTCTTTACCAGTTGACGGCATCATTAAAGATGCACTTGACCAGATTTCTATGTCAGTTCCACACTCGCATTGTCAGCACACGGTAAATCACAGAGAGTGAAGCTGCGGCAGAAGAGAGCGTCCCATCCTCTTCATGCACTAGTTGCCCCACTTGCTCAAACAGGAAGTGACAAACTATAAATGTAAGTCCTGGGGTAGGAGGCATTTCCACGGTGTCTGGGATGTATAATGCAATAGATGAAACAGCGTGATGCAGAGAGTGAGTGCTCAAAAGTGTCTGGATGTCTTCAAAATTTGCTGCAGACTTCCTTTTATAATATGACGTTACACGCGAAACACAAAACTAAGATAAAAATAAGACAACCCAAAATGAATCAGCAGAGGATTGGAGATAAATTATATTGTGCAGGTTTTATGGTTTTGTATTATTTATTTAAATTGATGTGCATTGTATTGTATGTGATAGGCTTCATCATGTTTACTTTATCATCATATTTACTTAAATGTCAAGAGTTATTACTGTAAATATTTCACCTGAATGTAAGATAAATTTTAATATTTGTTTAAAATCCTATAAAATGACTCTCCCTGGTCAGTCAGGGGATTCTTTGGCTTCTGAGATTGTCCGTTCATTTTGTCTGCTTGTAAACAAATGCACACATGCATCACTCTGCATGGAGACTTGTATTTACATGAATTACGCCTATAAAGGGACCCCGATTGTTCATTTTAATAAATGAACAATGCATGGTTTGAGCCACATATTCGTATTAGTATTATATTTGTTCCTATTTGTGGTGAGATGCACTGAGTTTCTGAAGCTGTGTGATTTGTGCTCTATGTGCTTCTGTTGATTCATGCTGTCTCCTTTAATCCAGCTGGGCAACTGAAAACCTTGGATCAAACAATAATCTGACTCTACCTGCAGAAATCAGGGGGCACCATGCCGTACACGTTGATCCTGTCACACAGCTCCAGGGCTATGGCCATGGTGAACCAGCCAGTACTCAGCCAGGAGTTGGAAATCTTCCTGGAAGACAAGAGAGCATCACCATTTCTAGCAAACCCATAAAGATAAAGTGCAAATACACAGAGAGCATGTTGGCTCCCTCTATGAAACAGAATGACTGGATGAGACAAGCTGCAAAGCCTTGTTTTTACATTTGATCTGATCAGTCAGCTCCAGTTTTCAGAAATAGATACACCGGTAGATGAAGGCAAAAAGAAAGACTTTCTTTGTTTCTACAAAAAAAGTTTCCCACTCTACTGACTTGAATGAGCTCGGGGGGGGTTCTGCAATATCAGGGTTATAATCCATCTTGAGCTAATTAAACTGAAATAACTTTTACCACAGGCATGATCACGAGTAGACCAAAATAGTCATGCGACACATGCAGTTGGAAGACAATAAAATAGGTGTAATGTGTAATCCTGTATTGAGAGGATATACAACTTGTTCTAACTTTGAAGAGAATGATCATTTTATGATTTCCATGTATTGTTGTGTTAATGCTACAGTCAGAAGTGAGAAAGAGAATAATATTCATGGCCTTGTGTTAATTTTGTAAATGTTCCCTACTTCGCTACTTTGATAGTAAAATGAAAAATGGAAAACTTAGAAAAGTAACCATAGCTCAATTGCTCAACTTGATTTCACACATTTGATCTTGGTCTCAGAATCTTTACACTTTGTTTTTTTTATTAGTTCATATTCAGCCTACCATGTTTTTCCATCTCTTTCAAGCTTTGTTTGTATCTGTAACAAACTAACAATGCTGGACATTATTTTCTCTGAGGAACACATATAAGGGTTTTCACAAAGTAGTGCTTTGTGTGACGTACTCATCCCGAAATGCAAATTTCACTTTACACTGATGACAGTAGTTGTGTGCATGTATGTAGGCCCCTCTTTTGTGTTTGTGCTTTGTCTCAGTTATGTCCCTTCAATATAAACATCTTAGAGACAAGACATTCAGTGGACATTCACCTGTCAATCCCTGTTTCCTTTTTAAATAGTTCATCAAACTTCAGCATCTTGCTCCGAGAAATAATGTAGATTTTTAGTTTGGGCAGTCGCTGGTTTATCAGCCTCAGGTTGTTGTAAACATGACCTTTTCCATCCCGTCTCATGCAGCTGCTTGGTCCCCAGAAGATGAACACTGCGTCTTGGCTCGCATTGAGTAGCTCCTGTCTGCTCCGCAGCACCCTCTGCAGGCTGGAGTGTGCTACGACACGCAGGCTGGTGCGTTGGCCGACGTCCTGCTGGTAGCCTTCGCTTGGAGCATCGTTCATGCGGATGACGCATTCAGAGCGGTCGATTTCTTCACCCCGTGTGTTGCCAGTCAGCTGACCCGAGCTGGTCACCAGAGCACAAGTACTGCAACGCATCTTCAAAGACTGTGGAGGTAAAGGGATGAGAGAATACTGAAGGCAGACATTTTTTATCCACTGTAGTATTCTCAAGCATTTCAATTTTCACTACGCAACCAGTTCTGTTTTTTTAACTAGAACCTATTTAGATATTACAGTCCAGCATATGAAAGGCTATGCAAAGCTTTCCAAACAAGACTAGCTATGTATTCAGACAAAACACCATTTTTAGATGCAGCATCATTGATTTTATAGTCACTGACACAAGTATATGGAAATTTGTGTGGGTTGGTGTGAATTGAAACGTCTGTGCGAGTGGAAATCGTTCCAGCTTGAGAGAAAATCTCCATGCACATGCAAATAGAGGAAAAAGAAAAGAAACTCTACAGAACAGCTAACGTCAATAAGAGTTAAATCATTTCATCCATTTATTATCTCTACCACTTCTCCTTTGAGGGTTGCAGGGGCTGGTGGCCAATCCCAGTTGACATTGGTTGAGAGGCGGGCTACACTCTGTACATGTTGCTAGTCAATCACAGGACCAACATACAGAAACAATTCAGAATCTCCAGTTAACTGGCCTGTTTTTGGACTGTGGGAGGAAGTCAGAGTATCCAGAGAAAACTCTACACAAACTGTCCCTTGTTGGGAGGCAACCATGCAAACTATTTCACCACCATTGTATCTTAATCATAGAAAATGTGTTGATCCATTTCACTTAAAACCACAAAGCTCAACCTCATGGCAATGCAAAATAAAAATCTCAGGGGAACACCAAAGTCAGGAGGACTCATCGTCTGGGGACCGCAAATGTCTGAACAGAGTTTCATGTACAGCAGATTCAATATTTGTTGACACATTTCACTCAGAGTTAATCATCAGAATGATATCACTATATAGAGCCAAGCTTGTTGCTCTAATGAATCTGCAACTTCCTCCAGGTCAATTATTGCTCGCAAATTTTTGGCTTGGCCTTAAAATGTGGCCCTGACCAAGTTTATTAAAGTCTATATTTACAACAACACATGCAGACAGGACAGCATTTTCCCAAAGCTTAATCTAAAGTGTCACTGATAATGCAGCCAAAAGTTTGGATTTCAAATCCAGTCTTTTTAGGCACTTCCTCCACCAAGAAAGTTGTGTTTTCACCCATATCAATAACTTTGTTGGTTTGTTTGAAATCAAGATGGTGCAAGTTCCATGATACTTGGTGTAATGCTGTGGTATGGATTAAAGAAAAACCCATAAGCTGCCTGCATGCCGTGCCCTTGGGCAAGATACTGAACCCTGGCAGCTCCTGGTGTGTTTGAAATCTAACGGTTGCTGGCATGTGATATGTTGTTATGTCCAACCAGGTTCTCACAGTAGATGAAGGTGAGCTCAGAATGAATGATCCAACAGCAAAAAAAACCAGAGTGTTCACATGAATTATTCCCAACCTTAATGGAGAGCTACATTGACATTCTGAACTGTGCTCCGAGCTTCACACTCCATCAGGTTCTGAGGTGATAGTGTGTATGTGTGTGTCTGTGAGTACGTGCATACATGCAGGTGATATTACCAGGGCCACAGGCTGTGCTGCTCCCACTGCTATTTATAATACTCCCCCACCGTCTCTGTGACCCCACGCTGAATGATTACCTATAGTGTGTGTGTGTGTGTGTGTGTGTGTGTGTGTGTGTGTGTGTGTGTGTGTGTGTGTGTGTGTGTGTGTGTGTGTGTGTGTGTGTGTGCAGAGCTCAATGTGTCTCTAGATGTCACGATATGTAATACAATCACGTTTCTCTGGCAAGTGTCTGCAATTGTCTTAAAGTGTCTAGATCCAGAATCAGCTGTAATCCCCTCTGTTCACGCACACACACACACACACACACACACACACACAGATGATGCACGGAGGAACAGGTATTTTCATTCCCCGACACATTGCCCAAAAGACGCCATTTCCTGAAGGAGTGTGTCCCTGTGCTCACACCTCCTCCCTCTAAAACAGGTAGGCTGGAGTGGATTACAGACTTCACTGCACAAACACACCCTCCCTGACATCGAAGAAAATTCACACTCCCGTTTTCCTGTTTCTTCTTCTTCATGCAGCGGATTGAGAGCATTACCCCCTCGGCACTGTCCAAACAATTACTCCTGAGCAGGTTTTAATCATTTTAATAGTCAGGGAATGTGTTAAACTGGTAAAAGGCAATTGAAAGTTACATGGATGGTCTCATAGTTTAAAGTGCCTGTGAAACAATAAAGAGTGATGCTGGTGCGCAGGTTTTCAGAATCAGATTGATAGATATATCATATGGCAATGAGTGGAGGATACAACCAACAGAAGGTTGAATTAATGATGAAATTAACAAGTGAGTAATCAAATTCATATTACAGGCAGCTCATGATCAGCCTTGAACTGGCAGAGGGGTCCTTGAACACTTGCTGACACGCTCAGTCTGCAGATTATCATGCAGACAGAGGGTTGTCTACCTTGATCAATAATGCACACCCTCATAAGCAATACACTTTCCTGGATTAGAACGATCCCCCCAAAAAATTCAACCTTAAAGAGCGACCTCTGATGAGATGTCGACTGGATTACTCAAAGCCATGGCTTTACTTTGAGAGGGGCAGCAGAAGAGAGTGTTGCTCTGGTTCCAGTCCCAGTCACTTACTGCCCACACACTGACACCAGCCTCATCAGTTTAATCCTGTTTATAGTTTCCCCAGGGGAACCCACAATCACAATTGCTTTCAGAGCAAACCCCTTCAGTCAGCCATTAATATTTCACCAGAGCATCCAAGGTGCATCTGCCTGCACCCTTTTCAGATTAAGACGAGTGTAGAGTGCAGCCCTGAAAGGAAAACAACTTGCAGGATCAAACTATTTGGAGGTCAGAGAGGAGTCATGTGCTAAGAAACCGAAAAAACACTCTGAACCTGGGATTTGAAGGATAAGGTTTTAGTACTCTGTATTTTTCTGACCGTCAAATAAGAAAATAATCTCCATCACTCTATAAAGTGCACTATAATTGCTAGAATTATGAGCAGGACATTTATCGAAAAGCATATTATGCAGGTGCATGTCTGCAACAACCCTACATTGCAATTTCTGCAAATAAACTTACAAATAAAAAGATTTTGAAATGACTTAAATTGAAAGCACATCAGGAGGGGATCTCTTAACGGCCGGTGTGAACAGGAGAAATGATTACAGTATGAAAACCTGTTTGTGTCAGCACCTGACTACTGTTATTGGTTTGAGTTTGTCTGTCACAGACTCCACATAACACACTTCATAACATATTCACAAAGAAAGAACAAATCAGATACAAAAGACACGAAACAGCTCCGACTTCAGGTTTGAACCGTCCCTAGATAATGAGTGAATTTTAATTTTTGGGTGAACTATCACTTTAATAAAGATTATCAGCTGTATTTTCTTGCAAGCAGAAAATGATTTAGATGCTGATAATGATCATTGCAGTAACTGTACACTTTCTAAAGTGCGTGGAATTAGGTTAATGGCTCAGGCGAGAGCAGAGGTAGATCAAATGGCGCCTGTTCTGTGGTGCGAGGGTTTAACGATCAGCGCTGCTTTCTTTTCTCTCAGGCCAGTTAATTACACTGCAACCCTCCTGACAGTTGATGTCTCATTAAGCTACTCCTGGTGACACACATTCAAGAAGCAGGTCTGAAGTTTCCCTGCTCTCAGTTTGAGAGAGTAAAAGCAGGCTAGTCGAGGGGGATTTGCTCCTCATCTTCATCCAGTCATCTTCAGACAAAGAGGAGGGGGGACGAGGACACAGCCTTGTTAGCAGCACGTAGAGGGAGACATGTAAGATAACTATGGGACTGTATTTGAAGATGGTTGAAGCGTCTCCACTTGTTCCAGAAATTAGGCCAAAATATCTCGTATTCAAACGCTGCCATCTTGTGTATTTGGACCCCTGGAGTCTGCACAGTAGCAATTAGAGCCAATGCATTGACGTTCTGCCGATACAAGTGCTCAACCAATCGCAAGTCAGTCTCAGATGACATTTCACCCTGTTTTCATAGCGTTAAACAACAAATCAAAGCCAAACTTACTGGAAAAATGAACACTTAAACAGTGCAGGGGCGGATTTCCCAGGGTGGAGAGCGGGGTCCTGGAACCCCCCCCCCCTCAATATCATTGCAAACATAATCAATGAGTGTCTACATAATTTAAAATAGTAATACAATATGCACTGAATGTGTGTTTCGCAACCTATAGATGCAAAATAAAGGATTCTTAAGCTTTGACGGATTGCATCCCACCTCCCTTGCCTCACAGTGCTTTGGCTCACTGCTCTCAGACCCTTATTTTTCTTGTTAAGCATCTTGTTTCTTACTACTACTAAAATATGGCATATTTGCTTTAGCAAGGTTAATGGGTGTTGCTTCTCTGCTATATATATATATATATATATACAGTACATATATATGCAGTACATGCGGTGGAATGAAAGATCCGCCCCTGCATCACTATCATCAAAATGACAGAAATCATCTTTGAGAAAATAAATCTTGACGTGTACTTTTTTTTGTTTTGTCCCATCTGCAAACCATGCCATCCATCTTTATATGCAGTCAATGGTTTAAGATTGAAAAAAACCTGATGTTCATAATTCTGTCTCTTGCTATTCACTCTGTTTCGCTAGGTGTGTTTCCTTACTGTGAGCCGAATTAAACATTAGCATATTCTCATCCATTAAGTAATCTTGCACATAGATATTTTTTTGTCATTTCAAACAGTCTCATATTACGAGCTGCTTCCTACACCTGCCGCTTAAAATTAAAGAGTATGGTCATCGTAGGTATAGGACTTTTGCATAACTGACTTACTAATGATGCCTGTTGCTCTGAGGCCGATTGCTTAACGGGGTGTCAGAGAACAGAAAGGTATCGTCCATAATAAGTAGATACATCATAAACTGGTTCCCTGCACAGTCCACATCCATGCACTCACACTGTCTTTGTGATTAGAGCGTATAGAAGGGCAATGTAGATTGATTCTGCTGAAAGTTCTTCAAAGGTCAGCATCTCTTTGAAATCTGCGAAGCATCGGAGAAAGGAGAGAGGAATGTGTTCAAACTCAAAACGTGTGGACGTGGTTGCGTGTGTTTGAAGGCGCCTATTCAACTCTGCAGCTCTAATTAGTGTAGCCTGTCAAAGAAGAGAAACACATACCAGAGGAGGACATCTCACGAAAATACACAAACATTGCAGAAGCCAGGAAGAGAGCAAGAGAATAAATACAGACACTCCAACAAGGCTCGAAATATCCTAAACTCTGAAGTCTGATCTCACATGAAACATTTGTGGGTTTTGAATTCACTCTTCTCTGTTTTCGTTCCACCATTAAGTACCGAAAGGACTGAAGGAAACAAGCCAAATGTTTCAACTTTGAGCCACATGAAGCTCAGTGATAAATGTGTGTTTTTATGACTTCTTCAGCGAGCCAAACAGACCACCACCCACCTTTGTGAAATGACATGCGAGCTGAATGCACGTACAGTGATATGGGCCATAAACAGGGTCCAACAGACACATTAGGCCGAGCTCTCCTCCCATTTGAGGGGCATACAATTTGAACGTGTCTGGCCATTTGCATGGGCTTGTCTGCATCAGTGTACCGGTGCTGTTTGAATGTGTGTGAGCTATAGCTGAAGCCACGACTCCCTCCAGCAACAGCAGACCTCAGATGACCCTGAAGGGAACAGACTGATCCACCCACTCCACTGCACCCTCCAGCAGGACTTCTTTGGTTAAATCATTCCCTGGCTCTGTCGGAGGGTGCAGCAGGAGCAGCAGCATCGTGACACTAAGCAGCATGAAAATGTCACAGTGTGAATCCATCATGAATCAGCCGTCAACCAGGAGAAGGTGGACGGTCAGGACGGATTGTGAATAATAAATGTGCCAACGTTGCAGCCTCTCGTTTCTCTTAAGAGTTCCTGCGATAAGAAAAATCGATGAATGAATGTTTCCTTTTCATTGGGTTTGAAAGAGACCGGATGGAGGTTTCGACATCTCAGAGGATCGCTGAACAAGTCCAGCAAGCCTCAGCCGGATCAAACCTCTCTCCAAAGCACTCACACCCTCATGTCACTGATCATCAAGCAGTGAGACCAACACTTTTCTCCAAATCCTCTCCTGCCCGGCGCCGCCTCAGCAACGCGACATCCTTTCCACTCTGCTTTGCTTCACTGCACATATCTCTCACTGAGGGCAGAGAGGACGCTGCCTGAACGATCTGTCTAACTAAGCTGCATGCAACACCGGGTCTGACTGATGGGCCCCTGCGTTACAGTAACAATGACTGTTGTAGTGCTTATATGGCCAAGAGATTAATCTAGTGATGTCTCATGTTAGTCATTCTGGTAGAAATCCATTGCCTTTTAAATGCTTTCGTCGCTAAATATTTCATGGTGGACGCATTAATTATGAATCAAGAAATGGAGTAAACTACAAAGAGAATTTGGAGATGGGAGAGAGTTGGTACTATACCACAGTATATTCAGCTCCAGTGAGATTACATGGTGTTATAGTACATTTACAGGCTACAGTAATGCTGAAAGTCCTTGAAGCTTTATATATAT
The DNA here is from genome assembly GCA_026259375.1 of Verasper variegatus. Classification (NCBI taxonomy): domain Eukaryota; kingdom Metazoa; phylum Chordata; class Actinopteri; order Pleuronectiformes; family Pleuronectidae; genus Verasper; species Verasper variegatus. Next base: position 11,065,949 of record CM048046.1, on the reverse strand, counting down.
ATATTTTTCATATATTTTGCATTTCAACAGAAGTTGCTGAACAATTTTCACAACCAAAATTGGAGAACTTTATTGTTATACCTGGAACAGTATGCTGTTTTAAAAGAATTATAATGAAATGTAAAAATAATACTTAAAATAATGACGTTGGACTGGTTTATGCCAGGGCGGCATGGTGGTGAAGTGGGTAACACTGTCAACTCGCAGCCCAAAGGTTCCCGGTCTGAATCCAGTTTCCTGTGTGGAGTTTGCATGTTTTTCTGTGGGTACTCCGACCTCCTCCCACAGTCCAAATACATGCAGATTGGGGTTTAGACTCTAAATTGACTGTGGATGTGAGTGTGTTGTTGTTTGTCTCTGTGTTTCAGCCCTCTGATATGCTGGCGACCACCCAGATTGTACCCTGCCTCTCACCCAATGTCAGCTGGGATTGGCTCCAGCTCCCCAGATGGAGCTTTCCTGGATTCCCGCTCCCCTCTATAGGCAACTGATACACATAAACCTGAGCCCTCAACCAAGCTGAGGTTTAACCCTCTGCTTCTGTGGTTGTTGGGGGGGTGATCTCTCTTTGTGCCAACCAGTGCTACTTTCCTGCACCTCACATTTCTCGGACAGATGAAAAACTGACAACCAAACATACTGACGAAGCCCTTGATTAATATCATAAACAAACACACAAATCGTCTGCTTCCTTTTCGCTTCATTTCTGTGACATTCACGCAAGTTTGGACCTGTGCACCGAGATAGCATGCGAGATGAGAAATTGCATAAGGAATCAGATCTGTCCCTCTGTGCTGATGCTTATTTACCTTATGATCCATGACACCTGCATACCCCTCGAGTGTAGATGTCGTGAGTCTCTGCAGTCTCTTCGGCTTTTTTGTTGCCGAACTCGCGGCATCTAACCGGCGGGAAGTTGATGATGATGCTGATGACAAGGGTGATCTGTCACCGGAGCCGCTGTTGTACACCAACATAATGCTGGTAACCATGGTGACGATGATGATGCCACTAACCCCTTGGTACTGAGGAGACACATGAAACACATCTAGTCAGAGTAACTGATTTAGAAAATGTCACTACATTTATGTCCCAAACTGCCCATAAGCAGCATTGTTCGGACTTTGCTTTCAAAGCAGGAGCAACATTATAACAGCTTCTCATGCAAGGCTGCAATTAAATGTCAGCTAAGCCACTATCATGCTCTGGCAACAAAGAAACATGATTTAATGAACGGTGCAAATATTTGTCTTCTGAATTCATGCTTCATAATTAAAAAGCCAACTTGTTGTCTTATGGGAATATTTTAAATACAAACGCTACTGTAAACAATGATAATCAAGCACCATAAAGTGCCATTAGTTCACACTGTACTACACAATAACGGAACAGTGATATTTCCAGAAGCTCTCATTCATAATTACCACTCTTATCTTCATCTTCATTTCCCCTCGTGTCCTCTCGCAGGTCGAGCCTTCATCCTACAGCGTTCTCTCTCTTCAGCATGCAACACTTGAGCGGCAGCCTCAGCTGGATCAGCGTGCAGAGACAGAAACCAACGCTCCCCTCTACTCTTCACACATGCTCTGCCTCTACAGGGAGAGACGCCCTCCCTCAGCCTCAGTTTCCTCATGGTCCTAAACATGCAACTCTAACCAGCTCACATTCTCATTGTCTGTGAGTTCATGTTATGGTAATTACATGGTAATCAAGCACAAGTGATTATCCTACAGTACTCTGCAATACTCTAGCATGTGGTCAATTGTGTGTTTTTACGAATAAAACGTGTATGATTTCATGCAGAAAGGTTTTCTCACCACGCATCAGGAGTGTAAAATTATTTTAAAAATATTGTTTTAATAATTTAAATGTCTTCCTTTGAATGATTTTAGCATATTGTACCTTATGCAAATTTGTAAAATATCTAAAAAATTAAATGATGACTATTGTGATATCCAAGTGCTTGTTGTGACAGGATTTCATACACCTCACATCACATGGGCTGTCGCTGTGATTCATGGTGAGAAAAAACTTTTTGGTTTGGTTTGAATCCTGCTAAAAGGACAGGGTTTAATTTGTGACTATATGAAATTACACATCTGATTGGACATACATGTGGGGTTCCTCAAGGCTCCGTTCTGGGGCCTCCTCTGTTCAAAATGGACACGCTCCCACTCACCAAGATGATGAAAACTACAAAGCGTGTTACCACAGTTAGGCAGAAGACACATACATTTACACAACCATACCACCAGGAGACTATTATCCCAGGTGTTGAGCAGGTACACATCAACAATTGGATCTGTTAGAAATTTCTTCAGTTATACAAAGATAAAACTAAAGGAGGCTTTTTACCATTTAGCCTATTGTACAAAACAATGCAAGGTCATACTTTACGTCATTCTCATGCCTGTACATGGAATATTTGATGAATATGTAATGAACTGCACTTTCTGTTATTAAGACGTCAGTGGTAAAAGGGGGCTCTCCTCTTTGTGGCAGTGACTCACTGGATGATTCTTCTTTTAAATGTCGACATAAATTAGTTATTTTCAGTCAGTGATGGCCTTTTATAGGTCAGATGCAGTCTTGTGCTGCACAGAGTAAAATTATTTTACAATTGAGAGTGTTTCACAAAATCTGTCTAAGATACCGTGAAAACCTTTTATGCTGTCACATTACCTTTTCTGTTTGGTACTCATTAAAGTTATATACTCTTCAGGGCAAACTGACAATGCAGCCTGTTTTTTCTGCCATCAAAGTATTGGGACATCCCATTTGAGGACAGGACACATTTTTTTTTTCATTGTCACTGCAACCTGAGCAGCTAAAGCTCCTCATGGGAGACAGATTTACTGGAAGCTGTCAAGAGGTATACTGGGAAATGGGGAACAGGTCTTTTTATAGACGCCCTCTGCTCTGCCGTCACCGAGTTCGTTTTCGAACGTCACTTTCATGTCCTCATTAGCCGAGCAGGTCCAACTCACAAACTGAAATATATCTGTTGGCTTTGTTGGAACTGATAAGTAATTTATCTCAAAAAACAACTGAGATTATGGCAGTCAGACCAGATGCTGAAAGAGAAATCGGGTTAGCCTACATAAAAGCTGCAGTGGGAACAGCATGTCTTCCTTTTTCATGTTTCTGGCCCAGATTTATTCACGTTCCAACAAATACCTTGTTACACTAATTAGCTTTCAATCTGAAAGCCAGATACTGTGTATAGAATACGTGATGCAAGATTTAAAAAACAACAAAATGCAATGAAATGTGATGCAATATGACAAGATTGCACAAAATAGTCACCAAGGAGTGCTGAATAATGCTGAATCGGATTTATCATTTATTTGTCAAAGCAAAGCATGAAATAAGAAATCATTCTCACACACAAAATTATGGTGATTTTTTATCCGAATCATGGATTAATCATAATGGAAACTGACACAGCTCATAGACAATATGCAGCCTGTGTTTGGTTATGAAGGGTCACAGGTCACTGGCTGAACAGTTTAAAATTAAATAACACATCAGAAGTTCATGCAATGTCAACATGAACATTTTTATTCCTGCACTATTTAGCTGAATCAATACTAATGTAATATAAGAGAATGAGAGACAGTGTAATAAACCAACACATCCAAACACATAGCAAAATTTCAATTCACTGCTCGACCAAAATGACTCTTACTATAAAGGACAGGCTTATCACTTGATACGTGTGTAAGTGTTTTTAATTTAACCTTCTGAGGACAACAGCTCTGAAATATACTTATTTGTTGGTTAGACAGCAATCAATACGATTTGTAATTCAAACCTACATTTATGCCTGTGTGCGGTGGATAACATTATTATAAAATCATCTTTTCAGTTCATCTATAAATTGTTAAAGTAAAAGTGAAGTTGCAGCATCCTGAGTTGTAGTGTTGTAGGGATATCTGGAATAATAATGTTTTAATTAGTGTTAGTGTCATTTGAAAATGTGACACAACAAATCCTTGCAGATTCTTTTCTGTTTTCCTTGATGCCATATGTTCAAATCATTGGTAGAATCACCTTAATCATCAAATTAACTGTATCACTGAGGGGCAGAGCCTCATAATGCACCTCATCAGTGTGAATTCAGAGCATGTGCGTTTTGATTAGAGATGTCCCTGAGGTCTCAAATGCATCAAAAAACACATCTCTGGGGAACACACACACAAACACACCCACGCTGCCAGGAGCGAGGCTGTGAATGTGGAACAGAACCTTTTTTTTAATTAACTCCAACCTTGTATCCAGGGAGGTGCCAGACGGCTGTGTGATGGCCTGTGCTGAACCAAACACAATACAAGTGTGAAATAATCAGTTCCGTTTGCATCTGTTCGCGGTGCCTCAAGCGTTTTTTCCCCCTTATTATATGGTTCCTAACTTGAAGAGTCTATACCTCTTGGTGAAAAAAAAGTCTAAGTCCCAACTTCCTGGGTTTTTTTCAGCAGTTTAACAGCAAAAGAAACAAAATCAATTTTTTGGCATGGCAGAAATCTAAAAAAGAAAAGCAATTACACGACTGTCTGACTCACACTTAGAATATAAAAGTGTTTCAAGGGGCTTATGAGCTTATCAGCCATTTATGGCAAATAACACCAAACAGAGAATCTTAATTTTAGCAAGAGACAGCATTGACAATATAACTATGTATATATATATATATATATTTACATATATAGTTATATAAAAGTGTTATTTTATTCTTAAATTTGCATTGCCAAAGGAACATTAACAAAGGGTAATTTCTTGCTATTAAAGTCATATTATTGCGCTGTGCTGCAGTGTCTTCCTATTGGGTCATATTTGTAAAGATAATATGAATGTAAAGTTCTAGTACAGAGAACAAGTGTAGTGAGGAGGTTGAAATGTTATTGTGTTCTCCAGGCCAGATATCACTGCTTACTTTGTCACAGGTTGAAGAAAACAGAGCATCTGAAGGCAGCTGAAGTCGTTATGTCCTGCATCTTCAGCCCCAAGACACAACACATCTTCATTCCTTTTGCAAATCGTCTCCACTAACAGAAAGATCATTGACTCATCGAGTGACATTCCCACCAATCACTGATGCAATTTCCTGTTGCCCAATGTGCAGAATTACTGTGTTTATCCAATTGATTAGAAAAAAGTAAGAACACCCGGTGGAGTCTGTGTCTCTGTTACACATTAATGCAGCGATGTCCACTGCTACACGATGTTGTTGAACTACTTTTGAATGGTGAGACTTGTGGGATGTACATTTTTTGGGCTCAGCAGGGTTGATTGTAACTGCAGCAAGAGTGGTGAAGGGTGATTGTATGAGAATCATCTTCTGTTTCTTATTAAAGAAAATTCTATAATAGAACTGCCACAGAGAGAGAAATTGACTTTTGTTTCACAAAGTGGAAAAAAGGCTGCAAATCCAAACCTGCACAAAATGGGCCCGCATCTGTTGTGTACCCTCTCGATTATGTAATTAGCAAGCTGTTGACTTCCATCATTTATTGCTGAATGACAAGCAGATGGGCTGGCATCACACTTCTTTGTTTTAAGCACTTTTGGTCCAAATTTGGTTGATTTAGCCACAGGGCTAGCGTCATCATGGTAGATTATTTCACATTTACCGTATTTATTAAATTCAATCAAGCTCCACCAAATTGTACACACTCAGAGATATCAGTATCAAAATCCATTAATACAAAAAATAATATTAATAAAACAATGAAAATGTTGAAAAACGCTATATATCAAAATGTTATGGAAAAGGAAGAAAATTTCTGGATCCACCCCTGATCCGGATCTGCACCAAAATGTATTGGCTTCGTCCCTGACCCATCACGCATCCTTCCAAGTACTGTGGTAGTCCATCCAGTAGTTTGTGCATAGTACTACACAAAAACAAACAGAGATGACAACATAACCGCCTTGGCAGAGATAATAACGTGATTCAATGCTCCTGGCATGCTACTGGCCGAGAGCTGCCACATCAACATATGTTATGTCCCAGTGAAGTCAGTCCCCTGTTAATGACCGGCCTTTGGCAACCTGAGCTCTCATTGCTTTCATCTAGATTACTAGACATTACTTTTTAGATGTCAGTGTTTAATGTAAATTAAATGTCCCATTTGTAATCCAATTGTGCATCAAAGACATAAGGTGTTCACTTTTTAGATATTCTGTCATTAAAAAGGGATAAGGTTTGGCAATGTGTGCACTCACTATTCAGGAAACATCCATGTTGAATCCCTTTAACTGCTGCTGTCACAGATAAAACACGCTTCTTATTTCTCTGCTGCCACTTCCCGTCTCTATAATTGACCCTCAAAATCCTCAAAAATCTCAAAATGGTTCCGAAGCTCAATTTAGTGTCGCGAGTAATTTGCTCGCTGAGACACAACACTTTGCAAATGGAAAAAGATTGGATTTTTTCCTCACCTACAGTTTACAATATTGTAGGTTAGTAGGTAGGCAGATAGATAGATAGATAGATAGATAGATAGATAGATAGATAGATAGATAGATATACAACAGGATTTCTGTATATGTAAAAATGAGCACTCGTATGTGTTTTTTTGTTTTTAGGTGGTTTTCCATTAAATGCAATGTACATTTACAGCATATTTTAGAAAATACAACACACAAATGTAGAACCGAGGCATTAATTAATTATTACAATTATGAGAGGTGCCGCACGAGAATGACATTGCAATTTGGTACAAAACAGCATTGGACCAAAACCAACAGAAACCAAAAAAGGCAAGAACGAACACTCAATAAATACACAATGAATGTTGTACTGTTTTCTCTACTGTCTGTCTTACACCTGGCTCTACAGGCTCTACTGCAGGCTCTACTGCAGCAGCATATAAATGGATGAAGCAGACATCTCTTCAAACTAACCGAGGACACGGAGAGAGGGAGCGCTGCAGTACCGCAGAACCACCAGGCGAGGTCAGTGTTTCTCCGCAGTGCACAGGCTAGCGTGTCCTTTGTGCCTTTGGTCAACAATAAGAAAACCCGCGTGTTGTTGCAGCACACGTGGGGAAACACGGGTCCACCTGTGCTCGTTGGGTTCGAATCCCTCTGATGTTCACGGCCGCTGGAACCACAGTGAGGGGGAGAGCTTTACTGGATCTCATCCCAACAAAGGGGAGCCAGGACCCTCGGCAGCAGCAGCGGTGTGTGTGTGGGGGGGGGGGTGTCGCGGCCCCTTTAAGCCCGTTTAGGAATAATTAATGACGTCGGGCTGTAAACACGACTGACGCTCAGCTGCGTGGTCACAGCATCCTCTCAGACCCGGAGCCCCGAGAAGACCTCTCCAGGTTCCCCGGGTTTATCCGCCGACAGCACCGACACCGCCGCAGTCCACCTCGACTCTCATATGCGGTCTCCAAAACCCAGACGACGGCGGTGCATCTCTCCTACCAAGTGCCATGGCTAGAAAGACGGACATCCCCTCCTCTTACTACGGTGAGTCGCTTCTTCTTTGTTGTAAATCGCGGAGGGCTTTTTTTGTTGTTGTTGTTCGCCTTCCACGTATATCGTTGGCATTTTCTTATTTTAGCCCGAATGACGCTGTGGTTTACGGGGACGTTTAGCTAGCTTCCCGCTGTCAGCCGCTAACGAGGCTGTTTTGGGGCTGTTTTAAAGGTTGGCACCAAATACGCAGTAGCGACGGGGCAACGATGTAAATGGTTGTTAATGTTAGAAGTGACCTTTCGCTTTTTTTCACCTCCACCCCCAAATGACCCATGTCAACAATGTTGAGTGTTTTCTTGGTTCTGGTTTGTGCCCCGTATTGTTTGTGCTGTGTTGTTTACCTGCTGGAACCATCTCGACTTTCCTCCTCCACTGCTTCGTCTTTGTGGCGAGAGACAGCTACAGCATCACACATCTGCAAATGATCATGATTATCGATTATTTTTGCTCCAATGATCGTGCGATCGGGCTGTGACATGTCCACAAAAACAGCGAAAACCTGATGCCATCAAATTCCTTTGTTTAAGTCCAATACCAGAGGAGAAACTCGAGATGTTGTCATCACATGAGACAAAGAGATGCCCCTCCACTACTGAGAAGGTGACATTTAGCAATTGTTGACATTTTTTGCTCAACACAATCGTCAATGACACACAATCAAAATCACTTGGTTGATAGTAAATTGTCTAGAAATGCTCCAACTAATCCTCTTAATCCTGAATGATGTCTGACCCCTTTCTGTGATTTAGTCCATTTGGTGTAATTGATGTCAAATATGCACTAATGCTAGAGTTTTCCTATTATGAATTATTTAATCATGCAATATCCAATTCAGTGTGTTTTTGTTTTTCCTTGAACGTTTTTTTTTAACCCTGAACTGGCTCACAATGATCCACATCCTTTGTTAAAGGTTGGCTTGGTAGTTTGTGTCTGAAACACTTTTTACCTTATTTTTTTTTTATCAATAAATGAAGTTGTCTGAACAAAAGAAGAACCATTATCATTTGGAAAATTGATACGCCCATCCTGCCCATGTTTTCACTGCGCATGTCCAGAGTCTTCAGCCGGAGACACGTAACCACTGAAGCAGAGATGATAACCAGAAGTTAGTGAGCAAGTCACAGAAAAGTCAGAGTTTTCATGCTGTGCACGTTCATATACTTTACTTTACTTTATTTGACAGTGACACTGCTAATATTAACATTTCTGAAAATATGCCAGAGTTAGCCACAGTGGCTAATTTCCATCTGCAGTCTTTAAGAATAATTGCAATGGAAATACTAACAAATATAAAGGGAGTGAAAAATATAGAGACACAAACGGGGCCTCCCTTACATAAAAGCAAGAGCAGCTGCCAACCCGAGCACAAGAATGACATGCGAGACAACAGATAACACAAATACAAAAACTATTTTAGTGTTCACAATTTTGATTTCTCCAGGCTCTTAATGTGGAGGAGAATGGTAGTTGGCACAGTTTCTTATGTGTTGTGATGGGTTGTTGTGGTAATGAAGGAGCTTTAATGTCTTGATCGCCACCTGGTGGCCGACTGCAGCATAGGACATAAATCCTGCCTCATCCATGTTAACGGTTGGGACACGGACCAGACTTAAAAGTGCGTGTCATATCGATTTTTCTGTCTATAGTTATTATCAAACAGATGTTTTTTCAAGTCCCAGTTTTTCCAGTAAGTTAGGTTTGAATTAGTTATATGATGATAAAATCACAGCGAAACATCCAGATTGACAGCTGAGACTGTCGAGCACATGAATGGACATCACATCGCTACTGCTGCTCCATCTTTGTCTCCAAATGCGCAAGATGACAGCATTGATATCCAAGATATTTTGGCTTTATTTTTGGATAGTGGGAGAAAGTGAAAACGCATCGTCCATCTTTATAAAGTCTATGATTGTAGCAGCTGTGGCACCAGCATTGCGGTTTGTAATAAAGGAAGCAATTTCCTCTGTTAACAGTTTTAATATAAAATAATTAAGTGTCTAGTGGCATATCCGATGTATATTTAATCTGTGAGCGGATTTTGTGTCCATTAGCCTTCCTTTGTTATCATGTTGTTTACAAAAGCAATATAATCCTTTATAACCACCAGATGCCATGTAGACAGCAGGCCTTTATCTGAAACCAAGAGTCACTTACACTGGTGATTTTCCCCATGACTGCTGGTGTTGGTGGTGGCTTATTGAGATTTGAGGCCATTAATACTCACACAGCCAATATATGTCTTTATTTACTAATCTTCCATTTAAAATAACTATTCAACGCTGTCACAATTGTATTATTTGAAATATTAACAGGCTACCACAAGACTATTGTGAGGAACTCAGTGGATCCTCATCTTTACAAAGGATTATGTTTCACATAAAATAAGATGTCATTTCAGGTTTTATTTAAGAGTTGTTCTCATGGGACTGTAGTCAAGAAATAATTTCATATGATTATTAACTTTCTCATATCACACTTGTCAGTATCAGAAGAGTCTGCCTCATCAAATGCATCCTATCACGGATATCTGTTTAAGTTGTGATAAATTCGTATGAGGCGTCAATCAGCGAGGCTTGATCATTAGATTCAGCGGCTGCACCGTCTCAGAGTGACACAGGCATCGTCGACTCTGCTCCTGACAGCTCTTGATAGGGGAGAGCTACTATGTCTCCCTGTTATTTCCCCACACGCTGACCTCATGTGTCCCCCAGACCTCATGACTCCAGCACTGCGCCAATCACAACTGCAACCTGTCAGCTGTAGTCGATTCTCACTTCTCCCTGCAGACGTGCAGCTCACCATTGGGGCCTTCAAACGTTCTTTCACTCCATGTTTACAAGTTCATGCTGTTGCGTTAAAATGAACCATAAACCTGGCGTTACAGATTACGTGTAAAGTGTTAAGGAGCTCGGTGAGCAGTGAAACACAGTGTGATTATAAACACTATTTAGATTAGAGTAATGTTTTGGTTTTTCTGATTCCGGTGCTAAATCAATACTTTTGAAACAGTAACAGTGCCTAAACGGTGCCAGAACCTAAAATACATTTAAAAAAGATAAATATGTTTTTGATATGGTTTGTGTTTGATGATACAAACAGAACTTTTAAGCTAAGGCTGATTGGAAGTTAAAATTTAATGTTTCCTCTAAACAGTGTAAAGTATACTTAACTTCGGAATCATTTTACGTGGAATTCACACTTTAAGCCATTTAGCTTTAGGCATTTTTTTGGTCGTGTCGACTGTAGTTTTAGGTAGATACTAGCTAAGTGTAGGATAACGTTACATGCTGCCAGAGCCACATAGGGAGTGTCTTACCACTAGATTTAAATGTATTGTTAACCAGCTGATTCACATGCTGTGATACGGTGTTGCCTGGAAGCACGGTAACTATTTCAGTACATACATCAGACACCGAAATCACCGGTGTCTGATTGGCACTGTTTTTTGGTATTCAGCCCTAATTTAGATGCAGTCTATGTGCATAATTATACAGGTTTATATTTATATTTTTATGCTTGCATTATCTTCTCGAGCTTCCACTCTGGTGGTGCTCTCCAAAGAATCACACAGAATACAGGGAGACAATTTAATGAGGGAACATAATTTTTCCCTAGCAGTGTCCAGTGACTGAGATAGTGCAGCATGGGATAGACTTATGGTGCCTCCCTGTGTTTAGGTCAGCTCCTTTACGTTATTGGCTCCCTGCTGCTTCTTTTCCATCAGCTAACTTGGCAAAAGAGCAATTCAAAGTATTTGGGCCCCACAGAACAAGAATACCAATTTCACTTCAGCATCCCCCACCCAGTAGTGTTGTCAAATTACGTTGGCAGCCAATGTTTCACACCCTGCATTTGTTTAAATGCAGACTAAGCGTGGACTGCACAATAAAGAAAATCAGCTTTTTGTAGTTGCTGATAATAAACTGTGGATTTCTGGCTGTCTCATTCTCTTTAGTGATTTTTCTTCCAAAAGATAGTGTAGATGATACTGTCCAACCGATTATTTCCTTTCCAGCTAGCTGCTAAATGTCAGTAGCTAAGCCTAAAGAAAGGGGTTCTTTCTGAACTTCCCACATTGTAGTGACACTCAACTGTTACACAGGAATAGGTAGAGGAGACACACCTTATTATGACTACAAGGCCTGTTCTGTGTTAGTCTTCTCACTTTATTTTATCCAACTCGCATAAAAGATATCACCATACGTTTATGAGAAACGTGGACAACCAGTGTAGCAGTGGTAAAGAAGGCAGGATGATGAGGGATTGATGATAAACGAGAAAATTACATGATGCAGCTGAAAATCCCGGTTCGGGCATTAGCGATGGTCTGAATCTATGAACTGATCCAATACCACGTCTTTTAAGTATATTAGTTTCACCCCGATAAAACTGCAATTGTCTTCTCCCAGAAATTGCTTCTTCTTGCTTCTTCAACAAAGCAATTTCGCTGTACTGCCACTGCAATTACTGTTTTTAGAGCAGCGAAGAAGAAGTGAGTAGCTTTAGCCAGAGCTAGCTAAAATGACAGCAAGTTGGTAATATTTTTCACTGGATTGTCCCACAAGTATAACAGGGATGTGTTCTGTAATACTTTTAAAGCTATTTTAAAGGAAGTAATTGGAAACTGTTATGACAAATTTCCTTCTTTTTTATTATTACTATTTAAATTTGTCATAACAGATAGCAATCATCAATCCAAGCAATTAAATATGTTTCATAAGTTGGTATTGGAATCAATATCTAATTGGGAAAAATGGTATGGTGAGATGCAATTCCTCTTAAAGTTGATGAGGGCTTATATAAAGTTGAATTCTTCTTTTAATGAATATAATTGGAACATGAAGGGAAAAAAACATAAAAGAAGATCACTGACTCATGTAGTCAAACTAGCTGCCATCTCGTCATTCACATCAAACACAGTTGCTCTACATTCCAGATTCAAGTGTACACTTGAGGCTGGTGTATTATATAACATTTCTATGTGTGCATAATTAGCTGAAATGTTCAGTCAGTCAGAAAAGTTGAAAAATAGCATATAATCATTATGTGACAAGTTTGTAAGTAACAATTTAGATATGGGTTTCTTTCACCACACAAAATGTTTAGTCCGGCACACAGTTAATTAACAAATTTCTCGCATGGGCAGCTCCCCTAAACGCTGCATTTTTATACCGAGTCAATGCAGAGCCCTGGCAGAGAGCTGAGGACTGTGTTTCAGAATCAAACATTCAACGTTCACCGCCTCCTCCTGTGAAATTGCTGTCAGAGAAGGTTGTGGCTCTAAAGGCCCATTTTGCACCCAAGACTAAGTGCTATTCAGGGGTTTTTAAGTGTCATACTCCTCTCCGCAAATATTTGTTTTAAATGAACACCAATGCTCACTCTTTGCTACACATTTTATTTGTCTGTATGGCAGACTACTGGTGTATCTGCTCATTATTTTTAACAATGTTATTTTCTTTTGCTACTAATTTCGCATGTCTTTTCTCATTTTTCTCAAACACAGGTAGCTGTGTTTTTAGCCTGGAAGTTTGAAGTATGTTATTCTCTCTAATGATAGGGTGAGTCTGTAAATCATTTCAGAAATACACTTTTGCACAGAAGGTAAGCGACAGACAGTTATTTGTTCGAGTCTGCAAAAATGGGTAAAAATGTTGCTGTGGAGAGGCTCTCTAGGTGACAGCAAGGAGACTTTAAATTTCCAATTTGCAGCACAAATACAGTCAGTTTGTTTATGACTAAAAGGCTAAGTGACATTGACAGTGACTGATGAAACACAATCCAATGATAGAGAGGATAATGGATGAGAGATGCAGCTACATTCATGTAAGACATATAGGTTTTGAGTCTCAGGTGCTCAGTGAGACTTGAGGTGACTTTTCTTTAGGTCTAAGGTGCTTAATGATGTAGCTATTTTTATCTAAACAAATTAGAACAAATGAGATAAAGTGCTCTGATGTTGTTCAAGCTTGGTTTCTCAGGTGCACCTTCCCAGTTTGCTTAGATATTTTAGGGTTTTAGATGATCTAAATTTCATGAATGCAGATTTAATCAACCTAATGATTTCTGTTGAAACTGTGTGAAAAAGAACACATTTTGTGGGGAAATCCAAAGGACGTGACGTTTATGCTTGTGTCCGAGTATCAGTTCACTTTCTGGTTAATGCTCAGATATGCTTGCCTGTTTATTATGGCATTCACGCACATGCACAAACCAAAGGACACCGACTGCAATTCACTTGACGGCCACCAGTGTCATTAATAACAAGGCTTTTCAAATGTTACATACTTAACAACCTTTACCTAGTGTCTCACAAGTTGCACACTAGAGGCATTACAACCTGAGCACACTGAACATTTCTTGCTACTTCTAGCAACAAGAGAATACAAATTCTCTAATGCAATGTGACACATGGGACACATACATATGGTACTTTAGTTTGTGTGGGGTGTAACATCCACATGACTTTCAACTATTTACTAGCTTCTTCATCAGAAAATATCAGAAAATATACAGTTGATTCTAAGACAGAGTTGTGGTCATGAGTACAAGCTTGTTCATTTTTCCAGCTTTATGTTAAATGTAAACTCTGATGCGCAAACCTAGATCTGGATATTAGTGCCAACATAGGCAGGAAAGAAATCCCCATTTTAATTAGTCATTTAATCTGTTACAGGGTCTTAAACCTTATTTTCCTGAGACATGCCAAAACTCTGCCTGCAGGGTGAGATTATTTACTGTAACCTATTTCCAGTACAGATTAATTTTCTGTGCATACTGTTGTGAAAGTAATGGAGTCATCTGTGACATTTTGTCTGGGTTTTTCAAGATACCAACTCTAATTACTAAAACAAACCTGAATAGGAGGCGGCTGTATTGGTGGAAACGTGAAATTAAACAAGCCTTGAAGGAAATTACACGTGTACTGGGAGAGGTGTGTAAATAATAGCACCTTTTTAATTGGCCAAAAAAAACTACTAATACGCACTAACATCTGGAATTTGTGGGAATTGATACAATTGATATTCATGCCTGGGTCGATTGATTCAGCAGGAGACACAGACAGACAGTACACACATTTAAAAAAATCCCCAGCATATTTTTGCTAAATTGGTCGGTGTAAAATATGTATGTATGTGTCTTTCTACATATTGTTGTGTGTATTGCATATTTGGATATGAAAAAGTGGCCCCACTTATTTCTAAGTCTTTATAAATCCAGGCCAAAGCTGGTTGAGCCTGTCACTGATCCAAAGTTGTGAGTCTTACACAGGGCTGCCACTGACATGCCTGGAGGCTCCCACAGAAGTAACCAAGGTCACAAAGCACCAGCCACAATACTGCCTCTCCACTTGGAGCAGCAGGCCAGCTGTCAGCGTCTGACACTCTCAGATGCTAACTCCCCTCTTGGGGCTCGAATCCCGGCGTAGATCTCACTGTTCTCAGCATTTTAGGGGATGTCAGAAAGCACTCCTTCCCTCTGAAAATATAATTACTAAGCACCGTTCGTGCACTGATAAGGAGATAACACAGTGGGCTACGAAGCCAGTTATGCCAAATACATATACAGTCTTCAAACATCTGTTAATAGTTATGAGGATCCCAAAGGGACTGTGCTGAGTGAACCTAAACCAGAGATGTGGATGTTGTTGTCTTGTTTCTATAAGGAGTCAAGTACTTTAAAGGTTGTGCTTTTCTCCAGGGAGGGAAAATAAGAGCAAGACCGAAAAGATGTTTCAGGATTCAGGAGGGCAAGAGAAAGGCAGCGTGTTGGTGTTACACGGAGCGTGATTGCATGAATTATCTCTTGACAAATTTCTAATTACGAAGAAAGTGAGCCTTCTAGAGATTTTTAAATTGCTCTGATTCTTTCAGATAGGGACTCTAAGTCTCTCTCTTTTTTCCTCATCCAGGGAGTGTGGGAGACTTGCATGATCACGATGCTGTTCCCAATTCATCTGTGTGTGAATATGTGCATTTGTGTGTGTGTGGGCACGATGTGTTAGGGTTAGTGGAATGTGAGAGTGCTTCCTGACTTAAGTGAAGTCTTGCCAGTAAATCACTGCCCACCATGACACTCCCAAGTCCGCTGAGTTTGTGAATGTCTTTGTGATTCAGCTGTGAAACCTTGATAAAGAATTTCTGCCCCATAGACTACCCCATGACCTCCTTCTTCTCTTTTATCTTATCACAGACTCACTGGCCCCTTTATCTTTATGGCTAGCTTTGTTACTAGTGCCCTGTACCCAGCATTGCAGGAGAAGCTGGAACACTGCTAGTTTTTAAATACAGTCGAGGAACACTCAAAGGCCCAAAGCCATGTTACTGATGTTGTTTCCCTCCTTGGATTGACAGAAGCCTGCACTTTCATCAAATATGAATGAATATACTGTACACAGCATTGCGACTGTGCCTACCCTGCTGAGCAACATCATTATTCAGAATTTTTTTACATTTGCTTTCTCCTTTTTTGCTTATTCTTAGCTGGATATTCGAAGTCTCTGAGCCCAACTTCAGCTTTTTCAAAAGTGCAGTCTAACGGCACATTCCCCTCCAGGTCTTGGAAATATTTATGAATCAGAGTAAAAACAACAAAAAAAGTCCTTTCCAAATGGCTCCTCTGACCCAACCCATGTGAAGCACCTGCAGTGTTCGAGCTGTTTGCCTGACCACAGTATGAAAGAGGCCTGTGTTGGACAGTGGAGTCTGGGGACACTGGTGCCTGTGTCTGCCCATGTTGATGTGTCAGTGAAGTGGATGTACAGAGACGAGCTACGAAAGTTGGGTAGGGATAAGTTTTACTATGGATGGTGCACTGTACTGTATGATCATTTCTTGATTTCTTGGACATCCATATTTTCTATTGACTGATGTAATTTCATTAGCAAACTGCACTCTTCCAAACAGAGACCTCAGTTGTTGTACCTGCATTTGGTAGAGCCACTCTCCCAGTGTGGGTGTGACAGCTCCTAATCCTAAAAATTCCCACTGGGACTACTTTAGACATCACCCTCCACATCTGTTCCAGATGTTCCTTCAGCCCCGAGTACTTCTTGATCATGCCTCTTCTCTCTGATGTTGCTGTCAGTTGGGATTGCCACATCTATCAAAACCCCTCTCCTCTGCTGCTTTATATGTGTGGTTGGTTAGCAAACAGCTGCTTTTCAGTGTGGAACTTCAAATGTCACAGGACCTTAGCTCTGTTGTTCTCAACCACTTTTGGTGATGTGTCCCAATAGGATTCATGGACATCTATTCCATACGCAGAGATATTCCTATAGACTAGCCCAGCCACATGGTTATCTCTTTCAGTGTACATTCTCCTAACTTGCTAACACCCTGCTATGTTGTGCAGAGACACCCTTGCACAACCTGCTACTATGGATCTGTTGTGTTGGGCATTTTCTTGTGTTGCCATAATCAGAACCTTTGTGCTGTCCTTCAGGCCGGTCATGTCTATCCACTGATAGGATTTCTTCATGACAGCCTCTTCCTCTCTTTTCAAACTATGCATCCCATGGCCAGGGCCATCTCTTTTACTTCCTCATATGACCCACTGCTGCTGGAGACAGTCTTTGCAAGCTTTAAAAGAATATGCTCATAATCCCAGAGCAGTCTAACCTTGTGATAGAGTGAGCCACAGGAGATAAGTGTACAATTTAGTCCCTTTCAAAATTGTGAAATAAGACGATAAACTGCCTCTGTGACTTTTCCTTGAGGTTTTATCACCTCAAGCCAGGTCATTAAAACTGGCTCTCTTCTAGCAAGATGATTCTTAATAGCCAATATCAGCTATACTTAAATATCGAATCTATATGGACTTCAAATTGAGGCATTGTCATAGTGCTTTTCAATCTTTCGGTGAGTGCTTTTTTTAACAACATAATAGTAGAAGGAATTATATCCTTTATCTATACCACTAATCCTTTAAGGCCACAGGGGACTGGCGTCATTAGAAGAAGGGATTCTAACAAACAATTTGAATGTGTGTCACAGTTAGTTAATAAGAGCCTCACCACTGTAAATGTATCCATAGATCTTGTTGATCTTGTACACTAGATACAAATGCAAATGATACTAGGGAGTGAAGATTATTGCCAAAGCCTTTGTATAATCCTGATGTGTAATTCCTCACCCCATCTAGCCTCATTGCCTTTAAGCTTTTGATTACCACCACGATTGTTTTGTTTTGCATAAATCTTTCAGTCACAGTCGGGACACGGTTGCATTATCCAACACTATGTCAATAGAGTAGAGAAGCAGTTAGTGGAGTTAAGAGCGGCCCTAGCTGTCCTAGTGTAGCATGCCTGCCAGGCTTTTTCCAACTGTTGTTGACTACAGACCCTCATTCAACCTGACTTCAGCCAGCAGTACACATCCAGTCCACCAGCCTCATCTCTCGCACTGCCAGACTGCAGTGCTGCCCAAACAGACGCCATCTAATGCAGAGTCTGCTGGTGGCCTGGCATCGCTAAAAGATCTTCACCACTCTGTCTTATCGCTTCACTAAAATCTGCTCTGTGGGCCAGAAGAAACTATTACAGCCTTGGAAATAGTCAGGCTGATGTAGCGAGGAGTAACATCAGCTAAAGCTAAATTTAGCTTCGCCGAATAAGCAAATGCTCTGCCACCTGAAAGTTATTGTGTGAGACTGAAGAGGATTGTAATCCTCTTCAATCTCACATGTTTAGCTGTGTGTGTGTGTGTGCGCACTTGCCTTTTTCCAGTATAAACACTCACTTTGTCAGGACCAGTAGATCTCATAAGCCATTTTCAGACATGACCTATGGATAAAGTCCGGAGAATGGGTACAAACTTCCCCTGAAGTTTGCCTTTCACACGTGCACAACAGAGTGTGAGGTTTTATGCACAGATTCGTTAACAACAGCAACAAATCCTTCACAGAGGTGGTGCAGCAGGCAGTGGCAAGAAGTAACGTATTCATTCCGCTGCCAAGATCACGTGATTTTGTTTGCAACACACAGTCACCGGTGTCGCCACAAACTCTCTAGACCTCTTCGGCGGTGTCTTCTTTTTGTGCTTCACCGCTTTTTCACCCGGAGATGTTTGTTTTCTTTTCATTTTTGTGTCTGATGCATGTTTATCAGCTGAGATCCCCTGCTGTGTTCTCACATGGGATTCTCCTGGCTTTCTGTCACAGGGTCCACAGCTCCAAACAGTAGGCTGTTCAAGAAACCACTGATCTGTTCCCGAAAAAGGCTCACTCCCTGATACTCTCCACCTGATCTGCACCACAATCTGTCCTCTCACCACTGACCCTCCATGATATCAGTGGGATTCAGCTTGCACTCGCCATATGGAGCGACCTGTTTTTACCGCTCGGTAACCCCTATGGAGACCTGCACGTGTTGAATATCCACACAAACCTTGGATGATCAATGAATGTTGTTTTTTTACTATATATACAGCTTGCATTGGACACAGTCTAGTAGCTATCTAAGTATCTTGCTCATCCCCAGGAGTGGTACTTCTAATTAGCTCTGATGTGATCTAGCCCTTCATTCTATAATGCTGTAGCAACAACCACTGAGATATACAAGTAATTGAAGGTAACTTCAACCAAAGGAATAACAGTGTATGGTGCACAGTTGCTGGCTTTGAAAATGATATGGAGCTGCCATCAAGTCACATGTTTAAACTAAACCATTGAAATGACAAACCCTGGTTCTTGGGCAATGTCCACACTACTATGTGTTAGTTTAAAGCTCATCACTGCTGTTACATTTAGCAGCTACACCAGCATGCGCATGCCCAGTGTAATATATTATATTATTAATGATGCAGAGCTGAAACGCTTGTGGACAGAGATCCTTTTTGTTTTCCAACACTGTATTAAAAAACGGAATGTATTAATATTGATGTAGCCTTGGCATTTGACTCATTTCAGCTTTCTAGTCAAAGTTGTTAATTTAGCAGCATCGTTCATTTGACCTTTGTGTATCGGGAACAAATAGTTAAGTAACTCTAATTGTCTCAAGTTGTATTATTGAACTGGATTGTGTGTATATTATCTTGTGCGTTTGCATTATAGTTGTGTTCTCCACATTCCAGACAGCTATAATACAAGGTCCTCTTATCCTCATCCTCATATATTCAATGCCAGTGCCCTGCAAATGCTGCAGTGAGCACCTGGTCTGGTGTCACTTTGTCCTTGGTTCAGTAATTTACTCTGAACATCCCCCATTTTCAGACCTGAAACACAAATGCAAGTGAATGACTTTCAGTGACAACCAACAGATATCGAAGGTCATATGACAGTAGAAATAAGGAAGTGGAGCTCTCAATACCTTTTAAAATAAAGTTAAATGCTCACTCTGCTTCAGTGTAAAAGAAAAGGAAGTGATCGTACTGTCATTTCACTTTCATGTCAGGAATGTCCTCATTATTCAGCAGGTGTCCCATGTTTAGTCATGAGACCAGCCAGTGGTTCAAAGCGGTAACGTCTGATACCTGCAGCCCTTCATCTGCCATAACTGTCGACCATCTGCAATAGACAGCATGTAACAATGGACCAAAGCAGCAATGTGACTATACCAGCTCAGTTAAATACAAGCACAGTTTGTGGTCCTGGCAGTTTTTGCTGCTGACTGTGCAGCTTAAGAACACCTCCTGGGCTTGCTACTTTCCCAGACATTATTTTGCTGTTGGCATCTCTATCCTTCACACGGATGCTGCTGCGGTAGAGAAACAGCAGGGAAATGGTTCAGAGCACATTGAAGATGAAGGAGGAAATTGTGAAAGCACATGAAGGGCAAGAATGGAAATATAAAACTGACTTTACAGGTTTTGTTTTTACATTTTTTAGTACAGTACAGCTGCCAGGGCGTGTGGACCTTGTTAAAGTACTCTGAAGTCCCTTATTCAGAAATACAACCTCTTTATATCCATTTACAAGTGGAATGTGTTTACATGTTAACATCCTGGCTTTTTAACATGTTTTCTTCACGCAGAATTGTTGGCTCTGGAAACCTTTTTTTGCCACAGCATGTAGGAATTTCACACCAGCCAGACAATTGCCGGTCGCTGTGATTAACTCGCTCACTCTGGGATGCATAGCTGGCTGTGTGTAGGAAGCAGCTGTTGGCTTTACTGTGCTGAATCTGTTATATTTACAGAAATAGAGGGAAGGTTTTTTGCACACATTTGTTTTACTACAGGGTTTTCAGATTTTGCAGCTGCTACCAATTTACATGTCTTAACTGCAGTTACTGTGTCCAGGCAGTATATAAGATAAACAAGCTAATAATATATTTGTTCTTGTTATAGTTATTATCTCAACTGACTGATTTCTTGTCAACAGAAGACATAAGGGACAACATTTTCTGTCGCGATTTTCAATATTTAGCCCGCCCTTTTTTCCTTTCCTGATGTCACTATCAGTATAATACTATACAATAAGTACTGTATGATACAGTGTTGGTTGTTATCAAGGACAGGTTAAATACTAATGCTAATGCTATGATTTTAATGTTTTTTTCATGTCCAATTACTGTATTTGACTGTTTGGTGACTTAAATCCAGGGATAAAAGACAGTATGTTCTTGTACTGCAGACCAGTATTACCAGTATTAGCATCACTAAGTTCACCATTAACCATTCAAGTTCAATGTTACAAACTTTAGTTCTTGGGTAGAATATTGACAGATAAATGATGATGTTCTGCTTCAATGTGACCAGCACAAGCATCATTGTTGAGCTGGTTCTATCCCGGCATGACGTCACACACCACCAAATATGGATCTGAAGCTCACTCTAATAAGAAGCTCACTCAATATTGTCAGTGTGGCACTGATATCATGGCATAGGCAAAGATACTAGTTCCACGCATTCACATTTTTGTCAACAGCAGCTGTGAGTTCGAAGTCTGACTTGAAGATTGTACAGTGCTATTGCTGGTCTCTACTGGGATAATCACTCTTTTGTCTGTTGCCTGAGTGATTTTAGGCGTTGCTTCACTGTACTCTTAACCAACAGGCCTCAAAATCAAGATCATTTATTTACCACTCATTGCTACAGAGGCTGCCGTTGCTACTGTTCACCAAAAGTAACATAGTGTTGCTTTAAATTCAGAAGTTAAAACATGTTATAGTTAATTTAAACAGGACTACCATATTTTCTTATGCGTAGTCAAATGCTTAGTCCGTAGTCAACTCCTAACACATATGGGGAGATGGAAGATAGGCCCACTTACTCTGCCCCTAAGTCTCCCCCAGCAGCTTGGAGATATTAGACTCCATGTGTGATGATTAATAGGTCCTGAAGAACATGTCGATCTTAGTTTCAACTGGGGTAGAGACTACTCAGGCACCTAGGAAGTAGCTGATGATGAATGCAAATGCATGGGCTCCGTCACACCTACAAGCGCACGCAGTCAGAGTTAGCCCCTCAGGTGACTGATGGTGCTCGCAACTGTGGTTCAGTATTTACTCTGCTGGGTCAAATTGGGAAGTCCTCACTGTGACCCAGATAAGCTGTTTGGCTTAAGAGTCGCTAAAATGATTTATTATATTTCCATGTTAGGTACATTGTTTTGGTCGGTACTGCTCTAGCTTAGTCTGATCATCCTTCTTCCTCTCAGTCCTGTGAGGCAACCTGCACTGGGAAATGACCTAGTTTGTCCTGGCCAGTCGAACAGCAGGTTAACTTGGGACTGAAACTTGTGTGTGTGGTGTCAGTGTAATAAAATGACTGTCATAAATGATTAGATATGTTGTTCTCTGTGTCTGATCCGTTTTTCTTCTTGCTCTAAATTACAGTCAGAGCAACAACGTAATGAAAAGGATCTTTTACCATTTGGTGAATTATAGATATTTGAACAGTTTTGTGTTTTTTCATCTATATGCTCTCTATCAGTGAACCTTCATTCCTTTTCTTGTAACAATTCTTTGCTTTTTTTGTCAACTAATCTGTTCATATCTTGCTTGTCTTTTAGGTGAGCCACGCAAGTTTGACCCAAACTTCAGAGGGCCGGTTCATAACAGGTATGACAGAAACTAAACAATTCACCTCTTGCATTACAGATATGTTTACAAATACATTTATGTCATCACCCAATGAGGATAGAATTTTATCCACTTTCAGGTTTTTTGTAATTTAAAAGAACTGACCCTTGATTACTAGTCATTATCTTCCAGCGTCTGATTCTTATATGTGTATTGATTTTTATTCATTGTATAATCTTTCTGGCACACATGGCCTTGACGCAACTGACGGATTGATCGTTTGTCATGTTTGTCATTAATAAAGTTTGAGTTGTTGGCAGCTCTCTCCACTCCACCACACAGATCAATGGCAATAAGTCAAGCCGATGGCTGGACGTAGCACAATAACACACATTACCAGTCGGATAAACCCAAAGCAGATGATGTCAACACATCAGGGGGGTTATTACAGGGAGAAAATTAAATAACCCCCGTTTATCAATTAGCAGCACATGTCATAAATGAAGTGCTTTAACATTTGTTTATATAGTTATTTAAAAACGGTATCATAATTTAACAGAATACATATTTTAATTAACATTACATTGTTAACATTGATGGTAAAGGTTGGGACTTAAATTTGTGGATTTAAATGATTGAAAAGACTGTTATATTATTAAACTAAGATAATGGTGCATAACAGGTGTGATCCTCAACATTTAGAAGCACAGAAACACAAACTTCAGGTTGGAGTTTTTCACTCAAAAAAAGGGAGTATAATATATATGTTGTTTTTGAACTCAAGTCTAAATTTGAAAACTGCCATGATTTATTACAATGAATAGCAGAATTTTGCAATAAAGTAAAAACCTTCAAGGGCGTCACCACAGGGCTTTTTTATGATTTAGTCATTTTCTGGGGTAATGTAGGCTCTTATCTCTTTTATGTGCAGTGTTAGTGTCGGCAGACTGCTGGGAAGGCATGTTTCAGTCCTCCCGTGTCTCTTTATCCCACCCTCTCCAGCCCATTTCACTGCTCTGGCTGGATGAAGGCACTGAGGATACTTTGATGTTGCTGTGGCTCTAAGGCTTTTTTTCCTAATGAGAACTGGGAGTGAACTGACTCCGTGGTCGTCTTGTTTTCATCTGAGCTCAACGCCTAAATGAAGTTACTGTATCTGCTGCTGAGCACTGCGCGCAGAAGTGGACCAGACACAAGTGCAGACAGAGTGTTAATTCAAACTGGCTCCAGCTATAAAAAGAAATATTTAGTTACAATCTGTGTCAAATTTATAGCAGTTCATCTATCTAATAATTTCAGAAATCTCTGTCCGTCCATCTGTATGTGGAATCTTTCATCTTATTGGTTTCACACTTGTCTATAATGTGTATTGTCTAGTTTATTGCGATTTGGACATGTGATACTTTCAATATTATCATACCTTGAATAAACAGGTGACAAGCACATTATAGTATAGCGACGCCCTGGACTTGTTGATCACATAAACAGTACGTCCATGGCATTGAAAGCTGATTCTCGAGTTCAGGGTTCTGCATTCTGAGTTGAGTTTCACCTGACTTCAAATAAATAGAGAAACAGCTCTTTGTGTAGCAGCGGTGGCGCAGCGTCGGTTGTTCTGTGGACTTAGTGCCGTAGCCAGTCTATACTTGTCACGGCTCAATTACTGCAGGTTTTACAGTTTCCAAAAGAAAGCTGCAACCAGTAACTGTAAATGTAGGTATTAATCAGGTTGTCTGTCCTTTCACAGCATATGTGGCAGCTTACCTTAAAGAGGTAGAAAAGCTTCTCTCTTGAGCTGTTGTGACCGTGCGAAATATCTCTTTTGTGTGCAAATCTGGCCCTTCAAATATCTCTTCCTGCTAATGTCTGTTACAAAGCAGGGACAGTCTGGCAGAATCTCTGATTCAATGGCAGCCACGCTATCCAGTGCCATTGCTGCCATCTGTGTCACCTTGGCTCCTGCGGAGTGTCAACCTTGCAAATATAACACTGACACAAAGGTTTCTCCATGCACAGACGGAGCTACCCGTGCAATTCTCTTTCTTTCAAAGCATCACTGCCTGCCAGCGTGGTACACAAGCAGGGCGATGCTTTGGTCCCTGTGTATTTAGTGTATGTGCAAGTGACTGCTGAAGAGTTCTGAAGCCAGGTGGGAGTCAGAATAGATTTGCAGGTTGACTTGTTGTCCATGGGGCCTGCTCTCCCGAGATAAGAGAATGAAAAATAATAATTTTCACTCCTCTCATCTTTCCTTTCCTTTACGTGCTTCAAATGTGATGTTATATTAGCACTGTGGTGTTGTGTTTGCACTTCATCTTAATAATGATGTCATGTCTATATGAACGATTTGCGAAACAAGACAGTTGTCTACTAACGGTGGAGGAGGGACCAGATGTGCTTTACACTGCCACCCCTCACATCTTCGCCTCTAATCACCTTGTATGTGAAGCTGAGTGATGGCTAACTTATCCTCCATCGAGGATAGAGAGGAATACGAAAGACAAAGAATGCACTTGTCACCATGGCAACCTAGACAGCTCTTTCCCTTGCTCTTTTTGAATGAAATGAGATTGTACTCCCTTGTCTCCCTTTGTTAATAATAACATACATAATATCAGCTACAGCTTGGCTGGTGGTGTGGCAGGTTGTCTGTACACTTCTCATATTGGGTGGCTGTGGCTCAGGAGGTAGAGAGGGAAATAATAACCTGAAGGTTGGTGGTTCGATCCTTGGATCCCCCAGTTTTATTTCTGAAAAGTCCTTGAGCAAGACACTAAACCCCACAATGTGCTGACAGTGCTCAGATGGTGTGTGAAAGGGTTAAAGGGTGAATGTGACTGTACAAATACAGTCCATTTACCTAAATGTGATCACCAGGCAGAGCTGTGTGCCACTTTTGTGTGCCTTTGATAAACTTAAAAATAATGACCCAAGTCTTTTCACATATGACAACCAACTACTCTTTTAGTCTCATCAGATTTGAGGTTTTACCTGATGCTGGAATCTTTGCCTGAAGATACAGACGACCTGTGGGTCAGTTATTTATCAGCTCCAAACATGCAGCCCAGCTATTGAGCGGAGATATCAAATTTTGCATTTGCACGTAGGTAAGGTCTTAATGAAATTCAGATAAGAGTTATGATAGTGGAATCATCTTACTCTGAAATGAGAAACGAAGGGTGTAACCCGTCCTGCTGGGACAGGAAAGACTCCCCGTCTACCCATTAACATAGATTGCAGGTTTTACTGCAGTTATTAATGCAGGGTCACCTCTTAACTGCAGCTGCACATGTAGACAATATAAGATCCTTCACAGTGCAAGCTTAACTTAAACGGCTGACTCTGATCTTAGAGGCTAGCTACACTAAGGGTGCAGTTAAAATAAAGTCATGTTTGTTAATAAAAGTACATTTAATGATAGCATTATTTAATAAATGCCCACCTCCTAGTGGGACATACAAATATTATAACATAACCTATACAAACTGCACTGAGAGCATACATTGGTAGATGGATGTAAGCATAATATTGTTTAAATTAAATTACAGTTAAAAATAGGAACAAATGTTACTACAGGAAAAATGATCCATCAATGCAGGTTAAGTAAAATAAAGGAAATACATAGCTAATACTTATATATAATCTCATATGAAGTGAATAAGTACTGTATTTATATCCCTTAGTATTGCTTGATCCTTCAGCTGATATCCTTTGGTCTATCATGAGAATGTGTTCTGAGGCAGAGGAGCTGCTCACATATGAAGGGTCCTTAAAAACATGTGACAACCATGCTGCATAAAAAACAAGTACAATCATCTCCTCAAAGAACGACACAAAGGAAACACTGTCACATCGCTGAGCTCAGGCCTCCTCTTGACCTTGGCTTTGCTCCTGTGGATGAAAGAGGAGAAAAGTTGAAAGCGGAAGGAACCAAGGGTGTCAAGTGCATTTGTGTAGCATATTGTGTTAGGAGGAGGCTACGTGCGTCCCTCATACACGTTGTGCAGTGGATTGAACTTTGCTTTATTCAAGGCTTGGCTCAGTACTCACAGTCTGAATAGTTTTGAAAGAGGGCTAAGAAGGGGCTGGACTGACAGCCTCTCTCAGTGTGGAGAGGAGGGGAAGAAAGCTTGTTATGGGAGAGACAGTGAAGAAGTGCCCAGAGAGAGAGAGGGAATCTGAGAGAGTGCTTTAAACTAGCAGACTGGGGCTACTGTGGAGAGAGAGGCAATGTTCAAAAAGCTGTCTCTGTGCCTGTGGGACAGTTGATTCTTGGGGGGGATTCAGAGTCTCATTAGAAAGTCAGCAGAGCTCTTCAACAGTCTCTGAAAAAAATTGTATCCAGATGACAACATGTCATGACTGGTGGCAAGCACTGCACCCAGATATAGATCTTACACTTACTTATCATACAGCAGCTATGTCATAATTACCAACAATGAAACGGTTGAACACAAAAGAATCACACTATTATTTTTTCCTCATTCATCTGAAGCAAATTCCAAATTTTCACTGTGGATGCTTTGCTAAATGAATTTGCTCATGATTCAGATTTGGACAAATAAATCCAAAAGCAAACTGTGTTTAAAACCATCTTTTAGTGGCCAGAGGCATTGTCTTTTCAGGTTGTCCGTCTGTCCCATGGTATCTCAAGAAAGTCGAGAGGGTATATCTTCAAATTTCATACAAACATTCACTTGGATTCAAGGATGAACTGATCACAACTTGGTCTAAGGACCTTACAAAACATGTTTTTAGTCTTGTGAACGCAACATCTCACATCTCTTCAAATTTGATATAAATGTTCACTTGAACTCAAAGATATATTAGGAACACTATACCTCACAAACCCTTATTTTTACCTCTTGAATGTGTTTTCTTAAGTACGCCTCGAGAATATCTTTTCAAATTTGGCACAGAAGTTCACTTGGACTCAAAGATTAAGTGATTAGATTTGGGTCAAAGGTCACAGTGGCCTCACAAAACATGTTTAGGCCTCTTGAACGTGATATCTGAAAATCTTCCAGTTGTCACTTGGTCTCAAAGATGAACTGATGACACTTCAGTGGTCAAAGGTCATGCTGACCTCAGATGAATCTGGAATAAAAGGTATGGAGACTGAAATTGAACTGATAGAAGAAGCATACAACCGCAGGGAGGTAATTCTGGTCGTCTCTTGTAATCTTGCTTTCCCACACACTTCTCATCATGACTTTTTTTTCACAGGAGCTGCACTGATGTGGTTTGCTGTGTTATCTTCGTCATTGTCATCCTCGGCTACATCGCTCTGGGTACCGTGGGTGAGTTTTGGCACATTGCTCATGCTAAGTTTCATATAATCACACACACACACACAAACATGGACATGCACAACTGTGATGACATGTTCATGGTGTGAAAGTGTGAATTGCTCACATACCCTGTTGGGCCCGGGTGTGCGATTAAAAAAACTAAAAACAAAAAAACATTCTAGTTTGTGGAATGAATGGAAATTCTGTGCTCTGAATTTCTCTGCATTTTTCAACATGTTTATTCAACACCATTAAAATGGACATTATTTCATTGTGGGTTATTCAACAAAATGGATGATTGTTAAAAGTGTGGGGGAGTTGAGAATTGCAGCTCCCTCCAGAACACAGGCGAGGAGGCTCAGTACCACATGCAGCTGGTGCGACTCACTCTAGTCTCCTTGACTCAAGCTGTTTTGCGTCCCAGTCGAGCTTTTGACTTGATGAATAGTGATTCCTTCCTCTTGTTTCATTCAACACATCCTAAAGCAATTTAGTTTGTTAAACTGTCACTGAGACTCCTCTTTGTCTGCAACTGACTGAGGCCAGGCAGTTGTTAGGTTCCCCCCCCCCCCCCAGCTCTTCTTTCCTTTCTTTCTTGTTTTTAAAATTTTTTCCCCTGTTTCTTCATTCTTCTCTTGGTTTTTTCATGTTCATGATGGTAAAGGTTGGGACTTAAATTTGTGGATTTAAATGATTGAAAAAACTGTTATATTATTAAACTAAGATAATGGTGCATAGCAGGTGTGATCCTCAACATTTAGAAGCACAGAAACACAAACTTCAGGTTGGAGTTTGTATTCATGCTCTTTTCTTGACCTCTTTCTCATAAAAACACATATCCTAATTTATATCCAGCGCGCCTGACCACACATCTCTTTTTTCCATCCCCCATATATATATATTGCACACATCACAAATAAGGGTGAAATAAGGTCGCAGCACTGTCACCAAAGTGCTGTCCCTTGCCAGCTTGTTGTCATTGGAGTCATGTCTCAATCCAGGCAAGCAAAAGACTTACTGTTTTGCAATAATTTAAAAAGAGCTGGAGCTATGACAATGGATGAGGAACGGCTCAGAACAAATTAAACAGGATTTTTAGTTTTTGTTGGTTTGTTTTGTTCCTGTGCAAATCTTTCTTGTCAATTAACATTCATTCATGCAATCGTCCAAATAATGTCCCCTTGTTGTTGTGTTAATTGCGTCTTGGTAAGTGATTGACTTAAACAGGACCCTCTTTGACCCAGATCTTCTTTAATACTATTGCACTGCCTGTCCTTAGGTAGCAGGTTATTTTCTATATATAACATGAAAAAAACTAGACAACCTGTCAAGACTATGATATGTAGAGCGTCTGAGAAAGAGTATAATCAGTTAACCAGTGGCCTCATGTATTTCAGTAGTTAGGACATATGTGTCTCATATGGCTTCAAATGTTATAGTCCATGCAATTAGAAGAAGCCTGTTTTTTTATTTTCAGCCTGGATCCATGGTGACCCCAGGAAGGTCGTCTATCCAACTGACAGCCACGGTCAGTTCTGTGGCCAGAAGAACACACCCAATGCGTAAGTGGAAAAATGTCTGCTTCCTGAATGATTGTACAGACGAGTAATTATGTTCTTTAATTTGCCAAGCTTTCCATCCTTATCTCTACTCTGGAAAAAGGCTTTGGCCACAACAATACAGGGAGATGATTTGTGATTAATTATGGCTTTAGTGCACAGTGTGCGAGTGTGTGCGCTTGTGTGTTTTGGCTGGTCCTCACTGTCTCGCTCTCTTGGTTTATACTTGGTTTTACACTCATCTGTCTGATCATCTAATCTATGTCTGTATGTATGTAGCTTGCATATCTCCAGAACCATTCATCTTATCACCTTCACATTTGTCAGGTGTGATGTTAAGGGCCCAATGAAGTGCAGTGTCAATTTTGGTGTGGTTTGGACACCTAATATGTTCAATATTAGTCAACTTTGCATTAACAGCTTTGTAACAGTCATTCATAATAACGGGTGTGTTCATGATGATGGGCATGTACTTAGTCAAGCTTCAACAGCCGATTCGAAACAGCCAGGTTTAGAATGGCCACTGCACCAGTGGTTAGAATAAGGCTTAAGTAATAGCGTTAGACATTAAGCTGTGATGGTTGGGGCTGGGGAATGCATTATGTCAATATTCTCAGTGTGCGTGTATGTGTGTGCTTAAATTAATTGATATTTCTCATTGCTCTATTCTGCCTCTTCTCCACAGAAACAAAGCCATACTATTCTACTTCAACATGTTAAGATGTGCCAATCCTGCAGTTTTAATTAACCTCCAGTGCCCTACAACCCAGGTAAGACACTGAATCGAGCTCCTTCGAGCAGCTCTCTGAATAATGCCGTTCTTCAGCCTTTTTCCTCCACGCTTGATTATGCAAGATTGATGGGCTTTCTCATTAAGATGATGTGTTGTCTCCTCCAGCTCTGTGTCTCCAAGTGCCCTGACAGATTTGCCACTCTCCTGGATGCGTGGAATACCAACAACTGGGAATATTACAAGCAATTCTGCAAACCGGGCTTCAAGATTGGCAGTAAGGTGAGAGACAGTGGTTAGTGCTCCGTTTTGTCTTTTCTTCATGTATTCCAGTCCATCTCTTCCTTTGAGCAGTCTCAAACTGCATAACAGGTATTTTTTTTTTTCGCCCAATTTTAATTGTGTATAGCACCAAATCACAACAGGCAAGGGACTTTACATTTTGTGCATAATTGTCCACAGAATTTGTCGTGGAATTGTTTTTTTTTGGATCAACATCATTTTATTAGAATAACAAACAAAAAAGAATCCATCCTCAGATCTCTTTTATCTGCACACTTTTAATAATAAAGAGCTCATTTGAATGTGCTTTGAGAGAATGGCGGATGTGAGCGAGCAGCCGTGACGCACATCAGGGCCCTGTTGTGTCGTTTGGCAGCGTTTCAGTGACGGTGACGTTAACATGACGGTCTGTAATGATCAGAAATTGAGGTGGTGCGTGGGAGCACCAAACAGCTCAGTCATACTGTTAGAACTGAATCATCAATTTCCCTTCCCACACCAACTCATGTATGGCAGTGTTACATCAGACAGGATGAAGTCCAACTCGGTCACATCTGATTTCTGGGACTTGTTCAGGAAGCAGTGCTTTTAGTAATAACAAAACAATAATCACTAAAAAAAATGTAATGTTGCTGAAGAAGGACTATTATCATTATAATCACAGCTTTCACTATTGTTCTAAAACGTACTGGTGAATGTTAAAATTAGTTAACTGATTGGAAAAGACCCTCCAATCTGACTATGATAAAAATGGTTCGTGATTAATTATTTGTTTTCATTTGTTTGAGTAATTTTTACCTTTATTTCCCTTTCAGTCCACTATAGAAGTCATACGAGATGAAGACTGTCCATCTATGATTGTGCCAAGCAGACCTTGTAAGTGAATCCGATACCCTCTCGACACAGTAACACACAATAGGTCCTTCTTAAGAAGATAAAACCTTCTTCTTCTTTTTTTTCAGTCCTTCAGCGGTGCTTCCCAGATTTCATTACAAGAAATGGAATTTTAACTGTAGCCAATCAGACCATCTTCAAAGACGGCGACAATAACAAGAGAAGTGTCAGCGACCTCAAAGATGCTGCCAAGTAAGTCCTGTTTCCCTGAAACATGGATTTCTGTGCTTGTACTTGTACCATTTTAAAGCAACACGATGCAACTTGTTTTACCTTAAAATAGCAGCATGGTGCTGCTTTCATTCCCACTCCTCACACTCAACGCCTGTTCTTGCTCAATGTAACTTTGGTGAGCAGGTACAATCTCCTGCGAGAAGTTGCAGCTTAAAATGTTGGAATCAGGCACAGCAAGTTCAAGAGTAAATCGTAGATCAGTTAAAAAAACTTGAGTCATTAAAAACCAGCATTGATCTCCAATATTTTACTGAGGAATGGATCAGTTCAGTTCAATCTTTGTTATTTTTATTAAATGAAAACTACTTAATTGTTCAAGCATGGAGCGCAAGAGAATTAATCAAAATGTGTGGCTGCAGAGGACGCTGTTGTACCATAAGAGTTACATAGTGTTGCTTTAAATTAAAACAAGTAGAAAAGACACACTGTATGTTCCATTGAGAATTGCCACGTACAATATGCATAATAATTAACGCTGTAAAATGAAGTGTTTTAAAACTGTTACACTGTCAATAGGGCTGTCGACTCTGCACCAAAAGAGTTCGGGACAAATATGACAGGGTAGGATGAGTGGGCATGTCGCTGATGCCCAGGAATGTGTCCAACCACATTCAAAGGGATTTGCATGTTTACTGCATGAAACTGCAGCGTAACTACAAGTTCACCAGTAGAACCTCAGCAGTACCTATGTGCTTCTTCTAGCAGCTGTGTTAACATGTTAATGGGCTGAGATTACAAAGGTTAAGCAGATAAATCATGTATCTGAACAAGTGAACTGGGATCATAAATATACATGATTCTGTCTTTGCTCTCCATGACCTGGATATATAATGTGCTTTAATGCTTTTCCTTTTGTAGCCAAGTAACCGCCATGCAGCAAGGAGAGGAAAGGTCTCAAAAATCCTTTATTCTAGCTTCTTAACTTTGCCTCGGCTGCAGCCGGTATCAGCAAGTAGACTAACACCTCCACTTGTTCTGTTCATCGTGACGAATCTGCTCCTGCATCCCTCCTCCTGCAGCAGCACAGAGGAATCAGGACAGATTAATCAAACTGTTTGTGACATAAATCTACCTGGTAACAACAAGAAGTCACTTACTGAATGCCTGCACAGCCTTTGTTAAAGAAAACTGAATAGTGCAGTGCCTCCTGGTGGTCGTTGCTTTAGCAAGTTTGCATAACAGTGCTGGATATGAACCAGACTCTTGGATATGGACAGGGCATCAGTGACCTTTAGCTTTAGCTGAATTAGAGCTCTTCATCATAAGGTTGTTTTCAGTGCTCCTGTCGTTGCTGTGTCAGGCCCATAGAAATGTGAGCTTGTCCTCTAACCCTCCTCTGAGTCATACAGCAGTGTGTCTGCAGTCAAACCTTGCTGTGGTCACGTCCTGACTCTGTTACCTGTCGTGTAGTTTCCCTTCTATTGATGTTGAGAAAATGAAGCTTTTTTTTTGGCTGAGGTGAGAAGCTGGACTTGAACTTTATGGGACCTCGTTGACTCCCAGTTTGTTCCACGCAAGTTTATAGTTTGTGATGTAGAGGTCTCTGCATCAGAGGCTATTTACAATTGATGTTGCTAGAACTCTTTAGTCTGGTAGAATAGGGCAGGTGATACATTTTGGTTTATGCAGAATCATTTGTCTTTGGTTGTAATGTAGTCTTTGCTCACCACCAGGGAAAGGTCAAGATACGATTTATAGATGGACTGAGTGATCCTGGAATCTTTTGTACACTTACCTGTACTGTGAACAGGAATTAATGATCTAATATTAAAACCACTACTGTGCTTCTCCACTTGGCACTACCCTGTATCACAAAAGCTGTTTTCAGACATGAACTCTGGAAAATGTCAGGAAAGCTAGCTCTGGACATTCTCCAGAGATGGCATCTAGGTAGAGCGTGCTGGAGGAAGGAGATGACGTATAAATTCGTCAGTAGAAATCACATGTTTTTATTCACAGCATAAAGATGCTGGCGTTGGACCTTAAAACCAACAGCTTTTGAATCTTGTTGTCTTTCCAGGTTGTTCATCGGTGTCTTCTACATGTATGGCACCTTTTTTTTTCATCCTGAGATATTTTTATTATTAGTTTACTTTTTCATCCGTAATGGGTTAGAAATGTGTTCATCAACTTTTCTAACATTTTCCTGCACAGCTTTTCTGGACATTTTACAAGGAGGGCCTGGTAGGAAAGGTTCTGCAAAATGTCCGTAGTTCAGTGCATGTCTGAAAGCAGCTGTATTGTAACATGCTGCTCAACCATTTTCCACCATACTATAGGAACTACTGCTCAAAAGTACTCCCAACAACACTAACACCGTTATGTGCCTCTTTGATATGATAACAACCTAATAATGGGCTCATAGATCTAAGATTATCAAAAGCATTTTGAAACTGTATTCATCTTTGTTTTTTGCAGTGAGAGCTTTAAACGATAAATCAAACATCAAAATGTTTTTGAGAAACCAAAACTCTGAGGGGCAGTAACACAAACCTGTCACCAACCCTCTCTGTGTTTTAATAAATCCCGTTTCTTTCTCTCTTTTTCCTCCATCTCACCTTGTGACTGTGTCACAGAGGTATCGCCAATCTGCTCAGTGCCAAAGAAGTTGGCATGAAGATCGTTGAGGATTATGCAAATTCCTGGTACTGGATCCTCATGTAAGAAAAGCTGTGTCTTCTGCTGATTCTCATGTTTTCTTTTCTCTGTATGGATTATGTGTTCCTCTCTGGGTATAGAAATATCTCTGACCCTGACCCATCTGTAAGAGTAATGATGAACCATTTTAGTAACTTTTGAATGCAAATATTTCCTATTGTGCAACCTGCTCAAATCAAAGATTGTATACAAAGATGGACGACATGACTGCTCCTCAAAAGTGAAGCCACAGCATCTCAATCGCCCCCTGGTGGCTGGCTGCGGTATAGGTCTTAAATCCCACCTCCTGTTAGCAGATGAGTCATGAACCAAATTAAAAAGTCAAACTATACGTTCTTCGCAAAGATAGTTTCTGTCATTTTAGATTAGAGTTTGTATCACATTGGTTGATTTTACTGGTCATTTCGCATTATGCATGTGTTTGAGTGTGTTTGTGTTGTTGCAGTGGTCTGGTGATAACCATGGCAGTCAGTCTGCTCTTTATCCTGCTGCTGCGCTACACTGCTTGTGTGCTCCTGTGGCTCATTGTGTTTGGTGTCATCACTGCTGTCGGCTACGGTGAGTATGCACCATAGATGATCACCCACATTGCCAGTGGCTATTCTATACTTAGCACATGGAGATGTTGCCCACTTTTTTTTTTACACTTGACTTCTCTTGATGTTAGTAGTGCTGTTGTCATGACAAACTGTAGCAGATGTAGAATTGTCTTTCTCTCTGTCGATCAGGTATCTGGCACTGCTACTGGGAGTACAGTTTTCTGAGCGGGAAGCCGGGAGCTAACGTCACGATCTCTGACATCGGCTTTCACACAGACTTCAGCGTTTACCTTCATCTCAGCCAGACGTGGCTCGTCTTCAGTACGTTGTCTGCCACCGCACCTTTACTTTATGATTCTGTGACATTATGTGAGGATCACGTGCCAAAATACATGTCAGTTGGTTGCTTCCACTCCACGAATGTAAAGCATTGGTTCTTCTATCAGCAATTAATCTCCAAATCCAAATGACTGTCCCACTTTCCAGTAGCCCAGTTAGAAAAGATATATAGTCTGTGTGCTATTGAGCAAATGGTATTATTAAACTATAATTTTTTACTAATTCAGGTAAAAACTTATTAACTCTATAAATTCTGAATTGAAGAACATACCAAATTGGTTGTGTTCCCCTTGCTAATTATAATGACTATATTATAATTGCATAAGTTATGGTATAATATTTAACTTTTGCTTTGTAGTGATCGCTCTGGCAGTGATTGAGGCCATCGTTGTGATTATGCTGATATTTCTGAGGACGAGGCTGCGGATCGCTGTTGCACTGCTAAAGGAGGGCAGCAAGTAAGTTTGGCTCACTCCTTATAATGAGTGTACTGAGTTTAACTCTTTTTTCATGCATGTAATAATGGATCTTTGCTGTTTCCAGGGCGATTGGCTACATCATGTCCACTCTCTTCTACCCTATCATCACTTTTTTCCTTCTGGCCATCTGCATCGCGTACTGGGCCGTTACAGCAGTGTATCCTTCTGACTGAGACACGAGTGAACTGTTTTATCTGAAGGAGTAAAGGAGTTCTGCTACTTTAATGTTGCTTTTATGATGCTTTGACCTGTAAAAGCTCAGTGAATCATAAACTGAACTGAAGTTGTGATAGTTGTGTGTAGGAAGTTTCCCTTTGTGTTTCCCTTAACTCATCTGCCCTCAGCTTCTTGTCATCATCTGGTCATGCCGTCTATAAGGTTGCACCCGCTGACGATAAATGCATGTATGCCAACCTCACGTGCAGTCCAAAGGTTAGCCCCACACTGTCCTACACACTGAAGATCATTTACTGAACAAAATCTTTTCCTGTCTGGGTGTTTGTTGTGTCACTGATTCTGTGTTCAATTTTGATGAAACTGAGCATTCAATTCATTTTAGTTTGTAATATATATATTTAAAAGGTGCTTTTTGTCCAGACGACATTTTGGATCATCTCTATTAACACCTATCTGCATATGAATGCAGATGAATTAGAAAGCTGATTGATGATGCATATCGGTATCAATGTTGTGTTCCGACTGTTTTGCTGTTTATCTGTGAGTAACCAAAGCCTGCTCACGTGATCACAAACTAGAAATGGAAACCAGAGGGATTCTGGTTCCAAAATCATATCCATCACCTACAGATTCTAAATATTCACATACAGAATCAGTTTATAGAAATGAATGGTAAGGTATATGTGTCACTGCATCATCATCCCACAACACATCAAGTTTAACGCTCTTGCTTTTCTTTCAGACCTTCGATCAGACCAACATCACCAAAGTGTGCCCCGGGTCACAGTGCATGTTCGCCTTCTATGGTGGGGAGAGCGTGTACCACCGCTACATCTTAGTCCTCCATCTGTGCAACCTGTTTGTTTTCCTCTGGCTCGTCAACTTTACCATCGCCCTGGGTCAGTGCACCCTGGCTGGAGCCTTCGCTTCCTATTACTGGGCCCTGAAGAAGCCAAATGACATCCCTGCCTGCCCCCTCTACTCCTCATTTAGCAGAGCCATACGGTACAGAGCAGATGTTGTACTTTACAATGTGCCAGATTTACATTTATGTTTTGTTTAGTATTATGATTATTATTACTATTGCTTGTATTCTAAAAAAAAATCAAGTTGAGTTAAATACACTCTCCTCCAAATGTTCCCATCTACATTATTCCTTCTCGTGTCACAGTTATCACACAGGTTCCCTCGCTTTTGGTTCCCTGATCGTTGCCGTGGTGCAGATGATCCGAGTGGTCCTCGAGTATCTGGATCACAAACTGAAAGGTATGTCGTGGCTCTTGAAGGCACTGATATTCCCACTCGTACACAATGTAATGGGTATTTTTAGAGCAATGTTGGTGATTGATGATGATTTTCCCAGGTTCTCAAAATGCCTGCGCTCGTTACCTGCTCTGCTGCCTCAAATGCTGCTTCTGGTGCCTGGAACATTTCATAAAGTTTATAAACAGAAACGCGTACATTATGGTGAGTTGTGGAGCATCTGCTTGGCCAGTAGTTTGCACTGATGTGGTGCCTGTATCATTTAGCAGTTCAGTTTTTAATTTGCTTGGCTCGTACCTCAGTGCCTAATTACCCTTGACTAAGCCCTGTCTCCCTGTGTTTTTTTTCCCTAACAGATGGCAATATATGGAAAGAACTTCTGCACCTCGTCCAAGGACGCTTTCTTCCTTCTGATGAGGAATGTTATTCGGTTAGAGCTTTTGTTATATCTCTGTCAGCTCCACAAATGGTGCTGATGATTTAAGGCTGAGGTATTTTCCAGAGGTTTTCCAGAGGGGCTGGATGTGAGAGCGCACATGAACATTTTCCACAACGTTTCCTGCCAGCCCCCATGTAAAATATGATAGTGAATCCACATGAGAATACAGCTGGAAAATGTCCAGACAATTCATAGCGACCGAGGGATCGTTTCGAAGACTTGGCAGACACAAAACCAAAACAAACACAAAAAGAAAACAAATATCTCGGGATGAAAATAAGGAGCCTTACATGTAAAACATGCTGAAGAAGTCAACCTAGAAATATAACAAGATTCAAAAGCTTTTGGTGATAGCCACCAAAATGTTAAGAACATTTTCCTCCTGATATGTTCTTCAATAGAAACCCAATCTCAGACCCAATTTTCAGGATATTTTAGTTAAGATGCCAAAATAACAAATACAACTTTGGTGAGCCATATAAAATGGTTCAGAATCTAGTGTTGGTGACACTATTAAGAAATGTGTTTTTAAAGCAGTTGCACATTCTTCCTAATTCACCTAATTCTCCAATTTGCACTTCCCCTGACCTTGACTGTGTCTCTCCTCCTCTCCGGTTCTCCTCTCTCTCCTCTGCAGGGTGGCTGTCCTGGATAAGGTGACAGACTTCTTGCTCTTCTTGGGAAAACTGCTTATTACAGGAGGTGTTGGTGAGTTTCTTGTCACCTGCAGTTGAAGGCATATAAACAGTGACACGGATGGAAAAACTGCAGAAGAGACAGGATGTGATATCTCTGAATAATAAGGGGATGATAAATCATCTCACTCCCAGTTGTTTTTACGATACATGTTCAACATTTCCACTCAGTTTGTGTCACTGAAGTTGAAGTTTATTGTAGAATTTGTTGCCTGACTTATATTAAGTTTTAGAAGGTTTTAATTTCAGTCAACAAGATATTATTTACATATTATTCAAACTTAATTTGCGTAGTTACCCTCACAAAGCCCTGCATCATTATTGTTTTTATTCAATACACTACATAACCCTGTACAGTATCAGGCTGTGCCTTGTCCTCAGGTTTTCATACTTGATTTCTTTCAAAATCTCTATGTTCTTACAGTATACGTATTTATATATATATACACACACAGTATATCTGCTTGTTATTTAGTAGTTTTATCATGTTTTCCAGGTGTTCTCGCATTTTTCTTCTTCACACATAAGATACCAGCTATTCAAGAAGAGGTGCCATCCCTAAATTACTACTGGGTTCCTGTTCTGGTAAGAAATGAAAATATGTAGTATTTAATAATTAATTGTTTCCAACTATAAAAATGCCTGTGCTGTCACTTGTCACCAAGCTTACATTAGGCAGCTTGATTAAAACCCTATGCATAAAAAGTAGAAAATAATAATTACAAAATTTGTACACCTCCCCTCACACATGGTTGCCCCCTGTGACCAAAGGTATAAATACAGGAAGTGTCGAGACACCCCGTTCTTTTGTTCCTGCAGCACATGATGGGAAAGGGTATCAGAGAAATTCAGATAAACTAATGGAAAACTGAACCAATAAACAGCAACGAAATTAAACTATTCTTGTCTGTTTTGATTAAATTATGATGGTATGTGAATTGTAACTGAACATTATGCAAAACACATACAAACCCAGGAGAGTGTGTTTAGCTGCTGATTCAAACAAACAATTATAAGGTTTGTTTTAATTAATGGGTTATGGGTTCTGAAAAGGGGGGACAAACAAAGGTCTCATCCATTTTATAACATTGAGCAATTGTGCTGTGTATTTAGAAAAATTAGTCTTCTGACTTTGACTGTTCGCTGTGCATACAAAGGATTTCATCCAGACGCCATCAGTCAAGCTGTCAGCTGTTTTCTCATCTTATAATCTTAACATTTGTCAAGTTCACACCAAAATATCATATTTCACTTGTGGAAAGTTGTTAAATCAGTTTTAACAGCGTTGAACACACTAATTAGTTTTGTCGATGGATTTATGACTCAGTGGATTTTATTCTTTCTCGTGCTCTTGTGTTGGGGTGAATGCAGATTTTTCTTGACTAATAACAAAACAGAAATGTAAGACAGATACTGACAGTATGTTGCTCACTGACCTTGAACTGTTGATTCTTTCAGACGGTGATATTTGGATCCTACATGATTGCACATGGCTTTTTTAATGTCTACGCCATGTGCGTGGACACATTGTTCCTGTGCTTTTGTAAGTATACCCATTAATCAGTACATGACATGACACAGTGTGAGGATAAAGACTGCTTGTACTGTTTGGGTGGTTTAAAGATGAAATGTCCAGTCTCTAAGCTGAATATAGTAATTTCCCTCTTTAGCTCTGGCTGTAAATCTTAACTGATTCCTACTGTCTCACAGATTCTCTTCTCTGTAATTCCTGCATGTCTGTGTTTATCTATCTTTACTAAGCCTTTGCCTTCTCTCTCCTCCTGTCATTCTGTCTGCTTTTCCTGCTCCTCCTTTCCTGTGCTGGGACCTGGTCTCAGGTGAAGACCTGGAGAGGAACGATGGTTCTTCCTCCAGGCCCTACTACATGTCTCCTGGCCTGCACAAGATCCTGCGCAAAGGAGAGGAGGGTGCCAAATCCCGCACTGCCTCCTGAGCGACGTGCAGCCACGTCACTAATCCGCTGAGTCTCTCACTCACTTCTCCATATCTACTTTATGCGTCTGGATGTCTGAGAGCAAGTATTTGTAGGGCTAAACATTAACTGGATGCATCCCTGATGACCTGGACATGAAAAGACATGATTTTACTTCAGTCCCTCCCAGGAAAAAAGGCACGGGGGACTAGAGAGAGACCTCTGTTCACTTCCTCTCTTGAGCCAACTCAGAAACTTGCCTTTTTTTCTTTCACGCTTTTACTTTTTCTTTTCTGTATTTTCTGCTGACCTCTGCCTTACTGAGAGGGTAATTGTCAACTCGCAGGACGGATGCACAGACTGAAATAAAAGCATTTTTACCCAAACAAACATGAGGACCTTGAAATGTACAGATGCCACTGACGGACTACGGCATATGAAATCACCATTTAAACAAAAACAGAAAAAAGTGGTGGACTTATGGGGCACCCTCTTGTCGCACTTTGGTCTTCTAGTGTAAAATCATGTTTTGTATGCACTTTCACATATGGGAAAAGAACCATGTGATTTATTTCTTCTGCCGAGCATGATTCTTTTGCTGGCTGTTGATGTTTACCATTGGTTTTATAGGTTTCTCTGATTCCCTGTATTTATACTAACACAACACACACAAATCCCAAAAATGGTGTGTATACTGCACTTGGAAAAACAGGTTTCTCTTTTTTTTCTCTTCTTGTCTTACAATCATTTCAAAGTTTCCATCATGCTCATAGATGTACTGTAAACCAGACAGAGACTTTGTGGGAGGTCAAGACTTCAAATGATATTTTATGGTCTTAGCTTAAAATTGGAACTGAACCTGACAGATTTCAGGAAAACTACTGAATGCAGCCACTAGTTTATGTGCCTAGTTGTGAAGAAAAAAAAAGACAAATGTTCCTCTTACTCTGTGGTTTTAGACCTAACACCAGGAACCTTTTGTGATACTGTTTATAAAAGGATGTCAAAGCCATTTTTGGTAAATTTTTTATTGGATGGTTCAGATATAGTGCTGTTTTAATACTACGTATAATACACGCATCTGTCTGGAGGTTATTCAGTGTTCTTTTTGTACAGGACAATTTTTTTTAGCAATGAAATCCAATGAAAATGTGAATCATTTTTTGGAATAAACATAAATGGTTGAAGGTTTCGTCCAGTGCATTTTCCAGAACCTTGATTTTAGTTTTAATTTTAACTATGTGTTTTTAACATATTGCTGCTGCTGCCTCATAGTGTGGGACCTGGAGGTGAATGACGGCTCTGCTGCTCGGCCCTTCTACATGAACAAATCTTTGAAGAGCATCCTGAACAAGAAGAATGTCAGGAAATAGAAACAAGAAGAGAGGTGAGGGAAGGAGGAAGGAGAAGGACTGGAGGTCATATACCAGAGCATGGGACATGCCTGTTTGGTAATAAGCATTTTTACCAAATATATTTTAAGTTTGCATAAATTTCACTTGTTCATTATAATGGACAAAGTGTAGTTATGCTACTTTCAAAATTTCAGTCACCTGCACAATCATAATTTATGGATTGGATAGGTCGTCTGTAGCTCACTCCAGGAATCTTTGTATTGATGGTGTACAAAGTTTTTTAAATGTTAATAACTAAAATGTGGTTTGTGGCATAATTCTTACAGTCATTTAAGTCGATACACAGCCACAGTCACGGTGCATAGTAAGTTCCTATTGGAACAAGTAATGTCTTTGTTTATTGAGGTTGTGGTTGAACCTCAGCTCTTTGTTCTTGATCTCTTGTAATTACCAGTTTTCACCACACGGTGGTGCCAGTTATCACCAGACCTCACTTTTTATTCCATGAAATGGTCTATTGTAAACTCATCTGTGGGTTGATATCGCAGTTTCTGACCTAAAATGTCTCACATTGAGAAAAAACGTCCACTGTTTTCATATTCAACTGTCAAGGATGGTATAGAAGTTCAGTTTTTAATTCCTATGTGCATTTATTGTCTAATTGCATATTGCAGATACATGTTTTTTATACTCACAGATGTCTTTCCTCAAAGAACTCTTTTAAAGGGACAGTCAATTGCCAACTGTGGAGGTTTTTGTCTTTTCCAGATATTTGTAGTAAAAATTAAAGGTGAAGTGGCAAGCAGCATTACTGCTTGCCACTAAACAAAAAACTTCCCTCTGAAAGTTAAAACCAACCCAGAGCATACCACCCTCTCCTGGAAACAGGCAGGTGGAAGTTAACTGTTAGATCCAACTTTAAAATGCCTGTGCTGGCAGCTTGATTAAAACCCTATGCACAAAAAATGGCAAATAGCTGCTTAGAGAAGCAGCTCAGTCAGCATAACTCAAATCCGGAAAGAGCAATGTTATAGGCCACGCTCACTTGCACCAATCAAAATGGCACTTCAGATTTTGTTTAATTCTGGCCTCCAGACCATGCACAGCTAATTTAGTTTGATTTTATTGACTTGGTTTTGAGGTACATATATTTGTCATTTGTGGTGCCCCCTTTTGGAGCCAAGATTGGCTGAGCCCCTCTCTTTGCAGAGATGATGGCAGACATGTTTTGTGACCGATACTGCTCATTTCTAATAGAAACGTGCATCTCAGGCCCCAAAGGCTTGATCTTAGTGTTTGCATTACACTAAGACTTAACCTTTTGACAGATTTGAAATAAAAACTGCAGGTCCTAACCCAACCACCAGCCGATTTACCAAATTCCACAAAAACTGCAGTTATCCCTGCAGACATGAACGGGCAGACAGACACCACTGATTACAATTACACCAGACTGCTACCACAGACCACATAACGCGGCTGTGAAAATCATAGGCTTGTTCTCAGACGCCTCTAGTGTGTGTCCAAGCAGCACAAAAACACAGAACCTGAACCCCTCACACGTTCTGTTTCTTATCTTTTCAACCTATGGGCAAATCTGTGTGCGACTCAGAGGGCCATACATGAATTAAGTAGCTGCTCTTAAAGAGATACTCTCCATAAATGTATCTCATTAGTTTTAAAGTTGCTTCCTATTGGTTGAAATGTTTCTTTGTCTCCTCTTATTAAAGGTTCAACGTGTAGAATTTAGTGACATCTAGTGGTGAAGTTGCGTGTTGCAGCTGAATAGCCCTCCCCTCACCCTCCACTTCCAAACATGAAGGAGAACCTGTAGTAACCTTCAGTTGTCAGAAAAAACCTTTTGTATGTCCAGTCTGGGCTACTTTAAAAATCATGGTGGCCTCCATAGAGAGGACCTGCTCCAGATGTAAATACACTAGTGAAAACATCACCAGGATTATCTTATATTAGAT
This sequence comes from Verasper variegatus, assembly GCA_026259375.1. Taxonomy (NCBI): domain Eukaryota; kingdom Metazoa; phylum Chordata; class Actinopteri; order Pleuronectiformes; family Pleuronectidae; genus Verasper; species Verasper variegatus. Next base: position 11,022,659 of record CM048046.1, on the reverse strand, counting down.
TTTTGACAATAGATCCATTTCACCTAAATCTTACACACTGAACCTTAAAGCCAAAAGTGAAACTGATCCTGCCTTGTATTCTCCATTAGCATTTTAGTCAAACAGCATAATTTATTAATCAAGCTCATTTAATAGGTTTAAAAAAAACTTACTGTAATCATTGCATTGGTTGCTCCTTGAAATATATGCTCATGTCCGGATTCAGTTTCTAAGCATATATGCTTTTGTGACACAGCTGATGGTGAAGATCGGAATAAGATTTTATTATTATTATTATAATATTTAACTATTTGGGGGATTCCAGCATCCCTCTGTATGGCAGTGAGCTCTAGGTCTGAGATGTGACCCCTGTTTGTGAGTCTTTATCCTGTCAGGCCTGAGCACCTGCCCTCATGGTGCCTCCGAGTGACAGCACCGCCATACGTGCACACCCTCAGGCCCCGTTTGTGCCGAACACGCTGAAACACGTACAACGTTAACCATTCAGTGAAAGCACAACAACTCTGCTCGTGTAACTGAAAGCAGGGAAACGATGCATGTAATGCTCAGTTTTGCATTAGACACATAACATGTCATTATTCCTTTCATACATACTGGATAACGACTTTCATACCAGATGAATTAACGAACTGTTTGTGTGTTTCCTTCCCACGAAGGTGAATACCTAAGATCTGATAAGTGAAGTAAAAACTGTTTTTATATGCTTCCCCCTCCCTCCCATGTCTGGAAATTAGATTCTTTGGTCAACCACAGTCAACAAGTACACACAAGTAAAATGTCTCTCTTTGTTAGAATGGGCGTCAGTTTTCTTACTGCAAACTCTTAAAAGATGCAGCTCTCTAACCTGTTGATCAACTAAAAGATGAACTGTTTTATTTATTATGACCTCTGTTGTGTATTTATTTATACAGTGAAAGGTGCGATTCTTTTTTTTTTTTAAGAATATTTTGCATGTGGCCATATTCATCATGATATATATCTGCTTTTGTTACTTGTGTTTTTATCAATAAACTGTTTTTCTACTTAACCTCTTAATTCTTCATTCGCTCAATGAGCTGCTTGTGTGTCAAATGTGTTTCCAGTCAACCACTCATCTCACAGGTTTGGGAAATTAGACATTTATTCTCAAAACAGACTTCACATACAATAAATAAATTAAATTGCAATATTTAAAACACTGCTAAACAAACAATTTCAAGTTCATCTTGGTAATGAGTTGACATTTGTGATCCGGTGGCTTTCACTTATGAGTAGCACAGTTAAACTATGTCATCAACTACACAAACAGATATGAATCCATAATGCCATGTGCCATAGTCCCATGAGGTACACTGAAACCTTCCCATCTCCATATTGTATATATACACATTAAAACGGTGGAGTACACTCGCCCATGATGATGCACAGCAGTGACTGAAGTGTTTTTATTGAATATAAAAATGAGATGGGCTGCTGGTAGTTTCATAAAAGAGGGCTTCATGACCCTGAAAATGAAATAATATTTACCATAGAGGTTTGAATACTGCGGCTGCTAATGACGAATGATCGCTGGTGGAGTGTGTGTGTGTGTGTGTGTGTGTGTGTGTGTGTGTGTGTGTGTGTGTGTGTGTGTGTGTGTGTGTGTGTGTGTGTGTGTGTGTGTGTGTGTGTGTGTGTCAGTGTCAGCTGCTCAGGCGTGCGACACAGGCAGGGAGGTCATGGCATGGGCTGGCAGCAGCGGCTGAAACATGGATGGAGGGGGGTGTACTGTGGGCACACAGAGCACCAGAGTCATTACAGTGATTCACACATTTACTCATGAATCAACTCACACTTTGATTTGGAAAACGTTCTTATATTTAAACCTTCTTTAATCTTTGGTAAATATTCATATAGATCATCCTCAACAATGTGAAAATCCAGATTATTTGAATGGTTCTCCATTAATATCGACGACTTTCAATGAAGAAGCAAAGTATGAAATGTTATATTTCTAAAACATTGCTTCATTAGAAATTAATACAAGAACTTAAGAAGAAATGTACCATTGAAAGACTGCTATCAAAACTATGTTGATAACCATATCATTTTTAATACATTTATCCTCCCAAGTATGATTATGGGCAAGTAAAATATTTCAGAAAAACCCTCCATGAGGCCCTCTGTATCTTTTTTTATACAATATAAGTTAGTTTATATGCAGATGAATTGATGAAACATCTGAATATAAACTAATTTGTATTTTTCTCACTTTTTCTGAGCGATAAATTGGGAGGAATGAGCAACCTTTCTTAGTGCCCCTTGTTAGTTTGAATCCTTGCGATAACATTCTATTTAAATAAACCAGTGATATTTATCATAGTGAATATTGTTCAGATTATTCCAACAGCTGTAATCTTAAAAAGATTTATCAAGACATTTTGAGTCAGTGTTGAGTCTAATTTCTTGGTAGCAATTAATCATTGGAACATATGTCACAGGATAAATTTGCTCTTCAGATAATTCATATGTCAAATGTAAGTTGTCACAATGTAAGACATCCATTTAACCTGCGCTTCTTTTGTTCAATTTCCTTCGTATAACACACATAACATTTCTTCTGTGATAAATTGCGCACATGTGTTGGTTTTCTATCATTTACATGTAGAAAAGAAACGTAATAATCAAAACGTGAAAATAGTCATTCCTCTATTTATTGTAGTAATCCCTGTAAACATGATCAATTGTCTTCTGACACAAGGTTGTAACGTTTCGCTGAATGCAGAAAGAAATCTATGAAAATCCCTCGTGTAAAAAATCATAAAAAGTCTGGTTCTCACTGTCTATGAAGGAGTGTAGTGCAGAGAGCATTGACCCCTCGGGGCCTCCGTAGACTGTGTACTGCAGCTCCTCGGGCGTTGGGGTGGGCTGCGACAGGCGGCTGGGCTGCAGTGAGGTCATGGGGGTGCTGGAGGTGTGGTTGGGGCTCACGTGCTTCTTGTGGCGAGCTCGGCAGTTCTGGAACCAGACCTGAGTTAACGGGACAAACAGCCTTTGAAAGGAACATGCAATGAAAGAGCACTGTCCAAAAAAATATCAATAGTTATTGCAGTTTTTAAGGCAAAAACACAAAGCTCTAATTTTCTATTTGAATGGAGGTACAGAGTCATATTTCCTGGTGAGTGTAACGATTATTATGTTTTTATGGCCCTGTGATTTTTATTATTCTTACAACTCAGTGTTCCCAGTCCATGTTCATTCAGTGGTGCCTTTATTATTCAAGTATCCCAAGTTTGACTTTGTCCTATATGTGTCATTATCAACCTAGTGTGCTTGACGTTAGCAGTGGAAAGGTTTAGTTTTAATCTCACAACCATTCAAGTCTGTGACTAAAACCAGCGCTCAGGACATTTAGATAACACAGTATATTTAACTATACATTAATGTTTATTGCTTTCAACACACTTCTTGTTTGTTGTTGAATTATACACAACTTATTTAAGAGTGGCTTTAATAGAAGATATAATTTGTTGGTGTCTGTGTAAAAGTATTTCTCTCTGTAGGCGTCCTGGATCTTATCCTTACTGTGCGCTTTGCCAGCGTACTGCACTGGAGGATTATTTTTGAGATACTATAATTTAGTATTTAGAGTATTTTGCATACTATGGTACATTGTATTTATATACAGAAAAATACTTTACTTTGTACTCCATTTAGTTATTACATACTTTGTTGATTGATATTTGAAATCCAGTCAAAATTATCAGCTAATATGATACAATACATGCTTATAAATTAACTTCTAAAAATAAAATTGGGCAAATACACCTCGTTAGTGGGTTGTGAGTTATCTCTTGCCTCTCTCTCAGTGGGTGTATGGAGTTATATGAAGCTGTGTATTTCTCTCATGCACTGGTCCCTCACTGACCTGTATGACTCTTCGACTGAGGCCCGTCTGCTCTGCCAGCTTCTGCAGCGTTTGTGCGTCTGGGTTGTTGTCCTGAGCAAACTGGGCCTGCATCACCTGCATGTACAGGTAAAAGAAAATCTGTTCAGTCATCAGAAGATTTCCTTTGTTGTCCTGTGAGGATTTAAAAGACTATCTGCAGAACCCTGCTGTGAGGTGAGCTGACCAGGTTTTTACTGCGTCAAATTCATTGCCGTCAACAAAACGTCTTTTTGGATAATGTAGGTATTAAAAATAAGAATCAATATGTTTAGGAAAAATTGATTATGAATCATCAATCAATCCAATTTTATTGGTATAGCCCATATTCACAAATCACAATTTGTCTCATTGGGCTTAACAGGGTGTGACATCGTCTGTTCTTAACCCTCAACAATAGATGAACACATCAACAAAATTACAATATTTACAACACTGATTCGAAAAAACTGTTTTTTATCGTAATGGAAGGTGTTAATGTTGAAAGTGTTTATGCATAAGAAAATGGCAATTGGAAATAAAGAGTCATTGCCAGTAATGGAAGAATATGTGAGTAGACGTATTGTATATCACACAGTCATAGTCATGATCATGATCCACAGAAATGACCATGTAACAGAAAATGAGTAAAATCATATTATTAGGAAACCAGCATCCCTGTCACCTGCATAACATCTGTTTCAAATGTGTCACTAAACTCACTAAAACTCAACAATTGATTTTAATTTTCTTCACGTCTAACAATGAAAATCAAAGGTAAATCCATCTGAGCTTGTTTCACTCAGCCTGCCCTAATTCTTAATTCCATAGGTTTGTGTTCTAGTATAATTTTAGAGGCAGAGGCCACTGGTCCAATATCTTTGCATTTCAAATTCCCTTCTCCCACAAGATAAATATTTTCCAAGCAGAATTTGGTTCCTTGCAGATCAAGCCAGACCATTGTGGGAATTATCTGATATAAACAGCTGTTTGTTTTAACACTGGCCTTTTTTCTTATTACATATTTAGGATTAAAGTAAATGATGAGTTTCACTATTTGCCTTTCTACCCTCCACATATTTCACCCTGTATTTATCCCATTTTTGACGCAGTAGTCTGTGTAATTTGCGATGATGGGGATTAACCTGCAGCTGGTCGGCAGTGAAGCTGGTCCGAGCTCTCTTGGAGGGTTTGGGCTGGTTAATCTCCTGCTCGGTGGGAACAGCCCCCTCCATGTTAACACTGCTTCCTGCAACAAAGAGCAATTCCTCATATGTAAACCCCCTGGTGTTATATCACATTGTATCAGAAACACAACAGATGATATACAGTGTACCATTTTAAAATGCACTGCACATTTTAAACATTGAAATTAAAAAAGCAAAAACAGCAAAAGAATATTATTAGTAACATGCATGCTCTTTTTTAAATAATAAGTAGTATTTATTGTTTGACTCTTAGTGGGGTATGTACCCTGTTGCCTCCAAGTTCCCATTAAATTCAACTATAACCTGCATTCACATGTTGTATAGTGAAGTGAGGTACGGATGATTATCAGTGTGCCTTGTCCTTTGAAATAGATAAACACAAACCACACTTCTGCTGAAATACATATTTATATATTTTGTACTTTGTGGTAATTTAAACACAATTTAATAAACATATTAAAATCAAACAATTTCTTTTTTTTTAAAGGGAATATGTGAATATTTGGCTTGAAATTTAAATTGTTATTCTCAGGACATTTCATGGATGTTTTGTTTTGTAGGTATTCAGGTTGTTTTCCATTCTTTTGACCCAACTATAGATTATTATTATAGATAATGAAGGCAAACCGCTTATTTCACCTTTCTTTCAGTAGCTTGAAGTGAAGAAAAAAACTATTTCCACATCAATTTGATAATAAAGCAAATATTGTGATTTCTATGTCAAAATGGAACAAAGCTGTGGGAAACACTTGAAGCATTCGTTCATTTAGTGACCCGTTCGTAGGATAGAATAAAACGGTATGATGCTATTTCTGAAAGCAGTGGGTGTGTGCTGGTGCGGGGCTCACGCACCTTTCTCCACGGCCCGCTTGAGGTTGTCCAGCATGCAGTCGTAGTGCACCCTGCAGAGCACCTTCTCCTCCACCAGGGCGAACTCCTCCCCGGTGGACAGCTGCCTCTTGCAGGAGAAGCAGGCGAAGCAGGCCAGGTGGTACACGTTCCCCTTGGCCCGGCGGACCCAGTCTGTGGAGTGGATGTTCCTGCCGCAGCACGCACACCAGCTCCCGTACCTCCTGCGGGTGGAGGTCAGGGTGAGCACGTCACGCACCCACATCCAGCACATCCATACCTGCGCGCTTCTAACGCATCACTGTGAAGGCTTCTCTGCGTTTTAAAGGGTTTGAACTCACCTCCTCTTTCTTTTTGACTGATTAGTTTTAGGCCCAAAATGAAATGATTTAGCTTTTACCACGACAGAAAAACCCTCAGACATGTAGCTGACTATGTTGATTGCAATAGGTCCTTTTAAATTAAATAAATCAGAGCCTACGATCAAAGTGTGCCCCTTAAACAATGCTTGACCTAGTTTATCCAATATTAATAAAGTAATTAGCTGCGGATCCATTTATTTATTTATTGATATTTATCCGTCGATCTGTGTTTTAATTGTGATTCATGATGGAGACAGAAAATGCGGCGAGTATTTTTTGTTAAGGGCAAAACCGCTTTGGTTTGGATTGATTATTGAAGGATTTATTGGCCAGTAAATAATTCACATTTAAATACATACCTATCACTAGAAGCAAAAGCAGTGACAGATGTCAAACCCTGTCGCCATACTAGCTATTATTACTAGAATCCTTACTTTTATTAGTCATTATTATTTATTTATTTACTGAATTCTTTTGTGTTTCTGACTTTCGTTTCAGTAGCTCTGATTTTTCGTTAGCATGTTGCATTAGCACGAATAAAACAAAATCGCTGCACATACCGAAAGTAATCCACTTTACAGAAAACCTCCTTCTCTTTGATGTAACAGCTGCTGTGGCTGCCAAGTGAAGTCTGGCACACGCTGCACGACAGGCAGCGCACATGCCAGCACAGGTCGTTCACCTGAAGCAGAGACAGAGGATAAATTATGTAAAGTCACTCAGGGTTGGAGACGAGAGGCCTGACTGATGCGTTGAGTCTTCGAAACCACAGAAATGCAGCACGCGAAGGAGAAAAACCAAAAAACACCGCCCGATCCAAAGCTGAATGGAAGACATGGGGGAGAAGTGAAACGACTCGGCGGTGTTTTGAATTCCTTCTTTACCTTTAATAAATATTTATCCACGATTTCCTCGTTGCAGCTCGCACACACGGTTCTGCCCAGCAGAGGCGCGGAGGCCATCGCCTGCAGCGACGACGCGTCTTCATCCAAAACTTCCACCGGCGCGCCCTGGAGGGATCAGACCTGCGGTTAGAAAACTAGGCACGGGGACGCATCCATCCCGCACCGATAAGACACACCGAGCAGGGCTGTAACGACTGTGAAATAGCTGAGCTGTCACCTGCCAACCCCATCAGCCATAAGGATGACGCGTAAACAATAAATTCAGAATAAAAACCGAACTCTCTGGCTCTTAACTTGGCTCAACTTCTCTTGCGCTGAGGTTTTTATTGCGTCAATATCTTTAAACATGACACTAAAGTCCGTTCACATCCTACAATTTGCAGCCATTGTTAGTAACAGAATAATATATATATATTTTAAACATTTGATTTTTTTTCTTGCAAATTCCACAAAACCTTTCAGCAAAAAGTGCAGGTTTAAGAGCTGTCTTCCATGTGTTTTTAAAAGTTAATTTGACGAGTCGTTCGTGACATTTATGCCCAATTTTTTTTACCAATTTTCTTTCCTCAATAACAATAATTTAAAGATTCATCCCGGGAATTGGCCTCTGTTTCATTCCCAGCCAGTTTCTGGAGATAAAGAAAGTTTCGTCCTCAGCGCTCGCTTCCTACCATGATGTCCCTCCTGTCCTCAGAGCATCTGCCCAGCAGGTCCTCGTCTCCCTTGCAGTCCTCACACATGACGCACTGACTGTGGTGGTCGCTCCGTCACACCGCAGCTGCATTAAATGCCCCCCCGAGGCCCCTTCCCCATAAATATCATCACGCCTGTCGCCTTTTCACCATGACAACGCCGCCGATTAACCGAAGTGACATTTTTTAAGAGATGAGGGATAGTCATCACTTAAAAAAACAGACAACACTTGAACTAATACCCACAGCACTAATCCTTATGTGCATTATGTGCTTGAGATCTGCAATGTGGATGCGTGCGCACATGCCACGCAGAGACCACCCCACGCGCACCAATTACGCACGTCAATCAAAAGAAGCGGGTCTCCGAGGGGAAAAGGGGGACTGATTTATTTAATAACAGTAATTAAAAAAGGCTAAGTTCACCACAAACGTCTGCCCAGGGTAACCAAAAGGTGAAGAGGTCTCATTAACTACTTGAGTTTTAATTGCAGACTTTCAGGGAGGGATAATCTCCCCCCACGTCTCAGGCGAACGTGAAAATAGTGAGCTGTCAGCCGCCACACTCTCGTTTAATTGGCAAAGCAAGTTCGACCAATATCTGATCTCCCGTCTACCGACTCGCGCGCGCCTCAAAGAAACAACTTCACGCGTCTGTGCTGTTTTCATGCCCTCCATCACTCACCTCATCGCTGTGTCCCACCACGCAACACTCCACCTGCACCTCACTTTTCCAGCGCATGTCTGAGTCCCGGAGCAGAGAGAGAGGAGAGAGCGCAGGAGCTGCAGGGTTTCACAGTAAAAGCCTGCCTCAGTGTGTGTGTATGTGTGCGCGCGCGTGTGTGTGAGCTGTGTTAGAGGGCGGATCATAATTCATATTTTGCTCTCCTCTGTGGCCGCGCCTACCATAACACTGCTGTGTGGTATTTCATGTGAGATCTGAGAGGGGAAAACAAAAGATGTTCTTACAAATCATGCAACTACTTACATATATCTAATGAACAGATTGAAATACATAACAGAAGCTTTAAAAATAACCTCAGCCAGCGGGATATTTAGTTGTATTTAAGTATTTTTTATGAATAGCAATAACAGCAGTGTGTGATTTGGGTAAATGTTAAACCTTCAGGGCAGAAGTGTCCAGTGGCTGTGACTGGTTCAAGGGATTTTATTTCCTCGTTTAGTCTGAACTGGTTAAATTTTAGAGGCATGAAGAGATAAAAAAAAATAATAATCTTGAAATAAAAATATAAGTAAATATAAATTATATAAATATCAGTAACATGCTCTTCAAGTAATTTTTTATTTATCGTTTGACTCTTAGTGGGGGTCTATAGGGCAATAATTTGAGCTCCGACTGATACCCACCTTCTGCCTTCTGTGCATTGTCTCTGCACCCTGTTGCCTCCAAGTCCCCCTTAAATTCAACCTGCAAATTCAACTATAGCCTGCATTTGCATGTTGTGTATTGAAGTGAACGCAAGATGACCAATGTGTATTGTCCTTTTAAATAAATAGACATAAACCAGTTTTTGTGGTAATTAAAACACTGTTTAGGATTAGGCATCACTTGAATAGCACCCTATAAGGTTGCAGGGAATAAAATGAACAATCTCATCTTGGTATGAGCCTTATTTGAGTCCATGAATTCTTATAGTAATCATTTACTGTTAATGTATACTATACTATACATATATAAATATTGTTTTAGACAGATTTCCCACATAATGACTTTAGTTATAAATTTCTATCAGCAACAACATGTAATAATGTTTTCTTTTATTGGCTCAAAATAGCAGGCACCCTATACTCAGTCTGAAAAAGCTGTCTGATATAAGTCTGAGGTCACGATGTGCACACACACTGTGAAACATTACACTTGCAGGAAACCTCCTCTCTCCTGGGCGGTGGTGGGAACAGTACTCAAATCCTTTGCTGAAGAAAAAGAAATACTTCCATGTAAAAAAACTTAAAGTACTTTCAAAGTCCAAAAGTATTGTGTTCTAAAGCCTTAAAGGTAAAAGTACACCTTACACATCACGTTTTACTATATGTACACTTTATTAATGTATTAATATTACTGATGTATCACTGAACATGTAATCAACATTTTAATGTCATCACTTTTGTTTGCATACAGCTTCAATCTGACACAACATTTTTTAAATGGAGGTTATGTAAAGAACCAGTGATGAAGTGGTGAACTTGAGCTTTATTGACTTGCAGCCAATGAAATGGTCTGTATTTATATTAATATGTATATATACAGTATATATTCTAGTCTTGATATAAATACAGTTTTTGCCATTCACCCACACATTCATACAGTGCAGCTATGGGCAGCAGCTTGTTCTATGAGTGCCAGGGGCAATTTTGTGTTTAGTATCTTGGCTAATTATACTTTGGTATATGGGGAAGACTGGGATCGAACCGCCGACACTCTAGTGAGAGGAAAACCTGCTTTACTCCCTGAGCCTGGCCCTCATTAGAACAGTTTACCACACAAACCTGAATATAAAACATAAACCATAATAAAAACATTTGTTAAAGTAAAACACCCCAAATCATCTCATATTGTGGGTGTTTTGTGCTTGTGTAACATTAAACCTGGAGTAATTCATCATCTGTGGTAAAAACAAGATCACATCATCAAACACTGATCATCCGATGACTCCTCCTTAATAGTTTGGTGACAGTGGAGACAAAATAATTTCTCACTCTGTTCCACCTGAAGCTGACAAATGGATGTACCTGTCTCTCAGATACATCAGTGTGTCCCTGTGAAATGTAGTAGAATTGTGCAATGGCATAAAGTGAGATGTCAGTACAGCACTTGAGTAAATCTGTTTCTTCCATGGTTTTTGCACCTTGAGCTGCTGTCTCACCGTCTCACTCAGCAGACCACCTGCTTGTTGGATGTGAATCCTGTCAGCTTCCACTCTGCATCCAGGCTGTGACAGGCAGAGACTCTGTTCTGTTCTGTGGTGATTCAGAAGGATTACAAGGACCAGATGACAGGAGTTCCATAAACAAACTGCTTGGTCCACTTAAAGAAGAAAATCTGTATTTTATTTTTTTATTTTATTCTTTCACCAACTCGTTCAACCTAGGCGATCTGGCAATCCCACCCATCACCATAACCCCACACACACACTGCAGAAAGACTATTTTCTGTCCTAAGCTGAGAGATAACAGTCCGACCTGCACCGGCATGAGTCTGTGTCCGTATCGCACCATCGCAGAGGGATAAAGGAGTTAGCGTGCCTCCATCGAGATGTGTCCTGTTCCACCTGGTGGAGATGAATGCCCTTTATCAGATAACACATCTCTGACACAGCCCACTGCAGCACAGACGTTTCACTGCTGCAGTGTGGGATTCTGTCTGGATATGACCACCAGTGTTCGAAGACTGGCGGGGTCTCTGAACACTGGGGGGGGTGGAGTCCTGAAAAACAGCCCGGCTGTGCTCCCAATGATGATTTCACAAGGAGGAGGTCAGAGGTGAGAGGAGAACTGTGATACCAGGCAGGAAGGCGGTTTGTAATATAATGTAAAAACACACCAACACTGATCTGAAGTCACGAGAGGAACGTGTCGAGAATTTTATCATCAAAAGACAAACAGTTTCTTCCATCTGTGGAGTCTGTGATGTGAGCTCACATGTTGGGAAAGATGTGTATCTGAGTGTGCAACAGTTTGAGCTGCACGGCTGAGTTCCGAAATGTTTTTCTGCTGATGTGGACCAGACAAAAACAAAGTCTCATCTGTCATCACACTAACAGACTTGTTCTACTGCTCTGCTGCTGCTGTGGTGTTTACAGTGTATGAATACTTCCTCGTTACATGCCAGAGCGAGAAAGTAGGTCTGTAATAATGACACCTTCAAAGACAAAGTGGGTTACAGGTTAGAATTAGGTCACACAGCTCCAATAATATCTCTCTTTTTGAAGAGCTGCACTGATGCATGTGCAGAGTTCATAAAGAATTTAAGTGTGAAGACACTTAAGCGTATCTTTAATTTCCCACTTAAGTGTTATTAAGTGTAAAATTTATCAGTAATATTCCCTTTATTGCCATTTATGCACCTTTCATTTTGATTATGGAAAACCCCTTTAAGATATATTAGTCAATATAATAATAATAACAATAACAACAATAATAATAATAAGGAAATACAAATATTGCTCTATATGTCCATTTATGTTAGAACCTGTCTTTTCTAATCAATCAAGTAAATTGTGTTGTTTTGTGGACATGCTGTCTTACTCGTGACATCTAATGGACTTCTGTCTGTCCTGGATGAGGGATTTTTGTTGTTGTTGTTGTTGTTTTTGTTGAAAAGTTTCTTATTTCCCTCACTCTACTTGAGGGTTGAGGGGCAGAGGATGTTGCACCTTGTTAAGCCCTGTGAGGCAAATTGTGATTTGAGACTTTCGGCTATACGAATAAAATCTGAAATTCAATCCAGGCAGTAATGACTTTTTCTATTTTCATGTTGAATGGCTAATATATTGATATGAATTTGAACAGAAATCCCTGTAAGAAATTATGTTTTAATGGGCTCTGTATCTGTGAGTGAAACTGAATTTCTAATGCAGCATTCTGCCTCCACAGAGATTCATGTCATGCATGTTAGCTTGTTAATCAAAGGTCGAACAGGGAGTTTGACTCCTGTAAATCGAATTCATCCCAAACACGAGTAGAACCATTGTGAAGGATAAGTAACTGCACAATTCTAAACATGTCTTTTCCTAATTTATTGTATTTATATCACTTTTATCAAAGGTGTCCAGTTTGTAGAACAATATATATCAAGAGAAAACATCCGTTATTGTGTTCATGTGTATAAATGTTAACATAGCTACACAACTGCTTAAACAAAGATTATGACACAGATAAATGAAACGACACAATCATATTAAAAAAGGGTTTGTTCAGTATCATACAGACAAACAGAAACTCACTCACTATCCCATAAAGCCTCTATCACAATGTCTATATACTTCCAAACCAATATTGAAACTCTTAGTTCTGAGACTATCAAATTATTCCATAATCTTCCATCATCTTTTACATCCTGCACAAGTTTCTTTAAGAATACACAAATACACATAAAAAAAAAATACATTTAAAAGAAAGAATGTGGGAGACTTCTGGGCAGCGATGAGCGTTTGGCCTCCGTCAGCCTCTGAGAGAAAAACCTCCTAATTTGCTATTTCCACTCGGACCTTTGCTTTTCTTTGGGGCTGCAACTGCTCATTTCTTTCATTGAAATCAGCCCGAGTCCGGGGTGGTTTACAATTGACTCAACGAGTTTGGCGTGACCTTTTCTCCTTGCTGCAAATGGGTACTCATTGAAACTGAAGGGGAGAGGTGGGGTGCACGGAGGAGGGATGGTGGGGTGAGAGGCTGGGAGGGAGTGAAGGTGGGTTGCGTTGGCTGGGGGCCGATGGGGCGGGGGGATCGGGTGGAAATCACAGCAGTGGAAATGGCAGTGCGGTGAAAGAGGGGCCTGATTGCATTGGGACGGCATGCGAGAGGGAGCAGCATGCTCAGCCCAATCAGAGCCACATAAGGGAAAGAGTGCTCTTATCAGCTAGTAATGGCCCACTTGACAATCACACAGGCACAAAACTGCTCTATTTAACGCTGATTGCAAAAACTGTCGCCCCACCACCGCCTCCCCTTCCCCACCTCAGAACTGCATGACTCCACCAGAGATCTCCCCACCACCTCCCAGCTTACAGCCAAGACCCTTTCCTGAATGGAATTTATAATCAGCCGTCATCTATTTCTATGCTAATTGTTATTTTAAGACTTTCATTGTGTGTTAAGCGTTTAGTCTGCCTTGATTACTGTGTTTATCGAAGACATATCTGCCTCAGCTCAGCAGCTTTGACAGGAGATGGATGTTTGAACAGGTATCTCTGTGTCTCATCCACCTGCCTGTTCGTTGTAGTTCCCGTCGGACACCTGCTGCAGGTTTCAGGTTCCGTTCATTAGAATATTAACACGGCAGGAAAAAAGAACAGTATTCCAGATTTTAGCTTTGAATCTTGAAATATGCAAAGTTCCAGAGCTTCTCATAATCAACAAAAAAAAAAAACATATCATAACATCAACAATAATAATAATAGTAATAACAATAATAATAATAACCATAATGATGGACTATTCAAGAATTCATATCTTTTTGAATAAGATCAATAATATAGTGCCAGAAATGCAGTGCACAGGTCCACATTTGAAGGTTTTTAATGAAACTCTGCAGCCCTGATTATTAATGACATGCACTGATAATCAGTCTCTGCCTAATAAGAGGCCTAAAGGACACTTTCCATAGGATTTCAAAAAAATGATGTGTCATCTTGATTTGACACAAAAATGAGTAGGATCAACCTGCTGTTACGCTGCTTTTCCCCATTAATACTTCAATCATTTATCACACAGCAATATTAAGGATATTTATCATTTAGTTTGTTCCTGGATAAAGTTTTATATATTTTTTTCCATATATTTTATACTTGACCTTTGTTACTTTATGTGTACAACAGTAAGAATGACTCAGACAGTTATTGATCTCATGTCTAGGAAGACAATGAATGAAGAGGGGGTTTCTGGCATTCTCAGCATTACTACTAGAACATAGAAACATAATAAATAGATATGGATATTGGAAAAAGAAATGTATTTTCTTCTGTCTGATCATCCCTCCTTCACCTTCCCCCTTTCCTTTCTTCAGAGTTGTTCAGCCTTGATGCCTCAAACGTCCACAGGTGTGTGTTGGGTCCTGGTGTGAGACAGACAGACAGAGCGTGCTGCAGAGTGGGTGAGTCCATCATCTAAAACATTTGTTTGTATTTTCACATTAAAAAGCAATTAGACTTTTTCTCCTTTGGGACACTCGGGATTTAACAACTATTTACTCAGGTTGAATCTCGTTTCATTAGTTCAGAGTGAACTGCAACTAATTCTGTCCTCCCTTGTGTTTTGAGTGAAATTACTTTTAAGTTGATTTCAGAGGATGTGTTCAGTTACTGATTGTCATCACTTAAAAGATAAATTCCTACAACATGACAACATATTTATGAAACCTTCCCATGTGGGAGGACCAAAGCCTCAGGGCTGAAACTTCTATTTTTGAATCAAAGGCATAAATCTATCAAAATGTTGCACACAAACACTGCAATTTATTTGATTGTTGCACTTTTCATATTTTATGCTTTCTAATTGAAAGTATTTTTTCAGGAGATTTTTATCTGTGATGTAATCTTTATTGTGCACACATCATTTATGTTGTACAAATATTGACCACTTAAATAAATCTCACTTGTATTTATGAAAACGATCCGCTTTAAGGTCATTTGATTTGTGAACAAGAAAAGTAAGTGTATGTAATTGTGGGAGTGGGCTCTACGTTTTGTACAACTTACCTGTAAATCCCAGATTGGCCCCCAATACATTAAAGGTCAATGTTAAAGGTTAACTTTAAACCCTAGGTTCAATATTGTTCTAAAGCGCTGTGTTTATGTCTTTAAAAAGACACTGACTTCCCATCAGGTACATGTATGAATATATTATGCCTATCTAAGTCGAACACTGAGTAGTGCACAATATGTAACATTTGGAAATTATGATTAGTTCTCCACTTGTATGTCTGTCTGTCTGTTGGTTTACAAAAAAAAAAAAACAGAACAAATCTTTACTCTTCATGTTTTTACCCTCGCAATGTGGAGAGGGAAACATCGCTCCCCACTGGTCAATGCTGATACAGGAAAAAAAACCTCAAACTGGTTCTGAGAATGAGCCAAATTAATGGATTCAAATTCAAAGATGATGACTGACACATTGTGTGAAACCTCAACAGAGCATCAAAGCAACGAGACACTGGAAAGGAATCAACTGTCTGCATTACCACCACACATTATATGTATCATAAATACAATCATAATACAATCATATTACGGTGTTAACATGGCTCCAGGTAGTTTGACATAAGAGGAGGCTTGTGTAGTGTCCTAGATGTAAAAAAATATGTGGTTAAATTGTTGCCCACAAGAGGGCAACAGAGGACCTGCAGCCTCGACTCAAGCTGTAAATGTGGGTTGTGAGGAGGAGGAGGAGGAGGAGGAGGAGGAAGCACAGACTGTACAGGGAGGAAACTGAGGGTAAAACCTCTTCATCACGGATACTTTGATTGCACTGGATGAACCAAGACTCACATCGTTTATATATGTATAAAATCAGTAGAGAGATCCGTGATGTGATTGTAGCCTGTGAAGGTAAACAAATAATGTTTAGAAAATGTTTCTAGCAAATGTGTTATTCTAAGATCAATATATATATTTATAAATTAAATGTGCACAGCTTTCTGACATCAGAATTCGTTTGGAAGCCAATTGTGGTCCAATATGAAACATATACAAGTGTGAGCTTAAAACTTTGAGCTTCAAAGTCACAAACAATGACATCTTGTGTCCATTATTCTAAATGTGTCATTTAAAATGCTACAGCCTAATGTCATTTTACAGATCAGAGCAGAGTGACATCCGTAGGTGAAGTTGCATGTTGCAGCTGAATACTCCTCACCTCAGCCTCCCCTTGCAAACATGAAGGAGAACCTGTGGTAGCCTTCAGTTGTCATAAAACTGTCAAGGTGTTTAGTTTGTCCAGTTTGGGCTACTGTAAAAAACATGGCGGCCTCCGTAGAGAGGAGCCACTCCCGATATAAATATAAAGTATTCAAATATAAAGGGCCCATTCTATAGGGTAAAGAAGACAACAATTTGTACAATTTGGATAAAACACCCTCGTGAAAACTTCATTAGGATTATTTTAAATTCAATTTCTGGCAATAGATCCCTTTCACCTAAATCTTACACACTGAACCTTTAAAAGCAAGTAATGAAAATTGTAACTGCATCTTCCCTGTTTACTTGTTTAACCCTAACAGTGATAAGTAATGAAAATGGTAAATGGATGGTTGGAGCACCACTGGATTCAATCTAAACTGGCTACCAGTGCTTACCAGGCAGGAAAGATACTGAGAATGTTTACTCAACTACTCATCAACTACTTTTATTCAAGGCGGATTTTAAACACAGGGCTTGTTCTATTGTAGTAGTATTCCTGTTATTGTATATAGATTTTTCCCCCTTGACACAAGTAAATCATATAACAATGTTTCTACCACTGCAGGTTGGATATAAAGCATAATTGTAACTTAGTAGATACATTGACATAAATAATGATGAATATTATTGTCAAAACAAGCTGTGAGAGTCTCTCTGGTTCAGGTGTCGTTAACGAGAGAGAGCGAGACACGCACACACACTGGGACTTGTGTGTGAGTGCGCGCGCGCGTGTGTGTGTGTGTGTGTGTAAGTGGAAACCAGCCTCATTGGCAGCATCGTCACGTGGTCTCCCATAGCAACCGGCGGGTGTCATCAGTTCCTGTGCTCAGCTTCAGCTTCATGCGCGGCTGCTTCTCTAACTTCACTTTCCTCCACACTTCTTCACCTCTGCTAAACGTCACACCTTCACATCGTCACACCTTCACACCTGTACACCTGACACGCGTTTAGCAGGGAGCTGGAGACCATGAGCCACCTCAGCCCCGGGTACGTACTCTTTACATGTCCGTGTTGTTCTATGGGACTTTGAATGATTCCGATCAAACTTGAGGTATTTACAGTCCGTGCAGCTGCTGTGTCTTTCCACTTATCATATCATAGTACCATAGTTATCATAGTAACGCTGTGAATTTGTCATCTCGACTCATATTAAAAGCACCAAGTTAACTCAGGGAAGTGCCAACAGTCTTATTTTACTACTTTTATTGACTTTTAACCCTGTGCTAATGCTAAAGTTAAGCTAGCTAGTTCCCTTAAAGTGGAGTCAAAAGTTCACACAGTGTTGTACGGTAGTGACGCAGTGTTGTTATCAGGGTGGAGGTACAGTGCTGATGTCGTCAGGCTCCACTGGCTGTACTGTAAGACTTGAAATTCATTATTTCGTCATGCTTTTATGATAGATGTTTTTGAAATGAATGCCAATCAAACACTCCACACCATGTTATTCGTGTCTGAACAGAAATGTGACAATCTCTGTGGCTCCGTTGGGAATCATTTTGGAAAACAGTGTTTTTGCTGTGAGAAACAAATGTGATAAGAAGAGCGAGCAGGAATAAAGATGTGACGACAACACGTTTTGTCAAAGAGATATTGAAACTTTTTACTTGAGGGAAATTATCAACTCTACAATTTAAATGTAGTGCGTTTCCATGTGAAGGAATGTAGCTGCGTACATTAACTCATGTCCTGTGTACAGTTTGAAGGTGTTTGAGTTTTTCCATTTTATGCTACTTTGTGAACTCTTATCTTTATATTCTATATATGTATTGTCATTTATGGTTGAACTGTAAAATATCAAGCCTCTATTACATATTTTTTTCATAAGGGTTTGAAAATGATATCCTAATGCCATTTTTAATTTAATTTTATATTTGTAACAGAATGTTTTTTACTCCCTAATTGTTATCGGCATGGACCGCCAAAAATAAATTTTGGTCGGGCCGTCATTTAGTTAATTGTCCAACTAAAAACCGATGTTAAAATTCACATACAGCATATTTAGAATAGAAACTGTAAAAGTGACACTAAAACAGATGTGATCAGCAGGTTATATTTCTGTGCCACCTCCCTCTGGATCAGAGAAAGCCATGTATAATATGATGACTGATAGTGAAACAATACTCCACCGTGCATGGAGCCAAAGATGAGGAGCACCACAGACAATTTAGACAGCCACACAAAGAGGAGGCAGACAGGGTTAAGTGTGCCGTCCCCTCTAGCTCCTGTGTGTAATCCGACACTGGTAACAGACCCTGCAGTTGGAGGATCCCCTTGTCTCCTACATAAATGTTGGAGGAAATCAAATCTGTGTTGGAAAAAAAAAGCTGCTGTCAGACGGGCTGGGCTGTGGGAGGCTGATGTCTCATTAATGGGGACAACAAACAACTGGCAATAAACAAATGTGGTGTTGGGTCCCACTGAAGCATTTGATTAAGATTCGGGTTTTCTGTTCGGTGTAATCAAGAACTGTGGTGGAGGGAAGACAAAGCTTAAAAGCTGGATGTCCTTTGTGAAGTGAGGTCTTGTTTGGTGACGAAATCTGTTGAGTTCCCATTAGTTAATTGCCTCTGTGTTTTTATGGATCGTGTTTCTGCAGACTGATTTCAGCCTACAACAGTCTGACCGACAAACACCTCGCTGGCTACTTCAGCAACACTCGCATCAGAAGACACTTGCAGAGAGCAGGACTGGTACGGAAACAGTGATGATGATGAGGATGATGATGATGATGTAGTGACAGATATTTGGTCTCGAACTTGAACCCCCCCCCCCCCCCCCCGTCCATCTTGCATTAGGAAAATTAAAACAAACATACAGATAAAATATTGACAAAGCACTTTATGAATAGTGACATTTAAACTTATAGTACATTCAGAATTGTTAAGAGAACAATTATTATTTAATATAACAACCTGCTAATGATCTTTATTTAATATTGGCTGTACAACTCACTGTCATGAAGGTTCCTCTCCAAGGACGTGGACATTTAATTGTTCTGGTGCTATCTTGCAGTGCTGTGCAAAATATGAACTGTAGGTGACCTCAGTTTAGAAACACTGTCATCACTCATCATAAACTCGTACTGACACTTTTGTCATTTTCAGATCACCAGGAGTGGCCGAATCGTTCCAGACAAAGAGTACAGACACAAGCTGAACCAGAGAGCCCACCAGAGACATGTTCGTGAATGTCTCGCCCAGGCCATTTTCTACAAGGTGCTGGAGATGGAGGTGAGGTGAACACAGTGTACCTGAAACAAAAACAGTGGGGAAACAAACCCCTCTGTACCTTATGAGTGCTTCTCCTTGCATAGTAATCAATGTCAGTTTGTTCTGTGCCCCTCCCATGCAGCGTCTCCATCAAATCGAGATCAAAAGGAAACTGGAGGAGTTTGCAAGTAGGGAACGAGTGCACAAGATCAAGGTAGATCATTTACATTTTAACACTGCTTTGTCAGAGTTTAATGACCCTTAAATGATGTGACATAATGCCTGTTCATAACGTCAGCCTTTGTTTGCACATTGTTGATCTGTTAAAAACAATCCCATTTCATTGTCTCTAAGGATACAGATGATCCGGTCTGTATGAGTCATCTGTTTTGAAAGTAAAATGATCAATTTAAGTGGCATGAATCATTTGAACCACAATATATTTTGATTTGGAACAAAGGTTTTCACATGTAGCAACATAGTGTCTCAATAAATGGTCTGTTTTTTTGGAAGGTGGAGCGCTCCAGAAGGTATGAAGACGACATCATCCCCGTCCTGTCTCCACACCCACCCACGGGTGTCAGGGGTTTCCGGAAGCAGCACTCTGGACCCGAGGGGGAGCACTCCGAGTCCTCCGAGTCCGTGAGTCCAAACATAAGTCTTGGTGCAGTTTGAGGGGACACTGGTGTAGTTTTTTAAATTTCAATGTTCCTGAAAAACACTGTTAAAATGCATCATCCCTCAAACTTAAGTTAAAATCTGAGACGGTTGATGGGTGAGGTATTATAAAATTTCAACATATTGGGAAATGTGCTTATTTACCTGAAGAGAAATAGAAAAGTCTATTGACAGATGATTCCATGTCTGAACTGTAAATATGAAGCTATAGCCAGCAGCTAGTTAGCTTAGCTTAGCATAGAGACAGGGAATAAAAGGGGAAAGTTATTAGCTTTGTCCAAAGGAAACAAAATCCAACGAGCAGCACCTCTAAACATCACTAATTAACACGTCATTTATTTGATCAGTATAAAAACCGAAAGTGAAGAGAACACGTTTGGATCAGTAGAAAATGTGCTGGACTTTTTCTACTTCTTGACTTTCTCAGGTTTACAGGCTACCACTTACTAAGCTTACTGTCTGCTGGCTCCAGTACAGATTTGAGGGTGGGATCAGTCTGCTTGTCTGATTCACATTAAGAATGTGGATCCCCCAAAAATGTTGAACTATTCTTTATCAATTGAGATCATCATGTTTGTGTGACAGAGACGTAAACAGAGAGAATTAGATCTGTAGCCAAACGCTGACAGTTGTCATGTTAACACTGACACTTGAGACTGAAGAGTGTTTCAAGTGAAGTAGGGGGATTAGATTCATGTTTTCATTGAAACATAGAAAATCACCGAGCTCGATGCCAGAATAAATAGAGCCAGTAATCCTCCAGCTCTGTGTTTACTCTGTGAGATCTCTCTCTTCTTCTCAAGTTTCCTGCTCAGCAGATGAACGAGCTCGAGCTAATGACACTCCAGCTCGTTTTGACTAGAAGTGAACGTTTTTATCCTAACATGCAACAAGACATTTTATGACAACTAAAGTGGACGAGAGAAACGAAAGTTGTGGGTGGTTTGAGCAATGTCTAATATTTGGTGCGTCCACTTTACCTCGGCGTACTCCTACTGCTGTGCTTAAAATCTGCTTAATTTGGAAACTGCATCATCAAGGTCCCACTGACTCTCTCCTGTGTTAGAAATCCATCAATCACAACTTCAGGTAGCCTTTATAAGCTGGATCAATCCAATATTTTCTTACTAGGAATATGGCTTTTTTCTTATCAATATTTGTGTGTATATTCTTCTTTATCTTTCTGGACTTTTTCAAAAAGCTATCACACAAGTTAGAGTTTGTCTAAACCTTCATGTATTGTGTTTATGGGATGCAGTGTTGTGAGTTACTATTCTAAAAAACTTCTCTTTTCATTATGTTGCCTGCAAAATGACTCTCTTCAAGCTCCTTTAAGGTTTTTAGGACATTTTCCTTAACATTTACTTACAAATTATACAGAATATTGCATTGTTTTCAAATGTTTTATATCTGTAAATTACAAAAGTCTTCAATCATTTCACATTTCACTCCATTGGGCATTGTTCAAAACATATCAGCAACAAAATGTTTAGAGTGAGGGAGCTTTACTAATTACTATTGTGCAACACAAATCTGTTGCATCACTTATCAGTTTATTAAGGCTACCAGTCATAAAGGTCAACTTATCCTTAATCAGAAACTTTGACATTGTAAAAAAAATACTATATAATGATGTAACTGAAGGAAAGAACAGATTCAGTTAAATTAAACATCACAACATTCTGAGTTTAACATGAATTCTTTATTGCGTTCATACACTGACGTGCAAACAGTGAAGCAGAAGTTTACCATAGAGCCACAAAGGAAAATGCTGACACCGAGGTCTCCATGGTGATACACAGTGTTTTTAATTAGCAGAATGCTGACAGTAATTGTTTTTGTATTGTAGCTGGGATCGTCTCGACCCAACACGGCTCCGGGGAAGATGCAGAGGCCGGTGCGTCTGAAGCCGATCCACAGTAACAGCACCACGGCTTCACTGAGACGCAGCTCCCCTTACAGGCTCCAAGAGTCCTCCAATGAGAACGATCCGCTGTTCAACTGCACTGTGAGACTGTGACACATACGACATTCATGCATTCACCCACCTGCTTGTATAGAGGGTGTGCAGGACACTTTTATATTGTTTCGACACTACTTTTTAGAGAACTTTAATTAAAAACTCTTGACAGTATCATACTGCATATTAAACCGTTTGGCTACATGCTCAGAAATGTGTTGTGTTTAATTCTAACTGTATAAAAGTTAACCCTTCCATGTTTCCACATCACACATCTACAGTTCGTATAACCACCCATCAGCTCTAAGTAGACAAACAACTCCCCAACAAATGCACAGTCACAGTCTTTCGACTAAAGTGACCTTATTAACTTCCCTCCCAGATGACCAAGGAGTCGCGGAGACGTTTGACTACAATGGAGACCTCCACTGACATCTCCCCCTACCGCCTCCCTGTCATCAACAACTTTGTTGTTACCCCCGTGCCTCCAGCCACAAAGAGGAAAGAGAGGGGGCTCAAGGTTACTCCCAGCGGCGGCACGCTCAGAGGCCGCAGACTGCGCCCCACCACCGCCACCAGTGGTGCTAACGTCACTGAGGTCTTTATCTCTCTTTTTGTTTTCCCCAAGCAACGAAACTCTCCACAACATACTTACAGGCGGCAGCGTCATTGGATTAATTTGGAAAGGCCATTCAAATGTTCACGAGACGCATTGATGTTCACTTAGAAGTACGAAGTTATACTGTGTCTTTTTGTGTGTCTGATTTTAGTATCAGTTTACTAACACTATGCATAACATTTTACTGACCTAAGTTATTAATTAATGAAATTATTAATTACACATTGTCAACTGAGCTTATTTTTGCTATACAGCAATTAATCAGAACAAAATGTCAGTGGTAAGACAAATAGAATAGGAAAAATAAAGCACTGATATATTATATATAAGACTATTTTCCATTACATTTATCACTGCAAAGAATCTATTTCATCAAACCATTTTCTAAATTGATATTAAACTCTCCAGGACCCCCCCATGCTGAGGAGCTCTGTGCACCAGAGCAGGGTGTGTGTGAACATGGTGTACTTTGGCAAAACGGTACATCTCTCCCACGACCTGACCGACATGAGGGACGATGTGAAAGTGTTCCAGCAGCACTGCGGAGGAGAGAACCTGTCCGTGTATAAAGGAAAGCTCCGCGAGGGAGGTCAGTGTGGCCATTGTTAGTGTTCGTTTAAGTGTGTGTGTGTGTGTGTGTGTGTGTGTGTGTACATTTAGATAAACCATTGGTGGGGATCCTCAGACATGCATCACATCCTCCACCTCCTCCACCTCCTTCATCTTTTCCCTCAGAGTCCTTCCAGTTCATTTCGAGGCGACACAGAGGCTTCCCCTTCAGTTTGACCTTCTTCCTGAATGGGCTGCAGGTGGAGCGGCTAAGCTCCTGCTGCGAGTTCAAACACAGGAAAGGCTCCAGACTTGGCGGCAGGCACGGACACTTTGGCTTCGTCAGCGTAGAGGGGGCCTCTCCCTGCTATAAGTAAGGTCTTCTTTTAAAGGCACCCTGTGTCTCTAACAAAGGAAATTAATTAGCACATAACAACACAACTGAAGTGAAAATGGCAATAAGAAGCAGAAATGTATGACTTCCATTAATTTGACACTTTGGGGGAAAGGTTATGCTTTTCTTTCTTAACCAGGAATTAGATGAGCAGATTGAACCCATCATACATTTTACCTGTGGCTCGTTAGATTTTGCTACCTTTGGACAGCAGCAGGCCAGATGTTTCCCTTTGTTTCGTATTACTACGTTTTCCTGCCTTCAAATTTATGAAAGTGATCAAACGTAGAAGATCAAACAGACTTTTAGAGAGTTTTAACCCCTTTCAACTTATTGTTTTGGTTTTCTTGCCCACAACTTTACTGTTTTCTGACGTGGTGGAGACCAAACTGAGCTAAAAAGAGAGTGAATATTGTTGATCTGATGGTCACAAACAGGAGTCCAGTTAAAAATCAATGTTGCTCTGTCTCTGCTTCGTTTGCTCACTACTTTAACTTCCTGAATAAATCATCATATCAGTATTCTGTTGTCAGATTATTGACCATTGTTGGAAGTTTAATGACAGATATGAAAGTGGTGTTTATCTTCTCAGCAGGAATCAAGAATTATTCTTTTAAACTGAGCTTGTGTTTATGGACATTATTCAGGTGCATCATAGCGATGGGATTGGACAAAAAACCCACACCACCACCAAAGAGGGTGAAAGAGGAGGGAGGAAGAGAGGAGTTGGTCATCAGCCCGAAGGATGCTCCTGAGATAGAAACAGAAATGACCAGAGAGGATGCTGCCTCCCAGTCCGACTGTGAAAAAAGTCCTCCACAGGAAGTGGAGTGTCGAGTCAAAGAGGCACATGTAACTGTGCAGAGCACAGTCAGAGATGGTATACAAAACACTGTATCACTAAGAGAAATATAAAAACAGACTTTTCTTCACCATCTTTGTAAATAAATGTTCCTTATCTTAACTCAGATTATGAAGAAGATTTTGAAGCAGACGACGAGGGCCCTGTGGAAGAGGCGAAAGAAAAGAAATCCCCAGCTCCATCCAGTGACACTGAGATGCAGGTTAAAGAGATAGATGCATCGGAGACTGAAGACGATGAGAAGGACGGTTGGTGATTCTCCTCGTTTGAAAACATTTTCCAATGAGAGGAAAATAACAGAGGAATATGGCATGACACCATAAACACATGTTATTAATTTGAAATTCTCAAAAGCATTCAAATACTTGTTAACATATAAAATCTCTTAACCTTTAGAAAGGTTTAATGATGCATTTCCTTTCTTATTGAGGAATTCATATTAATTTATACTGGAAGTGTGGAGAATGATTATCTTGTGAAAGAATAAAAAATGCTCTCTTTCTTGTACAGACGACATGAAGTCTCGTTCAGGCTCCAGCTGTACAAGTAGCGACCAGGAGGCGAGTGATGATGAAGCCACACAAGACCACAGTGAGAAAGCGGAGCAGACTGCAGCGGTTGATGAAGAAGATACTGTTGCTCCACCAGACGAGAAAGATGAACCATATCCGGAAGAAGCAGCTGCGACAGAGGCTGAGTCTGGTGTGGCTAAAGACCCTGACTTACAGAACAGTGCGGGGGATAGCACAGAGATCGACATCTCTGACACCAGCGTCCCCTTGGGGCAGGAGCTCAAACAGAGTGATGACACCTCGGGAGAAAAGGAGGAGGTGAAAACAGAGGATGAGGGCAAACAGGAGGAGCAGGGGCCGGAGAGGGGTGAGTAAAAAAACAACAGGTAGATTTCACCTGAGTGAGGAATGGTTCAGTCCATCTCGTATGGAGGTTTTTCCACTATTATCACAACCAGGGCTGTGTAATGGTTTATATGTAATTCAAGTAATACAATATTGCAGCAAATTAACGATTATTGTCACAGTAGTACAGTACAGTGAAATTTTAATTATAGTATGGATGATGTTCTTACATTTTAATAGTGGAAAAATTGGGTGTCTGTACATTTTTTTTCCCCCTAATTCTTTGTTTATTTTGTGTGTAATTATCTGTTTGGTCATGTCCACTTTTCAAAGTCAAATATCAGTTTCATTCAAAGTGAGTTTCAAGTTGTTTTGATATTTACAAGAAATTCTCATATATTGATTGCATTTCACAAAATATTTATGCTGTTTGCTTTTTTACTGCTGCACTATACAGTTTGGATTAAAATGATAAGTGCCATGAAATAAATCTAAACAGCAGAAAACACCCAGGAAGCCCTCAGGGGGTGAAAATGCAATCAGATATGAAGGAGGAAGCTGCTGCTGATGTAAAAATACATGTATTTCTAAAGTGCACACACTTAAAATGGCAGTGTTTCTAAAAACACAAAACATGCATCTGTGAAGAGCTGCTGAATATGCATGTATAGACTCTGCACACAAACAAA
Source organism: Verasper variegatus (assembly GCA_026259375.1). NCBI lineage: Eukaryota > Metazoa > Chordata > Actinopteri > Pleuronectiformes > Pleuronectidae > Verasper > Verasper variegatus. The sequence goes on along the minus strand of CM048046.1, from coordinate 10,996,310 downwards.
TACAAGCAGCTTCCTGCCTTCTTTTTCTTCTTCAATTTCATGTAAACACTCAACTTACACATGGTTAGAAAATGTATTATAATGGAACTCTAATGTTCCAAAGTTAAGAGATTTTAGAGATGTCTTATTTCTGCATTTAAAACTAAGTGTGCTTTGTGTTTCCATTTTTTTTGTGTGTGTACTGAATTGTGTGTTTTTTAAATTATCATTTTGCATGTTGTGTTGCTCCCTTGTTTGCCCCTTGAAAGATTAAAGAAATATTGTTTTGTTCATGGTTGTATGTGTCTTCATTGGCTCAGTTCTCTCATTGCATTTGCATTGTCTTATTCTTTTTAACATTTGAACATCACTCGCCACCATGAGTCAATTACAAAGGTTCAAAGGTGCGTTCATATCATTGCATGTGCTCTTATCTCTTTTCTTTCTCAAGCTAAATCTGTGCAGGAGAAACTGGTGGAGGCCATCCTGAAGGAGTCGCAGTGCAGCTCTGAGCCCGAACTGAGCGACACCAGCACAGAGGAGGAGGAGGAAGCCACCGATAAAGGCCACGGACAGAAAAACAATGGTACAACGTTTTTAAATTCATTAAAATCATTATGCAATAGGAAATACAACAATTTTCTCTTTACAAAATCTCGTTGTTTTTTACAGATGTTGTTCCAGAGCAGCTACAGACTCTCGCAGAGGAGCTGAAATGTGAAGAAAGTGTTGTTGAAGCTGAAGTTGTTGAAGATCAGGAGGAGACATCTGATCCAAAAGAACAGGAGGAGGATGGAACCAAAAAAGAGCTTCATGAGAACAGGGATAGCACCAAAGATGAGCTGGACAAAGAACTGGATGAAGATGATGAAAAGCCTGCATCAGAAGAAGAAGAAGAAGAGAAGTTGGAGGACGGGGGTGCAGCTCTTCCTGCTGTGTCTGAAGGGAACATGACACCAGAAAACAAAGCTTCAGAACCTGTGGAGGATACAGTAGCTAAATGCGACGATTCTGAAGCTGCACAGAAAGATGTAGAGAGTGAGGAGAAAATGGCAGAAGCAGAGGAGGCGGATGAATCATCAGCATCGGAGCTGGATAGAAAGACTGACGAGACAGCGGCGTCGGATAATGCAGAGGAAGAGGCGATGACAGTGAGCGAGACAGTGGAGATGAAAGCGGAGCCCTCAGAGGAGCGAGAGGCCCTCAGCTGTGAAGAGGCACCTGTGAGTGACACACAGGAGAGGCAGCAGGGAGAGAGCACGGCAGCATCACAAACAGAAGTCACGACGGAGGATTCGAGCAGCTCGGTGGAGGGGAGCGCAGACACCACAGTGGAAAAAACTGCAGATATTAGTGAGGACAGTGTAAAGGACGAGGGCAGTAAAGATGATGTTAAAAAGGAAGAAGCAGAGGAAGTGAGTAAGGATGGGAATCAGCAAGAAGAAGGGTTAGGAGGAGAGCAGAGAGAAAAGTCTATGGAAACAAATGATGAGGTAGAGAAGGAGAAATCTGAGGAGGGAAGTAAGGAAGCAGAAGGTGAAAATCGTGGAGAAGAAGAAGAGAATGAAAAAGATAAAAAAGAGGAAGAGGGCAAAGATGAAAGTAAGACAGAAGAAATGATAGAAGATGAGGCAAATGTAGAAGATACTAGAACTGACTCAAACCCTGGGAGGCAGACAAATGAAGAACCTGCTGATGAAGAAGATGAAGTTGCACATGAAGAGAAAGCAGACGAATCAGAAAAAGATAAGGGTAATGAAAGTGTTGAGAATAAAAATGACGAGGAAGAATCTGAAGCAAAGGAAGCCGTGATTGATAAAACCAGTGAAGGTGAAGAAGTAAAGGAGACAAAGGCTGAGGGGGACGAAGAAAAGGGCGAGGAAGCAGGAAAAGAAGAGAGAAATGAGGAAGAACAAATGGAATCTGAAAAGAGTAAAGATGACAATGAGGAAGCTGAAGAGGGAGAAGAAAAGTCTGCGATTACCGTAGAACCTGAGAAAAATACAGATGACGAGAAGACCTCTAGCAAAAATACAGCTGAGTCAGAAGACGTCAATGAAACAGCAGATGGAAATAAAACCACTGAACACACGGTTGAGTCTGAAGATGCTAAGAAAGAAACTGAAGGAGCGAGTTCAAACAGTGAGAGGAGAGAAATTGATGTTGAAAATGGAGAGATTCCTACCGGAGGGGAAAGAAATAGTCATAATGATGATGAGATAGAAGCTTCAAAGGAGGAGAGAAATGATGAGAAAGCAGCCGAGCATGTTGAAGACGAAAGAATAACAGAGGAGGAACCGACTGAAGGTGAAAGTGCGGAGGTTAAAGAAGCAGAGTCTGGAGATGGTGCTGGAAAACGTGACGAGGACGAGGTTGAGCAGGATCATGGAACAGATGCGTCACAAAGTGAAGCTCGGGAAAGAGACGACAGTGATAAACAAGAGGAAACTGCTCAAAAAGATCCTGAGCAAGACAGCGAAGAAACGGAGATAACAGAGGAATCTAAACCAGATCACATGGATACTGACAAAGAGCAAATGAAACAAGACGAAAATGGCAACAAACCTGAACTCAGTGAAAACAGAGATTCAGACTTGATCGAAAATATCGATAGTCAGATCAACGAGGATGAGGCACAATCTTCAGCACCCACAGATGACAGTTTAGGTGGTAGTCATAAATTAGACGAGTCCACCGCAACATCTGACAAAAAAACATGCTCTGATCAACATGCTGCGGTCGCCAATGGAGAAAACGGAGAGGACGCGGAGGAGGCGAGCAAGGCCTCAGAGGAAGGAGCAAGTGTGCTGCTCAAACCTCAAGCACAAAACGAGGAGGCTCCTAACGCAGAAGAGAGCGTCGCGGGGGATAAAGAAACTCCAGAGGCCCTGGCAGCAGAAGACAGCACAGATCTGGTCACAACCTGGGTAAACATGCATCAAACGTCAAAGTTCTTCGAGACGTTTGTCGAACCTTTAGAGGATTTGAGGGAAGAGACGTCACACGCTCAAGTGTACAGTAAAGAAGAGACGAAATCTACAGAGCTGCTGAGGGTAGAGACTCCACCTGAGGTGATGAAAAAGAGTGAAAAGGAGGAAAACGAGGAAATACACAAAGTTGAAAGTCAAGAAAAACTGGAAGCTGTAGAGTCGGAGATTGAGAGCAAACCCGGTGAAGATGAACCTCAGAGCGACGCTATCAAAGATACGACCCAGGAGAAAGAGGAGACTGAGGTGGAGGAATTAAACCAGATGATACAGACTGAAGAAAATGATGAAGAGTCTTCAAACGGACAAAGAAAACGAAGCAAGGAATCTCTAGAGGAAGACAAGGATCAGAAAGGACCAACACAGACGCAAAGTGATGTTTCAAAGACTGAAGTGGAAAGCATTGCCGGTACTCATTGTTCTGGTGCCAGTCTCAAAGCTGAGAGTGTCCCCGAGAAACAAAGTGAAGAGAAAACCTCTGCTCATGATCCAGAAAAAGCAACAGAAACTGAAGAGACAAAATATCTCCAACCTGCGTCCAAAACAGACGAGGACAATGAGCGCCCAGCGAGTCCAGGTGGAGCCAAAGATGCCGAGGAATCATTGGGGAAAACAGAGGAGCAGAGTCGAGAAGTGACGGAAATAACTGATTTCACAACGTCCAAGTCTGACGATGGAAGCCAAGACGAGTCCCACGGGGGAGGGATCCGGCCCAAACCGTCCGGCGGCAGCCTGAACGGAGAGAGAAGGGACGAGCAGCTGATCAAAGACATCAAACGCACCCTGAGCAAAGACAGACTGAGTTTCGTTCTCCGTGGATGAGACGCTGTTTGGGAGCAGTTCGTATCCTTTGCTGAGCGCAGCGAGGACGGAGAGTTAACGCTAGAGTGGCTGGCACTAAGGTACAGTGACTCCTCAAAAGCAGCTAAATCGGAAAGCTATTCAATTATAAAAGTTCAAAAATATTTTTTTCTAAACTTCCAGAGATATAAGAGAAAAACTATGATGCATTGAGACAATTAGATGGCACCGAATATTTAGGTTTTATCGTCATTTTCAGACATGAGTGACATTTTCTGGAGTTTGCCTTTCACATATGAAGAGCACAGCTGGAGATTGTCCGGGTAAGACAAGTTCCCAACTTCAGGAAAGTGTCCAAAACATTCAGGTGAGGGGTGGTGTCTGGGTAGAGAATACAGGAGGCAGGGCAGGATGTATAAATTCTGCTGCGGGAATCACATGTTACTGTTGTTGGCCCTTATCGCCAAAAGCTCTCAAATCTCCTATTTCCTTTTTCTTCCTGAGATATTTGTATTCATCTAGTTTTGTGTCTCTTGCGCGTTAGAAACATCATCAACACATCATTCTTTTGGAATTTTCTGGACATTTTCCTGCTGCATTCTCACATAAGCTCACTTGGACATTTTACTGCGGGACTGGCAGGAAAAGTTCCAGAAAATCTCCAGAGCAACTGACTCAGACGTTTGCGTTCTCATATACACCCCTCAGTTCGTGTCTGAAAGCAGCTTGTGTCTGATGATGAAACAACGATGAGCTAAAGTGAATTCCACATGACCTTAGCCGCCAAGTGTCTTGTAGCTTCCGTGTTCACGTTACAACAACTTCTCAGTCTTCATCCGTCACTCACCAGAAGAAGTAGCTGCATAATGAGTCATGACTGCCGTATTCAAATCTTCACAATAGACCATCACTTCCTATTGTCGGTAACAAAGAGGCGTAGGTTTTTTTGTGAGCTATCAGGTGCAGCGGCGATCACCTATTACCTGTAAACAGATCCTCCTCCACTCACGCTCACAAATGATTGAATTATTCATGGTTGTTGGGACTCCCACAGTTGAGTTGGCCCCTGATACGCACTTCGTGTTTCCACTGACCGCGCACATGCACAAAGTGCTTCAGCTGTGATCAGAGATGTTTCTGTGTCTGTCAATGACAAATTTAGTCAGAGCTTTGACATAATTATTTGTTTAGATGACAGTTTCTAGACGAGGGTTTCTGCAGGTTTCAACAAGTTTAACGAAAAGATATGAATATAGGAATAAATGAAGAAGAAGTGACGTAACCGAGTAGAGAACTCAAATGTCCCTCAGTAGAGTGCATACCTCCACCAAGGCCCAACAGCATGAAATCACACTAGATTTACATTTCTATTTCGATTAGCACCAACATTTCAGGTGAGGGGTGGCGCATCAACACCAGCGTTGGTTCTTATCACCACAAACCCTCTTGACTTCTTTGTTGGTGTCTTCTACATGAATCATTTTTTTTGCGTCTTTGGCGTGTGAGAAGCATCATCAACCAGCCGGGGATCCCTTGCTGTGTGCTCACCTCGACTTCTGCGGACATTTGCGTTCACACACACGTTCTCCGGAGAAACTGCGGAGGATCTCAGGAGTTCAGTGAATGTCTGAAAGCAGCTTAACAGACAAACACAAAACCTCCTTGGAGAAAGTAATAAGTACTTCAGATTTATTTATATTGCCTGATCACATGATGTAGTGTGTTTGTGAGGCTTCATCTTTTCTTTTGATATGTCACTGACTGACTGCTTGTGTGATTTGGACGTTCAGCAAATAAAAATGAGAAATTAGATGGAGAGTGACCTGTTTATTTTTTGTCTTAAAACATAAAATTGTGTGCACATTCAAAGTTGAGATCATTAAAACCATTCAGTGGTTTTAAAGACTGTATTTCAGATTTGTGCAAACCATGTACATAAAAACAACGTTATTTATATTCTTATAATACAGGATCTAGAAGCCTAAACAAAATTAAAAAAAGACATATCAAGTAAAACTAATAAGTTTACTTTTAAACTGGGAAATGTGTACTGTGAATTCACCAACACACTATCTTTCTATCAAATGCAGTTAAGTCTGCAGCATTGACCACTCCTGCCATCTACTTATACAATTTTACTAAAAGTAAATTCTCTAACATATTGATGGTCTAAATCAATAAGGCCGTCACAAAGAGCGCCGGGTGTCAGTTACTGTCCTCGAAGCTGCCGCTGCTGCTGTAGGACGAGCAGAATCTCATGGTGCTCATGGGGTCGGACACATACCCTGAAAAACAGCAGCAGTGACACCGTGGCACACTGTTAATGTACAGTTTCATTTGTGAGTCCATTTAGGAATAGATATGAATGAATATATTATGTATTTTATTAGAAAGGTGTGAGCTTGGGGCCGAGTGTCACACAAAGGGTAGAAAAATGTGTTTGCAGACTAGGATTTATTACAATAGGAATAAAACAGAATAGCATCGGCCTCGTCCTTTAAATAACTATTAATTGCAAAAAGCAGAACTTAACAAGACAATTACATAAAAAAACCTTTATATTTAATATAGGCTCAAATTAGCAATAACACTAGTTATAAATAAAGGAGAAACATATTTAAGGAAAGGTTTTAAAAGCAAATCTGAAGTCTGAATTTACTTGCCTATCCTAATTTGAATCGGAATTGATCAGTGTTATAAAAACTATTCCTGTCACTATAGTACATGTAGCACTGCACACACACCATTTCGATCAATGGGAGGAAACTGCATATTCCGTCGCAGCTCCTCCAGTGAGAGGCCTCCCGACGCTCGCCGTTGCTCGCTGAAAATAAAATAAATAGAAATCAACCTCAGCTCTGATACTCTATATACATACCGCTTTGTTTACATGGAGGCAGACAGGTGAGGTGGAGCTGGATACAAGCAGGTGAAATTCAATATGTAATGTCCGACCTACCTACACCAATACTACGCTGCTCACACTTTCCCTGCGGGAGAGCTTTGTACAACATTTATAGCAGCTTTGACAGCGTGTAGATTGTGGGTGTTTGATTTTCATGTGGTTGAATTAGCACTTGTGCCAAGAGTCGAGTACGAGAAGCCTGACGATTTAACCTTTAATGAAGCAGCAGGAAATTACTGACACAGCCACAACACAATAAGCCCACCTCCTGTTACAGGACTCAGAGTGACTGTTACTAGGCTCCGAGTCCACACACACACACACACACACACAAAGCTCAAAGCCAGGCGTCCAATATAAGCCTTCCTCCTCGCTCAGAATGCCATGCATGTTTTATTGCAGTGTCTTTCCTTTGTTTCCTGTTTGGAATCTGAGCAACTCCTCCCCACTGGGACACTAACTGGTCCACAGGATGTTGTTCGTACAAGCCCAGACATGATGTTTGTGGAATTCGTGTCAGAAAAGTTTGAATCCAGACACATTTCATTGAATTTCGCCTGGTGAACAAAAACATCAGATTTATAGGTTCATTTATTGTTTCTATACCATAACTATAAAAAAAATCGATATATTTAGTCTCAGTCACAATGATAAAATGACAGAAGACAAAGTATTTGATAGCTGCAGTAACTGCAGCAGTATCTAGGAGGATGTCAGAGGTCATTTAGGCTGAAAACATGTTGTACATGGCACCTTTTCAAGTCCAATTTGAATGTCGGGGCTTACAGGCACTTGGATGACACCACAGGAGCAGTATGGAGGCATGGTATGTTTCTTTCTGTTGTTTTTTTACATTTGAAGAATCAGTCCCAAGTTACTTCAATTGTATTGGATTTGGCTGCAACACTGTTTCCCTCTGAAACTCCAACACTTCAGCCACCCCTCCATCGGCATAGTGGTGAGTACTATAGAGAAATATCCTTTAAGATACAGGGGTATGTAAATGCTGTATGACATTAACTACAGGGCATTTACTAATGTGTCCCGATTAGTTAAAGCTGTTATTTAACTCGTGTTCTGCTATAATGTGCTGGCTAAAACCTCACCCAGAGGTCACTATGACCAGTAGCTGATTACTGGGTGCATGTGGACGTTGTGCAGTATGACGCTCGTCTTCTCCACCTCCATCTGTCTGAGGACGCTCTTCATTTCTCTTACCTCTGAGACCAGCAGGCATAGGCGCGGGTGTTGAGGGCGTACTCAAGCTCAAAGCGAGAGCGAAGGGCGGCCACGTGGCCGCGGCCTGGTCCTCCTCGCCCCAACAGACAGTCAGAGGAGGAGGAGGGCGACAGGGAGCCGCTGCTGTTACTCGAGGCTGGAGACATCAGCTGTGACACGAACACACAGACAGACGTGGAGAATGTCATTGTGTAGCATGTATGTTGTGTGTGTGGGGCTGACATTTAGGAATTAGTGTGATACTATTTACCTCAACGTTGCACAAGCATTCCTCCAGACTGGAGACCACCTCAGGAAACTCAGGCCTGTCCTGAAGCAGAAAAAGTGTTTGCGATCAACTATTTATTGATTTTTGTCACATGAAATTGTTGTATATGAGAACCATCAGCAATGATTCTCATACATGCACCAGCAAAAATAATTAAAAAGCATGTATATATCACCATTGTCTTGTAAAATTTAAACTAGACAAAAAACACACACATGCCCAAAGAAATAGACAAATACTGTAACAGAAGTACATTTTCAAGAAAAAGATGGGCATACATCGTGTATATATAATGTCATACTTATGCAAGAAACTGTGGAACTGAAAGAGAACTAATATTAATACACTTTCAAAACACAGTTACAAGGTGCTTCACATGTTTAAAAAATGTTACATTGAAGGCAAACAACAGGAAACAAAAGCAATTTGAAGATCACACAGTAACAGAGCACTGATGGAGAAATACAAATAAATATCACTGATTACAGATGAGAAAAGGGATGAGACGAAATGAAATAGAACATTATAAACCAAAGCCTCTGCAGGTTATGAATCACAGCCAGTGATTATTCTATAAAGGCATTATCCCTCAAATAATTCAGCCATTCAACGGAGGCTCAGGAGAAAACTGTCGGTGAGTTCCTGAGGGCAAACCTGGTCATTTGTTTGTAAAATCAGATGAAAGAGGTATGACCCAAATCAGACATGCACACAGGTGTATTCTCACTTTCCTGTGTATTCTCCTCATTTTAGTCCGCCCACACATGAAGCAAAGGTGAACTCTGCTTCAAAAGCAGCCCTCAGATCTCCTGCCTCACTGTAAAAGAACAAACGCTGCCTCCAGCCCAGAGCTCTTCAATTATACATCACATCCCCACACAGCAGCTTGTCTATCTGCATCCTGGGAAAAGCAACAATTAAAAGAAAACAGGAAATATGAAAACAACTTCATGCAAAAAGCTTTTAAAGTTCTCTTGTGTTGTTATTACGCCCCCCCCCCCATAAAAACTCTGTTTTAGTTTTGAAAGTTCACACGATCGTGTTTATTGCAATTTCAATTTAAATGGATGTGACAGAAGCAAGTGTTCGCCTGAAAGCAGCAGAGTTAAACATGCCTGTACCTCGGCATTCTGTTTCTCAGGCTTTAACAAACACATTTCTAACCCCCATGGTAACTGTACAGGTGAAGCCCCATGAGAGCTGTCTGCACGTGCAACCTTCTGATGGCCTTAAATCACAATCACGCTCTGTGACGGGGGGAGCCAGCGATCACCAGGGGGAGACGTGTCCAGCAACGGGCGACAGGTTGTCAGCGTTAAGTGGCAAACAGGACGGAGATGGATCTCAGAGGGAGAAATGTGCCAGCATGCTGGGCCGTGTAATATCGAGTCTTAATGAGGCCAAGAAGAAAGAAAACATCCCTGGCTAATTATGAACATTTACAGCGTCGAGGTAGGACCATCGAGGTCACACGTGCACTTAACTATGAGCGGGCGTTCGTGAATGTATCATGTGGGGATACAGCAGTCCCATGTCACTGCTGCAGAGACAAGCTGACTCAGCATCTTTGCTTCTCAGAGCTGCAGTACGTCAAGATAGTTAATGACATGGAAGGTTATATCACTGCAGGGTTATTTTACAGCTTGAAACTAAGAAGCCATATTTGGTTCTGCATAAATAGCATTGTGAAGTACCCTTTGGATAGAAACTATATATATATATATATATATATATATATATATATATAATATACTGAGACCAAGTTGCTATGAGTAATTAGTCATTTGAGAGGTTGTTTACCTCTGGGCTTGCGTTCCAGCCTCTCATCAGAAGAGCAGAGATGGGCTTGGGGATGGAGTAGCCAATGGGAGGCCGGATGTGATGGTAGGCCATGTCTGCTGCTGCGGCGGCTGAGGGCAGCAGAACACTTTCAATGAGTTTTGTCTGATAGCCTTTTGTCCCTGCGTTAGTTCATATTTTATATTAGTGTTAGCTCTATACACGTATTGACAGCCCGGAGCAGCCACTTTGGTCGACAATCAAATAAAATGTATTTACATTAAGTATTGTTCAGATATAACCTGCTCCACAGAAGATCGTATCCTGATCGGAACTCTGACCTTCCCTCTTAATATCATTGCTCTGAGCAAAATGCCTCAACTGGTCCTGGATTGCCATTAAATCTGGAAGCTTACCCATACTTTCCCCTGGTGGGTTATAGAGCCCTGAACTTTAAGTGTAAACTCACCATCAGGACAAAACTGATGAAAAAACAGCAAAGCTAACATTATTCCCATCAGTCTGAAGGCTAAGATCTGAGTTTGGTTAACAAATGCTGGGAAGCTAACATTCTAAACAAAGACGGTGAACACTAAACATTATACCTGCTACACATGAGCATGTTAAAATTGCACCTTCAGCTTTCTGACAAAGCTTTGACACGTTAAAGGTTTGTTTGAAAGCAAGAACGTCTGAATGTGTTTGTTTGATGTGCCTGGGATGGTGGTGGTCTGTAGCCCCCCCCCCCATGTCCCTTTTGCCATAGAAATTACCAGGTTTCAAGTGGGCAAAGGGAATTTCTCCAGTGAGCAGCTCCCACAGACAGAGGGCGTAGCTGAACATGTCCGCCTTCACTGAGTAGCGAGTACACTGGGTGAACACCTCTGGAGCCATCCATCGCAGGTTCTGCACACACACACACACACACACACACACACACACACAAAGGCAATTAGACAATAAATTAAAGTGAAATCTATTTTGTCATGGTAATCATTTTTATTTCTGGACTAGGTGTAAAAGAGAATGAGATTTAATTTTGAGATACTGAGTCAGACCTTCACACACACACACACACACACACACACACACACACACACACACACACACACACACACACACACACAATGAGCCCCAATTACTGACATAAACACTGCATCCCAGCAAGGGCAAGTAGTTCCTCACAACAGGCAGCTCCCGGGAGATGCAACACACTTAACATCAAACTGCAGGCCAAGCACTCTGTGCAGTGATGAGTCAGCACATTGAGACAGAATCTGCGTAAAGGCAGTTTTTTTAGCAGGTGGGTAATTGATGACAGGTGCCAGCAGAAGATTTGGCTTGAGCTCCAGCAGAAAAACAGAGAAAAAGAAAAGTGCCTCATCCTCCCATGAATTCTGCAGATGGTGTGAGAGTATTTGGCCAAAGAGAGGAAACAAACTCATTTCAAATGGCTTTTGTTTTGCATGCTGTCACATTGGTAATAAAACAAAAACAAAAGAAGGCGACAGCTCTGACCCCCGGCTGCTTGGTCATATTATCCTCTTCTACGGATTGTAGGAATCTGGATTCTGCAGATGAAGAGAGAGACATATATTGATTTAAAGAACACACATTGATTGGCAGCTATGTTGTTAAGATGTGTTTTTATCAGCAGAGCCAGTGAGTGAACACTCCGGACTGCCAGCGTTACAAAGACCTCACTGAAGTGAAACCAACAGACACATGGCTGCTGACTAAAAGCTTTTCTCCTGAGTGTAGGGATGGATGGTTGATATCACTATGACACTTTTTCATAATATATCATATTAAGAAAAGAATGAAATGCAAAGATAATTGGTGCTATTTTATATTTAATGGATGAGGAATGTGTCTGCTATCATGAATTTAGACTTTGAAATAGAGTTATTATTGTACGGTATGTTATTGTATGTGTTATTGTAGTATTAATATAATGATGCTAATTCTCAGCCAAACCCTATTAGATTAAAGTGTAAATATATATAAAGAAGTAAATAGAATAATGTTTATCTTAATCAGTCTAACTCTTTGTAAACTCTATGGGTGAATGGCTTAAAAATGCATTAAAGCAAATACATTTTTGTCATAAAGTCATAAAGTCATGTCAACTATGCACAATATCTATTGAGCATTTGCTCAAATAAGCCGCCATCGACTGTATATAAAGATGGACGACATGACTGCTCCCAAAAGGTGAAGCCAAGGCGTCTTGATTGCCCCCTGGTGGCTGAATGCAGACCTCTATACAGCGGCTCTATCCCCTGATCACTACTGTGCAGGCTCGGGAGGAAGTGGAGACACGTCATCCATCTTTATTTACAGACTGTATGTTAGGCACCGTGAGCTGCTGGTCAAAACAGACCATGTGAGGTAGTAGCAGCAAAACTCCCGAGACAATAAAACTGAGCTTCAGTGGATTGCTCGTGGAATTAAGTCGATTCACCGCGATCAATTTTCTACGAATGTTATTTCTCCTTTCAAAGGGCACAGTTTCATCAGCAACATTTCCCCACCAGCAGACAGAAACAAATTAAAGAGCCTCTGAAGGTGGACGCATTAAACGGTTAATCCATTCATTCAATGCTGCTCACACATCACCTCACCTCCGAAATCCGCCACAACCGCGTGTCCGTCCTCATAAAGCAGTATATTGTGGCTGGAAGGAACACATGTATTATTTGCAACAACAAACCCTTATTTAGGACTAACAACACGTGTTATTACTGTGGCCCCCACCTGTTGAGGTCCCGGTGAATGATGGGCTGGGTGAGGTTGTGCAGGTACTCCATGCCCTTGGCCACGTCGATGGCAATGATGAGCTTGGACTGCAGGTCGATGAGCCTGTGCATTGACACATCATTAAAGCAGCAGCCACTTAGTGCCGGATCAATAGCCCCCGCCAATCACACGCAGCACTTTACACGGATCAATAGGACAGTCAATAAAGACAGCACCTGTCCCCACAGTTAGCGGAACACTTCATCTGGATCAATGATCATCCCGGGCTGAGGGGGAGGGACAGGGGGTGAGGGGGGTGAGCTGCATCTAAGGAGGATAATCAGACCTGAAACAGTCAGTTAGTTCTGTTGAGTAAACTTGTTCTGTGACTCCTCAGGGTAGTTTGACGTCTTTTTAATCTCAGCATCAGGATTTAGTCCCTGTCCTGTGTGTGTGAGGAACCAAAGAACTCACCACAATTTCAAGCTTTCACCATTAAATTTGACAGGAGTTTAATAAAAACACATTTTAGATAAAAAAGCTAAATAGTACAACGACCCTGCAAATATGAACATTCAGAAAATGTGAGTTGAGTTGTTGAGTCAGTTCTATGGACCTGAGGCTGAAACGTGTTCCTATTACTTTTGAAGGAACAAGCCTGTTATTATGGTGAAGCAGTAAAATTCAATACAAGACCAGACCACATTGTTAAAGACAGACCACAGAAATTAATTAACTTCATTCTGCTAAAGTGGGGGCAACAAATCTACATTTATTAATCTAAAATGATTATAAATACTCATTATATATCATATTAAACATTTATTATAGGGGGGAACTAACCATTAGTTTCACTTAATCATTTAATCAATAAAATATTAGAAAACAAAGACAAAAAATGTCCATCACAATTTCCTTTGAATTATTGAAGAATGCAATTTATATTCTCCTGGTCAAGATTTACTCTTTTTCTTAGTATATATATATATATATATATATATATATTTATCTTACTATATGTGTGAAAGTTTAAGAATCAAGATAAGAAAAGATCATTCTTTATTTAATCCCATTGGGGGAATTGGGGGTATTTCAGAAACGCAGATAATAAGGTTTAATACAGGTTTACATGTTTAAAAAGAATAGACAAGAATAGAAAACAAGGGAATAGAATAGAAAAGAAAACACAATGACACAAAGATTTCAGCTTTAAGGGAGTCAGCACATCCACAACTAATAACATCTCAAAATGGTAATAAGAATAAGAATAAAGATTAGTAGCTTGTGTGTGTCAGAGTACTGGATGAAGACTTTATATATACTTGATATTCTACGCACACTGCAATACTACACTATACTGTGAGCTCCAGTGGGTCCTGCACACCTCCTCACCTCTTCTGCTCGTGCAGCAGGGAGAACAGCGAGCCTCCAGAGATGTACTGAGTGACGATGGCGAACTGGCTGGGGTCGTCCAGACACGCCCCCACAAAATGGATGATACAGGGGTGGTTGAGGCGACAGAGGATGGAGACCTCTCTGCAGAACATGTCCACGTCTGACTTGGAGCAGTACGTGTTGGCTCGATAGCTACAGACGAGAGGGAAGAATCAGTCTGTTCTTACAGCAAAGGCAAAATGGCACCTTTATCTGTGTGTGTGTGTGACATGGACGAGTACCGTTTTATGGCCACAATTTTGTTTCGACATTTGCCTCTGTAGACTCTCCCGAAGGAGCCTGAGAGATAAACAGATGTGATGATCAATATCACTGTCAGCTCTATGTATGCTGAATTGAGCTATGAAGAGAGTTACCTGATCCGATAATTTCCTTAAACTCCAGCTCAGACAGCTGCAGGTGGAAGTGAGATGGAAGACTGGCTCTGAGCAGGAGAACCTCTGCTTTCTCTGGAAACAAAGAACAGAGTTTAATGAAACTTTTAGCCCATAGACTGTATCTATAAATATAAACAGTATATATATATACTGTAGACTTTATTGACAGTCTATGATTAAACTGAGTGAGCCTACAGAAAATTCAACCAGTTTTTAACTCTTCAGATAAATCTGCACTATAATAATCAGAATGTGGTGAATTATTTTAAAAGCACTGTAAATGTTTGGATCAGATAATATGGTACGGGATAGCATGGCATGGCATGGTTTATTATGGCATGGTGCAATTTGGTACAGTGCGGTATGGCATGACAGGGTATGGTATAGCAGTTAATGTTTTAAACTATAAAGATGTTTCAGTTTCAGTTACCGATATATTTTCCTTTTTAGGCCAAACATTTTTTTCAACCCTTATGTTTGTGTTTAGAGGATTCAAACTGGGGATACATGAAAGTGTATGAGATATTAATAATAACAATAACTTCAACATTGATGCTCCTTTCAAGGGACCCAAGGATGCTCTACATATTTGAGGGAGAATAACATATTTGATTATACACATGAATATCACACAGATGGAAGGATATTTACAGTTCACACATCCCAGATTTCACTGGTAAGAATATCAGCAGCAGCTGAGAAGACCCTTTCCCTTGGCAGCAGACAGTGTGTGCTGTCATGTCAGCTGACAGGGATGTGAAGTGTGGGGAGAATCTGTTGTGCTTCGCTCCGTCTCACTACCTTTGGTCATGCTCTTGATCTTTCCCAGAGGAGACGGAACAGAAACGTAGGACCCATCTGGAAGAGAGTCGACACATTCAGGTTAATGAGCAGACTTAAGTGATTTTATTCCATTTAATAACTTTAAGAAGGGTGACGTACCCCCTCCTGGCTGGGAATACTCATTGCAGGGGGAGTCATCAGGACGCGTGTAGTGTTTCAGTAAGGTGACGATGGCATCGTGACCTGGGAAACACAAAGTCAGTGGTAATACTTTCTTTTTTTAACAGCTATATTCATCAGTGTCCAAAGAAACCTTTTTCATACGCCCACATCAGGCAGGTCTGCTCGTCCTTCTCCCCGCTGGACCTGCTCGGGTCACAGGCCACCAGGTTCATGTCTGCGCCGCTGTCCAACAAGAACTGTACCAGACGGATATGGCCGTGGAAACAGGCGCTGTGCAGGGCTGAACGTGTCACACACACAGTAACAATGAGACTCACCGCTGGCTTTGCTTCTTAACTTGGCTGCACACGTAAACAGAGACGTTACGGTCGAAAGGTCACCTGTGTGTCCGTCTCGGCCCTGATGGTTGATGCTCATAGCGTTCTGACTCAGCAAGAACTTGATCATTTCCAGGTCTTTACCGTAGGTGCACGCACTGTCACAGAGGATTTATTCATTATCACCCCCTCAGCACGAACAATGTGTTTTAAAGGAGACATATTATGCAAATGGTCAGCATCATAATCTTAATTTGTGTTATTACTTGAAAATGTTTACACGCTCTAATGTTCAGAAAACACGACACTTGAATGAACTGCAAAACCTCTTTTCAGCCTCTGTCTGAAGCGAATGGTTTTTTCAGACTGTAAATATAGATAGAAAGCTGCACGATACCTGTGAAGTACTGTCTCACTGAATATGTTCTCCTTTGAAAGACTTTCTGTTCCAGAATGTTGTATAATCTCCTTCACCGCTGCAAACTTGCCATTGTAGCATGCCCTGATGAAACACAACATACAGAACACCCGTACATTTTAGTTGATGAACGTCTGTATCATCGACTAAAAACTTCCAGGAGGCTACAAACACTGTGAAACCATTTACAGGTGTAATGGCGTGTCCCCGTAGATGTTGACAGAGTGAGGCTGCACATCGATGTTGCCCTGCAGAAGGAAGCGCACAATCTCGTGGTGACCAAATCGAGCGCAGAAGTGAAGAGGAATGTGATCTTCGTTGTCCTGAGCGTTAACTGGAAAAGGGGAGCAGGGAAGTTGGAGAAAGTTCTCGCTGTCATCTCTTAACACAGAGTCTTGTCAGCTTCCCTGAGCAGTGGCAGATCTAGGTTTCTAAATTGGGGTTCATAAAGGGGGGGGGGCAATTCTCACAGAGGGGCCAATCATATGTCCAACATCCATGCTCAATTCCTGATTCAGTAAGGTGAACATTTAAGTAATTCCTTCCAGTGTTAGCTTTATAGCTTAAAGCGAAGTCCCACATCATTGAATATATTTTGAGAATTGTTCACAGCACATTGTGTAATTCAAAGCTTCGAAAAGTATTTGAGAACTGTCACATTTATTGGTATTACTGTCAGCTGGGGCCAGTGCCCCCTTGGCCTGGCATCTGGATCTGTCCCTGTACCTGTGCAATTGAGATAAATCTGCAGGTTTAGCACTTGGATGCAGCGTTAAGGCTGTTTTACACCCATAGGAAAGTGGGAAATTATAGCTACAGCATTGGGATATGTTATTATTATTTATTTACAGGCCACTGACTCAAGTGAATCTTAACTAAATGTGGGGAATTCCTGGAGTTTCACCATTGGCTTTGCTCCCTTCCCCCATCAGCAGTTTGATGATGCTGAGGAAACCCTTGGCTGCAGCCAGGTGCAGTGGCCGGTCCCCCACCTCACCACTCACATTCACATCCGCCCCAAACTTCAGCAGCAGCTTTGCAACCTGGGACGCAGGAATGTATATTTTCAGTGTCCAATTCGAACAACTTTGAGGCATCAAGTGTATTTCTGTCGGCAGCTGTGGTTAAACAGGAGCACTTTACCTGTTCGTGGCCATTGTAGCAAGCAATATGCAGTGGAGTGAAAAACACAGCGTCTTGGACGTTCACATAAGCCCCGTGCTGTAGGAGAATATCTGCTGCCTGGTTGGGGGAAAAATGACAAAATTACCATTGTGCAGAAGCCTTGAAAAATCCAAAGCTTTCCTCTGGTGCACCAGGGTCATCTCTCACCTCATGGTGTCCAGCCAATGTAGCGACGTGCAGGGCAGTGAGGGCGCCGTACCCCAGCTGCTGCACATCTGACCCTCCGTGGAGAAGTGCAGTCAACAGCTCAGCGTTGTCCTGTGTTATAGAATCAAATTGACACTCACAACAGGGCCACAGGGTTTTACACTAACTGAAGATATGGAGCTGTAAACCACACTGGCTGTGACGGTACTTGCACTCCACCATGTGGTAAAATGTAGAAAGCTCTTGATTGGATGACAAATGAGACAATGACGAGAGAGACAAAGGTTAGACAATGAAAGAATCTGAGCTCTTCACCTTGTAAGCTGCCAGGTGCAGCGCGGTGAATCCGTTCCTGGACAGTCTGGAAGGACGCATGCCTTTGAGCATCAGGGTGCGGATATGGACCTTGCTCCCTGGTCACAAATATCAAACAGAAACAAATGCTTCATTCAGGATCAGGTTTATTGTGAAGGAGCCACAGATGCATTAGAACTAACTATATTCAACCTTTATGTACAGAATATATACATTTACTGTTCGTTTTTAATGTGTTTAAAACTGGAAAGGTCATCTCCAGACAATAACACCAGTCAGTTTTTAGTAATCCTTCCCTTCACAGTCAGAGTTTGTCGGGGAGTTATTAATAGACCCCAGTCATGCATACCTCCACACACGCAGCAGAGATGCAGCAGCGACAGCCCCTTCTCTGTGCGGTAGCTTACGTTCACCTTCTGAAAGGCCTCATCGGAGCTGAGCCACAGAAAAACAACATCACCTGCTTGAGACACAACTGAGGCCTCACTGACGCACAACAGTTAGCAAACCGAGGAGAATACAACCATGACAAGCACTAATGTTAACTTAGATTGAATTACATACAATGAGTTCCACTGAGTTGCGATTTTGAAATGTAAAAAATGTTTTTGTCACCCAAAAGCAAGTTTGAGGTCCGCGAGCTCACTGTCTTTGAGCTTAAGGTCGTCTTCCAACCTCTCAACGATGACAGAGTACGACTCGCCCACCTTCTTCTTCCACTCGTCTACACAACATCAAACATAGTAACAACTTAAAAACGTTTCCATTTCTTATTATCATCTATAAGCAGAAATATCCACAATTTACCTTCTATATGTGTGTTATATAAATAAAAAAAAGTGAATATCAATCAAGTGTGTTGTGTTAGTAAAGAAGTAAAACACACACTTTTAGACCTAAGTAAATATCACACACACACAAAGCCATTACCTGTACACGTCTGAGACGGTCTTGATTTGTAATTTCCCATTGAAAAGCTTCTTCTCTTGTAATGCGTGCACTGTGTAGTTTGGTGAATGACAGTAACACAATCTCTCAGTTGGACACAATTGCACAGGTCCAGATAAAGGGGGGATTGAGGCTGTGGGCTAAAAATAAACGTGAGTGGAATGCCAAACTGGTCTCCCTCCAAATGCAAGCAAGTGTGCATCAGTGTGACCCTGTGTGTGTGTGTGTGTGTGTACAGTGTGTGTGTGTGTGTACAGTGTGTATAAAGCTCAAAGATCAATGTACAGTTTTTGCAGAATGTAGGAGAGACTGATTGATGGACTTTACATGTCTCTATTGTTATAGTATTGTAATGATGGGAGTAGATTAGTGGTTCCCAAACTTCTGATATCATGCCCGTCAAGCATTTCTCACAGCAGACATGCTGACTTGTCATGGCAGCAACTGCAATTACTACTTAGTCAATCTAACTCAGCAGAGCACATACTTCTGCCAAGGCTCAACTAAATTCAATCAAGCTGCACACACTCATAAATATCAGTCCTCTGAATATGTCCATTTTTTTTCATCAGGTTCTATGTCAAGGTATAAAAGGTTAATATAAATGATTTGCTTGGCTGACCCCAAAGTATGTGTAGTTTTTGTTTTTTGGGGGGTTTATTCAATCTGAAGGCATGTCAAATGTGTTGTTGAACTGTTTATTAGGTATTATAATCAAGATGTGGGGGAAAAAATAGAAATTAAGAAGAGGCCTTTTTTAAGTTGAACAGACACCATGTTTGAAAAATCCACACTTAGATTTTGATGTGGTCCCAAACACTCGCAAATGGGAAACAGAACGGTACAAGGGACAATACTATGAAACTCAATAGTTACTAAACAAAACAACAACAAAGGTAAGGCCAGACCAAAATACAGCAGTTACATGCTTTGATACGCACACACTCAAAAGAGAGTAAGGAATGAAGGAATTTCAAAAAATCATGCGGTGACATCATCACTGAAAAAATAGGCAAATTGTTTAAAGATCGGAAAACTTAACACTTTGAGTAAGCTGAAGGACGACAGAGAAACATTTAAGCTTTTTAACCAACTTCTTTCGATCCAAAGGGGACAATAAAGTCTGGTCAGAGCTTCCTAGTGAGTAACTAAGTGTGTAATGAACAAAAATGTTGTTTTAAACAATGAGGAGAGTTAAAGTTCTCTCTTGGTCCCGTCCCAAGTTCCATGGAAATCTGTTCAGTAGTTTTTTCTAACTTGCTTGGCTGAAGTAATAGATAAATGTTTAGGAGAGAATACATGAATGTGCCCTGTGCCTCATTCTGTTCTAAGTCAATAGGCCTGTCTATGTAGAGAGAGTGCAGACGCTCCGTGTCTCAAACTGGTTTCTCCACCTCTGCTGGCAAACCTAAAGAATGTACCTTTGAATTACTCATCCCATTTCCTTGGGTGAAAAAAGAAACTGCACCCACGTAAACAATGAGAGACTGTGATATGAAAGGGTAAAGCACAAAACAGCTTTTAAACAGATCAAGTGCAACTCAGGGTGCTTTCCAAGTGATCACAAAATGAAAAACAAAAGGAATCATTTCTTAAAGAGTGAGGCAGTGGAAAGGTTTGATCAAAGACAGCCGAATGAAGAGAGGGTGGTGCTGGTAAGGTCATTGGTGCTGTCGCAGTTGCAGTCATAACAAAGGATTCAATCGGATTCGGTTTCATTTTTGTCTTCCTCAAGCATTTTTGTGGAGGAGGCAGAGGAAATTGCCTTTCTGCTCTACTTTGAACCAATGTTTTCCCTGTCTGTGTCTTCTTCCTCTTCCTCTGACATCGCGGGAGAGCTGCTGCAGTTTGGCCCCCTTGTCCTTTCGTCGTCTTCTTCTTTACAGACCCCCTCTTTGAAGAGTTGTTGCAGACAAAGCCACTTCCCTTGGTCTTCTCCTGTTCTCGCTCCTCACTCAGTTCCATCTACAGTCAGGGATGGGTGGTCTTTGGTGAGGGATGTTACTGGAAGAACGAGTTAAGCCCAAACTGGCAATTGTTTTGCATGTGTCTGCTTTCTTTTAATTAGGTGTAACTATACATATTGTTGCAAGATGTGGACGAATCTCCGAGCAGGCCTGCCTCAGCAATAAATGAAGTAGGCCTATATTTCAAAACATCAAAATACATGATCTACTCTTCAACACGTTTGTCTTTGACAGGAGTTCTGTTCAACAGTAAAAAGTTCTCTTCTGCTCGGTATCAAAGACCCAAAACTTGATATTGATGCAGAAAACTGAAAACTAAATAGAAGAAATCAGAGAGGGAGGTAAGTATAAAGTCAAACAGTGCACAAGATCATCTTTGTCATGTTAAAGTTTTAATTACATTTTTTTTTCCCACATCTTGAAAATAATACCTAAAAAACAGTTCAATTAAAATTTGACATGCTTACAGATTGAATAAACAAAGAAATATACGAAAACTACATTTGGGGTCTGTCAAGCAAATCATTTATAAAAAAAATGTATTGACACAGCAATGTTTATTTTAAGTGCCACAGTCTTCATATTCAGCATATGAACCTAACCCACGTGGTTTTATTCATCGGACCTCGAGATATTAGCTTAAAAAACAAGCTAAGCACATTTAAAAATTGTATTTATTTTTAAACATAAAAAATATATTATTCTGTGTTTTTACCAGAGATAGTCATCAGAGATAGTGATCTATCATCTGCAGATGTTTCACCTCCTGGTAAAAACCTCCGGAATGAACATAGCGAGAATCCTCAGTGTCAGCACAGTAGGGATCCCGGTGTGTCGAGGTTTCACTGATACACTTTCAACCAATTGACGTTTATTTTGACTTTTCAGTTTGGCCCGTGTTCGATCCACTAACATGGATAATGCAGGGTTTATGAAATGTACTGCAGTCAGCCACCAGGGGGGCAATCAAGATGATTTGGTTTCAGTTGTTGGGAGCTGTCATGTTGTCCATCTTGATATACAGTCTATATTTTACATAATCAGCAAAACGTAACAGGTTTAACTGTTCAGTTTTCTCTGTGTAATGTCATTATACAGGCCCGTCCTGAACTCCAACATTTCCTCCAGGTTCTTACTCCGTAAACACTCCTGCATGGAAAGCTGCTCTGCGCCTTTGGGTAGGGTGATTGGGGAGCCACTCAGCACGGCCTGCAGCATTTCCAGAGACGATGAGAACGAGCTTTGTTGATCTGAGCAAACAGGAAACAGACAAGCGTTCCACAAACTGCAGCTGGATGAGTCACCGGAGAACCTCAGCACCTCGCTCTCCATCCCCCAGCTGCGGAGACACTCAGCCAAGTTTAACCCAAAAAGCTTCAGCTTGTCCACGTAAGCAGGGCCCTCCACGCTGTGCTTCAGGTTGTCGTTAATCCCAAAGGCGACAGTTACAAACCCAGTGCGGTCCCGGTGGTTCACACACAGTGAATGCATGAAGACTGCGTCAGGCACTGAGAGGCCCGGACCGACCCAGCAGCTGCTGACGATGGAGCCCTTACCTACAGATGCTCCCGCCCCCAGCCTGGAGTACTCCACCACCGATCCTGCTCCCACAGAGCAACTAGGATCGAGGACGCTGTACATAACACAGCAGCCAGAGCTTTCACTCACATGCAGGCTGAAGGCAGACGACAGGAGGCCCAGCTCCCTCCTCAGTACCACGTCCTCCGTGAGGTGAAACAGGTATTCTGACGTGGTTCCAATGTGATAAAACTTGGAGTTATTGAGGAGGATGACATTCAAGGGAGTCCCGTGTAGGAGGTGGAAGATCTTTTGTCGGATTTCGACGAGTCCTCTCTCCTGTTTGGTGACATTTGCGGTGTTGCTGGTGTACTCGATTGTAGCTTTGGGTCCAAGAGCTTGAAGAAAGTCCCCGTAGGCGTCTATCTCACACTGCAAAGGCTCCAGCTCTTTCAGCAGGTTACGAAGAGTCTTTGTAGTTTCAAAGTCGACATAATAGGTGCTGTCTGTGTAAACATGCTCATCGGAACAACCGCTCTGCCTCTTACAAACAGCACCACACTCTTGCATTTTCTTGATGCTTGGTTTGTGCAGGAAGCGCAAACAGGGACTGTTCTCCATTTCGGAGTAAGTCGACTTTTCACATGAATCCAACACAAAAACGCCGTGGGTGGTTCCAATGGACAGTGGGGAGGGGTGGGCCAAAGCCGTGAAGCCAGGTCGATCAAACCTCACGTGTTCATCCTCTGCAATGCTGTAGAGCTCTATGTCATCGGCGCAGGTCACCAGAACGCCAGGCTTCATGTGAGATGGGAAATCCACGTACATGGCCAGTTTGAGCTCCAGCATCTGGTAGAGAGGGTCACCTAGCGGCACGGCCGTGAAGATCTTACCCAGGGCGCTGGCATTAGGCAAACGTTGACTGAACCCCCCTGGAAGAATGAGACAAGAAAAGTGGGAAACATCACATTCAGTACAGCAGGTGTTTTATCTAAAATGACTGAGCATGTACAGTCAAATCTTAACTTTCAAATAACTTGCAGGAGGGAAAGTATTTTGCAAACTTCATCTTCGATTAAGAACTAACATTAGATGTATTTGGAGCAGCAGATGTATTCCATTAGAATCACTCATCATCATTGGTGTGAATGGAGCCAGCAGGACAAAGCACCTCTTCATTGCAGCTGCTATTACACAATTCCTTCTGCATTTGGTCATTTAGCAGAAAGTTGATCCAGAGCAAATGTTGCATTTCAATGAGAAACGCCACTTTTGCATTTACATGTTTAAGTACCTTGATTGTCAGAACACTGATTATAAAATACAATAATGCAATAATTAACCAATCTCTCTTTATTTCTAAAGTTTTACGTTATGTGAGAATTGAAGACTTTTTCCAGTAAATTTGAGAGGAAACTAAAAGTGGAATACTTAAATGTCTTCTGTCTAAGTATCGAAGAACAACAAGTGTCTTTAAATGTCAAACCTGCATGAATCAGGATGACTCTCATTGTGCTCAGAGCTTTGCCATAGAGGTCGTCCAGCTGCTGCAGAGCGTAGAGAGTGGAGCCCCCATTCCCTGAAAAGCACAAGACCATAACAATAACCAGTGATCGATTATACACAGAAAACTCTTTCAAAAAACTCTTTCATAATACTAATGAGGCTGGTTATGAATTGTTTCTAGCTTATCGTGCAATGAAATGTAGTGATTAATTTTCTTCTTTCAAAAGATGTTTCTCATGATGCTGATGTGAGGACGTGAAGGTAAACACTGGAGAGGCGGGTGATTCCCTCACCTACTTTGCATCCAGGAGGATCAGAGAAGACCTGGTAGTGGATCCCCAGAGGGAGCTCTCCTCTGTGGACTTTGCCCCGGACCTGCAGCTCGTACGCGGCTCTCTGACTCTCATCCACCGCGGTGAGGACCACCACGTCCCAGAACCCGGCGCCCCGCACCTCTCGACCTGCAGCCGGGACCACCGAAGAAGAAGAAGAAGAAAGACTGTTGAAGATAAACAGTGGGAGGGGGCGGGTACACGGACGTAAACAGGATCTAAGAGACGTAAACCAAACTCACCCCTCAGAGAGTTGAACCTGTTTAGCTTCGCTCTGGTTGAGATCTGTAACTTCCGGGCACACTGCGCCATGATGTCTCTGTAAGTTCACTATAATGTTAAATACATAACTTCATCTATCTTTCTATAACCGTGTGTCAGACCTACTTCTCTCTCGCTCAGTCAGATACATCCGGGATCGGTCACATGATTAGTTTGGTGCACGACGTGGGCGGGGCCGAACCCGAGCAAGGTTGACCTACAAATTAAAATTAAATAAATAAACACATTTATTGAATATAATTGAAGTTTTCCTTGTGTTTGTAGGCTGGAAACTAAATATGAGGTGTATCAAAAATAAAACAAGCTTCAGTTTGGCTTTCTGCTGGCAGATAATCAAATATGACCATTTATTCCTTTTTACATCTTTTACAGGAAAATAAAATAAAGAATGTATTGATCCCAAGCCGAGGAATTTCACCTATTACAACAGTATTTAGTCAAAATGATGGTGGATAATATGGCAAGGGATATGTACAAATAAGGCTAAATGCACCCAATAAAATAAAACAAAATAAAACATATACAAAATACAGGGATGTGTATATAATATACACATTATGACAAGTACCTGGAAAATGTGCAGTTCCACAAGATGATTGTAGAGTAATTACATGGTATAATTGTAATTGCACCGATTTGAAACAAACTGAAAACAAAGCTGCCATCAGTTGCATCTCAAACATTCTTTAAAAAAGAAATCAGTCGCAGCTGACCGTACAAGTATGCCACAAGTCAGTCAGTTCTATGGTGTTTAGGATGACTCAGACAAGCAGCCATCTTCAAACACACAGAAAAGATATTTCCCTGAGGGACTGTGTAGAACAACAGCATTATGGGTTTATGGGGCCTTAGTGTAATTCATGAAAGGTCATTCCACAAAAAATATTTTTAACTCCACATATGTGGAACAAACTCCCAGAGAAGTGCTGGAGACTTTGCTGTTTGCCACAGCCTTTCATAAATCCCCAAAGTTTTTTTTTACTCTACTTTTATTTCATATGATTTTATTTGTTTATCTTTTTTGTATTTAATTCATTTAAATTTATTTAAATGCTTCGTTTTCATATTTTCTTATGTTGCTGTTTATGTCTTGTAGATCTAATGTAAATCACTTTGAATTGCCATGCTGCTCAAATCTTCTATCACTACACACACCCTTTGTAACCGGAGGCCTTGCCTTGAAGACAGGCCTCAGGTTACTGACTGTGAGAATGTGACACATCAGACCCTTTGGATTCATTGAGCAGGATCATTGATTACTGCCACATGTCTGACTGTATTTCATAATTTATCTGAAATTGGACAGAATATTATTTTATGACTGTAATTACCTTACACTCTCCTTATTTGAATGTTCCCAAGAAGGAGTGTGAGCATAACAGGATGATTATGATGGTGATCATCATTATCATCACAATACATGGGAAGAAAGCAGAGCTACGACTCCTATCAGCCCCAGTGAGAGACTTAGTCCCTGACTGTTTCACTGAGGACTCTGTCGTTCTCCTGCACCAGACCTTGTGCATCTATTGCAACATAAAAAAATCAGTGGGATACAACTGCAAGCTGCATTTGTGTTTCTTTTTCATTCATAAAAAAAATGGTTGAGGAATGGTAAGAATGCAGGGGTGAGGGAGGTGAAGACCAACACAAGAGCTCAATGGGCATAATCCACTGGTCTAATGTGTTTATTGTTTCAGTTAAATCAAGACAGCTTCAGCTTGTCATGTGACATACTTGGCCATTTAATGTCTGCATATTATACAATCAGTGCAAGTACATTTATTCAAAACTACACATCGTCATCTCAAAATAAAACAGCATCAGTTAATGTACATCTTAGCATATATCTTAACTTTTAATCAAATAGTTTTGAAACTAGATTCAGTGAGGTAGAAGATAATCTCCAGCAAAAGAAGCTGATTCAAATTTTTCATATAAGTTTTATCCTCATGTTAGATTGTGTGAAGCCCGAACGTGTCAATAAAAACAAGATAGATAGATTAGTGAGATCATGATAAATAATTCAGACAACTCTTTGTACCAAAATATGATTCACTGGCCCTATAAAATGATATTGCACATATAGTTTTCCACAATATATTCACTCTAATAAAACTTTTTTAAAAATCGGAGAGGGGCTCGAAACATTGTGTGCTGTTTAAAAAAAAATACGGAAACCACAAATTCATTGCTGAGAAGAGTGAGAGGCATAAATACATTCAACTACGGCATCTTTAAGAGCACAGCACCTCATCAGCAGAGGTCAAATGGGAGGAGAGACGATCCCGATCCCTCATACTGATGTAGTTGTGCTGTTGTGGGTCAGGGAGCAGCCGGGCCGTCCTTGTTGGCCTCTAGGAAGCGGCTGCAGGAGGAGAAAGTGCTGGAAAAGCTGGACGAGAGGCCAACGATGTCAGTGGAAATGTACGGGAGGACACCCGGTGTGGCCTGGTTGTAGTAGGTGATCTGAAACAAAGAATATTTGTGGGACAGTAAACCTTTACTTTTCTCTTGAGTTACAGTGCTGCAGTGTGCTGATTGCAACAATGCACGCTGAACTGAGTGACCCTCTCGTTTGGCCAACCTTGGTGGCAGAACTGGACTCGTCCCAGATTGAGAAGCCAGCGCAGAGCACCTCTCCCCGGGTGTAGTCAGGAGTGGGTGGGTGAGTCGGCAGAGTGACAGACCGCAGAGCGATCAAATATGGGTCCCTGAGAGGGGGGGACGAGAGCATCATGAGACTTTATTAAAGAACAAGTGCAGGGGTAATAATGTGACAGCACTGGAAGCATAAAAAGATAAGATGTGATGGTAGAGAAAATCAAGACAGAGGAGAGCAGTGAAGTGACAAATGAAAAGTGAGGGGTCATTTCTAAGAGTTTATTATGTAATAGATTACTACACCTGGCATCACATGGTTTCCTCCTGGATGCCAGTAAGATGAAGTCCTGCCCTTTGGCCCCTTTGCCAACAGACGGAGTAGCGACTCGATACAGAGTGTCATCCTCATCTGCCTGGTTGATCAGCTCACACTCCCTGCAGAGGACACACAGCATCAGCATCAGCATCGAGCTTCACGTCTCACACAAGTGACACAGGACGTTACTAAATTAATGAACATTCAGTGAGTGCATTCATTCAAACAGTTTGTTTCATGATTGCTGTTTTATACTAATAAAGCAGGGCTGTCTCTGGACATTTTGGTTCCCTCTACTTGAGACGTCTACTGGCATCTGAGTCAGATTTCTTCCAAGCTCATTCTGCTGTTGAACCGACTTTAAGTTTCTCTGTGCCCGATGATGCAAAATGTCAAATATGTGCATGTTACTGACTCGTAATGTCGGTCCCACTCTTTTCTTCTCCTCAGGTCTGATAAGAGGTGGAACGTCTGCTCTGCTGCAATGTTGACGTGCATCTCCACCTTGAAACACAGCGTTTGATTTTCCTCCAGTGTGTACAGTCTGACCTAAGGAAAAAAGCACATCCCCAACAAGGAATCAGTGTCTCCGTCTAGGATATATTCCAGATTTTAAAAGTGAACAGGTTGAGCCTGGTGTTATGATGAAATAATGAATGTGGTAAATGTGCATCTTTTGAGAATTACGTTTTTCAGGGCTTCAGGCAAAGTTTTCTGACTTTTTTTTAATTATTCCACAACTTCATTAAAACTATTTTGAGCACAGCCACTGTGACGGTGCATTTTCTGGTCCAAAACAACACAGATCGGAATCCATGGTGGAGTCCCAACAGCTGAAATCATTCAATAAGCCACATCCTGAACAGAAGTACAAACAAAACACTGACCTTATTTTTCTCCGACGTTAAAACCCAGTTGTTTCTGGTGGCCATTAGTTTTAGTGCTGATACATTGTTGTAGCTCAGGTATATCTGAAAAAAACAAATGCCTGTCTGAACTCATATTTTACAGTGGCTATGTCTGAACGGGTTTACTGAACATCTGGGTCCCTGTTTTCCAGATATTACTGGTTACCTGGTTGCTTGGATCCCAGGGCACAGACAAGGGCACTTCAGTTTGCTTGCAGGAGATAATGTATTTCCTGCAAACATGAAGGGCCGCAATGAAATACAGAAGTCTGGGACAAGTTTCAAAACCTGGCGTTCATACAGGGGGAAAAGAATAATGACCTACAACGTGACCAATATCGACCTTTTCAGTCTAGCTCCACTTTGATTCCACACAAAATGTTGTTGTGAAATAGTGGAATACAGGTTATACTGGAGGCGAGGGTTTAACAGTTGAACAATGAAGTTATTATGACTCTGCACCAGAGTGTGCTCAGCTGTGATATGCGGCTCTGCCAAGTCATGTGCTGCTGCTGCTGCTGGGGTGTGTAAACAATGGATTCTGTTGCACGACACCGGACAAACTAGGCCCCAGTGACACTGCTTCTGTATCACTTTTATTACTTTATTCTGCATTTATATACTAGAATAGCTTTAAGTATTTTTTTCATGTATTTTTGGTGCTTTCGTGATGTTTTTTGATGATGCTGTATACAGACCACTTTACTTTGTGGTGTGCTATTGGTGTTACAGTACTGGAGGGAATATTTCTTAAATGTCAGTTTTATTTATTATCCATTAGCTCTAACAATCCATCTACCTTAATTAACTTTTCTTTTCTAGGAACTGTCTTAGTTTTAAAAGATAGAAAAACATTTTGGGCATTTAAGACAAATTTTACACTGACAATTTTACATATTCATAATACACCAAAGTAAACCTTGAGGAATATCCATCACATTCTAAAAAGAGCAAGACGTCATGGTTTCCATTGACGTGCTTACCTATCGAGCCGAATCTTCTTTCTTGCTATGGCCTCTTGATAACGCCTTTTTCCATCCTGTGAAACACGCAAGAACAAATTACAGAAGTCACACCACACGGATGCTTATTATGTGAACTTTTCCTATTTTAGCTCTACACTGTCCTACATACATGACTTTCTGTTAAAGACAGCAACAAAACACTCACCACAGGCTCGGGCCGTATGCGGGGCAGCGTGCGGGGTTTCCTGTCACTGTCCAGCACCTCAAAGGTCATAAAAGCACTATTTATATGACGCAGAGGATCTCCGCCCTTGTAGGCCTCAGCACACACTCCCACCTCCATGCTAGAGCACATGCAGGCATACACATACACACGGATGTACAAGAAAAACACATGGTAAATGCGTTGAAAGTCATTTGCTATTTGTGTGATAAGAATCTGTCATTATGTGGAGACTGACCTGTGCTTGAAGCTGTTGTTTACGATGGCTTTCAGCACCAGTCGGTCACCGATGTGGGACGGGCCACGAAAATGGAACATGTCAATGGTCCTCAAGGTTGGGTGTGCGTTACACAAGCGACTAGATCAATATAGAGGGAAAAAATTATGGCCTTACAGTTGAATGCCTTAGTGAAAATGCAGAAAATACAGTATTCTGTTCCTGACTTATGGTGTTAAATAATGGCCAGAAAGGTTCGACTGAACATTCTGATGTCAGGGTGAAGTTGACTTGTGACCTTTTGGATATAAAATAAGATTTGTATGTGTCAGATTGAGCATCATCTTTATCAAACTTCATGAGATATATCGTGTTCACAAGAACGCAATGAATGAACATGAAGCTTTTGGCCACGGCTGTTGTTGGAAGGAAGGAATAAAAAGCGAAAGGCTTTAGTTCTTTGTCTCCTTTGACCTGATTACAAACATGCTCCTGGAAAACTAGGAATTAAATGAATAATTTGAAGTATATCTGTTGGAGATGCATTCATTTGATTTGGGTGAGAAGATTTATCAATGTTGTAAAAATGAAGCTACATACAGAAGCCTGCTTCGACTCCATAACAAAACCTAACGCACCTTTCAGGGCTTCTAAAGCTCACTTACAGATGGTGGGTGGGCATTGTGTGGGATTTTTCAGGGTGCAGTGAGTCTCTGGTGGTTTACGAAAAAAAGAAAAGAAATCTAACATGAGCCAAGATACTGGAATTCAGTGCTCCTGGTCAAAGATGTAATGTAACATGCTAATTCATGAGCTTCAGAAGAACTGGGAAGTGGACTTTGTTTGCATGGAAGCAACTCCTGTGCAACCATGTTTACACTGCTGACATAAGAGTGGTAAAGCTAGATTCCTTCCTTGATTCCTTTTTGAAGCAAGTTTTTGTAAATACTGGGTCCATACCATGCTGCAATCGTAGCCACGTTCTCCATCCAGGCCATGATCTGGCCCCCAAATGTGCTGACTTGGTGATTGGCATGTGGCGGTAAGACCAGCTCTACGCTCTCCACTCGTGTCCGCTCAGCTGGAACGGCATTCTGGTACTCCTGGCATTCTCCTGGTGAGAGAACAGAAAACAGGGAGCTGTGATCAGTCAGGTTTTAGATGGTGCAGACGTCTGGCATATAGTGCTATGTTATAGTAGGCTCTTGTGTGTGTGTACCCAGTTGAGCTGTGCTGCTGCTCAGTAGATCTGTAATGATCTCAGCATGGATGAGCCTCATCCTCCTCCTTTCTGCTGCCAGGCTGTATTCCATCTGCTCCATTTGTGTGCGGGGAACCACCTGCTTCAGTTGTACCTGTTACCACACACACACACACACACACACACACACACACACACACACACACACACACACACACACACACACACACACACACACACACACACACACACACACACACACACACACACACACACACACACACACACACACACACACACACACACACACACACACACACACACACACACACACACACCAAATCCAGGAGATACTGAGCACACATTAGAAGAATGCATTTGGGTCCATATTTTGGTTTTGGCCTCTTACCTTTCCAGCTTCGGTTCTTCTGGCAACAAATGTGCCGCATGCATGACAAACCTTCCACTGCCTGTCAGTGTAAAGGTCTTCACAAGTCACCAGAATGCCAACCTGAGAAGAAAAGAATCACCACATTCGCTTAATTTTTCAAAAAGTTCCACATATTGTATGTTCATTATCCTGGAACCAAAAACCTACGTCCACCAACCTCCATACTGGACGTGAAGGCCCTGTTGACCTTTGCGATGATGTTGACGACCTTTCCCACCCTGGAGCAGACACACAGATTCTTCTCTTTACTATCAACACGCAGCAGCGATTACACTGCAAACACAGTGTGAAAGCTTTGTGCAGACAGACGTCACGTTCAATCATAAAAACATCGATTTTAACATAATGCTGCCCGTCACTGAAGAAAAACTTGGCCGATAAACATTTTTTAAATCAGTAGTTAACATTATTTACGAGTACAGGATCAATTTATAGATTCATATTTTAAATAATGAATTTAATTAACACAAAGGTGGTCTTGACAAAAACTGTGAAACTTGACCAACATTCGCACATTTCTTTGTCCTCCCCTCAGTGCGTGCAATGGTTTCTGTCTCTGCGACCCATTGTCAGTTGGAGATACACCTTGTCAGAGCAGCACTGAGGTTAATACCTTACCCAATGGTGTGTTCAAAATGGATGTCGTCCACAGAGGCGGTGATACAGGTACAGCCTGCATGTCTCTCAGCTTGAAGAGGAGAGCAGAGGTTACACAAATACTATGAGAACAAGCACAAAGCAAAAGAGCATCTGCAGGTTTGACCTCAGACCTGGAAGAAATGGATATGCATTTCATTCATCACTTATCCCTAAAGATTTTCTTTGCTGCGTCTATTATCATAATTAGAAAACTGATCATGTGTACGTGGAGCTTACAAATCAACTCTTGACCTCGAGCAGCTGTTTTCCAAACATTTTTAATTCTCACAGTGTGTCTAAAACATTTTTGTGGGATGTTGTAAAAACGTCTGTAAAGAAAGTCAAGACAAAGTCAGTATCTGAATCTACCTCCGCCAAGGCCCAATAAATCTTCACATGACCGGCTCATTCTTACAGTAGAAATATGAAAGAAAAACGGATGTGGTATGAGGTTACGTTTTCATTGTCATTCGTCTGTCTATTAGCAGGACTATGCAAAAACTACCGAACCCATTTTATTGAAACTTGGCAGAAGGGTTTGGCCCATTAACTTTTGAGTTCAATCAAGGGGGCGAATCCAGGAATTCTCTCTCATTTTGTTTAGCATTGCAAAATATGGTGTTAGTCTTGGTGGAGGTATGTACTTTCCATGTGCCCTTCTAGTTTGTCATAAATTAGAAAAAGTTATTTACGAAAGTGGTAAAAACTCCTGGATCTGCCCCTTAATCCCCTTTACACCAACATTTAATGGGTTCTTCTCAGCCGCATCCATCCCTCTAGTTTGGTGGAAATCATTCTGCGGATGAAAACATAACCTCTTTGGTGGAGGTA
Source organism: Verasper variegatus (assembly GCA_026259375.1). Classification (NCBI taxonomy): domain Eukaryota; kingdom Metazoa; phylum Chordata; class Actinopteri; order Pleuronectiformes; family Pleuronectidae; genus Verasper; species Verasper variegatus. The sequence goes on along the minus strand of CM048046.1, from coordinate 10,963,525 downwards.
AAGATTAAAATGAATTATCAGCTATAATAACCTTATCACATTTATAGATAGATATAGATATACACACATGTATATATCAACTGCATGCAGTGAAGCTGAGATGTGAGAAAACCACAGTTTCAAAATAATAATTTGTATAAGTACTGTATTTCTCAGCATTTGTTTTGCGAGTTGTCTGGTCCTACATCCTGACAACTAATTGCATTGCTACAGCTGTGTTCCTACCAGATAAACAGGCCGTGGAGTCCATCCACTTCAGCAGCTGTCCGACGCTCAGCTCCCCACAGTGGTTCGCGTGGCAGGGCATCACGATCTGACTCATCTTCACTTCCGTGGGGTTTCTGTAAACCTCCCCACTCTCCTGGATGAAGAGAGAGTCCAGCACCAAGTTGACCTCCTCCCCCTCCGACGTCATATCTCACAACTATGCAGAAAAGTGGGTTTCAGCAGAACCAAGACACTTATTTATCTCTTTGATTAGTTATCTCCCTCACCAGATAAGTACAGATCTCTGAGTCAAACATCAACAAAACTGTTTGGATTGGAACTGGAAAATCAACCAATATGAGCCTTTCACAGACATTTCACTAATATGCTTGTCAAACTTATTTGGCAGAATAAATTATGCAGAAAAGATTAGTTTATTTTCTCAATTCAAGTTCTATATATGGTATTTGGTTGTATTTCTGTTTTCTGTTTATTTTTACAAATATATAATAAACTTAATATAATAGAGTTTATGGCTGTAACTGTAAAATGTAAAGCCTCAATTACATTTCTTTGTCATTGGAGTTTGATGATGACATCTTAGCTGATATATATATATATATATATATATATATATATATATATATATATATATATGTGTATCAGAAGTTTTTTACTCTCATCAGACACATCGGTCCAGTCTAATCAGAACATGCATCCATTCATCACTCTTACAATGACTAGCAAGTCCTTTAATACCTTAAACTAGACAACAGCTTCTTATTGTTTGCTGCTTTCAAAATCCGAGAGGAGAAAAAGCAGCCTCAGTTTGTGCACTGATCCTTAAAATCTGAATCATATATATAATCTTATATATAATATAATCATACAACATAACTAATACATATTATGTAACCATGTAAAAAATATCTACATGATGCTATTAGTCGTTTTATCTTCTACCACCATGTGATACTACAAACAGGCCTACTAGTTCCAATATTAAAATTAAAACATCAGTTGAGAGAGAGGATGAGTGTTGCTTAAAGTCAAATAAGTCTGACCTTCACTCTGTTAGGGTCTGAAACACACAACTTTGAGTATTGAGTCAGAAGCACCTTGATTAAAAATCACATATTTGTAATGTGGCCACCCACAGATTTTGTTTATTACTAAATCTGAAAACTGCACAGTCAGTGTGAACCAGTGCTGCAACACGAGACGCTTTAAATAATCTGCACCTCAGTCTGTGGTTTGAGGCATTGCTCAACATTTCTCCCCCATAAGGGGGAAATGTACAAATGCCTATACTTACAGCCTTAGGGTATTTTATGGCACTGCCCCTCCACTACGAATAGTTCCGCTCTACACACACACTGTTTAACATGACCGTAACTTCTGCTCCAGTGGGACACACATGCAGTCAGTGGTCACCTGTCCTTCTTCTTATCCAGCCAGTGACCTTTAAATTGACGTCAGCACATAACAACACTCAACATGAGCTGCTGCTGCAACTGCAATCTCCCAGAATAAGAAAAATAACATGCAGCATTAACGATTGTTATTTACTCCACAAAACAAATGACAGGCAAACTTCAAATGCACCAGATACAAGCACTTACCCGAGTAAAGGGTCGACACAGAGGCTGGAAGTGTCAGAGAACGTCAGCAACCAAATACTAACACCGGCTGAGAGCTGCACACGAGACTGAAGCTCTCCACATTTCAGCTGTTCCTCATCAACACCGCTTTACACACACACACACACACACACACAACCACACACACAACCACATACACACACAAAACCACACGCACACACACACGTAGAGCGGCTTTACTGAAGTATTTCACCACTGTCTGCAGGGAGGGAGGGACGGAGAGAGAGAGGGAGGGACAGACCATTCCCCGCACAGGCTTCTGTTACGTACGCGTTTTTAAGGTGGATCTGAAATCGCCTCATACGTGTTTCTATTTAATGGCTCATCATCATCAGTGAGGCACACTCTTTAGCCGTGGACCATCTTATTGTTATATGTGTTACATACAAGTACATACATGACAGAAAGTCAAGACATTTTACGTAAAGCAGAAAACCGACATTAAATCAAGTATTTATTTGTTGTCTTTACTTTGTTCTAATGTATTCCATACTCGTGGTACATTTGGAAAGTTAATTAAAGCGACTTATCTTCCTTTATTGATTTGCCTGCTAATTCTCAGGTCAAACAAGGCGTCAAACATAATCTGTGTGAGACCGATTTGAAACTAATAGACCAGACAAAATTGTTTTGGGATTTGTTAAGCAAGACAAACAGATACAAGACAAGACAAAAAATAAACATAAAATAGTCTGGCGTTAACCTCACATGAACAGACACCTTCCATAAACACAAATCCAGGAGCATAGTCAATATCAATAACAACAACTTGTACAAACACAAAAAGGACAATATAAAAGACAAACAAAATACACACACACACACACAGCAGAAAAACAGCCTTGTACAACCACATTTATTTCTTTGATTCTAAATCATTTTTTCAGTTGTATAGAAAAGAGAAAAAACACGATGAGGTGACCCGGGTCAGAAACCAGTGACCAGTGGGAGAAGTGCGTGTTTGTTCACCAGACGAAGCTCACTAACACACATCGCAGCTGGGGACGTCACAGCAGCACGAGGCCGACCTTAAGGCGAACGGCGCGCTCTCATTGGCTGCCGGCTGCGTCAGTCAGGCCCCGGGCCCGCCTCTTCCCCCTCCGGCCCAGGCTCGGTTGAGTCTCCGGGTTTGAGTCGTGTGCGGTTGCAGTGCGAGAGAGGGTCGCGATGATCTGACAGATGAAATAGCGAAAATAAAGAGCGAGCAGGCGGCGTCCTCCCTCACTCAGCCATGTTCCCCAAAGGCAAAGGCACCCCGGTGCCGTCGGACGGCCAGGCGCGAGAAAAGTAAGCTCCCAGCCGGGTATTGTTGTGTGTTTTACCGCCGCGGTAAGTTGCTCCCTCCCGCTCTCTGTTGTTCGCTGGACGGGCGATTTCCTCCTGCCGTCACTGGAATTGAATGAACCGCCTTGTCTGCTCGCCATTCCTGCTGCGAGTCGTGTTTCTGCTGCCTTCGCCTCCTCGCTGCCGCTCCGCCGACCCACACAGCGGTGGTTTTCCACAGTTTGAACCCGCGGTTGTGTTGACATTTTCTGCGGGTTTTTGTCGCTCGACAGCTCGGGGAGGAGAAAACAATAACAGCGCAGTTACATTGTTTTTTGTGTTTGCGCTCCCTTTTTATTTCCCTGAGCCCATCAGTGGCACCAGGACACTGTAGTTCACACACACACACACACACGCACGCACACACACAGTGCTGCTGCAGCTGGGGTTTAATATCTCACATCACCATTTTAAAAGCAAGCTGCTGCCTCCACACTTTCTCTTCCACAGTCTTATTGTGGTGGATCTTCACCAGGCTTGGCTTGGTTTGCTCAGTCCCCATTTCATTTTTTGGCAAAGGCTATTTGGCAGCCATTGTTCAGAGGGCCTGTACCAGACTCCAGTCACTCAATGTGCCAGTAGAAAATTCAACCTGATGTTCCTCCATTTATGTTTTAGATTGTTTAAAATCTAAATTGTATATTTTTTTCCCCCACACAGGTTGGCTCTTTACGTCTATGAGTATTTGTTACACATAGGAGCACAGAAGTCTGCACAGACCTTTTTATCAGAGGTATGTGGCATTTAATCCAACCATGTTTTATATTTAAACAATTAACACTACAATAATATTAAAATTTGTTTAATAATCACCCCCCCCCCCCCAATTTTCCCAGATCCGATGGGAGAAAAACATAACACTTGGAGAACCCCCTGGATTCCTACATTCCTGGTGGTGGTAAGTGATCATGTTCTTGTCTCCCTGTAAACATGTCCAGAGGTTGTTTGGGTGCTTTGTTTTTTTATATGTGTGTGTGTGTCTGTGCTTCATGACCTGTCTTGTCCACAGTGTATTCTGGGACTTGTATTGTGCCGCACCAGAGAGGAGAGAGACATGTGACCACTCCAGCGAAGCAAAAGCCTTCCATGATTACGTGAGTATGGTGCTTACATGGGAACTGTTGCTGCGCATATTGTTCTGTCCTCTGCCAAAGAAGACAACAACTTGACCAGGCCAAGAAGTGGTTTAAATGTAAATAACCCGTCTTCGGATCAGGTTGTGCAACGAGTCCAAAAAAAAAAAAAAAATTGGGGTGGGAGCTATCGGCGCAAAGTAATCATAATCAGTTTGTCAACACTTCAGACCATACAACATATCTCACATCCTCCTTCAAGAGTGATACAGCTGCCAGACTTCAGGACATTGTGCTTCTCTTTAGGCTTCAAGTATTATCATGACTCGGTCTGATTTCTGCTTTTTATATTCCTAATCTTAAATGTAAAATTTCTGCACATTATTTTGATGATGTAAGTCATTCCCTATTTCCCACAGCAGCTCTCGTAGCTGTGTCCAACTACCTAATGCAATTTTTGACAGTATGCATTATTATTTTTTTCTTCCCCTGAATTTATGATCGGTCATCTCGCCCCGTTGGTGGGTCGAACGATGCGCCCAACAATGAGCTTTATTGGCTTCTGGGAAAATGATGCTGATGTCAGCGTGTCCTGAGTCAGACCTGTCGAGTGCTTTTCCCCTTATCCACGCCATGCGCAAGCACCCTGCCTCATTTGTGAGGAACAAAATAGAACCTGCCATTTGTTATGGAGGATTTGCATCTCGCTAATTTAGCTTTTTCCTGCTTTCAGTCAGCTGCATCAAAAGGTGCCCCTTTGCCGATCAAAGAAAGTGTCACCTGCCCGTCGGTGGCTTGCGCTGTTCCCATTCTTGTGTTTCTGCAGCCATATCTGAAAAGATAATTCTGTTTCCCATGTGAATAAAAAAAATTAAATTTGTGCTTTGCTGCATCAGCACAGCCAAGATGGACATTAGAGGTTAAGTAGTCCCCTCCGGCTGTCTGATACACAGACCAGTTCTTGATGTGTCGGACAGGAAAGGGTTAAAATGGAGATGTTGGTCCTGCTCTTGGCAGATAGGGTTGTCAGGGTAACAGGCCTCCTGATCTGGCAGGTGACCTGGGAGCCAGGAGAGAGGCTACAACGTGGCTCTGCCCTTTTCAATAACCACATTCCTAATTATTCTAACTCAAACAGACAAAGGGAGAAGTGCATTTTGTTTGAAACCAGCCGTTATTCTCTCAGCCTGCTTCACGACAATTGACTGCAATATCTTGGCCTTTGTTTTAGTTGTTTGCTTGTTATTTGTAATATGTAATGGGCGATTGTAGTTTTGACTGTCGAATACGAGAAAGTAAGACCGACTCAAGCCGACTGCATGTGTGTTGAAATCATGTTTCCAGATTTGGATTATTGTGGTGTCAAAATCATCTAGTTTTAGGCAAAGGTGTAAGATTGATTGAAAATTACTTTTCCAGTAATCTTTGTATTAAATTGAGGAAACATCCTCAGATTCCTTTTGAAAGCATGAACAACACAAAATAAGCTGTTACATCTCAGCCCGTGGTGTGACTGAAACCATTTTCATAACATGGAAAACATTAAGCAAATGATTGATGAGGGACACAGTCTTGATAGTGTGCTGCTGTGGTGTGGAGCTTTGAGAGTTTCTGTGCGGTTGACTCTCCCCGACATCTTGTGGTTACCCTTTGCTCTGATGTTGGTTTCTCCTTGTGTTCATTTGTGGATGCTGGGAGGTCAGAGAAGTGTGTGTATGTGTGTGGACAGTACTAGTCCTTGGACCCTTGCCTTTGTCTAGGTGTGGGGGAGGTGAGCGCTGCTCTGTTAGCCGGCAGCGCTCGTAAAGCCCCGGTGTATTCACGATGGGCCTGACGAACGCTCCCCGAGGGGCCCCGTCGCCATGGCGTCAGCGGCTGATTGATGGCTGTCACGGAGCTCAGGGGCAGATTGGAAAAAAGGAAAAGGGGAGTGGCACTGTGGCATATGCCCAGCACACACCAACACCATGGAGGAGCTGAGGGAATTAAAGAGGAGGGGGGTTGGGGAGGAAGAGAAGAGGAGAGTAAGGGACCTGCTAGAAGTAACTAGAGAGAAAGAGAGAAGAGAGCATCCAGTGAGGATCTGGAGCGGGTTTTATGATGTTGATTGATGGTTAAACATTTACAAGCTAAACATAAGGGCTGGTTTCTTTTGAGCTTCGGTTCCAGTGGAAGAAGTGAGACTGTTAAGAGCATGCTGGGTCAGGAGCCGGCAGTTGGGTGGTCTCTGTGCTGCAGCTCGGCCTCTTTCATCCTCTTTTACATCTTCCATTTTCCCTTCTTAATTTTTGTGTCTTCTTTAATTTTGTGTCTCTCTCTCTCTGTTATTTTTTTCCCCTTCACATTTTACCTCAGTCAACCTCCTGGTCATCCCATGGTCACCCTCCCGTCTCTCTTCCCCTTTCAACCCCCTCTCCCTCCTCTCCTCTTTGCTCCCCCCCCCCTTTGTTTTTATAAAGGCAGCACAAGCACATCCGCCTCCACTCTGGCCTTTTGTAACCTCCTTCAGTGATTCAAGGATTCAGGGAAAGATTTGTTTGGCTGGAGTTGCCTGCGTGCGTCTAAGAACACACGTGTACATGCTGAATCATTATGGGTTGGGGAGGAGGAGGGGGTGGTGGTCTGTCTTAAAGAAGGTCCCCTGGGAAGTTGTAAGGACAAGAGCTCCATAGCCTGAGGCAGGGCTCAGACATCTGTCCTTTTCCTGTACCAGAGAGTCTGTGGTGAGACGTGGCTCGTTTAGACCAGAAGCAGCATCGGGCTGTTTGGGACAGTCCAGCAAGCGCAGCTGTGAGCTGCCTTACAGAGATAAGATAAAGATCGAACATAAAATGCCTGGGAACCCATCGTGCACATTGTTTCTCACTCTAGCAAACAGTTTCCGACTTCTACAGCGCAAAGTAGCTTGTGATATTTTTTTTACTTTGTGGCCAATACAGTTTTTTTTATTTATTTATTTATTTTTTTAATACAGCAGTGTTTACATCATTATTTCTTTTCAGGACTCATTCCAGGAATTGGCTACTTAAGGGTAGAGGAACAAAACTAGCAAAAATGAGTTTCCCTAAGCGGCCAGACAGTGTGACTGTATGGGAGTTTACCTCTCTCCTGTGGAAGGAGCCATAAACTGTGGATCTGTATCTCCAGTTAGATCATGATAGACAGACATCTGCTTACAATTACTGTGCAGCAACAGTCGCTCTCAGGTTAAGATGCGCTTCTCTTCATAAAACAGTAGCATTTCACAATGTTAAGCCGTTTTCAGACATGACCTGCGGGTGAAGTCCGGAGTTTACCCCGAGTTTGCCTTTCGTACAGGCACGATGCAGCTGGAGGTTTTCTGCAGAGACGCGTTCGTAACAGCAACAAATCCTCATTATTGAGGCGAAGAGTTGGAATAGCCTGACACCGGTGTCCGCTCTTATCACCACAAACTCTCTTGAAATCTTTGTCAGAGTCTTCTGTGTGTGTGTGTGTTACTGCTTTTTCACTGGGAGATATTTTGTTTTCTATTAGTTTTTTTAATTTTTTGCGTCTGTTGCATGTTAGTAGCATTATCAACCTACCCACCCGCTTATGGTGAATCCAACGTGGAATCCCCTGCCGTGTTCTCACATTGAAGGAAATCGTAAAAAAAAACAAAATGTAGAAAGAAAATACTTGCGGTAGGTGGAGCGTGTGTATTGGCGGTACCTTGGTATTGCAGCTTCACTCTGGCTCCAAATGGTGTCACCAGCGTAAGATGGCAGCACCCATATCTGGGATATTTTGGCTTCATTTGGCGTCAACCCCATAACTCCATGTTACAGCCATGCTAACAAAAAGGTTTGTCCTCGGGATTACCACTTAAGTGGTCAGCAGGCCACAGGCTGATATAGAAGTCTTGTCGCGATATTTACCCCAACTGTTGCCATCGAATATTACATATATGTATGAACCCATGGACACAGCTTCATCACTGTGTCTGTACATCTGACATATGTTTCTGTGGTTAACATGCGCTAGTGGTTAGCTAGTGTGTCTGTGTACCTGTCAGATCGTGCAGGTGTGATGGAGTAATTGCTGGACTTCACCCTTGTTTATCTTGCATTTGGACAACTTGTCTGGGCAGTTTAATTCTCGCAAAGCAGGTTGTGTTTATGTGATATGCAGACTGGTATTGAGCAGATGTTTAGGGAACACTCCCAACATGAGTGTTTCTCCTTGAACGGCCTGGGTTAGTTGAGAGTGACTGGTCAAGATGGGTGAGGAAGAATGTCAAACTACACATGTTTTCTTACACATCTTCATCAGAAGTGGATTTTTACATAAAAACCCGGGTTTTTGCTTGGGATATTCTCTCGTTGAAATCTCACCGCACCTCTTATGTAGTAAAGGATAAGTCCCGGTGGTGGTGGTGGTGGTGGTGGTGGTGGTGGTGGGGCCTGATGAGACGTGACTTCTCCCTGTGGCCTCACTTCTCCCCCTGCTGAGGTATTTCACAGTGGCCCTGCAGTGGCAGCCTGAGCAGATATAATTAGAGAAGGTGCAGTCAATACCAGGGAGTGTGTTGGCTATTGACCAGTGATGTCTGTAGAGCTGTGGGGCGCTGGACAGAGACCAAGTGTTTTTGTGCGCATGTGTGTGTAGGTGCTGGTACATTTATCGTTTGTAAGTAAACAGGCAATTATTACTGTATCTACACTAAAGTGTGTGTGTGACGCATGGTTTGTCAAATGGGATCGGAGGAGCTCCTCTCCGTCTGCAGCCACTCTCTGTGAGCTAAACCCCACAGCTCTGAAGACATTAGCTCATCTCAGATTGCTGCAGCTACAGGGAAGAAAAACTCAGTCAATTAGGAGCGTGTGACTGAAGCAAATGGCACATTAGTGAATTAGGGCTGCGGTTTGAGCAGGAAATCGGCCCAGCGAGCCCCTGCTGCGCAGCAGCACTTTGGAGCCACTGACTCAGTGAATCCCACTTGATCCTTATCTGACCCACTGGTTCTTGGAGCAGCACGGCTCAGAAGCCTCAGTAAGGATCCTATTGATACCCCTTTCATAGAGGAGACCCACAAATGCTGAGGATCTGCTCAGTGTGTGTTCTTACTCCTTTGTTCTGGGTTAGTCCACAGGGGAATTGGATTCCTCACGTGTACTCCTCTTGAGTCCAGCTGTGCCAAGTTTCTCAGTCGAGAAAGGACCAAAAAAACTGTCTAACAACAGACTCCCATTCGTGGATTACTATTGGACTTGTGTTGTGCAGCACAGTTAGAGTTGTAATGTTGTGTTTTACTGTTTTTCCATCCTAGAGTGCAGCAGCAGCCCCCAGTCCTGTGATGGGAGGGATGCCCCCTGGTGAGGGCATGCCAGGAGGACCCATGCCACCTGGCTTTTTCCAGGTCAGTACAGATCTACACTGATCCTGTTACCATTAGGAACACTTTCCCACTTTTACTTTTACTATCTACAATAATAAACCCATATATCCCGAAGGCTGATTAAAATGCAACCCTAAATTCTAAGCATTGTTTAAAAATAACGTCCTAAATCCTGAGGGTTAGTCTTAAGAGCTGACAGAATTGCGACCGGTTACAAAAGCTTGAATTTCTCAACCTCTGAAGCAGATATAGACATAAAGTAAAAACATTTGATAGCTTAAACATTTGGCTTTCATTGTAAACCATTGCCTTTTGCACAAACTTTAAACATAAAAAAAAAAACAAAGCTAGCAAACCTGCCGAGCTCCCCCCTTCTTCCTCCTCAAACATGTCTCTTAGCGACTGCGTCTTGGTCAGCAGGGACATCCTCTGGGTCTGAATCTTCATCATTGTTGTTTTCATTGTTGTTTTCATCAATGAAACACTGCTGTAATCTGCTTCCATATTGCTCCTCTTGCTTAGATCACCAGCCATTGTCTGAAACGCAAGTATTTCAGCAAATCAAGTCTAAAATTTATCATCTCAATTATGTTAATGTTCTATTTTCTTAGCGGCACTTCAGCAGATCTGTAAAATATAGTCCAGGTTTTTGTGTATATACTCTGGAGCTGTAGGTCTCCAAGTTGGTATCTGCACTGGTCTGCGTCTTGTTTTGTTCCCCTCCGCTCAGTGAACCGGTAGTAAACATCGCCATAGACGTTTTGTCTGCTCGGGCCCTCCAGTGCTGTAAACAGGCAGGCGTGGCCATTTTCCCTAATGGAAAAATCGAAAGGTGCAGCACCTACAGTAAATCAATATGTCATGAGGATAAACTCTTTGGCAGGCAACTGTTTGGAACTACCTCTGAGAAGCGACATAAAATTTCAACGTTGTTCTGCCGCCGCTCAACCACACCTTACGTGTTCTGACCTTGAAAGAACAAAGCTGTGACTCATTATGCGATCATGTCAAAATTTTGTAAAGACATTTTCACACATATGAACACAATCTCACACACACTCGTACCAGAATCTAGGAGGAGGTTCAATTAGACCCCTCTCACTCTCTCAGATCAGCAACATTAGCGACACAGTGCCGGTGTTTAGTGTTGTTATATAGCTAATTGCATAGATCTTAATTGATGCTGTTAATTCAGGGAAATTAGCACTGATAACATGCTGCATGCAGCAGGCTTCTTAATGTCTTGACTGACAGGCAAAAGAGCACACATCCTCTCCATCTCTCTGTCTCTTTCCTCTCATTCAAGGCCAAGTCATTTGCTTGCTCTTCTCTGCTCTCACTCTCTCCTCCTCTCTCCTCTCTCACCGTGTTTGCTACATGAAAACGAGCGTCTTATTTTTTTGTACATTGTTTTTTGCGGCAAACCTTTGGTTCTTGCACTTCGACTGTCCTCTGCCCCGCAGTAACCCTGCTTCTCTCTCTGCCTCTCCTTTTGTCACTTCTGTTTCTTACTCCTCCTTTGTCTTATTCGTCCCATCCTCCCCCCCTCTCTCTCTCTCTCTCGCTCCCCTTGTCTGTTTTCCTCCTTCGCCTCCTCATTTTGTGCAATGCCACAGGGTCCTCCTGGTCCCCAGGGCTCTCCTCACCCTCAGCCTCCTCCCCCTAACAGTATGATGGGACCTCACAGTCAGGTAACGCTCCCTCTCCCTCTTTCTCTCTGTTGGTCTCTGTTTTTGTTGCATCATTTGGGAACGCTGGTTCTCAGCACTGACGCTTCATGCTTTGGCATCCGTCTCAGCTTGATGCTTTACGCTGCTGTCGATATTCACAAAAAATATGCTATTGAGAAATTAGAGTAAAACTACATTTTTGGAGATGTACATGTCTGCTGGATTTTAATGTAGTGATTGTGTTTTTATTCTAGTCCTTTATGTCGCCACGCTTCGCTGGCAGCCCAAGAGGTCCACCCATTCGTATGGCCAACCAGGTAATGCACACACACACACACACACACACACACACACACACACACACACACACACACACACACACACATATAACACACACACACACACCATGTATTTAAAACTCAGGTTTGATTGGATCTTTGTGTTTTATCCCCCTTAGCCGCCAGGTGGAGGACCAGGTCCTCATCCCATGCTGCCTAACATGGACCCCACACGACCACAAGGTGTGACATTGTGCTCTCTTTAACTACACACCACATATGAAGCACAGACATAACTTCTGTCTTCACATAAAATATCTTTTCTCCCCCCAGGCCATCCTAACTTGGGGCCAATGCAGAGAATGAGCGGCCCTCGAGGCATGGGACCCATGGGTCCTGGTCCTCAGGTAGGCTACTTCACCCACATTTGTGTTGAGGAACTTATTATTATTTTAAAAAGTAGTTGTTTGCGAGGAGTTTTCTTATATTCCTGTATCATGTTGTTTAATGTCTTTTAAAAATGACATTTTCATGATATTTGTTGTCTTTTCAGAACTTTGGTGGTGGGATGAGGCCTCCACACAACACCATGGGTCCTGGAATGCCAGTAGTCAACATGTGAGTCTTCTTTCTTATTCAATACATGTTTCACTTGTATTTCAACCTAAATGCATGTTCTTACTAAGGCTTCTTTTGGTCTTACTATGTAGGGGCCCAGGGACTGGTCGGCCATGGCCCAATCCCAACAATGCCAACTCTGTGAGTACTAATGCACAGACACGAACACACACACCCAGAGACACGGTGGTTCGGATTGCAGCCTCTCCTCTCAGAGCGGTGGAGGTCTAATGTTTTCCGAGGGTCTAGTCTGGGATGTAATTGTAGTATTATGTGTCACGGTTTCCACAGACATTTGGACAGACAGCCATAATGGTGTTAGGATGATCAAATGATGACATTTTGAGGTGTAGAAAACGGCTCGCACACCCATTTCTTGTCTTTAATGTTTATGTTTTTTGGTTTCAGATGCCTTATTCATCACCCTCTCCTGGTGCATATGGGGTGAGCACACATCTTGATGTCTTTGCTCCTACATGCTACCAAAATTATTGCATGTGAAAATAAAAAGTTTGATTTGTTTTAAATGTACATTTGTCAAATATGTTGATATTTCATATTGCTTCTCCAAAGGGGGCATCTGGAGGAGGAGGACCTCCTGGAACTCCCATCATGCCCAGCCCTGCAGGTTAGTGCTGCCCTGACCTAAGTTGTTATGCACTGGACTTCTCTGAGGAGGAGGTGTGTGTGTGTGATCGCAAAAATGGAAAACAAACCAAAAAGAAGACTAATATCTCCCGCTTAAAAAGTGGCGACGCACATCTAAAAGATACATGAATGTGTCATGAGAGTTTGTGGGTATAAGAGCCGACACCAGTATCTGTGTGTTGTCAAGTAAATCATGTGATCTCCGCAGAGGAGTTAATATGTAATTTCCTGCCTCTGCCTGTTGCGCCCGGCTGCTCCTCCTCTCGCCGGAAAAACACTGAGTATTTGTTGCTGTTGTGAATGCGTCTGTGCAGAGATCCTCCCACATGTGTGAAAGGCAGACTGCGGGTCAACTCTGTAGCCAATTCCCTGGATTTTCCCCGCAGGTCATGTGTGAAAATGGCTTTACTGTCATGCTCTATCCAGGATCATTTATATGTATGATTATGTTATTTCCAGACTCCAACAACTCTGGTGACAATTTGTACACAATGATCAACACTGGACCCGGCAACCGAAATAATGTAAGTACATTTTCATGGTCTAAATTTTGAAACTATTTCCAAAACTATTCAAGGTCTATGTATTCGTTTGACTGAATCCACATTATTTCAGCTACATATTGGGGATAGTTAGTGGTTTCTCTGTCGTACAGTGGCTGAAAATTTGATACCACTTACTGAGTAAACTACAAGTTCTACTGGTACAGTTGGTACAGTTTTTTTTTTTTGTTGCTAACAACTACACACAAAGCCCTCGACCACATTTCAATGTTTTCTGTGTCAAGGAACCTGTTCTCAGGGTCACACCTGTGAATGGAATGAGGGTCACTTAGTAAGAAAGGGTTTGACGGAGGACCACAGTAAAGTGGCTGAGGCATGCATTGCGTTATGAGCTCCGCTGGCTGTTAAGAAAAGCTTCCACCAATAACCAAACACCTGACCTCTCAGGGTCACTGCCATTTCCATAAACCGCTTTGTGTAATGGCAGCATGCAGCTGGTGGAGAGTGAGGGTTTCCATCTTCTGGTCTGCACGTCCATGTTGTTGGGCAAATAAATTGAATTCTCTTTGGAAATAATTTGAACTGGAAATTGCAACCTGAGGCTGGCATACTGCTGGAAAGAAAGAAAACAGGAAAATGTCCTATTCACCCAGGGACAGAAGTGATTTTTGTAGAAACAAAACAAATTTACCTGTAGTACTAGTTCTATTTGTGTGTGATTGGATACTGTAAGTAGGTCAGTCGGGCTTTTGAATCTGAAATGATCGGTACCATTTCCCCCCCCCCCGCGTCGAAAAACAGTCTGCTTATGAAACCACATTTAAATTCATTAGATCTGCGCGTGCGCACACAAATTTAAGTTCCACCTTTTTTCTCCACCCACACTGAAATTGAATGGGTTCTTCCTTGGGTCATAACCCACCCCTTCATAAAACATTAATGTAAATCTGTTAAGTAGTATTTGCATAATCTGCTAACAGACGAAAACATAACCTCCTTGGTGGATATAATAAGTAAATGCATAACTTCATAGAAACTGTGCTGCAGGCATGTTATTTCGGACTGTCCAGCTGTATGTGTGAACTGTGCTGTGAAGATGTGATAAGTGAAGCCACGCCGTCTTGTTTCTCCTTCAGTTCCCCATGGGCCCTGGCTCTGACGGACCCCTGGGAGCCATGGCTGGGATGGAACCACACCACATGAACGGATCACTAGGTAACACACACACACACACACACACACCATACATCCACTGACACAACATCAAAATAGTGTGGTTGCATTCTTCTGTATTAAATGAGTAAACTTTTATTTACTATGTCCCGTGGCACTAAACTAGAGGCAACAGGTTGAGTTAGTGTTTTAAAATAACTTCCATATGGTCAAGGAACACAAACATTGTTTCATTGTTTTTCATGTTAATTCTCAGGTTCTGGTGATATGGATGGAATGAACAAGGTAATTGTTAAGAATCTTTGTTTTAAAACTTAATCTGGAAAAAAAAAGATACATTTTCTACATTTGCTAAAATGTTGCTCATCCTCTGTTTCCAGAATTCTCCAAACAATTTAAGTGGCATTAGCAATCCTCCCGGGACCCCAAGGGATGACGGAGAGCTGAGTGGAAACTTCCTCCACTCCTTTCAGAGTGAGAACGTGAGTCTCTTCTCTTCTTTCCTGTTCCTCTCCTCAGCTCTAACACCCCTGAACTGTCGGGGACTGTAGTACTTTGATGGAGCCAGAGGTGGAGCACTGTTGACCGCACAGTGAAGCCGCCGTCACAGCGGATTAACATCACTGACTGCAGCAGCACTGTGGAGAGTAAACTGTGTGTTTGACCAGGGTAAAGATGTTTTAATCCTCTTCTCTCTGTGCCCCTGCAGTACTCTCCAACCATGACGATGAGCGTGTGACCCCCTCCTCCACCCCAACCCAACATTATTTGCCATCATTCCGAGGATCTGAACTCACTATAGGACACAGCCAAACACAGCAGCACCGAATCAGGGACGGGCGCCACTTTGGTTCCACCCTAGACGCCTGAATGCTGATCGGAGAAATCAAAAAAAATCAACAACGGCTGGCAACTACTGCTCCTTGCTCAAAAATGAAGGACAAATTTCTCCCATTTATCACAACCCACCAAGTGTGACAAAACCAGCTACTGAAATGCATTCATGACACGTTTTACTTTCTCCGCAGAGTCCCCCCCCATTCCCTCTAAGTCCTCTCAGAGCAAAGAGGAAAGAAATTGTTGAAGTTTACCTCTTGTACTTTTTAATCATTGCTTTGTGGTGCAAGATGTGCAGGAAATATCTCCGCTTTTTGTCACTTAAAAACACTGGAGAGTGTGCATATGCATTGTGTGCTTGGAAAGTCATTGTCTTGTCATTTTACTTATCGCCATGCATACTGTGTCACGAACGTCGGTTGACACAGGACTAGAGAATTTGCCTTTTACTCTGTGGCCACCTGTCTGAATTATGTACTACTCTTCCCGAAACGCCCACTCTTCTATTTAAAGAGGTTTTTAAAGGGGGGGAAAGATGTGAAAGAAAGAATTATGGCTTTTATTGTGACAACCTTTCATGGTATGAACGTGCTCAGATGGTTCTACAATGTCAATTTTCAGTCTGTTACTGTTAACGGCGACGCGTCCCTGCACCCTCTGCCGTTTGGTTTTTAAGCGGCCGGGCTGCCGCTTGCGTCCTGTCGAGGGAAACCAGACTTTGGGCATGAGAAGTGAGTGCATGAATGCTGAGAATCTGTGTACAACATACTACCTAGTGCTGCTCTTCTCTATGTGGACACCTGCTTTAAGATGTGGTGTATATCTCTTTACCTGCCTGTGCTTAACGCTCTGTGCTCTTCATCATCGTAGCCTTCTGTGTTCTTTCCGATTTGATTCTGTTGAAAATGGCCATGAACGAGCTGCCCCCTTTCAATCTTAATGCGTATTGTTTATTCATACTCCCTCCCGCCGTATCATTGGTCGTCCCCCCCTCCTCCCCTTTCGACCCACTCATTTTTTTTTTCTTTTTGATACGATCTTTGACTATGTATATTGCCCCATTTATTCATTTAGTCAAAGCTTTCTAAACTGATTCAAGTAGGCATCATTATAAACTTAGCAGCAGTCTTGTAAATGTGATGAGAAATCTTTTTGTTTCTTTTTTTTTCCTCCAGTGAACATTATGCATTATACACATCTGTCCTATGTTGCCTTTATTTGCTGATATTTTTTTATTTCAAATTGAGGAAAGATTGCTTGTTAATATAATTTTACAATAACTTATTTCACTCTGTGGCTTGTTTTTATTTGAACATAACCTTTTGAAAGGAAGGTAACTGTTTTATTTTACTACTTTTAAAATTACAAATTAAAAGAAAAAATGTAACATTGATTTTTCTACTTGAGTTAGAATAAGAAAGTACTTTCTTTAAAATAAACTTAAAGTAGTAAAAGTACTTGCTGAGTGTAGCCTATTCCTTAATGCAACAATCTATGGCTGAGTCATGGCAGTGGCCTCTTCTGAATCCATTGCAGGTGTTTCTTCAGTCTAACACTACCTGTTTGCTCTGATTGGATCAGTCGGCCACTTCCCCTCATTGATTATTTAAAAAAAAACTGAGATCATATAATGTAGTGGTTTGTAAAAATGTAGTGGAGTAGAAAGTACAGAAATGTGCTGATATGTGGTGGGGTTGAAGTGAGAAGATCCAGAAAATATATCTACTTCAGTACAGTAACAAATAAATGTACTTAGTTACATCCCACCACTGGGTATAGCTACTGTTGAATGAAGACTCAATTTCCATTGGCTGAATGAACACAAACACACAGTGCTGTTTTGTAATACAAGAGACGAGGGGGGACGCAGCTTTAGCTTTTATATGTAGTTCACAGCAAACACTCAACCTGCAGGCAGCAAGCAGTTAACATCCCAGTCATATCTCTCCTGAGACACCAGTCTGGAGCAGGCTGGGAGCACCAGCCTCCTTGGATCCCATAGAGGCTGGTGGCCAGACCAGTATGCAGAAGTCCTGCAGTGAATACCCTGTGCAGGTTGGGCCGAGCCTGCTGTGACATTAGAAAGGATGAAGGGCACAGTGGGTTCCCAACCTGACAACTTCGGTTGGTCATTCGCTAAGTCTGATAGGAAAGAAGGAAAAAAAACTCTACGACAGAATTCTTTTTCATTTTGAGGTATTCTAAAGATTTTTGAAATACTTCATAGTTTTACCCCTTCGAGACTAAATCCTTCAGATGACCATATCTAATACTAAATGGGAAGGAACGTGGTTGTGTGGGAAGGAATAAACACTTCTGGGTTTAACTCGTAATTTAAGTGACGTGTGAACAGCAGCTCTGTCAAGTCCAGCAGCTTCTCATCCTCCCTGCTCTCCTCTCTCTTTAGCTCCCCACAGGAACTGTAATAACTGGTAACCTACACTTCAGATGAATGTTAAGAATATAGAATATTAAATTAAGATGACATCTGGATATTTAATTATGCCCAATCTGAAAACCAGTATAAAATGGCGTTAATGTAATCTCCCTTTAAAAAAAAAAAAAAAAAAATGCATTTCATAATCAAAGGTCATCTTCCTTTAGATCATGACTCTCGTGGTCTTGGACATAAAGTTTGGTCAGATCGAGATAATTAACAGAATAAAATGAAAAAAGCTCATGTTTCTTGTTCAAGAGCGTTCATGTTCAGTCAGAGAGAAATGGCTTCACATTGCCCTCTGCTGGGCTTCACCAGACTAGGCCAGAGGTCGCCACAACATCTCCACTCCCTGCAACCGCTTGTACGTCCAGGCCTCGACTTTACGTAAAAAAGATGCTGGCATGAATCTTGACATCAGTACATGGCTGGGAGGATGTAATGTGACTGTGTTCTGGTTCCTGTCTAACAATAGGAAACGAGGCTGAGCTGCAGGCTGGCTCCTCTCCACAGGATGTGGCCTGGCTGGGCAGGAGCCAAACCCCCTCTCTAACTTCACATCCACACAGTTAATGTTATGAAAGCTGCAGCCTCACAAAACTGCTTTGTTCACTGATAGATTCACGTTGTGGACCCATGAGACTCATTGTGCAACCAGGAGATATGATCCTGTATTCCTTGTTTGGTTAGTGTTACATGGTCCTTTTGCGCTTTATATATCTACTGATATGCAGTTACACAATTCCGAAAAGTCAAGGTTGAATCATGAAGATATTATACAATGTATCCAAAGACATGGGCAGATTATTAATGTGCTGTTAATGTGTGGATAAAGCCGATAAAACACAACACAAACAGCTGGGAGTCGGATTAGGCTCAACCTTAAAACTTTGACTGTTGCATCAGTTGTGCTTTCTCTTAGCAAATCAACCACAAGACATCTTGTTCTCATTCGCCACTTACACAGAAACTCACATTAGATTAAACAGTTATGTAACGCTATAGAACTGGACGATTTTAAAGTGAAAGGCGGAACTCCCCGGGGAAGCTGGTTTCAGGGGAGGCTCTGTGAATGGAAATAGAAAAAAACATGACATCATTTCCCTGAAGGAGATCACATACAATAACCTAAATATGTGTGATTTGGTTAAGATGAGTTCAGATACAATCATTTTAAGGGATTTTTTTTAATCTGTTTTTCAAATTTTCCCTGAGACAGAAATTATGAAACACCTTCGGACAGAGCCCTTTTTTGTTTGGTTCGAGTCCGAAATGTAACGTCAAACAGCAATATGCTTATCTTTTCAATCATTGAGATCAAATAACAATCATGGCTGTATAGGCTTTCAGAAATTGAGCCAAACAAAGCTAGTAATGTTACATGGGTGTGACAGGGGTGTCACTTTTAAAATCCTCTACCGTAGAAGAATTAAAACAACTGAGAGAGACACCTCCCCTCTAAAAACACAAGATAATCTCAGCCAAAAATCAATCCATGTGTTAAGATAAGACAGTTGGGTATTAACTCACATCCACAGCCACACTCTGTACGTCTGTGTCCGCGGTGCACTCGATGAACTTGACGGGACAGTCATACAGTACAGCGTGTTTACCATTAATCACATCCAGACCAGACAGCAAACAACAGCCAGATTATCGTGCTGTGGTGGGCCACTGCCTGCGTCAACGTTTAAAGCCCTGCAGCCATTTCAAATAAAAGGGTCTGCATATTTGCAGGAACATCTCATTCAGTCTTAACGGGTCCAGAGGAAGGAGAGGACGAGACTTACAATGAAACTAGTTATGTGACAAACAATGGCTCACACACAGCTGTGGTGTTTCTCAGTTTAATAATGAACTGTAAAGAGCATCATTCATGTACTGAGCAGAATTTGGCATGATTTCCATTCACCTATATCTCCTCGCAGTGGAAGCAGGCGTATGAGAAAAGAGTGATTATTTCATAAAATAAGAATCCATCTTGTTAACTAGCGTCACGATAAAAACACACAGACACATTAAGTATAACACACTTTAGGTTTTATGTTGTATATATATCAGGGACTTGACGTAGGAGTCTTTCCAATACAAAAAGTCTGCAATAAAAAAGATAATTTATTCAGAGAAAAATGTATTATAGAGATATTTTTATACATTAAACATCTCCCATCATAAATGCCCCTACACCATTCAGAGAAAACGTACTTTTCAATCTTCTTTCATCAGATTACAGTTACCAGAGGTTTACACTGTAATCGTCATGTTAAAGCGGCCTCCATTTGAATTACATAGGAGCAGTTATAGACAGAGGTAAACCTTAGTGTAAAACAACTGGATCATCACAGAGTTAGGGCCTGGTCACACGTGCAGGAATGTATCAGTAGCCACCTTTGCCTCAGGTTCAATTCCAATCTGTGCGAGCGAGGACGCGGATAAATCATCTTGTGACGATGCAATTCGCAGCGTGGCAGCATGAGATTTTAACCCACGATATTCGCTTACGTGTGACCGTGTCCCAAAAATGTCTTTAAACTTATGACATCTCACATACAAACAAGTATATGCACACACACACACACACACACACACAACAGCTCCTGTACATTAGGTGAGACATCAAATACAAACTCTGAGTGGACTGTGTCTGTGTTTCACTTCTGGCTACAGAGACCAAATGGTTTCATCTGTAACCGTCACTAAGAAACACAGAGGTGAGTTCAGGCTCAGAGGTCGACACTTGAAATCAGTCTGAAGAGCACAGGAGACAATATTAATGTAAAATTGAAGGGGTCACACTATTTCTGCTCGGGCACTGGTAGATGTAAGAGATGCCTCAGAGCAGCTACGTGAAAGTGTATTGATTGATTAATGACTTGATCGATTCTATTAACGATCTTCTTAATTCATCTTCTCCAGGAACGAACGCACATCTGATGGATTGTAGTCCCATGGTCCCACCCCACCCTATAGGAAACACAGAGAGAGGAACATAAGTAAGAATCAGAGAGAACGTACCAGCATCAGACAACAGGACACATCTTTGTCATGATTTAATTTGCTGATTCCACACCACGAATTCCAGTCATGTCTGCACATGTTTATTTTACTGCTCTTCCACACGCGATTGCATGACTAGGCACACTGCAGGACATTTACACCCATAAAGCTGGTATAACCTCTAATCACATGATTCAATGAGAGGAACAAAGAGGGTGGAGTGAAACAAATTTGCACTGTCACACTATTTGGAAAGTCACCAATCTTTAAGTCACGTACAGTATACAAGAAAAGTGCAGGAATCAGTGTTGGTGATGGAAGTGCACACGCAGATCTCACCTTGTAGATGACTTTCCCAGCCTGAAGCACATAAAGCCTCTCAGGCAGGGCGCCATACTTTATGGCAGCGACATCATTCATTTCGTCCACCACCACCGGACACAGGGGCTCCTGCTGGACCAGGATGCGTGCCGCGGACAGCCTCTCCTCCAGGCTCCGGTGCTGGTTGATGTCGTAGTTGTTGGTGAAGGCCCAACCATCTGAGACAGAGATTATGTAGAAAATATACATAAAGAATATGATTTATTCCACTGGGATGACACTGAATGCAGCAAAACACCAGAGGAGCGTATAATAAATCCTGTTTAATGGTTATTACATCAGTAACCTACATCACAGCAGGTGGAGTGTTTTCCTTACGGTGAATGCAGCACAGACCATGTAATGTTTTCTATAGTAAACCTCAACATGTTTGTTTTGGTGGAGTTTACGACTCATTATCAGAGTACTTGTGAAAATGATGATGATACTAGTCAAAATAAAACTTCATGAAAATGTTTTTTATAGTTTCATGTAATCTTGCAAAAAAAACAAAACTTAAACTGCAGTATTTACAACTGCAAGAGTTTATCAGGTTGTAAAGTTCTCAATGTCTTAGATAGATATGGCTAATGCTGTGAATTTGATGGAGAGGGAAATCAAGTAAAGGCATGTGTAAATATCCATTCCCCAAGCTTTCAAGTACATGTCATCTTCCAAAACTGTCTAGCACATCCAGTTCCAAAACGTTCAAGTGCATGCCATTCGTCAAAACCTTCAAACACATGTAATTTCCCCCCGAAACTTTCAACACATGTAAATTTCCTAAACTTTCAAGCAAATGTCAAATTTCCAAAACTTTCAAGTATATTTTCAAAACATTCACTCGTTTTGTCTCGTGTGAACGTCAAAGAATTCTTTATTTTATACTTTATAAGCATGTTTCACTCCCACCAACACACTTCAGGATGATACAATGCCTGTCCCTGCTCTCACCTGTTGAGTGAGCCTCTGCGATGTAGACCACCAGGAAGTCAGCCACGTCGCCGAAGTCCCTGACGAGCTGCCTGAACTCGTCAAGTTTGTAGATGAACGGGGGTCAGGTGCAGCTTCCGAAGCTCAGCACCAGAGGTCTGTTGCCTGCAGGGGAAACACAAACACAGCTTGAGATGTGCAAATCCAGCATCATGACATGATTATGAAATGCACGCGTCAACCCCCATACTCAGACCTTTGATGAACTTGCACAAGCTGCTCTTCTCTCCCTCCATGGTGACCACAGGTGAGTCCGGAGCTTCTCCCCCGACAAACGCCTCCTGGCCCAGGGACAGCCACATGTGCTGGGACGCGGTTTTGACGAAGCCGAAGCTGAGGAAAGTCAGACCCCAGTCCTCGTACCTGAACTTCCGATTCTGGGTCATGGTGGTCTTCTCGCCCATGCGGAGGATCTGCCTCTTGGTGAGGCTCGGGGAAATAAAGTGCATCACCTTGAGGATGGCGTTGAGCGCCACCAAGAAGCAGATCATGCCCGCTGTGGAGACATAGACGAGGAGCTTCTGGAGCCACATGTCTGCTGCTCGCTGCCGGAGGAGCCTGTGTTTACTGACCTCTCGGCGTTACAAAAGCTGCCCCGCCGTAAACACGTCGGTTACCGCCCACTCCCTCGGCGTTTACAGCCGCTGCCTTCAGGGCCGCTCCGCACAGCTCGTACTTTCCAGCGCAGGCGCGGAGGTGGACCACAGAGCTGAGGCTGTGGTCCGGCTGCATCGAGATGAAACCCCCTTCCCCTATTTAGCATGTATTTATATTTATCTGATTTCAGTTGACTCCATGTCTGTATTTAAGTTGCATACATGTCCAAAGCGTTCTATCAAACATATAGAGCCTAAATACTACACTATTGACCTGCAATACTTTGTTGTACTTTGTTCAAAAAAAGGCAAACTCTGTATCTTCTTTTAAATCATATTTGTATCTATTGGTAGATAAGAAGTTCAAATTATTTCTGATATTTCATCTTATTACATTTGAAAGCACTTTGTAAGGTGCTATATAAATAATGTCATCGTAATATTAAACCTGACCTGCTTTACATTTATAAAGTGCAACCATATAAAACACTAAATAGAGACATGGGAGTTCATCCGTTTCACTGCCAGAAGTTAAAACTACTTTTCCAGATAAAGCGCTGTATGGGCCCAGCCAATGGGAGTGGAGGTCCGTTGGTTGCCTCAATAACCCGTCAGTAGTCGGTGCTTCAGCGCGTTTCCTGAAAGACTGGTTACTTTTGAACTTTCACAGTTGTATAATCTCTATTTGAAGTAATGGAATTGTTCGAAGATAATTTCCAGAATAATTATACAGTTCAACTATTTGTATTAAAAAATATTCCCTTAATGATACCATTTTATTTGAACCTTTTCCCAGTCGCTATTTTTCCGGATTTAAACCAAGATGGTGGCTCAGGTACCTGGCTCAGAAACGGGATATGGGTTGAAAGTCTACACGAGGTTTAAAGAGTCTTTATGGATTCTGGAAACACCTTCAGGACACCGCCATGTGATTTTAAACACCCTTGTGTGGTTTTCAAACATCTGGGGTCAGTCATCTTCCACACTGCCACCTGCACCTGGACATATGTTCAGGGACTGTTCAGCTAGCTAACTATAGAGTGTTAGCTCGCTTAGCCTTCAATGTTTCATCAGCACTTATGGATTTAGCTAAGTTATTTAAAGAGGTATATTATCGGTCACATTAATTACGTGTGTATTTACAAACAGAAACTTGTGTTAGGGCAGCTGCGCCTATTTCATCACGATTCACCATGATGTGATGCACTCTGCTTGCTGAATGTCACATTCTCTGATAAACTCACCAATCACTTTATTAGGAGCAACACACAGGCCTCTCCTTGCTTTTAAAAAAAAACCCCTCAATTCACTGTTGTATGAATTCCACCTTTACATTCTGCTCCATGTTGACATGACTGCGTCACGTCATTTCTGCTGACTCATCAGCTGCACGTTCGTGATGCACGTCTCCTGTTCTACCACGTCCCACTTGCTTTGTACTAGGGTCAGAGCTGGCCTTGAATTTCACTGAACCCACCGACATGTTCATGAAACTAGTTTGGAGGAGCTGAGGAAGGGAGGAATACATTTACCATTACCGTTAACACCTCCAATTTACTGTCTATGAGATGTCAAGAGGGGGAAAGTTGTTATCTTGTCATAAACTGGATTCCTGTCCTGCATATCCGCATTCGTACAGTCACGAGGAAAACCAATCGCAACACACCATCTTACAACATCGATGAACTTCACCTCGGCAGGTTGTTCATACCGGGGATGGGGAAAGATCCAAATGTATTTTTTTAAATAAAATACCAAATACCCTTATTGCAAATGTATATCAAAATAAAGTACAAAATACAGCAGCCACGCCATGTATCAAAATAAACTGCTGTGTTTTTGTATTTTATAAAATACAGAAAAATCACATTGCAAACATATATATATATATATATATATATATATATATATATATATATCAGCCTACCTATCCCTTCAGCAGTTCACTCACTTGATTAAGTAGACCATTTGTGAGAGCAACAGCTAACGAGGCATGCCATAAGTTAAATACATGTTTCATAAATACTGCCCATCCCTGGTTCATGCCACCAATGTGTTTGCAGTAGTAAACGACTCTGTCAACTCTGAACCAGTTGGTATCTTCACTTTCTCTCAGAAGCCACAAGATGGCGCTGCACAATTGCATTTCACAATATAATCCAAAACAGGTTCAGCCTCGCAGCAGAGAACAATTTAACTCGGGGTCTAAATTGAGAAGACTTTGAATTATATTTGTATTTATTAATTTGAGAAATGTTTAATTATCCCTAATCCAGTGATTTAGTTTATACATTAATCGTTTTTAAATCCAATCTTCTTCACACTATTTCTGTTTTGCCCTCCTTATAATAGTTCAAACTTAATATAAGATAGAGATATTTCACGTTTTCATTCAGGGTTTTAGGAAGGATGAGTGGAATATATTCAAATACTTTGTATGGAATATTAAAATGAAAAAGAAGTAACATCTTTTATTATTTAATCTAAAACAAACCCATCCTACTTTTATCCAGGAAGGAGTAATGTATTTTAAAAGAAAGTCAGACAACTGTGACACATTGTCATGATTACTAGCATTTTCCTTTCTGCATCTACAGTATGCATGATAACATAACAGTAAGTGTTTTTCATTATATTGCAGTTTTGTAATATTTAGTTGATGTAGTGGTCTCTGTAAAAGCTGATTGTGTGTTAACACTTTGGATGTACAAATTCTACACAGTTGCCTATTAGGGCTGGACGATATGGCAAAATTTGCAAAACAGATTCTTGCTGCTGAGTGAAAATTGTGGTTTTAAATTCGTCTTTATCAGCAGAAAATGACAAACTCCTGAAATCTGTGGAACAACAATAAAGTATTACCTTCTTAGTGTGCTTATAAGCAATATGTCAATATAGACTTACCTTTTGTTATATTGCTATAAGTGAAAATTGCATTGCAATAAAAATAATAAAAACGTAATTTATATAGCACCTCATAGCTGTTATAAAGTAACAGAGGGGACACATGACAACAACAATAGGAAAACATCAAAAACAAGAAGCATTTTAATACAATACAGATGTAAAGAATGCAGATAAGATAATAATAAGTAAAATCAAAAATAATGATAACGTAATTTAAACGTAATGGCAAAAGGGATAAAAGAAACATAAGAATACAATTAGTTTTATTACCCAGCCCAAGAACCTGTTATACATTTTTTTGCATTCAGCTTTAGTTAGAATAGTTGGCAGGTCACTGAAACATGGTGCATTATGGTTGAGAGCAGACCGGGTCACATGCGCATATGTAGCAGGATCTCACAAACTTTACATCCAAGCTCAGATTTACGACAACACACACAGCCGCCTCGATCCAGATGTTATCTTCCCGAGAGAGAGAGAGAGATGCTGATGATTGATCCTCACTGAGAGAGGATGCTGTCGGTGCTGCGTGCAGATGCGTCCCCCTCCTGTTTGCGCAACATGCAAATGCGCGCAATCAGCCCGGCTCTTTTCCTCATAGGCTTATCCGACCAGGTAGGTGTTACCAAAACATCTGGAGCTCCACACTGCTCTCTCCAGATGTCTCGGTTCTTCCTGCATCAAATGAGCGCTGCACGTTTGCACAAAAACCGCGAGTGTGTGTGACTCCACTTTTATGATTGGTTTCCTCCCTCTCATGCATGCGCGCAGGTAATGTGAAGCCGCAACACTCCACTGCATGGGAACGCCAGCGAGTCATCGATGCAGAACTCCTCAGCGCGGTTCGGGATGGTGAGCCACTGTCAGGCGCCGGTGTTCGCGGACTTCCCCGGCGTGGCGCTGTCCGCGTACGGCGGCAAGGCGGACGTGTGTGCTCGGCGCGGCGGCAGCGGCGCGTTCGGAGCGCAGATCTGCCGCAGCCCGCAGACCTACGACGGCCAGGCGGCTCTCATGAACTGCTCCAGCCAGAAGCGACTCAGCGGTGCCGAGCAGAAAGCGCATCTGGCGGCCAAGGCTCCGCGGTCGTGCTTCTCTCTCCCGCCCATGCAAGGTAGGCAAACCGTGGAGGTGTTGAACTGATGCTGCAGAGGCGATCAGAGTTGATTCAGCAATTATTAACGTTTACCACAGTCGTTTTAAAGCCTTCATTGAAGCACACCACTAGGATCACACTGATAGAGTCGAACAGCTGCTCTCTCAATTTTCCAATCCAATCAATACTTGACATTGATAAAAACCATCATCTTTAATCATGCTTTCTCCATATGGCTCCTCTGTAGAGCGTCATCCGTTTGATGCAGCTCTGTTTAGCCTCATTTAGTTGAGAGCCCTGTTTGCAGTTGTGGATTAGGTCTGCTAATTAAACCCAGAGCTCACTTGGATCCTGTGCCAGTTCATAAATAACTCCATAATCAAAGTGTGTGTGTTGCACATGAAGGCCATGTGAAGTGATGTGCAGTGTGCGCACTAACTGCCAGGCAAGCAGTGTGACTCCTGCGGATGTTAACAAGTCATGGCTGCTTATTAATTCATGGGTGGATTAGTGAACAGTTTACTCATTTAGTTAAAAGTGAAGGTCTGTGGCATCTTCAAGCCTTCAACAGGTTGGAACAGTCCTTTAATGAATGAATGAATTGGGATTGGCTCCTCTAATTTAGCTTCTAATTTTTAATAAGTGTATTTTTCATTTTTCAAATCTTCCCCTGCCTCTGAAGAAAATAAATTAAACTCTGACGTCTGCTCATCGGTGAGAGCAAAAACCTTAAAACAACAATCACACAAATGAGATGAGCACTGTCAGATAAAGCATCCAGTGTGTGTGTGTGTGTGTGTGTGTGTGTGCGTGCGTGCGTGCGTGTTAGAGCTGCTCCATCCTGTTTAGACAGAGTGTTGTTGTGAGAGGGCGGAGGTAATTACAGCCCCATCCTAAATTATGATTAGACGGAACAGACTTTTATATTAGCAATCATCCTTGCAGCTAGAAGAGGATCAACGGATTTGATTATTGTTTCTTCTTGCTAAACACAAACCATATGTCTTGCCGAATGTGTCTCAGCATTTATGAGTTCTCTCAGAGCACAGTTGTGCCCTCGCTCAGCTTTCCATCCCCAGCATCCCCGCACCAGAATGAATCGTCTCATTGTCTCTGCAGCGCTTTTGAACTCGCTTCCCGTAAATTGTGGGAATGCAAGATGTGTTGTGTGTTTGTGGATTATGTTGTGTAGATTAATGCTGGAGCAGACGCGCACACATGTCCGTTTGTTTCCGCTCTAACTCGGTGAGACAGTTGAGTGATATTTTCATAATTTCAATATCTTTGCGGGTTCATGAATTAAAATAGTTTTCAGACCTTTCCGCAGAGCAACCCCCCCCCCCCCCCACACACACACACACACACTATTTCCTGAAGCACATATTCATTCAGCAATGCATCAAAATGTGTTGCATGACTTGGCAGTTACACATATACATTTTTCTTTGCCCTTATATTTGATTAATAAAACATTTATTGGATTTAACCTGTACTCCTGATGTTGCTGTCTCTAGTAGGAATACGATCAGACTTTTTAATGTTGTTCTACAGCCTCTCTCTGTGAGCAGGGAGTATGAAAGCGATCTCAGTGCTCATCAGTCTTTTTGTATCATGCCTCATTTCAGACTGATCGTATTACACTCTCCCATTAAGGGACGTTTTCAGCCATTACTGGAAATTTATACAGAGAAGAATCTCTGAACAAACACAGGCTGTAATATTTATCCTGATGGAAGTGAGACAGCGGGGAGAAGAACTTACCTCAGATGGGAGATTTCTGACCTTGAACGTGTAGCCTACGCTGTGATTGCAAAATTTCAACAATTACTCAGTGATAAAATACAGTGGAAAGGTGATGTTGCATCTAATAGTCAGTTTTATAATTATTTTTAGGTACGCAGTTAGGACTGGGCAATAAAACATTATCAATTATTAGTGATTTTAGTCCAATACTTATTAATATATCGCTTATGCATTGTGCAAGCACAGTGATGAGGTATAAAATGTAACTGATCGACTTCAGTTGAGTAAAATGTTTTGCAGTTTTTCATATGTTTGTCAGTCTCTGCTCATGAAGTAGAGTTTAAAACCACAACCTTCACTCAGGAGCAAAAAACTGTCTTTAATCATAAAATAAATAATTATCAATATAGACTGATTAGTTTTGGCCATATCGCCCGGCATTATAGACACAGGACTGAATTTAGGTTTTGTTCAATTATTCCCCAAAAATGCAAATCTATGCTGTGATACAAATTTTTGATTTGATGATTTGTTGATTTGTTAAGTGTGTGTTAACATGTGTCCAACTAAGTGAAGTGAAAAGTGACACAGGCAGGGTTTTAATAATAAATGAGTACATTACAGACTGTAAGAGTTGAAGTGCCGTCACGTATTGTGGCTCTCAATCATTTCCATTTTAGCTGTGTCGGTTTTTTTATACATCAAATATCCTAAATTCAAAAATTACCCACAACATTTGGTTAAAAATAAATCCTCATACGTAGCATTCTTCTTGCTGCACCTCTGCCTTTTAATAACTGCTCCCAGCTTCATTTCAAGGAGAATTTTTTGTTATTTTTCTTTGCATCAAGTTGAATGACGCACAAATCAGTGCAGTGAACCCTTTCGGTACGCCGTGTGAGTGTGGGTGTGTGTTGCTCTTGAATCGAGTAGCGGCTGATCATCCCCAACACTGCAAGTCTATAAAACGTGCTATAAATATTAGTGCCCACCAGCAAAGAAAATATTTAGCCTGCAAAGAAAAACACTTCTTGCAAAGAGAATATCAGGTTTGAATGAAGTGTGTACTCTAGCATCATTTGATACCTTACTAAAGTTTCTCCTGGCCGGGGCGATGCTGCCGATGTCTGGGAGCTTATTTGGGGAAAATGTTTGAGTTAGAGGAGTGTGCCGGAGTCTCACAGTCCATCTCTTAGATAAATGTCTGTCTGTTTATTCAGCCGGAGATGAGTAATGGACTTTTGGATTTGATCATTGTCAGAGCTTTTTATTTTTCGGTGTGACGTGTTTTTGTGTCGAGTCTTCACATACAGTCCTTATAGATACACCTGTATGCATGGACACAAACCCACCAGCATCCATTTCTAATACATGCAGACACTGCGCCAACATATGCTCGACACACGCTCACTATGCCACACACACATACGGTATGCATATACACTTTTTTGTGGCATTGGCACCAATGTTGAATTCCCTCTAACTGACATTTTCCTGTGTTTTTCTGCAGCAGCGTTCATAGACGTCAGAGTACAGGGTGATAACCAGACTATTATGAGAAACAAGCGACCGTAACATCTCACTTTGAGCCTGTCAAACACTTAATGACAGATTCCCAGTGGCCTGTGAATAAATCTGGTTGTGAGTGCACAGAGGAAACACATTAAGAGTGTTTTGTGAAGTCTGTCATTCTAATTAAAGTGCATTATTTATTATTTATATTGTAACAGTGGGCAGTTACAATTAACCTGAAGAAAAAAGCTGCATGATATCGATTGCACTGTTACTTAAAAAGCACAGAAATATTTATCTTAAAGAAATAATATAGTAGAGTAGTTGATCCTGAATTTTAATTTGAAAATACACATCATTATTATTACATAAAAACATATTATTCTCATTAAAGCCAACAATAACATGGTGCTCAGTCTAACTCATAAGGGAGCTGGTGAACACATTTAAAATATCAGTTTGTCCCAGTGTCTTTTTTGGATACTTTTACTCTAAATAAATCTTAAGTTTCGTGTCACGTTAAATGTTTATACAGCTGTAATTCTGGGAAAATGTTTGCTTCATGGAGTATTGAGTTTCTTAAATTGCCCTGGACTTTAGCCTTATAATTGTTTTAGGTCCGGCTTTTGATGCATGCACAAGATCATTTTGTTTATTCGTCTTGGATTTCAGTTACGTTCTCGGTTTTGACTTGTGTCACTGTGACATTATTGTACCAATTTGACTGAATCGGGGCTGTGACAGGAGGCTGTATAAATCAAAGTCTCCAGAGTTTCTTTTGTGGCAGCTCAATGGTTTTGTGGTTTTGTTGCTTATTGTTGAAAAGACCAAAGAGATGGTATTGGATCCTAAATCCCTGGAAAATACATCCCTAATGGAGGGATTGATCAACAGGGGGAAATGATTGAGCAAGTGACAGAGCAAATATTTTGGTGAGAGTTTTGACCGCAGTTTGGAATAAGTATTCCATGTTTGATTTTTATGCTCTTGAGTCAGTCAAAGTTTAAACGTCATTCGCAGCTGTTGAACAGTTCAAAAGAAGCTGTGTGGATTAAATAACACCAATATAATCATGATCTTTTACAGGGCGACTACTGGATCAGTCATTTGCTATGGTTCATGGCAATCTAACTGTGAAATCCAAGTTTCCAGTAATTCAGATTGTGATAGGAACAGCAGGGGAAATCAAAGGTCTTTTGCCTCTAACATCTCTACAGTAGCTATTTGGAGAGTAAGGTGTTAATATGGCTGACTCCAACCATGTCTTGATGTACAGCAAGGTTTATGTTTACATCAACTTACATTTTCGTAAGTGTAACAGTAAAAATGGTGTTAATAATCGTTTTATAGTGTATACAATGGATATATACTTATTTTTCAACTAGAATGGCACTCAGTGGAGCAGATACCTCCACCAAGGCCCGACAGTGTCCTTGAGTTCAATCAGGCCCTACCAAATTATACACACTCATAGATCAGTCCCGTGCCAGATTTCTATCAAGATCCACAAACTATTCCTTGAGAAATTGGCAAAAAAAAATGATATGATCACTCAATATTAAAGAAAGTGAAAAAAAATCCTCCTGGATCCTCCCTCTGATTTGGATCCGCACTCAAATTGAATGGGCTCTTCCCTGACCCATATTGCATCCTTCTACCAAGTTTTTTATTGAAAAAAGCTTTTGTTTAATCCTATAAACTATCAAACAAACCCAGATTTAAACCTAATCGCCTTGGTGGAGGCAACTATACTGGAGCAAGGCTGAAAATGAATCATGGCTTATAATTAAAAGCATCAGCTTCACAAGCAACTGAAAATGTTGGTTCTGTGCCACACGGACATTCATATTTGTCCATAAAAATTTATATTACAGCAATATAATCGATCCTTTCTGATTTTGAAACACATTTATTTGACTTTACTGAATCCCTTCTCTGTTGGAAAGAGAGGGTTTTAAAATCTCAACATCACTGTTGTTCAATAGGACCAAAGGTTGTAAGAGTCAAACCAGTTTTATGTCGACTCTCCCTCCCAGATGTTGTGAAAGACTGATCAACCCTCAGAGAAAGGGTTTTATTGTCACTGCAGCTAAAAGAGATTTGACCTTTTATTGAACTGGTGGTTTATTTAGATAGATTAAATGACCAGATTATAAAAAATGGTTTTGATATTACTTGTGAGTTTGAACACATTTGTATTGTTACATGGAAAAACAAGACTCTGTGAATAAGCAGCCAGACATCCTATCTTTATGCTGACGTGACTCTACTCTACATCATGTGGGCATGTTTATTCTCATCATAGTAGCACAGTAACAGTAGCATTCTTCTCCCAAGGTTTCTCACTAGTCAGTACATTCCCATGAACTAAGAGCGAGCCTCAGCCCACGTCTCCTTGCGTCCCCTATGAGCTCAGCAGTGAGTTATGGGCAAACGCGAGGGTGCTGCCTGGGAAGGGTGTTTCAGGGTGTAAATGTTTGCAGCATGTTCCATTGATTCATAAAGCCGAAGGCCCGGTGATGATTCCTCAGCGGTATTCCCGTAAACCTCTGTCTGGCTGAGAAGTCGAGGAGGGAATGCTGGGTAATGGAATGAGAGCGCTTCCTGAGTCACAGCCACTAGAGAGGCAGATTGAGAGAACACCCCAGGTCTGGCATCTGCTCGGCTGAATCACCTCAATCAAAACCTGACCAGGAATAGACATGACGTGTGTGGAAACAAGAGGTGAATGGCAGAGGAGGAGATGAGCGCTGCATCAACTTGACGGTGGTTAGATTCAAAAAGAGAGAGAAGGGAGATTTATGGGAGGTTGTGACTGTTGC
This sequence comes from Verasper variegatus, assembly GCA_026259375.1. Lineage (NCBI taxonomy): Eukaryota > Metazoa > Chordata > Actinopteri > Pleuronectiformes > Pleuronectidae > Verasper > Verasper variegatus. The sequence goes on along the minus strand of CM048046.1, from coordinate 10,930,715 downwards.
TGCTTCACTATCTTCTGCTGTTGTCGTCTGAAATTGCAAAACGAACATTAGAATTTGAGCGCAGTCGAATCTTTAGTCCGTGTCTGTCAGGTCAGATGTTCTCATTCTCTTGTGACCAGTGTGGTATGACTATGGCATCTCGCTGTAACCAAAGGCATTCTGACTCTTCATGCTGCCAGTGAAATCCAAACAGCAAAAAAAAAACATGATCTGGTTTGAGTAAGTGTCGAAATATCTCTGGAATACCAGAAGAAATGTGCTCTGGGCCTCAGTTTAATCAGGAGAAAGCTGCAGAGCTGGCTCCGATATGGCATCATAAAAAATTATTTTTAGAAGCAAACCTTTCCTGGAGAAGCTCTTGCAGATTTTTCTCGCACTACTCTTTTGACGGTGAGAGGATTAAGCTGCCAGGTCTCGTGAATTTAGATTTGTTTGACCTTTTTTAACTATTTGTAGCAAAGATGAAGAGACTTCTCTCCTTCTCTTGCCTGGACAGTCATGCTGCTGCTGACTGCATGTCTATAGCGGCTGCATTACTCATGCATTTTCAGACAGCAGCGACTCCTCTCGCAAACCTCCCTGTGAATGACTTAGCACACGGGTGGGTTTTTGATTTACATCTCAGCTGTGCCACTTGCTGTTCTTGGCTCGACGCTGCTGTGTTTCATCAAAGAAAAATCCGCTCTGCTCTGACTGTGGCAGTTACGACGGCCGTCCGCCGCTGCGCAGCCTCTGCCAGAGCGGGGCCGAGAGCTGATGGGGCCCTTGCAGCTGTCAGCTGGAGAGAGAGAGAGAGAGAGGGAGAGAGATGTGTCCGTAAGGGTTAGGGATTCACTGACCCTCATGAATAAGCACAGAGAGCACAGATTGTGTGAGTGTGAAAGGGAGGTTTTGGCTGATGAGTCAATCATGCTTAGGCTGCTGTTTCATCTTTTCCACTAGAGAGTAATGGCACTATCAGCACTTCATCTCATTACCTTTATCAACGAGGTTATGTTTTCACCATTCCATTTGTCTGTTTGTTGGTTGGTTTGAAGGATGTGACATGGGCCCAGAAAGTAACCATTCGATTTTGGATTGGATCTGGACAAAGGGGCGGATCCCATAAGTTTTTATCACTTTCTTTAATATTGCGAGCATATTCTGGGGACTGAGTGTGTACAATACAAGTCAAAATCTAGATCTAGCTCATTTAAAAGTGGTTTCTTTGGGGGTAAGCTTTTTTTTCAGCTGCTGTATGGTAACAACTTTTGCTGCAGATCCGGACATAGGAGCGGATCCAGGAATTAAAATTACTGATCATAGATTGTATAAAGATGGACGAAGTATTTCAATTTCCTCCCACTATCCAGAAATAAAGCCATAATAGCCTGCATACAAATGTTGCCATCTTGCATTGACAAAGTCATATGGAGCCAGAGTCTGTACAGTAGTGATTGGGGGATGGAGCCATGGTATCCAGGTCTCACCGATACAAGCACCCGACCAATCACAAGTAAGTCTCAGCTGTCAATCCTGATTGTTCTCACCCCTGTTTTTTATAACAACAAATACCCAATGAAAACGAACACAAATGAGCACTTGAACATACATAAATGTGATATGAACTACCTAAACTGACAGACAATATCTTTACAATCCTGTTTGATATATTTGACCTGTACTCCGACCTTTTAGTATGGTTCATGTCCCATCCATGGAGGAGGTAAGATTCATGACCAATACTGCAACCGGCCACCAGGTGGTGATTGAGACACTTAGGCTTCACTTTTTGTGAGCTTTCCTGCTGTCCATCTTAATGTAGTCCATGGTTTTAACTGTGATCAAGAGTAATAATTACAGTTGTGTAAGAGTTGCTAAGTGTGCATCAGAGCTTTGTAAACATATCACTATTTAAAATGGCCGCAGGTACAGTTTCAAATCATCAGGCTCAACTTAAGTAGTGTCTGAAACGGCCCTTTTTTACAAGGCTGGTCATGTTGAAGATTAATCAGCCAACAAAACATTGGCTTCAACCGAGTGGTCAAAAACAAACGGGCAAACACGATGCAAGCCGAGGCTGTTTTAATGCCTTCATTAGAGCGCAGCAGAACCCAGCCAAAAAGATTGAGTTTTATTCTCTCTCTTGTTCTCTCCCCGTCTGTGCCAGGAAGCTGCCATGGGGCAGTGCCCAGTCAGCTCCCCGCACCATTGGCTGGCGCTGCCCCAGAGGACTATGAAAGACATTATAAAGTCTAATAGTGCAGTTTATATACTTTATTAGTAGTCATTAATAGACGCCCCAGCATTCTGGAAGAATTACTTTTTCTCTAGTCATGTGCAATCCAATCCAGCCCCTGTGCTGCATTAACTTGCTTACCAGGACTAATAAGTACACAAAGGAACGATAGAATGAAGGTTGCTGAGAGAAAAAAAAACTTGTCTGTGAATGATGTGGGTCGACATCAATCACAAACCCTGAGCGTGACAACTTGCACTTCTGTACTCTGCTGATTTGGACCCAGATATTCATATGTGCATTATGTCTTGGCAGATACAGATCTGTTCGCATTATTGTCCCAGATAGAGAGCCAAGTTTCATCACACAATATCTATTGAATTATTCTTTCAAGGAGATGTTTTAACGCACTGGCAAGCAAGATTTCTAGAGTCTAAATTTATTATTGCTCATTTATGGCTCAGAGTCAAGACCTCTAAGGTTTCATCAGTGCAGAGATTGATATCGTCCCGTTCATCCAGGCAGCACTGACGCACAGGTGGACCGATGTTTTGTCAGAAAGTTTCTTTTTTAAGTAGCACATCTGGACAGCACTGCTGCGCTGCATGATGGGAGGAAGCAGAGGATTTTGGGAAAGTGATGCTGGTGCCCTGTTCGAGTTAATGCTTGTAACTCTAAGTTGCGGGGAGCTTTGCCAGGTCGACTCTGGATGTTAATAAAGTGCGGAGGCTCCATGCCAGCACTGTGATCTGTGATGCTTAGAGTTATTTTTACAGACTTTTTTTACTCACAATTATATTTGAAAGGGAAGGCTGTAGCCTAATATCAGCTAGGAGATGGTGTATGTGATAAGAAGATGCAATTTCCCAGGATGTGATGCTGCGGAGGGCATGGAGTTTTTTTCATTCTGTGGGAATAAGTTGTGTATGAGAACTCCCAGAAGTACTGAAATGGCAAACAAGTAAATTTTTGTATTTTATTTGCATGCTCTGCTTCAACATAGCCACACACCCTACCACGTTGTGGTTGTCTAACTACAACCAGAGACATAATGGTGCCTGAAGTGTGTTTCAACAACATTGTCAGTCGGGACAGTGAACGTTGCTGATTCCGTTTCCAGTTCTTCCCAACTAATCCAAGAGTTCTCCTCTTTTCCTCTGTCACATGTCAGTGTCTTCTTTTAATGGTCTTTGACAGACCGTTGCCGAACAGAGAGTTGAAGGAATCTACTGTAAGACGACTTTGGCTTGTAACTGCTGTGCTGATGTAGCCGTCTACTACAGATGTCAGCTTGATTTCACCCTCTGGAAGTGAAAACTGCATCTCACAGATGAGCTGGTCGCTCTGCCCAGTTTCCTCTGGAAACAGTGGAGACATCTGTTATCTCCTGGCTCCTGTAGTATCTGGCTGATTTACATTGTCTTTATCAAACTTCATTTGAAGGAAGGCTGTGCAGTTTTCCCTCTGTTGGCAGTGTTTGCCTGTAATCCTGAAGGAAAAAATGGTTTGCCTGGAAGCAGTTTTGTTGAAGACAATCGGTTCTGTTCTTCTTTGATTTACTGTTGCCAAGATTAAGTATACTTGCTTTACTCCATTTGAACTGAAGCTCATAAGGGCTGTGCAATAAGCGTGTTAAATGGATCCCTATAAGACTGAGTAATAGCCTCAGTATGCACTCTTCATTAACATGCTTAACATTCCCCCCAAGACCCAGAAGTCGGCTTCTATAATACACTGCTTAACACAAACATCATGTTGGACACTTAGGGTCTCTTATGGGGCTCATTGTTCGTGGTTTTAGTAGTGAGGAGATTTGAACTCTCTCTCTCACTGTGTGTGCATGTGTGCTTGCGCTAAAGTTTTGGTCAAAGTCGAGGACATGACGAACAAGTTGATCAACTCCGAACATCAAAACCTTGAAAAACCACCATGAAAACATCCATCCATCAATTATCTATATCAGGGGGTCCTTCATGGCTCAGAGCTGTTGACGGTCGCAAGAGGGCAGAAGTCAATCCCAGCTGACATTGGGTGAGAGGCGGGGTACACCCTGGACAGGTCGCCAGCTTATCGCAGTGCCAACATACAGAGGCAACAACCAGTCACCCTCACATTCACCAATCTTTATGTTTTAAGACTGTGGGAGGAGCCAGAGTACCCAGAGAAAACCCACACAGACCATAACCATAGACTGGATATGAATTATTAGCGACATGACTGTTCCCTAGAAGGGAATCTAAAACATTTCGATCACCCCCTGGTGGCTTGCTGCGGTGAAGGTCATTAATCCCACCTCCTCCATGTTAGCAGATGGGACATGGAGCAAACTAAAAGTCAAAGTGCTCCAAGATAGTTTCTTTCGTTTGAGGTGGTTCTTATCACTCTGATGTATGTTCAAGTGTTGATTTTTCTTGTAAATGTAGTTGTTATTAGTTTGATGCTATAAAAGCGGGGGTCAGTACCAATTATTAACCATTATTTTAAATTATAATAATAATAATGACACTAATGTTTAGCAGCACTAGCATGGTTGTGGATTTCTTTTGTATTTAAGAGAATTATTTTATATTCAATAAAGATGGTGGTTATGCTGGGTTGTGTTAATAATGGAAGTTGAAAGCTTTGGGAACCCACATGCTGTCTTAGCTGACCTGACGTTTACAGCCTTTACCTCAGTTCAACTTTCAACCTCTACAACAAAGCAAGAATCCATCCAGAGGAGCTTCACTCACCTTAAGACTGATACACTGAGGCTCTTGGAACCATACAGGGTTACATACATGGGTTCACAGAGCTCCTCGAACCAATAAATGTTCCTCTAGCAGGAAATGTTTCTTATATATCACCAGGAGTTTTTGACAAGAATCTTTAGGATGAGTTTCTGGCTCTCTCCCCAGTATATCTTCGCTGAAGCCTAGTCATAGATTTAGTGGACAGATAGAGGGTGTGAGCGAAGGAGAGCAGAGCGCCAGTTCCCAAATTTCTCTTTATTTGTGTTTATCTAACTTTTACCCTTTAAATGTCAGCTCGAAGCACAGGTTGACCAATACCGATAAAAAGCCTAATCAGGCACTTAAAGCTTGACAGTGATCTAATAGGCATTTGTTTGAAAGTTGAAATGAATTAGGCAGCGTCAGAGCCATGACAGCCAGGTGCTGAGCACTTGGCCCAGTGCACCAGAGCCTCGGCCAATTGGAAAATGCTTTGCAGAATTTATCTGCACCCTTCTCCCCTGACAAATTATTTTATTGTTCCCACACAGTTGGTTTTAATTTAGTTTTCTGGCTAATGATCAGCTGAGAGCATGTGGGCTATTGTTATTCCTATCATGGGCTATTCCCTTCTTCAGATTAGATACTGAAGACTGGAAGTGCTCAAATGCGATAGAACCCCCCCCCCCATGCCTCACAAACTAACAAAGCCCTAGTAGATAGCGTAAGAGGGACAAACTTGATATGCTTATGCTTAACAACAATCTGCATTTGCTGTAAGGGCCTCTGTGGCATGACCTTAGCGACTGTCTGTCAATCTGGGTAACGCTGCTTCCAAAAGGAGCAACTTCTGTACAATCCCCCCTTGGCGAACTCCAAAACCCCTGTTTCAACCTTTAATCACATTATTCAGTGTGTCTCATGTACTGGGACTAGCAGATATGCTGTGTGAGAGCTGCAGATGGGAGAGATAGAGTGAAACTCGCCTTGCGTCCGAGCCGTGCACTCTGCCTGACCCGAGCTCAGTGCATCAGGACTAGGCCGCTAATCTTTTACAAATGCTGGGAGTCTCCATGACCAGGCCCTCGCTGAGACGGCTTAGTCAAAACAGCCCCTCTGCTCCTGAACACAACCTCAGCCCGTAGCTTAATTCAAACGCTGATTAACTAACAAATACCTGCTGCTTGTTCCACAACATTACACAGGCCGGTGCATTCTGCAGCGCTGCATGGAGTTTGACAGTGTGTGCGCTGTCCCATAGAGGAACTCACAGCACTACTGTGTTACAGACTTTCAGGGTTTCTGGGTAAAATGATACACTCACTTGTTAAATGAGCAGCAGCATAGAAATTCTGCAGATTTTTATTGTTTTATTTTTGACTATAGCTTTCAGGGGAAGTGCTTGTTTATCTGAGCGGCATTAAACTATGTAAATGAAGGTTTAGCAAAGATGTTTACAAAACCTGTGATATTATACATAATGGGATACAAACAAAACAAAAGACAACAAAGTGCAACAAGTTGACGTATTCTTATTATACTACATTACATTTACTGTGCAAATAAATCACCACAAATCAGTAACGAATAACAACTCACACAGACAAACAAACCAAACAGCCAAGATTTTAACTGCTGGGCTTAAATTGAATTTTGTGATTAACACAGTGGCTGCTTTAGTGCCAAAGTTGCCTCATCGCGTCTCCTGCCAACCCACTTGACGGGGTAAAAGCCAAACAAATATTTTCAGAAGACGACATAGGTAGAGGTGTCGAACCTTTTTTTTTCGCATTTCATTGTTCTGTTCTTAGTCTCCACCCAACTCCACTCCCTTCCCACTTTGTTTTTCATATTTTACCCTTTGTGTTTTTGCCCCGGACTCCACTTTGAGCCACAAACAAACGCACATGCAGTCCAGACCTGCTGTCAGGCTCATGCACAGAACCGGACTTTGTACGTGGAACTGTTGGCGTGCGAGACAAGATGTCAAACTTGTTGAATTAAACATCTCTACTGGTGCTATAACCTTTGAGGAATGTCTCAATGTTCCAAATGACAGTGATGCACAAAATGTTGTGAAATTCAACTAAGTATGTGTGACTTCAGCACTTACTGCTAGTGATGAATAATTCAAGTTTATTTTTGAGACATTTTTATGCATCTGCGGTGCTTTGATTCTCATGGTATCCATAACTGATTTCACAGAAATAGCAGTGAAGTAAAAGCAGCCAGCATAAACAATTTTTTAGAACACTTTGGTTCACTGGGAATAATAAATCGTCGACAATTTTTGCAACAACACAGCTATTATTGTACAAAAGAATGTGGCTTTTTATTCCAACAAGGGGAAAAAATATGTAAGTTCAGCTGTAAAGTGAATAGAATAAATTTTAAAAATATAAAGCTTAGCGAATACTTTCATTTGAGGGCTGGATAAAGGCTGCCGTTTAAATACATGTTAAATATATAGCCCCTAAACCCGCAATTCAACAAAAGTCAACAGAAGTTGTTAGCTATGTCCTTGATAGCTTTAGCTGTAAACGTAAATGCACAGTTAACCACAGTGCCCACTTTTACAGGGCCAGATCTGTCATTTGACACATAAATATGGCCAATCTAGGCCACAGTAAAGATGCCAGTCTTCTACAAGCCTCAAGAGCTCTGAGCCATGAAGGACTCCAGCGAGAGAGGCAAAGCATCAGTATATGTACACTACAGCGTGCCAAAGTATACTCATTTAACAGCACAAAAAGACGTGCACTGAGAACCCGCATGTTTATGTTAGGGATGATGTCAAATGGCTAGAATTCATATTTCACATCAAATTTCTCTTTTCAAATGGCTTCTCTTAATTTTTACTCGCAAGGAAACAAACATTTGCATTTCAAAGTTCTTCAAATAAAAATAAATGAAAAGCAAACGCTTTTATGGGTTTGGAGACTATGTTGGAAAACAGGTCAGGGAGCGAAATGAATATTTTTTATGGTTCGTAAAAGAGCTTCACAATGAATGCCAGGTTATGTGAAAGGCTTGACACATGGTACAGGCCAGAGCCCTCTGAGATTCCCTCCGCATTCAGCCTGTGCGCCTTGGGCCCAGAGGAGCCAAACAACACACATGGCAGACGCCTAGATCCAAATGAAGAATGATTTCTTTATTTCTGCTTGTTATCGTCTGATTGGGCTTCTTCTCACCACAGATCCATCCAAAAATCCACAAACTTAGAGCCTTCACTTTTTCTTTTTGGGTATATCATTCTGAGTTCAGAGCCATGAATTTTTGCTTGGTATTTGCTCTGTCTTTCCTTTTTGTTACAGTATTTTTGGAGAATATTTGCCTCCATTCAAAGGAGGACAGATGGGGATAGTCATCAAACTAATTCTTCTGCTATTGTTTTGATTGAGCCATCCCTAGCGTCAAATTTACATATTGTACATTTAAGACTTCATATAATAAATATTGGCTTGTTTAATATAATGTACCATGTGTATGTATATATGACACACATATTCTCCATACTACTATGACTCATGAAACTTCAAGTATTTAATCTGTGAGAATTCAGATTTATTCTCAGTTTAAGCTGTTGACCTGTATGTGCTTTTGCTCCACATGTCTTTGTCCCACCTGTGTCAGTGCCAACTGATGTTCTCAGTCATTACGATGTTACTGACTGTGCTGGGGGGACTCCGAAATAGTTTCACTCCTGAGACAAAACTCGTGTCTCACTTTGGCAATAACCACCAGCAGCGAGAGCAGAAATCATAATAACAGGAATCTTATTACAGCCATTAAACAAGAGAGGGAAAAACTCAGGAGGGCTTTAATGCCTGGACATCTGAAATGCTTACGCAGTGAGAATATATTTGCTCATAAAGCTCTTTGATGGTGGCCCAACACTCAGTGCTGTTGTCTGTATAAATAGCTTTGTATTGACCTTCCACCGCACAAGATTGAATGTGTTTCCTTAGGTGTCATTTGGTACCATTTTGGGCTTTTTACAGGCCCCACTGTGCCTTGGTCGCTGTAACCGCGGGGGCTCAGGAGTCATCACTGCTCAAGCGGTCGCCAGCGCTGGGCTCTTCCTGAGATGAAGGGTCGACTATGAACTGCGACCTCCTCCTCCTCGTCCTCCCCACAGCAGCATTATGGAGCTGTGTTTGATGTGAAGTGATATATAATGTCCGGTAGACTGTCCATCTCAAATTACCTGCGGAGCACGTTCCCGTCTCTGTGTGATGTGTGTTTGTGAGTGTGTGGGGTTTCGATGGGGGGTGGTGCACACATGCCCGAACCTTTGGTTAATGAGGACTCCCCGCACAATAAAAGAATGGTATTGCTGACTTCCTTAGGTATGTGTGGTTTGAAACTCAACACAGGTTTGCTCAGTGGAAAACCGGGGGCCCTCTCTTATTTATTCTGTATATTTATGAAAACCCCCAAATCATGTGGTGCCCCTTAGCGGATGGGTCCCTCTACAGCTCCGGTTAGCGTTGCCCTTTGGTTGCAGATTTTGACGGTGGTGTAATAGTGGCTCTTCACAAGATATTGTCACCAATATTTTGAATCAGTGACAGAATATCAGTTGATGTACTAAGTGGGTCAGAGGTGTCCACAGCTGCAAAACAAATACTGTCTTTAAAAAAATTGTGTTTTTGCTGAAACTATTTTCCATTTAATGAAGTGTAGTTAGTTTTTATAACAATTGATTGATTGGTCATTGTAATTTCAAAATACTTACCAGAAGAACATCTTGTAAATCAAGCTGCACTATATTTTACACACAGATATCAGTCCCAAATCTTAGTTGCCAAAATGTGTTGGGTTCTGTCTTGGCCGATGTCCCATCCTTCCCGCAAGTTAAATAAACATTTGTTTGGTAGATTTTGCGTAATACTGCTTACAAACAAACGAATGGCAGAGGACCCAACAGTTCCCTTAGAAACCACATTTAAATGAACTATATAAAGGTTTTTATTTGGGTCCACACCACATTGCACACGCTCATAAATGTCAGTCCCCTAACAATTTTTCTTCAAGAACCTTAAATTATTTTATGAGAAAACAGTGACAATGTTGAAAACCGTCCTATCTCACAATGTTAAAGAAAGTGAAAAAAACATTCCTGGATACGCCCCCTGATCTGGATCGACACCAGAACTTTAAGAATTTTTCCCTGGCCCATACCTTATCCTTCCACCACGTGTTGTGGTAATCAGTCCTGTAGGTTTTGCGAAATCTTGCTTAGGAGCAAACTAACTAACAAACAGACGAACAGGGGATGGAAACATAACCTTCTTGGCAGGGGTGATGTGAAATCATCTCACCTCATTGTTAAAGAAACCAAACACTGGTATACAGCACATCATCAGATAATTACTTTACCATCTTTAGGGTTTGGGTTTTCTCACATAGCGGGGCATCATTGTGTCCTATGTTTAACAGGACATTTGTTTTGGGGACACAGAAGAATTTAGTCCAAAGCAGATCAGTTTACTTCATAGCCTAAAATGTAAGAGTTTAGAAACTAGTGACATGAAACAACACCGATAATCAAATCAAAATAAAAGCTTCCCCTCTGTGGCTCCGCTGTCAAAGCAGATTGTTGGTCTTTCAAGAAACTCGTTTCGGAGCCGAGTTAACCCTCAATCATCCTGAATGGCTAATATTCATTGCGAACACTGTGGAGAAGCACGGGCCTGAACTCTAGCCGCAAAACTTCAAAAGCCAAAGCAATTACTATGCATGCTTTGAACATATCCTTTTCACAAAGTAGCATTTCATTTTTCTTCCTGCACTGAAACAACAAAAAGTAGAAATAGGAAACATAGAAATAGGAAGTGATATTGGATTCCTCTTTTAGTTACCTAAAACATCTGGTTTGGTCCTTGTTTGAAACAACCAGCATCTCCTCTGAGAATAACAGAAGGTTATGTGCACTGTGTAGGTAACAAATAATCATTTTCAAATGTTGCTGCATTCAGACGTGATCTAATTAAAGACTCAACCTCTCAATCGGACCACCGACCACTTTCCTCCAGAAGTTCATTCATTTATTTCTCCACCACGGCTGCCTTTCAAAAATATTCAGTAATTGCTTCAAATTGATTAATGGTTTTTACAGAAGTCCTATAAATCTCCAGTTCTGTCAAAGTGTAATGTGTGTGGAGGCGGAGCTGGGCGAGAAGACGAGGGAGTGTCTATCAAATGGGCCTTGATGTGTCTTCTACATAGAGAAACTTGTATAATCTGTCGTTGAGATTAGCCACTGTCATTTCTGAGGAATTTCCTGGCATCTGTGTTCAATCACAACCTCTCACAGATTTAGACTTGCTTGTAAATATTGGGTGCTGGCTGAAGAAGACTGAAGGAGTACTGTACTAACAGACTCAATCAGGCCAAAGTGAACAGGCCACTGGTGCAGAGATAAGCTAAGCTAACAACGTCTTACTACAGCGAGCCAGTGTAATGTCTGGAAGCCCTGGACATGGATGCCCCCATACCTGAGATTAGTTTGAGTTTAACCTTTTTCATTGACTCTGTCGCTCAGTGCTGAGTGTGCTCATGTTCTCTTGTCCTGCCCGTTTCTGTCATGCCATCAGGTCAGATTCAGGGGTTCAATATCAGTGCACCACTTTACAATATGTCAACAACCAGGGGATGAATTACCATGAAATCCATGGAGCCAAGAGATGACCCTTTGACTTTTCCTCTTGTGCCACCATGAGGTTTGAATTTGAGAGAGAGTCACAGCAACTGTTCAGGTGCCCCTCAGGACGAACTGTAACAATTTTGGTGATCCCTTTACTGCATTTCAAGACATCGGGTTAAATTTAGTTTTGTCCAATATTTTTGTTTATGACTTAATATCTGCAAAAGTGGTATAATGAGATAGCTAGATAGCTAGATAGACAGACAGACAGACAGACAGACAGACAGACAGACAGACAGACAGGCAGACAGACTTTATTGATCCCGAGGGAAATTTAGGATAGTCCACAGATGTCAAAAGAACAAAAACTGACAAAAAGAATACAAAAGATCAAAACAATACTAAGTTAAAGAAGAAATGGCTCAGAAGTGAGCAAGAGCTGTTGCAACAGGCTGCCACTAGGGAGGCGCCATCGTATATTCCCATCAGCTTCAGCTATACTTGTTGTTTAGCAAATGTTAGCATGCTAAAGCACTAAACTAAGATGATGAACATGGCAAACAAAATGTTGGCATTATTGCTTTGAGCATTTTGCCATGCAAACATTTAGCTCCAAGCAGTGCTTTGTCTCCAGTAAGTGCAGCTTAATAGAGGAGCTAGCTTGGCTGAAGACTTTTAGTATCGTTAAACACAACAAACCAAATATCCAATTATTTATTTTTAGATTTTCTCTTACATTATGTATTAAGTTATTCTACGATAAATACTTTTTTATTCTATTCATAAAAAATTGAACATGAACATAATATCCAAACATCCACATGGTGCAATTCTTGCTAATAAGAAACAGAATCATCATAATAATCCAATTTATAAGCATGCATGTTAATATATGCATGCATTAACAAACATAATTCTCTTTAATAGATAACTGTGGCTTTTACAGTGTGCATTGTTTCATTTCCTAAGTTTTATAAACAGATTTAAGGATTCATGATGACTGAATCTGTAAACTTTTATCACTCAAATTGTTTCCCCCAGTTTTTCTTCCATTTGCATAAAAAATAAGAGAAATACAGTAATACTTGAGACTTTCTTTTATTGCTTTGTCACATGGAATAAAATTCACCACAAGGATAAAGCCATCATTACAAATGACCTCAGTTTGACAGAAGTTATTTTCCTAACCAAGTCGTTTTGAGCTATGCAGATTTATTATACTATTATCGTAATTTTGGCAAATAGAGGGTCATACTGATGTTTGACTAATGGATCTGATTTCACTACAGTTGCAGAGGGACGTCTGCTGTGTTTTGATATGACTCGTGCGGGCACTCGGACAAAACACGGCTTCTGCATTAAATTGCCGTGTTTACTTTTTACAGCAGATTTATATACACTGGTTATTCTCCTGAGTGCACGTACGCTCACACACTCACACACACAGAAAGCAACACACACGCATACACACGCATGCATTAACACACTCAGATTCAGAACCTAAAATCTTTTGAATAAACACTGATTTAAAAAAATGCCTTGTACATTTTTAACACCATGTTGTTGTAGGAATATAATTTGATTCAGTTGAGAAGTGTTTCAGTCTCACCTTTAACACTTTCTCTGAGGGTGTGGTGCTTCCACTGCTCCTCAGTCTCCAAAGCTGCGGACTGGCTACATCACTCTGCCTGTGTTTACTGCCGCCTCCCCAAACAGAGCAGCCTCTTGTCTGACTGTGAAGCACCACCGGATCCCTTGCCGAGGTTCCAGCACTCTTGGCTTGGCGTTGCTCACCAGCCCTATAAAGGTGTCTGTCACCTAACCAGACGTCACTGTCACGTCTGCCAGGCAAGTGCATCACATCTCGTCAGTCTGCCGGCTGTCAAGCTGGTCCAGTCCGCAGCTTTGTGCTCTGTTTGGTCTTTATAATTATGTGGCTTTTCGGTTGAATTCTAGGATGTGGTTTGGCTGAGAGGGTCCTTGTAAAACTTTGTGATTAATCCTGGCATGGCAGAGATTTGTGGCTAAAAATCTTGTTATCATAGTGATTGTCAGGATCGAGCTGTGGCTACTAGTGGCTTTAAAGTGGTTTGTTGACTATGCACATTTTTGATGGAAACAAAATAGTTAGAAGCGATGCTTATTTTTGCAATAATCAATCATTGTTCCATTTTAAAGCCATTCCCAGAGGTCAGTGTGCAAAGAGTGTTTTCTACCATGAGTCATTTTCTTTGGATTTCCTGGTGATTTAGTTTGTGTCTCATATCCTGAGCTCTTTTCTCTCTGATCAGGCATCACCATGTGGTTATTCAGCTCTGCTGCTTTTGAAATTTTGAAAATCCCACTGTCACAGCTGTTAGAAATGTAAGTGCATGACTCCTGGATTATTGAATACTGATGAGTGTTTCGACCAGAAAATAGGCCCCATTAACTGGGAAAGCTATGACTCAAACTTAATGTCTAATGGAAATTGCTAAACATTTATCTTGAAAAAGGGGAAAATGATACATCAAACCCTTTTGGCTTTGGAAGTATTTATAAATATACAAATTCATTTTTTCAATAATAAAACCTCAATATCAATGAAAAAGGGGCATTTAACAATGTCTCTTCCCTTATATCTGCAATATATGTCACAATAGATCATGTCTGCAGTGCAGAAAATCATCCAGAAACAGCTGATAATGAGTTGTATTTGTAACCATTGGAAAATGCTAACCTGTTCTTTTAAAACAGTCTGGACCTCTGTTACCTGCAGGTCTTCAAGTCAGGCCAAAGTTTTTCTAGTCTCTTCACCTGTCGGAGATGGGCTGGAAGCCGTCACCAGTGACAAGGTGCTACCACCAGGTGGTGACATGCACAAGTGCAAAGTTTTAATTATGTTAATGAGGAGGGACAACACTAGGAGATGATTGGCTGTGACTGTCGGTAGGAAGTTGTGGGATGCTATCAGGGGTGAGCATCAGCCTATCAGTGCATCTTCCTTTGTAGAGGTTTAGAGACTGTGAGAGATCTAATTTTGTATGAGTGTGAAAGAGAGAGAGAGAGAGAGAGAGAGAGAGAGAGAGAGAGAGAGAGAGAGAGAGAGAGTGTGTGTGTGTGTGTGTGTGTGTGTGTGTGTGTCTGAGCGTGCATTTGCAGTGACATAAACCCACAACATTCTCTCCTGTGTTTGGTTTTCGACTCCAAGCATCCCCTCATTAATCCGTGTGGTAAAGTGGCTGCTCTCTGAGACTTCGCCTGGCACCGAGCCTGGCACAGGGATGTGGGGGTGGGTGGGGTAGGTGAGTGGGGGGTTTGAGGGGCTGTTGACTGCCAACTATTTGTTTGTGTTCATGACTGCGGTTAGCGCTGCTCCATTTGAAGAGCCTGGTATTATGAGGCCGTCTGCTTCCCACAACATGTGTCCTCTCCTCTAAAAGGCAGGAGGGCTAATCTTTTATCGAGTGCTGCATTCAACAGTGTGACTTCAAACTGAGTGTCACCACTAAGTAACAACAACCAGTCACACTGCTGAGCTTGTAGCTTCTTTTCCAGTTGTTATATATTCATAATTTCCATCCACCCATTATCTATAATAGTTCTCCTTTGAGGGTCACTGCGGAGCTTGAGCCAATCCCAGATGCCATTGGGTGACAGGCAGGGTACACCCTGGACAGGTCACCATCACAGGGCCAACATACAGAGACACACAACCACTCACATTCACACCTACCTGCAATTTAGAGCTCCCAATTAACTTAACCCCAATCTGCATGTCGCTGGACTGTGGAAGGAAACCGGAGTACCCGGAGAAAATCCACATAAACACATGCAAACTCCATGCAGAAAGGTTCCGCTCTGCACCGGGATTTGAACCTTCTCATTGTGAGGCGACAGTGCCAATCACTGCACCACCGCCAAACTAATAATTTATAACCGTGATGCAGCTGGAGTCAGATATTTCTGTACTGTGCCCAAACATTTAAGGTTTGCAGCTGAATGCCTCTGGAGCCGCATGAGTCCGCCTTATTCACTCCAAGGCTTTTTTTCTTTCTTATATCTTTTTATTCAACTTCATAACAGCTAATCTGAGGTTATTGTGTGACCGAGCTGACCATGAGAAAACGGCGAGGAACAAAGATACCTGGTCGAGAGTGGCTAAAATCAGCCAGAACAAATTGATTTTATCCTCATGAAAGTTCTCATGTCTGCTGGTACTGGTAATCCTGCTATGAAAACACTGACATTTCTGTGCTCCAGCAGTAATTTAATAGAGTTTTTTTTCTTCTTCTTCCCCGTCTTCTTCCCCTCGCAACGCACCTGCTTTAAGAGGAGCTTTCTCCGTAGACGTTGTTATTTTTCATTTACTTATGCCCCCAGGTTTTTCAATCATACATCCATTACTAAGCAAACAAATAAGTTCCGGGCCTATGCCGCAGACACAAATATAGACATGAGTTATGAGATTCAGGGAAGCTGGGAAAGGCTTTGGACCCTAATACACAACATCTGCACAGGACAAGATGCACAACCAGAGCGTCCCACTACAAAGTCCTGCAGTCGGCTGTTGAACACTTGTATGTGTTGACCTGTCTAATGTGAAAACAGAGAGGGAAAAGGTGGAGGGGGAGCATGGCAGGTGGGGGTGTTGGGGCCGACAGGAATAAAATGATCATTATTAACTGTTTAAGTGCTGAATGTTATGATTTATGGAGCCAAAGTGGGGCCAGTTGAGGTGTCAGGTTGGATTTCCAGAGGCATCTGTCTTGCGGTTTTGGCAGCTTGTTGTGCCTTGGGTTCAGATGTTTGCATCACACTCCTGACAACCCAACCACCCCCTCCACCCCCACCCCCCCAAATAGCATCCTCTCGCTCCTTTAAGTACAGTACACCTCCGATCACCTCCCCCCTTCTTTCCCTCTCCTTAAACCATCTATCCATCCTCACATCTGCTTTTCATTGAGCCCTGCATGTCTCCGAAGACTTGAACGCATTAAACGCTGGCACAAGCACGGTCTCACTCTGGCACTTAACGCAGCGCTTAGGTGACTTAAAAGGGAGAGGCGAGAATTATAGAAAATGAAGTGTCACCGAAATAAAGAATCGCCCCAGATTACCACCAATTACAGTTAATAATGGTGTCCAGACCATCTGCTGATCAGATGGAGGAGTGTAAGAGAAATAATGATACCGGCGAGAGAGAGAGGGAGAAGGAGAGAGATTCATTGAGGGAGACAGCGACATAGACTTTCAACTATGTGATGATGTGGTTTGATCTTTTCGGTGCTGTATGGGCTGGAATGCTTTGTACGGTATGGTAGTCATAACTGCGTATCTTGGAATAATAGCCATGTTGTTTCAGAGGGGTTAAGTCTTGCTAGATTGGAGACATGTGTCTGCTCCGCTTTATTAGTCATTTATTAGTCACTGAGGTCAGGGGAGAGTTTTTTAGCCAAGGCACAACGTTGCTGAACTCGAACACGACTCTTGATCATCAGCCCCCGAGGCAGCTCGAATAGGTGTACGATTACGGCGCGATCATAGCTGACCGTGATCCCCGATGTGAAATTCATCCAGCATGTGAAGCGTGTTCAACAATCAATGTAATCACCATCACAGTGACCGCAAACCTTCCAATAAGGAGTGAGTCGTGCCCTAATTATCAGAAATATCGAGTCTGCATTCACTCACCGTTCCTGTCCATTGTCTTCTTGTCTTATTTTACTGCCTCCATGGTCACAGTGGCTGCAATAATCAGCAGGAAGAAAAGGATTAGAAAGCACTTTACACTCATGATCATGATGCATCGGAGGTTTACGGCTTTGTGTGCCGTCTTCCCAGGGGACCTTTGACAAGAAGGTACCGTGACAAATGGATGACATCAGAGCAGACATATTGCAGGGTTATTGGAACCTTGTTTCTCTCCGCAAGCTCGGCCAAAAAAATAATCATACATCTCCCAAAACAAGTTCTCGAATAACCCAATTTATCCCTTTATAATTACGCTCTTGTTTGAAGCATTAGTTTATGCATTCACGTGCAATGGAGCGTACAAACTGGCAAACTGCTTCTTTAATTTGACTTCTCCTGTACATCTTAATGAGCTCAGCTTACCGTCATCCTGCAGCAGTGCTCACCAAAGGGAGCGCGCTACTTTGACAATACAGCAGAGGAGAGGAGGCAGCGGGAGCAGTAGATATCATGTGATGACATTTGTGGAACAGAAGATACCACTTAGGATGTAACAGAGTATTATTAGACATCATGTTCTCTAAAAAACGATGACTTCTCTCCTACTGAGCTTCTTCCAAAAGTGATTTTTGGTGGTGTTTGGGGAGGCAGATAACAATAGCGTTCTTATTTTTGCCTGCGTCTTTGGTTGGCAATGCTGACATCAGTGGCTCCTCTGTGAGGATGAGCCAGCACATCTGTACATGGTCTCCGTACAGAGCACAACACTTGCCCCTGGTGCTTCTGGCCCCGTCCTGCCTCTTTCTTTTTTCGGGCTTTCTCTCTGCCCCTGTGTCCCTGGTCTCACGCCCTTAACAACGTCATACGTAATTGGGTCTGAATGCTTGCAACTGTGTATATCACAGCAACATCCCACCCTGCTTGTTCTGAGATGCTTTCGACAGTTGGATGTTGTACTGAACTCAGCTAAACTCGCCGTGTGGAGATTTCCTATGAACAAACTCAATGTTGTGTTTATATTCAGTGTTTCTTACCAACATGCAAAGTGTGCATCTTTTAAGTCTAACAAATGTGTTGGTTGCATTTCCCTCCTCTTGCAAAAATAATTTTAAAATAGTTTTGACGGTCACATTTCTGTTTCTTTACAACTTACCATTAAGAGTGGGGTAAAGGTGGTAAGGATGTGTGCTTATCTGTGTGGATGATGCAACAGAAATGGAGACGCAAATGTAGAAACTTACATCAATTGTGCTGTAAGGGGTCAGAAACTTGTAACCTCCACCAAGGATGTTGTGCTTTTAGTCCATCTCTAGGTTTGTTTGTTAGCAGGAGTATGCAAAAACTACCAAATGGATTTCCACAAAAACCTTGTGAAATGATTGATCAAGAAAGAATCTGTAAATTTTTTGGAAAGCACTTTAATGCCACTGATATCTATGAGCGTGTGAAGTTTGGTGCAGCTTGATTCAATTTTAGGGGACTGTTGGGCCTTGGTGGCTGTATGAGTATTATAGTTGTAGATGTGGAAGGTGCAACACAAATAAACTTGATTTACTTACTTGATAACCCCTGGTTTTAGTCAAACCAACCTGCACAAACAAATCCTCACCTTTGATAGGGCCATGCATGACTTACAACGACCCTGATTCCTCCCTTTTATCAAACTCTGCATGTGATCCCACACAGAGAAATGGCGAGTTGGGCGGTATTTGTCTCTCTCTCCTCTTGTCGCTGCTGCTGGATGTTTTGCGTCTCACCTCAGTCCCTGATGCTCTCTTTGGCTTCCACCTCCTGATCAAACCATGACTGTTGAAATGTTGAAATGTTGAGCACAGAATTACCATGGCACATTCAGTATAAACTGAATTTACTGTTGGGTCCCATCCAAACCACCATATGTTGAGGAGCCTTGTTTCTCCAACCAGAGCGTGACTGATTCTGTTAATGTAGTAATGCTCTAAATCAGTGGAGTGCTAACTCTCTGCAGCAAGGGGATGACGACCTTCAACACTCATTTAACACTCTGACTTGAACGTCCCGGAGACTTTCAGGAGGTGTCGCTGATGGAGACGCTTTAGTGCACCTGAGCTTTCGCAACACAATGCAAATTGTCATGCAAACTCCTCGACGCAGCTCAAGCACATGTGAAAGTCAGTCGCTGGAAGGGGGTTAAAAATCCAGATGTATTTGTAACTTTGCCTGAAAGAACATAACGAGAAACAAATACATTACAAACAAATGGGACCATGTGTAACGATCTAGCTGCTGTAGGTCGTTTCATGGTGCCTCCAAATAGCAGCAAGACCTAGTCCATCTATTCTGTTACTGGTTTGTGACTGAGGAGATCAAATGGAATTGTTTTTAAAGTAGTTCTAATTTATATTTTTATGTTAAAGGAAAATCACAGGACTCTGTGTGAAAGACAGAAGTATGCGCAACTAGCTTGTGAACTAAGTGGTGCATTAAACAGTTCAACAGCCACATATTCTCCATAAAAAATTGGATGACCAGCAGAGGGCAACTCCACTTGTTGCAAAGTGTCAGTAATGTCAGTAAACATTTCCTCTGGTTTTCTCTCTTCTTCAATAGACATCTTCAATACACCATGATGTTTTGTAAAAAAGACAATAAAGCATGGAATGCAAATATGGTTACTTCTGGTCTCAAAAAGCCAAGATGGCGCTGGACATAATGCCAAATGGAACTCCTTTAAAACAGCAATTCACAAACCAGGGAGGCATCAGGGTAGGTTGCCACTTCGGCGACACAAGCACATCTCCAAATCAATGCTAAATGGTGCTATGTTTCCTTTGGATGTATAAATAAGCAAATATATGAACTGAAGTGAGCAGAAAATCAGATGTTGCAGGATTGTATCAAAGTATTTTAAACTAAGAGCATGGCGGCCACACCTACAAACTTACTCATGGCCCATTAATCCAAATCCATTCTCCCCTCGTCTCATGTTGATGCTTACTAGAAATAGCAATAATACCAGGGAAGGATAGTTGGGATTTACTTCAAAATGTTTAATACTAGTGCTGATACAATCTTACTTTTATCGATAACATATTTCAGGAAAATAAGTAGTTTTTTTTCTACAAACCCTTTTTAACTTGACAAAAGAAGTAACATTTTCTCAGTTTTATGTTGTCTAAACAAGCAGTTGCATGTGGAAAACATTTCCCTGCAATAAAAACAGTCTAAAACTTGGCAAAAGACACACATAGAAACATCTTAAGTCTGAACAGGTGTTTGCTACCAGCTTTCAGTAGCTGACAGTTTTTTGAATTTGTTCTTTGGGCTCATTTTGGACCTCAGTACTAAACAACTATTGAGATTTGATTGCCGGCTCTAACATCAGGTGAATAGTGTTTTGTAAAAGACAAGATCGGTGGAGACCCCGTCTCACAGCAGTGAAGACATGTTTAACTGGTTACTTAAAAAAAGAAAAATCATTCGGAAAAACAATGGTGGCTTTATCAGCGAGGTTTTAGTAGAACAGTTTACAGACAGAGAATCATTGTGCGGGATCATCTCTGGCTTCTTTAACTCATTTGCATGATGAACCTTTCTTGGCGTCCTGCACTGTGGAACACAGCACTGAGCTTTGAAAGAGCCTATGTGTTTTATATGCTGGTGACTCTGATACGAGTGTGAGAGGGAGCATGTGCATCCATTCAAGGCTTCGTTGACCAGCTGCCAGTCCAACCAGAGCTTCATGACAATGTTTTTATTTAGTTGTGTGTGCGTTTTGTGTGCACACGCATTAAGTTTTAATTAAGAGATCCCTGATGTTGTTCGTCATCTTCGTGTCACTAGTGGCCATCTTGACTGAGTTACCCCTGACTCGAGGCAGGGAAGCACTTGGCTTCACGTCAGCGGGCCTTGAAACCTTCATACAGAAACACAGTTGTATATGCTAATTGGGGGGGGGGAATGCTCAGCCAACAAAAAAAAAAGTAGAATTCGATAAACACAATGGTTTGTGTTGCTTGAAAACAGACCAGAGTTAAAAGACATCTTGTCTTTTGTTAGCGGCTCTGAGTGAAACCAGCGTCGTCCCCTGGCTATACGAGGCTGTTTGCGTAGCTCGCTTCGCCTTCTCTCTGCTTCTTTGTGTTTCCGCTGTGACCCGCGACAAGACAAATGCTGTGGAGACTGTGGACACATCAGCTGTAGGAGGGATATGTAAATAGATGTTCCTCATGACATGGCTCACAAAGTTCCCCTGTTTTCTCTCGTCTTTTGTTCACTCTTGAAACCTTTTTCCCATATTCCCAAACACTTCCTGCTTGTCCTGTTTACTCTCCCTCTCCATCTGTTACTCATGTTGTAATCTCTTTCTCCTTTGTTAATCGTTTTTTTTTTCTCTTTTGCTTTTTCATCTGTTGCCGAAATCCCAATATTTGCTGAACGTTTTTCTTCCTATTTTCACATCTCACTCCCCAGTACCTTTCTGTGTTCTCCCTCACATGCATTGTGTTTGGTGGGTTTATTAATAATAGCTCATTGTGTGTGATAACATTGGCAATAACATCGTTAGGGGATAATTGAATTTGAGAAATTGAGTTAGGAAAAGTTGGAACAGGGGCGCGTGGCCACCTACACATGAGTGTGTGGGGATATCTCCTTTCCCCTTCACAATTATTTCCTCATACAGTCCTCCCTCCCTCCGCTAACACTCTTCACTCTTGTTCCTATTTTTATTATATTTTTGCTCATATTAATAAAACCTCTATTTCCTAATATTCAAGTTGGAAGGATAAAACATCTGATACAAATTAAAGTTTCAAAACAGTCTCAGTTGTGCAGGCTTGTGCCTAAGTAATAAAACACAATAAAATAAATGTTCACCGAGAATAAATCCCTTCACCACAGTCACTTTTGGTTTTTACATGGACAGAAATCCACTTTAAACCACTTACTGAAGAATTATTTTGGATGATAGATGAAACATCTTCAGGAATCTTCTTCTGATGGACTCTGCTACTAGATTAAATCATATTGTTTCCACCCACAATTTAATTGTTATTATTTTCCCTTAAATTGATAAATCACTAATAAAATAGTTGAATCTTATGAATTAATGAGGTCACTGTTTTCCCAAAAGGTTTGCTTGCATAAAAGTTGAGGAACTGATGGTAAATTCTAAGAGGATCTGTAATTTAATTATTTGATTAATATTAAAACGTTGCGCTCTGACTGGCTGGACATTGTGGACATATTCATTTGGATTTGTTTATTTTTCCACACATGGATATTTTTTTTCCTCAACTTCTCCTGCAATAATATTTGGCAATAAGTCTCTCCTGTGGTATTTTTACTGTCACCAGGCGGACTTTGCCAAAGAGCTCTTCATATATCACTGGATCCTGCAGCTGTGGCAGCCAACAATTATTCCTCGAGAGAATATTTATAATCTAATAGGATTTCAACATGTCACTGATGGCGAGGATCCCATTGTAAAACTGATTATTCTTCCAATGCTGTCAGTAGGAAACTGAGTTGCTGATCCAGCGTTTAGTTTCAGAGTGACACTGGGTCACAGTTTAGCGAACGAAAACAAAACCTACGTATCAAGGATGTACTAGTATCCTTGTGTAAGAAAACTGTGTAAAATATATGTAAATAGCCAACTGAAGTGCAGGTTATTAACATTATCCCTCATTTTCCAGTGAATGGTGCCTACTGCTCGGAGAAAGATGTAGACGCTGAGCTGGGTGACGCTGTGGACACCCTGATGCGATGTGGGCAGAGCCTGCCACTATCGGCGGGGGGTCATTCAGGGGGGCTATACCCCCAGAGCCTCCACTGTGACAGACCTACCCCCGACCTCCTCCTGCAGGACGGCCCTCACCAGGACGCCAGGTAAACTGTCACTGTTATTCCTGTTTTAGAATCATTTTGTTCCTGTTCCAGTTTTGAATGTTTCCTGTTTGGTATAGTATTACTAACAATATGCAGGTGCAATGTGTTTTTCATTAGCTGTGCTATTGTGGAATCAGATGCGCACGTATATGACCTGAAAGCTCTACCCCGTCTTCATAAAACACACCGGAGGGGTCCAAAGTACAACATTTATGTTGCACTAATCTTATTCTTCTGTTGTGCAATGCTCGACTACTGTTGGTCAAGTCAGGAAGAGTTTCCAGTGGATTTCTATGTCGTGGGGTTTGTCCCTCGTCTTTCTCCTTCTCTTTTTATTCCCTCTATCCTCAGTCATTTGACCGAGAGTGCAACTGGACAGATGTTGACTCTCCGCATATTGTTTCTTGTTATTTTCCCCATAGCCAAACAGGAAATGGTATTCCTGAATAGACGGGGAGTGAGGAGGGGAGGTGGGTTCAAGTCTTTATTAACAGCAATGACAAAGTCTGCCTGTGGCTTTCTCCAAATCCAAGTTAGCGTTAGCTCCGCTTTTTTCCCCCCAGCGTGCTGAGGGGAAGGGACAAAGACGATTCCTTCATGAGACAGGCTGCAGAAAAAGAGAGCTCTTCTCACATCACTCAGGGGCTTTGGACAAAATCCATAATGAGCCAACTGACAGGAATGATTATGTAGGAGATCACAGCAACGCATGGAGAAACCCGACCTGGGGTCCCCATTCAGCAGGGAAAAGATTCCCACCATAATACACAGTATTGTAAACGCTGACCCTTCATAGACTGCAATTATGCCACCAAAACAGGTGACTCCCTATTTATCCCCAATGTTGGGTTGGGTTTAACCCCTTTGTGTCATCAAAGCCCATCAGATGGACACACTAGCCAGTGGCCTCTCTGTCTCAGTCGCCATCCCTCCCCACCCCCGCTCTATTCTTAGTTATAAATACCCATTCATATCGTCTCACTACGAGAAGATCCTATTTCATTTATTCATAAAAGCACTTTGGGTCACCAGCAGTGGATGTTACCTGATGTCCAACATCACCTTAATTCATAACAAGGCCAGCACAGTGTTAATGTTCGTTCCATAAGGTCCATTACAGTGAATGAAATGTTTTAGGCCAGTGGGACTAATTTGAGATGACATGGTTTTTATAAAAACTGAGAGAAATATTTTAGGGGGAAGCAGAAGGCAAAATTCTGACAGTGCTGCTGGTGGGAAGGATGACCAATCTGCATCTGTCATCAGCCTACGAGCTAATAGCGCTCATATTCCTCTCTGTGTGTTTTTCTCATTACAGATCCTCCTCTGCCTTCCAGACGACCCTGTCAGGGGCCTCACCTGGCCTCGGCTGCGGCAGTGCCAGTGCAACTCGCTCCTCTCTCCCTTACATAATCAAACAGGAGAACTCAATGGGCTATAAAATCTCCAGCACAGGGTCGAGAGTCAATAGCACGTCTCAGGCCTTGTTTCAAAACTGTAGAGTAGGACAAGGTTTGGGGGTGCCAAGGGACGTGACAGTTGGAGCTCTGCACGTTAGCAACAACGGTAGCGGCGTATGTGCAGCAGGCGGTGTTGGTGGTGCTGCGTCAAGAGACGCAGTTCAATCGTTTAATAATGAAGATGGCTCCTCCCCGCTGGCTTTGTCTCCAACTGGCTCCCGTCATTCAGCGCGGCCGCTCAGTGCGAACAGTCTGAAGAGACACTGCCTGTCCCTGGCCGGGCAGTCTACCGCTACTGCTGGCACGGGCAGTGTTGCCGCCACTAGTTCCCCATCAGGTTCTGGCGCTGATTCCGAGGAGATCAATATCACCGCCATCATCTGCTCCTCCTCCCAGATGTCGATGGTGGCCTGCATCAACGGGTTACGTACTAACCTTTCACCCAGCCACACCAGAAGTGCCGGCTTTCTCCTCCTCTTCCTCCTCCTCTTCTACGTCCCCACCCTCTAACTCCTGCTCACAGGAAGCCCTCCAGAGGCCCCCACCTCGAGGCAGCCCCCAGCAACCCACGGTACAGGAGAGCTGTCATCTGTCATCACCTGCCACCTGCCTGCTGTCCCTTTCCGCCTCCTCCTCCACATCCTCCTCTTCGGTGTCATCAGAGGAGCCTGATCAGGGCCAGGGGCTAAGCCAGGGGCTGTGTGAGGAGCCGGGCTCCATGCTGCAGGGGCGTGGGGCTGGAGGAGCAGCCGGGGGAGGCGTGGGAGGCTCGGACGGGCTTGGGCTACTGATGAGTGGGGCCCTGATGTCTGGGACATTGCATTCAGGGCCTGAAGCTGGGGTCCTCCTGGACGGAGGCCAACGATCGGGGGCTGCCCTCAAACAGGAGCCCCTCGATGATTTCTCTCCGAGTGAAGACGAACTCTTTCAGCACCACTATCACCATCATTTGAGTGGTCGCAGTGGACACCTCCGTCACCCCCACCACCCCCCTCGACCTGCCATGCCTCCGCCCTACCACCTGCACCAGTACGTGGGGCCCAGCCCTGGGGGCCTGCTGCACAACCTGAGCCAGCAAACAGCACCGGCCTCATCTCTGGGACACAAACAGACCTCCGGAGGAGCTCCTGGATCTCACACAGCCGTAGAGCAGGAAGAGGCCGTTGGAGGAGTGCTGGGTGATAAGCAGGTCTGTCGCTGGATTGACTGCAGCGCTGCGTACGAGCAGCAGGAGGAGCTGGTGAGGCATATTGAGAAGGTGCACATCGACCAGCGCAAAGGTGAAGACTTCACCTGTTTCTGGGCGGGTTGCATTCGCCGCTACAAGCCCTTTAATGCGCGCTACAAGCTGCTCATTCACATGAGGGTCCACTCTGGAGAGAAACCCAACAAGTGTATGGTGAGTCATCATGAACCACTGAAATGATCCATGTACCACTCACCAAACACCACGGTCACGTATATTCACCACGCATCACATTTAATAGTGTTGAAAATGTCTTCCTCGTCAGCCATCTTATTTTTTTACCTCTTTTGGAAGTTTTAGGTTGTATTTATTGTTTTTATTTTGAGTCTAGTTTGTCTCATAATTGTAGCCACCTGTTAAAAATGTTCGAATGAAACAATATTGAGTGTACTTCACACAGAAAATCTATGTAGATTCATTTTTCCTCAATAAGATACGTGTAGATCGCGTCCAAAAACAAGACTGGACTTGCTTCATTGCTGATTACTTTTCAACAGAAACTTATGATTGTAATTCCTGTATTTTTAGCAGAAAAAAAGAATTCCACTGAAGATGTCGAGCTGCTGTGAGAGTAGCACTACCTTGTTAGTATAAATAGATCTTGTGGTTGTATTCTTTACAGGTAAGGCTCCAATTCCACAAGTCAACACACTAATCAACGTCAAGCTGTCATTTCCCCCCACGTCCCTTAGCAAATGGAAAAAGCCCTCAAACCTTAAGAATGACTTAGTCCAAATACACAATTAGTCCACAATTTGTGTAGGGCGATCCCATGTTTATTTTCACCAGCACTCTTGTTTTTTTGAGCGGGGATTCAGATCAT
Organism: Verasper variegatus; assembly: GCA_026259375.1. Lineage (NCBI taxonomy): Eukaryota > Metazoa > Chordata > Actinopteri > Pleuronectiformes > Pleuronectidae > Verasper > Verasper variegatus. The sequence continues at coordinate 10,904,061 of CM048046.1, read as the reverse complement.
GAAAAGCCAACACATATGGTTAACATAACCAAACAATGCCTACACTTGATCCGCTTAAATGGGAGCTTTAAATGTTTAGCTGTCCCACAAGTATTAAGTGAGTTTGCCTCATGTCCAAGCCAAACATGGGGAGAAATGTAGTAGTCTGGAGAAGGGAGCCGCAGAGGGAGCGTAGGTAACGTTCGCTATAGTCTTGCTCAATTCACGGCTTCACCCGAAAGCCCCTGTCAGAAGAGTTCCTCCTCAAGCTCGGGAACCACGTCCAAATCCTAATTACTGAAGAACTGAGTCTGCAATATTGTTGCAACACCTGTTTTATCTCAAGACCCTTTTTTTTCCAAAGGTCAGGTTTATTTTCCTAAATAACTTGTATAACAGTGGCTTTGGAAATGAGCTGCAGTGAGAATCATTTAAAAGGAAGTTGTATTTAATGACACGGTGTTGAATAAGAGATTCCGATACTTTTTAAATCTCATCTGAGCTGAACGCTGAGCAGAGCCAAAAACACACAAACTCCGCTGTAGTTGTTCTCAAAACACACAGTCAGTGTGAACTGAAAGGTTTGGAGGTAATTTGCTGCCATCTTGGAGTGTGGGCAGAGAAGATAGGTTTTTAAAGCAAATGTAAAAGGCTGAGGCTCGTATTAGGATTTTACTTCAGATAGAAATCCTGCTTTTCTCAACAGAAATGTCCTTTTTACCTCTTGTTGACCATGGGGATGTGTTGATCATGAACACGTCAGCTCATTCTCTTCACATTTATCATATGGCAATGAGATTCATTACAAATTGTCATTCTCTTACTCACCATTTACTCAAAAGCAAATTGTTCCCCCTTATGTGTGCGTCGCCTCCATCATTGGTCTGTGTTTATATTCAAAACCCTTTAAATCTCCCACCTATTTATCTTGTCTTTTAAATTGGAATTTCTGAAGTTCTCTGGACAGTTTGCACATTCATTTGTTGTTTCCAAAGTCTGGAGTAAATACGTTGAAGAAGAATAAGCTTTCGGCACCTAATGCTTGGAATAAGTTATAGAGTTTTTCTGCCTCAAAACTTAATTAACATTGAACAAAGCTTTAATATTATTAATCTATTGTGTTAATTGCTTCTACTGTTGAAACTGTATTGCTGCTCGTAAAAGAGATCTTATGTCTCATTCGGGACAACGCTGGTTAAGTAAAGACTAATTTATAATACATTTAAAAAAATAGTTAGACATGCCATGGTAACTCTACTTTAGGTGTGTTGTATTATATATTCTCTGTTGTTGCTGCTCTTTGGAGCATTGTGCAGGTTTCTTTACTCCATTTAGTACCTTAGTTACATTTGGTTGACACATGTTTGTATGTGTATGTGAACGTGTGTGAGTGTGTGTATGTGCATGTGTGGAGATGTTTGCCATATGTTAACACTGGAACAATTTGGCTCAGTGTGGACGAGCCGCTGGATTGTATCTGCGGACATGACGGGCTGTGAAACTCTGCTACACATCCTAACTAATCACCCTCATATCAAACACACACACACACACACACACACACACACACACACACACACACATATTCGCAGCCATGCAGCAGCTTGAAAATGGGGAAATTGTTTCCATTGGTTCACAATAGGAAGTATTGATTCGGTGTACAGTACGTTGGGTTGTAACACTTCTTCTTTTTCTGACAGAACATAAACAGAAATGTTAAATGTTTTCAAGCTTGAATCAACACATCTAATCGGCAGGGATTGAATTTATGTTGAGCTGGGACTTCAGCAGATAAATGTGCAGGGCCAGAGAAAATAAACATGCTCCTTTTGCGTATTTGTAAGTGTGTTTGTGTTTGTATAGAGTCTATACAGATTTAAGTAAGTGCTCTGTACTTAAAGGAAACAGTGTGCGTCTTAAAAGCGTGTGGATCCTCATGTGTTTCAGTCGTGTCTGTCCCAAGGCCTTTTTCCTTACTTGTGACGCTCCTGCAGTAGACAAAGACACTGAAGAATTTAAGCTATTCACATGGAGGAAACAGATGAGACATTCTGTTTTAGGACCAAATGCCCTAGAAAAACCAGGGCTAATCCCTTTATTATCTTTCCAGCAGCAGACTCCAGTGGGTGCTCATGAAGCAGGGCTCCCTTCACATCCAAACATAACACATCTCTCTCTCAGTATATATATAAGTGTGTGTGTGTGTGTGTGTGTGTGTGTGTGTGTGTGTGTGTGTGTGTGTGTGTGTGTGTGTGTATGTATATATAAAACAGCTGAACAAAATTTGCTTCATGCTATTTTTCGGCTGTAAAACGTCATTATCACAAATCATGTGTGTCACAGTCTGTACCTGGCTAATATTTTCAGAAAGTCTTCATTAGAAAAAAATAGTTTCCTCTACATGTCTGATGTAAAACTTCTGCAGCCTCGGTAGAAAACATTCAGTTCAGTTCCCTCTGCTTCCCAATTAAAGGCGGCCCTGGGCAGTTGTGCAGGGCAGGCAGGCAAAGACGGACACAAGGGCGAAAAGGAAACAACATAATCTCTCTGCAATATCCTGTTGTGTTTCATGCCTAATTCACTTGTTGTTTTAGATTATTGCATTTTTTTCCAGTGTCTGCATAAATATTAAAAATATATCCAGCAAGAGAAGCCCTGACATAGTCCTAGACTTTGATATTGTTCTGCTTCGGCCCAGCGGATTTGAAGCATCTGAAGGCCGTGTTGTGAAAAAATATCCTCCCAAAGCAGTGAGGCTGCAGAGAGGACAAGAGCGTTTACATGGCAGACTAACTTCAGGGGAGGAGGGCAGCGTTCTCCACTTTATTTGGTTTGCTTGGATCAGCAGACTCTGTCACATATCAGGGGGAAAATGTACTCGTAAAATTAAGATTTTCAAAAACAAAAGAAGGCTGTGCTTTAAATTGTATTAGAGGAGGTTATGTTGTTGTGGGATGAAGAATGTAGTCAGCAGTTCGAGGTATTAAAAATGATTCAGTGGTCTCCCTGTACTTACATACAAAATTTCTTAGTAAGAAGCTTTTTGGAAATTGTAACAACAGCACAGTTTGGGTGTATTATGTTATGTGAAGACCAATGGTAATATTTTATTTAGACAATGTTTCGCTTGGATACAATATGAAGGTTTCATTTAATATTTTATTTTTGCACCTGGCACCTCGACAAATTTATAGAGGCATGCTCATTAAATTTAATGTACGTAACACAAGGTGATCTTAATGTGACTTATAAGTGCAGAGACAAATGTTTTTATAGTGCGGCGTACCCATAGGAATTTACAGCATTACATTTCTTTTATTTGGTTAAAGGGACACATTTTTCTCCCATTGTTATTTCAAAACAAACCGAAAAAATCCACAAATATGTAGATCATCATCTTTTTGTGTTCATCTAATGTTTTGAGCAAAGGTGAGATAGAGAGCCACCTGCCCGTTGCACAATGATAAAACACAGCTGGCGTTAGCAGCTCACCGGGGCCCTGTCCAAAAACATGCACATGTGCACCCGTAAAGACAAACATCAAAACACTCACACTCACTGACACACTCAGTCAAACCACTTGTTGAAGGAAAGTTGGATGTTGAGACCCTGGCATAGATCATGGAATTTCCTCTTTTTTTCCTTCACTGGTGTGAAACCAGCAAACATATATATTTAGATTTACTAGACTGATTTTTGGAAGAGAACGAGTGGCAAAATCCCTCAGCAGCAGACGCTGAGACCTCGAGCCGCGGCCGGTGCCAAGATGGCGTGTCTTTTCAGGGGTAAATGGAGTCTTTTGTGAGCAATCAGCTCAAATGCAGGAGATGAAACAGGGAGTGCCATTAGCAAATTAAAACTGAGGCTCAGCAGCACATGACCTGACTTTTCCTCTGAATGCCACCTGAAACTGGAGCGGTCTGGGCACCGGGCGCAGGTGGCGAGTGACGTTGATATTAATGTGTTTGTACCCACGTGAGCTTCCGACACTCGGGCCTGTCTGGACAGTTTAGCTGCCATGATCTCTGAGGTCATAACTTCAGAACCACTGGGGCCCAGAAGCACCTGTGGTGAAGCGTGGTTCACTTTCAGATAATCCTACAGAGCAATTGAGACTCAAATAAACACAAAAAAAACTGTTATTTCTGCAAAGTGTTGGCTTTTCAGGAAATAAGAAAACTAAATGTAAAGGACTTTTTCTCATTCTTTTAAGTAGCTTGTCATTCTTTTAGCATAGGCTGTATATAAAGATGGACGACAGGACAGTTCCACATAAGTGATGCAAAAAACATCTTGAGTGCCCCCTTGTGGCTGGTTGCAGTGTAGGTCATAAACCCCGCCTCCTCCATGTTAGTGGTTGTATCTTGGACGAGACCAAAATGTCAAAGCACATGTCAAAGAAAACATTTTCAAAGATGGTTTCTGTCATTTTAGGTAGATTGTATCACACTGTTTGTTCATTTTCCTACTAAGTTTGGTTTTAATTAGTTATTTGATGCTATAAAACGTGGTGAATGGGAATGGGCAGGACGTGGATACCACACGTAAGAGCCATTTATGCCATTTATTTATTTGTTTATCCACTTAGTGGCACTACCATACAATGGGAACTACATTTAAAACAGGTAGCCAGGTGGCTATGTTGCATGTTGGGGATACATATGGTTTTTGACCATGTTCATGGACTCAGTTCATGTTCCACAGCACGACCACTACTCCACAGACTCTGTCTCCAAACTATGTCTAAAGCGCAAGATGGCGGCACCCATGTCCGGGATATTTTGGCTTAATTTTATGTACAACGGAAAAAGGAAGTGGAGATACGTCAAACATCTTTATTTATGGTTGATGTTCCTCAGTTCATTTAAACATTCACAAACACCAGATTCTTTTCACTTAGCAGCAACATCCAAACAAATCAGGCATAGAAATCAAATTAACAACACAAAATATTGTGGATCAGTGCTGCCAATGGGTTCCTCAGGCTGTACACACACACACACACACACACACACACACACACAACCATGGTCTGTATATGGCTCATTTAAAGTAATCAGGATCAACAGGCATTGATTCAGCGTGTCAGTAGTAACTGCTGAAACAGAGCTCCTCGAGTCTGTGAAGTTGGCACGAATGCAAAGACCTTATCAGGCTCACCTAAGGACCTGGCACTGATCGACTTATAGCACTTTATCTGCTTCTGCTCCCCATTAAATCATTTTCTGAATTAGCTTTGTCAGTCATTCCCCAGGCAAATGAGTTCATCAGGTAGCTAGATAGTCTAATTTCCCTCTACAAACCCCTAATCCCATCCTGTGGTTATCCTCTCTGTCTTCCTGTCAGTTTGGCTGTGCTGCTTGGCAGGGCAGTCGTCATGCTAATAGTAACACAACGCCAGCCATATGTGATATTGGTATGATGAAACTGCTGGCAGAGGGGCTGTGCGACTGATGTTTTGGATAGGAATGAAAGCCCTGGATAGATGTTTTCCTTGTTGAGCAGCCCAGGCCAGTTCCTTGTCAGGCTGAAAAGGTTTTCCAGTCAATCTCCTGCAGTAATTTAGTCCAGTGCTCCACAACCCCTCTAACATCACCCCCAACTTTTACTCCTTCTTTCTTTCCCACTATCTATCATTCAGATCTGAATTAAGGATTGCTTAGATACACTCAACACTTACTGCATCGACAGATCAATTGTAATTGAAATATATTTTATCTGAATGGCTATTGATGCCATTCGCTTTACGACATGAACAATATGCCACGTTGATGAGTGTCCTGGCCCGAAAGGCAAATGTAAAAGAAAAAGAACAATAAAAAAAATATATATATATACTATTAATCAGTTCTTTTAACTTTTTAACTTTTTATTATGTTAGTTTGATTAAAAATATTCTACTTTAATTATTTACTTTACTTCAAGATTTAAATTCTCCAAAAGTTTTACATTTTTAAATCAGGATAAAGTTTTAGTTGCTCTCTTGTTCTTTCCATATATCAGCATGTCCTAATTCAATATAAAATTTAGCATAATTTGTTCCCGATGGGCAAGTTAAAAAAATTATGATCCTGCAAACTAAGTTAACTTCCCTAAGTGTTGCGTTGACAGAAAACTATGCTGTCCAAAGCAATGCGCAACAGAAATGGAGGATTGTCTCACACCTGAGTCAAGTGTTAAATGTTTAAAGCTGATTTTTCTTTCTCTTTGTGAAGATTCCATTTTCAAGAATACGGTTTGATGGATCTCCAGTGGTGCACAGCTTGTGTTATTTCCTCTGAGTGCAGAATGGTTAAGTACTGGCCTGGTGTCGCCAGAACAATTCACAGTTTCAAGTAAACATGAGCTTGCTTATTATCCTGGTTTCCACCACAGTACAAAATGTACTGTTTTGCTGTGATAATTTTCTTGCTCAGGACAGAACACTCAGGTCTCAGAACTCTTTGATCTCAATAACCTTAGTAGATTTCCCTGGGATCATTGAGAAAGGACGTGCATTTTGTGCAGCCATGGAAGGAAACAGCAGAAACCTTTTCAGCTTATGCACGATATGAGCAGCTTTTTGTTTGGATTGCTCACCCATGGTTTAAAACATCCATGGCAACATGTAGCTGTCCATCATGTTGTATATGGGCTGTCTGGATCTGTTTCTCAATGCTCTGGTTTCACTTCAGAACTACATCTATAAATCAATATTCAACATAACATGTAGGATCCTCATTCAATGGAGCATTTCTTGAAAATATTATACGCTGCCGCACTGAACTCAAACTACAAAAAGGTCAAACAGCTGCAGCTCCCTCGCTTTCAACCTCCAGGTATCAAAGCGTGTGGGATTTACTACATGTGATACACTTTAATTGCATTTGTCTGGAATGCAATATTTTGAGTTTCCCCCATTTCCTTAACATTTAATCATGATCTGTATCGGAAACCTGAAGACCCAGGGCAGCGCCCTGGTTATACGTTACATAGAGATTCTGTCATAATTGTGTCCCATCCAAAACCCTAATCAGTTTAACCTAGCTGCTGAGCCAGATCAGTTTACTAATACATGGGAGAGATGAAGGTGGGGTGTGTGTTTGGGATCCCGGTCATGTTCAGGGGGTCTGTTACGGGGATGCAGCAGAGAGAGGGTCCCTTCTCGACTCTTACAATCTCCCCTGGTTGTCAGAGCTGAACAGTAGTGCCTGTTGGCTGTGTAGTGTCATGGATCATGTGTATTGTGGAGGCGTACCTATACGGTTCTTCTCTACAGTCAAATGGATAATTATAGCCAAAGTATTTTTGTGGCGTTGTACGAGCCAAAGACATAACAGTGCCTCTCTGCTCCGAGGCCACCTTCCTCGCCCACTCCTCATATTCACACACTGGCCTCACTTTGTGCCAGGACACAGTTTGTGCCACAGCAGCCAGTCAGCAAACATACCCACCGAACAGGTTGACTGCCTGTGTGTGCCATGTGTCTGCTGAACAGAGGTCAATCTCTTAGTGCCATCCAAATGTTTGTTTGTTTCTGTTTCAGCTGACTTGTCAGTGGGGGAGTGGGCGCTGTGTAGAACCGATTCCAGAGCAACGTCTATTCCATTCTGCCTTAATGTCATTCAACGTATAGGCAACAAGAAGGACATTTATACACAGCGCACTTCTTTCTCAGGGCAACACCTCAGGCCCAGGGCGACCATGTCCCTCCAGCCAGCCTGACCCCCACCATACCACACCAGGCTAGACCCATAGCTAATATATATGAGAAAGTGAGTTGCTACCGTGCAGAATAAACATGGAGAGAAGTATGGATAAATTATGTAGCGAAAGATGTGTTTACATTTATGGTGTCAAGTTTAAATTATGCCCTGTGGTGCTCTGTGGTCGGCGTGCCGGGTTTAATTTGGATGTTTGAGAAAAGAAGTGACGGTTGAAAGAACCGGAGCCAGACAGGCAATTCACTTCTGCTTTTCTACTGATGTCATTCCCCCAGAAAAAAAATTTTTTTTTGCAGAATTCATCACAAGGTGTTACGCATGACAAGCAATGGGCTATTCGCTGAATGTTGACCTGAGAGCATTTTTTAAAAGCATTAGCGAGGACGTCGCTCACACAGTTGCAGAGTTTGTGAAACGGGCTCTCCAGGCTGAGGTGTGCGAGTTTGTACTGTTGTAAGTGTGTTTTCAAACGTCTGAGTGAGAGTGAATAGAGTGAAGCAAGCGCCCAGTGAAAGATCCAAGTCAAATTCTGAGGCGTGGACTGTGTTGTTAAATAGCACAACAAAACCATGACACTTCACCAAAACCACATCGACTGTAATGACTGATAATGAGAGCGACATGGGGAAAAAAGAGAGACCGTGGGAAGTACTGTATAAAGAGATGATACACACAATGATACAATTTCTTCTTACTCTTATTTTATGGTTGTGTGACGCAGCAGAACTGGCACGACAGCGACTGATATTTAAGCTGGGATTTACCTCCCCCTGTTTTACACCCTAATGATCTCTAACTATCTCCAGAAACTCCAGAACATCTGGTTCACGTTCAATCTGTTCGGCTTTGGAATTAGTTTAACATTACAGTACAAGTAAGAAGCTTTTTTTTTTTTTTACGTCAATGTGCCTCCTTTTGTTTTTGCTCTGTTCCAGCCTCGACAGTAACAGCAGCCATCACTCAAACTATGTCATGTATCATCCGTCATCTGCTCGTGGTGCATCCTCGTCAGTGGCAAAACAAATAAAGACGTCAGTATCATCCGTTTGCCAATTTCCCCTGTTTAAGGCCAAGAAATTAAGATTAGGACATGCATGATTTGAAGTGCAGCTAGGAAATAAATACTGTATATGGGGAAAAATGCTGTATATCAGAGTGCCTGCACTCTAACTAACTGGCAAATTGTGCGGGATCAGTGAGTGCCGGGCTCGGACTCGTATTACGGCTAACATCAACATATGTCTGATGAAAACCGTTTGAAGGAAATATTCCATAAGTATGAAAATGTTTACTAAAGAATACCAGCGAATGGTGGAACATCAGGATCTCTGCCAGTGCTTGAGTCGCTCGAGTCCGTCATAATTGAACTGGACCAGAGTTGGTTCTACTCTCAAATGAACCTGTGTTCCTGTATGACAGTGGTGTTGTGGAATAAATTACTTTATTTGAAATTTGCTGAATTGATCAAATGAAACGTGAATGAATGACAATGTGCTCGCTGTGACGGACTGAGCTGTGATTGGACTTGATACAATTGAGTGTCGAGTGCAGTCTGATATATTGCAGCCAGCCGTATCCACATGACTGGAAACTGGGGCCCGAAACCCACAGAGAGAAGGAAAGAGCACAACCATGCAGAGCTGAGGAGTGAACAAATCAAGGGGCACCATGGCATCTCAGTTGCACCACATTTTCTTGGGCAGCAGCTTTTTTTTTTTTTTTTTTTTTTTACCCAGAAGGCTTTGTGGTCTGGTCCCCCTCCAGAGGGTTGCATAAAGGTATGCTCTTTCCTTTCGCCCTCGCTCGAGTCCTGGGGCTGGTGTCGATCACGATGCCATGTTGACCTATTGTTTAATTTCGCTGGCATGTTTTCCGTCTGAAGACCATAGTGCTTCTGGCATCTAGGTATTTGGCTTGGCAACTCCCTGGGCTTCTGCAATGTTTATTTGTTGTCACATCAGAGTTATAGAGTTGCCATTGTATGCTACAGTAGGCATGCGCCTTGAGGCAGCTGTGTCAACTCTTGACTTGTGTGGAGAATGAATGGTTTGCCAAAAAAGGGAGACAGGCTTTTTATTTATTGACCTAAGAAGTCTGTACAATTCAGGAACACTGTGACTTCAACCGTGGTGTTCATTATATCAAGTTGTCACACAGGATATTAAGCCAGTAGGCAGCATTTAAAAATAGAAATGTTTTCTCATCAGCTGAAATCACAAAGTGGGGCTGCAGCCGAGAAGGTCTTATTTATCTGAAAAATATAATTAAAATAAAATTATGGTGTTAGCTAAACACGTTCTCTGGCCATGCCCAAAATAAAATGTGTAAAAGTGTTTTAGCTTCCAGCAAAGTACTTTGGTTTTCTGGACTGGTGCTTTGGTTTGGTGGTGGTGTGGTATTTTTTTCCAAGTAAACGAACAGTTAATGTCAGGAGTTGTTGTCAGTGGCATCTTTCCAGACCTGCGGTAACAACCAAATATGCCACTTTCTCCATAACCAGCAGCCTCAGTAGACCAAAATGAAATACAGTCACAAGAAATGTCAAAAGTAGTGCTGCATATTTTCTTATCGTTTTTGACAATTTCCACCCCAGGAAGATCGAGGACATTTCTGTAGAGGTAGACAAAGCATGTTAGAGTAAAAAAGACAAAGCTTAACTCTTTCTTTCTTGTGATTTAGACCTTGTCTACACTACTGTGGACTTTTTTTGTACAGATATTTTCCCCTCCGTTTAAAAATAAATCTCCATCCACACAACCTTTGTTAAAGTAAATATCTCGACCAGACAAGAACACAACTACAACCGCTCAGACAAGCATGCCAGACCAGTAGATGGCAAACAGATCTACATCAACCATCCATCAAATAACAGAAAAGAATGATTATTAGCATGCTCAGTGAGCTTATTCTCCTTTAGCGGTAGTAACATCAAAAACAGAACAATAGTAGCTCATCATTTTTTCACTTATTTCTTTGCCTATAGCAAAGAGACGTTTGTTTCTTCACCTAATCCAAGGCCTTTATGGCACATGGCCCAAAGGGCTAGTATGAAATACACAAAGCAACAGTGTGCACTGCGCAAAATTAAGAGATGTCAGCATGTAAAGATCCTCAGTGAAGCTTTAAGGTTATTAGACATTTGGACTCATGCAGGAGAGGTGAAAGAAGCAGCTGTGGAGGAAAAAAAATCAAATATAAGCCTCAGAGCACAGGCCAATGACCTCATTACATTTGTCTAACAATCCAACAAAACACCAATAAAGTGGATCAATTCAATATAAAGCTATTGTCATTAATGGCTGTTGCTTGATTTCCATTCATCATCCGTCAGTACCACTGATATCAAACCGAGTCCTGTAGCATGTTGAGTTATACCCAGTAACACTCCATTGTAGTTCTGGAGTGAGAGGAGCTCGCTGTCAGGAGGTAGTAAAAGAGAGAGGAGCGAGAGACGAGCAGAGACGAGCAGAGAAAGCGAGAGCGAGAACGGAGTCAGGTGTGAGAGAGAGGCGCTGGACAGATTGAAGTCCGCTTGTCAGAGGACGCCGTAGCTCAGGGCCCGTCCGGCGGGGATCCAGCATTGACCGCCAGTAACATCAGTCCAGGCGCCGGCTCAGAACACAGATCATGTTTAGGATTTTCATTGTGTAACCCTCAGACTGTCTTTTTCATGGGCGGGTTTGGATTTCGTGAATGGGTTTTATAATTAATGCCTTGATGGTTACTAATGGCTGTGGCACTGGAAGGTTTGTGTTGCACTCTAATTAGCCGTTATAAATGGTCGAGGCTGCTCGTGAGAATAAACTGTCATGAGACAGTGGGACGGCTCTTATACAAACTGAAGGAGAGGTCACAGCATCATGTAAAACGAAGATGTAACCCAGTAAATATTCGGTGGTTATTTATTCCTTATTCATACGTAACTGTACCATAAATCTTTCTCATCTTTCAGTCCTCAAAGGGAACATGGATACGATGAGAAACAGGCAGGGACCTCTGCTGGTACAGTTGAGTGTGAAGTATGTCTGTATGGAAATGATCTGACACCCTGAGCTTTTGCCCAGAAGGAAAATTTAATTCAGAAGAATTAGGTTGGATGTCGGTTTAGTTCTGTGCTAACGCTACATGATAACACGCAACATATCCCCCCCCCTCGTCAGTCTGCTTCATCTCTTTGAGAATGTGACCCTGTTTTCCTTTTTCCTCCCTCAACCTGGTGAACCGGTAAACCTCAGGCTGCCCGGCCCGAGAGGAAATCACATCTTAGCTCTCCTAATCTGATGCAGGGCCGCGGAGCTGGTAGACATTTGAACGAAGGCCTCTTCGAATCCACAACAGGTTAAGTGCTTCCATGAAGCCTCGCCGTGTTGTTGTGAAGCCACGCAGGGCTCGCACCGTTGCCGGGCCTCCGCGGTGGGAGCAGGGGTTCAGATCCATCATGAGCACTTCCTCCTCAATCTCCAGCAAAACGATTGTGCGAGAGGCAGCCCGACCAGCTGGGCCGGCTCATTATGTGAGCAGCCTCATTTAGTCATCATAGGAACGCTTCCTGTTGTGCCATCCACATACTTTTTAATCTGGCCCCAAACTATTCAGGCATGAGTGCAAAATGGCTGTTAAGAACAATTTCTTCAGTCATTTACATGACTACTTCCTCCCACCAATTTATCGGCTCAGCTCTCACCAAGCTCGCTTGTTCATACGCATCTGGACAACACTCGTGTTTAGTCATTTGCGGTGTCTACTCATATCTCAGCATTCATAAATCAAGACTTCCCAAAACTTAGTGCAAGAGATGGGAGGGGAAAGATGCGTCAAAGAAAACCAAAGTCAGTGTGTATGAATTCATTTATCTTATGAAAAATAAAAACAAGCCCATTGCTATCTTTAATTCAAATCAAAGCCCTATTCACAACAGATGAAGCTGGCTGCTAAAAGGGTCCCGCTCCACAGTGGAAATGATATGTGTAAACTATGTAATGCAAATGTTTTAGCCAGGCTGTGTTTAATTTTGTATCCTGACGAAGCGCATGAGAAACCTGCCTCTCCTTAGCTGTCTCGTTGAATCATATGGATATAATTTCATCCATTTACGTTGTTCTGCTCTTTGCTGTGGTTGCCACAGGGCATTTGGAAGCAGGCAGATTAAATGCACATGTTCCTCCCGTCCGCAGCCGGAGCACTCCGTTCCACGGTCTCCCCTCCGAACAGATCCCAAAGTGTTGGTGGTTTTCCTCGTCGGTCAGCGCAGAGAAAGACACCTTGTGATAAACCGACTCGTTCCAGCAACCGCCTTTTTTTCAGACCCATAAAGTTATACAGGCTGCTTTTGAGCATTGGCACTTTATAACATGTTTTATTTGGCCGCGTCCTCTTTTGCCACCAAAGCTCTTTGCGCTTCGTCGTGTCTGTCAGGCTTGGCAGTGAAGGAGCCTGGATGTGTTGGGTAAAACTGATCACAGCAACAAAAAAAAATGTGGAGACTCTGAGAACTTTTCTTTTTGATGGGGGGCCAGTGAACATGAGTAATAGTGAATTTCATGCTAGTTAGCAGTCCAGCAGTTGAATCACATCTCCTCATCGTTAGTCAGAGTTCTGATCTAGAATTACTGCCCACGGCTGGAGAGATATATTAGTGCTGAAGGAGATGTCAAAGGATTCCCTCACGTCTGTCGTAACACGAGAAACACTTAGCCGCCATTAGAGAAAATACTGGATTTTATTCTTGGGGAAAAAATTAAATTAGTCCTGACGGTGACGACCTCGTCTAAAAGGACCACAGTCAGATATTCCCTTACTTCTGATTCTCTCCATCTCTCCTTACGCCATTCATTAAAGCCTTTAATCAGATTCCTGTCCAACATGTCAGCAGCCATATATCCCCCGTCCAACACCCCTCCATAACGGCCGGTTTGTTTGCATCATCTGCAGCTCCTGCCGGCTGCTAATGAGCCGCCGCATGCGAGGAGAGAGCCGCACACTGCCGCCTTTTAGCCACGACACTGTTTGGCCTTTTCCCTGCCAGTCAGGAGTCATTTCCCATGAAGGCCTCAGGCTCGGCCCGCTCCTCCACCGGCTCGCATGCTGGGCCCATAATCTGTCTGTTGTGATCAGCTGCCTGTCCACCCTTTCAACCCACTCTCGCCCCCTTCAGCCATGTCAAGACCCCGCTGTCATCCCCAATGTTTACCGAGCTACTGAAACCCCCCCCCCCCTTAACTCAAAGAGTAAACTGGTGTCAGACGGGGCTCAAATCCCTCCATGCTGCCAGTGCGCCGCTCCCCTCGCGTGGTGATCTGCTGGTTTACCTTAGATGGAGGTTTACAGAGAGGAAAACTAAACATGTTTAAAGCAATTAATGTGATTAGTGTCATCTAAACTGTTTTCACAGATAATATCAAAGGTAAAATCGATTCCTGTGTCAGACGCCTCAGCCTCCACAGCTCGCTGTTTATACCACTTTATCCTGTGTGCTCATTACTCTCTAAACAGTTTATGTTTTAGGAACCTCCTTATAGACCATACGGTGGACACACTGACATATGCTCTTTAACTTGTATTTATTATTTTTTGACTGGATTTTACGATATTTGTTACTTAGTTTAGTGTAGTAGGGTATGTTGGGTATGAGTATTAGGGCCACATGGAAAAGATATAATGAGAAAGAATTAAGTTGTTATCGTACAAAAATAAAGATGTAATTTAATGGGTAAAAAGTCATAATATTACGAGAATATAGACAGCAAGAAGTTTTCTTTAAGAAACTATGAAACCTGGAAACCTTGAAAAACACACAAAGATATAACCAGCGACAGAGTCGACCACTACCAAACATTTCCTTCTCCACTAAAGAGGCGGTTTCATCTTAGTCTGTGTGGTTCTTTCTTCAGAATAGATACAGTTTCTTCCAAAATATTTGAAGTTCTTATACTGACAATGTGGAGCTGATATGTCAAAAGATGAAATATTTCATTACTTTCTAAAATGACATGTTGCTTAAAATTAGGACTTTATTCTAGTAATAATCCAAATTTATTCTCTCAAATTGATCACTTTTATCTCATAATATTACCACTTTATTCTTGTAAAATTACAACTTTATACTCGAAATCTCTCTTTTTTTCCACTTTGCGTAGCCTTTATACATAAATCAGACCCAGGACCTGGAATATATACTTGTCATGTGTCACTCCTTCACCAGAATAACACCACATACTGCCAAAATCCATACTGTCAAAACATTTTCAATACCTGCAGTTATTTGGTGCACCGCCGTGTCGTCCAAATATCCTAAATGAAGTTGACAAAGCCTGAACTCACTGAAAAACGTCATTTTAACCAGAGGATTGCCCTCGAGAAAACATCTTACTGTAGCATAACATTTTCATACAGGATTTCTGGGTAATGTCCATGCCCAGAGGTGGCATTGCCTGTTGGTTTCCTTAGCAAGTAGGAAAACCTCACACTCCTTGAGTAATAACACGCTCTCCACGATTAACACAGTTTCCTCCACGGAGCCTCAAATTCATATTGCAGCAAAGAAAGCAATGAAAGAGTGATTATTCCCTTATACGTAAATACACACTTTTGGCATGTCAATAATAGCCATGTTTGTTTTCCAAACTCAAATGCCCGGCGCCGTATTTCAGCAGTCAGCATGCAGTGTGTCTGTCATGACCCGTACGGCAGCGTGGACCTTCCCCTGCACTGAGAGTTTTACTAAGCTCTCCCACCCGGCCTGACTCTCGTGTTTCCAACCGAAGCATTTGATTGGCACGACTCAAAATTACTATGTTTCCGCTGTAGAACTCTGTGTGACATGAACACGTATGGACATTTTCCATAGTTGTATGCTGCAGCCTGGGCACTATGTCTGTCTGTCTGGTGCTGAGGAATCCTGGGTGATATTTCTTTCCTCGTACTTCATTCCAGTCCTCTGAACTGCATGTTTGGCTGTGACAATTTAATGCATTTCTCAGGAGAACTTTGAAACGAGTTTATTACCTTTAATTTAACGACACTACACATTACCTTGGTCCAAATCAACAGAATAGTTTGCCACTAATTATGCTGAACTCTTGAACACGGGACTGGCTGTCGAATGTCAGTTATTGAAACTTGCCTTTAATGGTCCAGTGTGTTTTAGGTATGATTAAGGTGATTGGATTTATTGGCAGATTTTAAATATGAAATAATCTTTGTGATGTTTTCACTAGTGTCTAATCATCTTAAATCAATTTGTCAGTTGTACAAATTGTTGTTTTCTTAACCCTAGAAAGGTCCCTTTTTATTTAAATACTTTATATTTACATCGGGAGTGGGTCCTCTCTACGGAGGCCGCCATGTTTTTTATAGTAGCCCAGACTGGACAAACTAAACACCTTTTGAGTTTTTATGACAACTGTAGGCTACCACGGGTTCTCCGTCATGTTTGGAAGGGTATTCAGCTGCAATATGCAACTTCACCACCATATGCCACTAAATTCTACACACTGAAACTTTAAAATGCTCGACCAGATTCTTGATCTTGTTCCGTCTACCCAGGACGTTATGTTTTCAACACTTTGTTTGTTGGCTTGTTTGTCAGCAGGATTACAGCAAAAACGACAGAAAGGATTTCCACGAAAATGTGGTGGAAGGGTTGAACATGCCAAGAAAGAAGCCATTACATTTATATATTTTATATATATATATATATATGCCACATTTAGGGAACTGATATCTGAGTGTGTGCAATTTTGCTGGCAGGATTTGATTAAGGGAACTGTAGTGCCAATCAATTATTCTTAAATCTGATATTTGTCAATATGAATTATTGTTTTGGTCATTTTAGTCTGTAATGTAATTCGGGTAAAGGTTTTATATGACTGCCTGTACGACATGTTTATATTTGTCAATGTGAAATGTAAAAAAAAAATGTATTTCAGTACCAAAGCTCAGGTCAACTTTGTAAACTAAATAATCTGACAATTAGAAAATAGACATTTGATCATGTTGAGAGAAGCATTTGCTTTCAAACTCATTTGCCCAAAACTCGTAGCAACTTCATGTTTGTTGTGCAGCTATAAGTGAGCAGATTAAGACTTTCACTGAGCCACACACACATGCATACACACCCACAGATCAGCCTGGTCACCTAACACAGTTCTACCATGACAGGCTTAGGTTTCGCCTATATTAAATGGAGCCTCAGTGAATAGAAGGCCCTGCCTGTACTGCGTGAGTGAATGAAGGAGGCCGGGTATGAGCATTGAGCCCAGATGAAGCTGAAGCCCCATTACAGGAATGGTGTCACTCTCTCCTTAGCCGTAACCCGACCTGTTGTCAGTCGGCTTCACTAAAGGTCAGGGTACAATGGACGGTAGAGACCGGCGAGCCTCTGCAGCACAGTTTATACTCAGAGATGTTGCAACACTTATCAAACCAAACCTCTTCCTGCCTCCTCAGTGACCTAACCTCATCATGTCATCTCTGTGACGTAGTACGAATAAAGACAATCTTTTCCATCTCCCTTATAACACAATACGACTTGCATCTTGACGAATATTTATATAAGACAAATATTTTCTCGCCTGCAGGAAGTTCCTCATGGTACCACAAACACTTTGAAGAACTCAGGAAGTTTTGACAAAAGAAACCAGAAACAAACTTTACTTTCTGATGGTTCACGTACAAACTGTCCAAACACAGACGCTGCAGCAGCTACAGCTTGTGTTCAGCCTAATCCACAAAGTAAGGAAGTAATAGATGCTGCCAGTGTCAATACTGGAAACAGGGGTGGACGTTTCTTGATGTTTATTAATGTTATGTTTTGTGTTGACCTCCCGACTGGTTTGAAAAGAGGAGATGAAATTGAAATTATAAAATGTCAAACGCTGAGCAGACTGTGGCTGTAGAGACAGACGTTAGTCCTTTGCACCTCTGCATGTCTCCTTTTCCTTCATTACATCTAACTCAAACATCAGTCACAGAACAGTAAACACAAAAGAACAACAGGATCACTTTGTGCTGTCACCTCCTGGTGTGAAAATTCTGTGTCCAATGTTGCCATCTGTCAACAGTCTTTTGTTTGTCTAAACTTCACTCTTTTTCTGATCCAGTGGAAACTCAAACAGGAAATTACAAGAGAGACTTTTATTTCCTACTTTAGTTTCTGTGTTTTAGTTCCTTTGTTCCTGGAAACATCAGAAAATACGAGTTGCTTTGCTTTGCTTCACTAGTTCATACACTCTTGGTTTTTCCTTGGGAAGTGACCCATGTTTTCCTCTTCACCGTTATGTCTTTGTAATCTTTTGTCTCCACCTTCATGCATCCATCAGATCTAGGATTTTTCTAAATCTAAATCTAAATCTTCTAAACACTTTACACAGGCCAATTATATGTCATACATATGTGCAAAATTCCTGATTCAGTAAGATGCACATTTAAGTCATTCCACACGTCATTGAGAATATTTGGAAAGAAATAATCCTTGTTAAAGCATATTTTGTACTTCAAAAAAGATTACAAAAGTATTGCTAGTAAATTATTTTTTTATGTTTTATTTTTTAAGGCTACTGACAGTACAGGGTCACTATCAGATTTGCCCCATAATATTTTAGCTGAGGCCAGTGTCCCCTGGCCTACCTGGATTGTTTTATGTTTATATTTCAATCTGTTTTCTTTATTATTATTATTTCTTTATTTATAGTTATTTATAATAAAGTTTATGGTTAAAATATAGAATATCAAACCCCAGTTACATTTCTTTGCCATAATAACATTTTAGGAATAGTTTCCTTTTTTCTTTATATAGCGGCCGATATTTCGGTAAATGTTTTACTCAGTAATATCAGCATCAGCGCCCAAAACTCCATATCAGTTGAGCAGACAGACGTGTGGCCATGCAGAACAGTCCTGACACAAGCCCCTCTCTTGCTCCTGTGACAGTTAAGTCTCAGCATAGTGGTTTGAATGTTTAGTGCTACCTAGATATAAGATATTAATAACATTGAGCTATATGCTTCCCATACTCCTGTACACCTATACACTTTGTGACTCTTTACACAGCAGCCCCTGTAGGGGGTCTTGACATCAACCAATCGGCTGCCTTTTCTGCTCAAGAGCAGAAGTGGACACACGAGAAGCCTCATAAATCATTCACGTGTTAACAAATCTGTGGTGTTCATTGGCTGAGTGGTCGGGATCAAATGGGCCGAGGCGGGTCGGACACGAGCTTGTTTACCGTCACTGTCACTTGTCAATGTGTAATGTACGCTACGCAGCAGAACACTTATCTCATGCTATGCATTACAGTCCATTAACCGCAGCCGTACAACACACTCCAGTTCCCTCTGCAATGTAGATAGCGGCAGGTGTACAGTCAAGCAGGCCGCTGTCTTTCAACTGAGGACGTGGTTTTAAACAAAGGTGCTCGGACTGGCTGCGTAATTCAAGAGCTATGGAAAAAATGCTCCAGATTGAACCACCCATGTTCTTAAGCATCCCTATCCCTGAATACGCGGTGTAGAGTGAACTCCTTGTTCGTGCGTGAGTGATCAAGAGGCCGAGGGGAAGAGTGGGACAACTTCTTTCTGAGTCACACACGTGCACATATACAGAGCCCACATTGTACCAGACTTTGCCAGCTTTATACTGATTGATCGTGTGTGTGTGTGTGTGTGTGTGTGTGTGTGTGGGTGGTTGTCTGTTTATTTCCTTGTGTGGTTCTGTGCATACCTGCCTAAGTGTGGTCATCTCTCTTTTGTGTGTGTGTGTGTGTGTGTGTGTGTGTGTGTGTGTGTGTGTGTGTGTGTGTGTGTGTGTGTGTGTGTGTGTGTGTGTGTGCGCGTGTGCGTGTGTGTGCTCTCTCCCTTCCAGTTCGAGGGCTGTAACAAAGCGTTCTCACGTCTGGAGAACCTGAAGATCCACCTGCGGAGCCACACAGGAGAGAAGCCGTACCTGTGCCAGCACCCCGGCTGCCAGAAAGCTTTCAGCAACTCCAGCGACCGCGCCAAGCATCAGCGCACTCACCTGGACACGGTCAGAAACCAAGTCTCTGCTCTGTCTCACTTTCTCTTTCTCCAAATGTTTCACCATAGATTGTTTAACATGTCCCAGGCCAACACTTGGAATAGTCTGGGTGGTCAGAGTTTTGCGAAAAGAAAGAATGGCTGCATGAAATTATAGACGGTTAATTTTTGATTCTATAAAATCCATTCAGGGATTATATTATATGCAAATTTTTAAATAGTAATGTCGACCTGAAGTGGAATTGACTCTCAGCTCAGCATACGTGTGGGTGTGTATCCCTGAATAAGCTTTGCTCACACTCTACCCCTCCACTGCAGCCATCCAAGCCTCAGTGCTTATTTCCACATCTTTACAGTGGTAGACTTACGTTTTCTGTCAGTCACTGAGCGGTGGGGCATTCCTGCTCTCTCAGCACTGGCAGTGACATAAATGATCAGTTCCATTAGGCCGAGTCGCAGCTCTCAGGCCGTAACAGGCTTGTGAGCTCAGACAGAGCTTCTCCTGTTTGTCTGACCTGCAGGAACAGGAAGGAAAGGTTGAGTCAGCCATCGCGGTCGCTCGTCATGTCTCAGTAGCCTCCACCAATACCTCACTTTATCACCATCTGCACACCAACACAGCCCCACAGTAAATAAGTTGTTTTGCTCAAATTATGAAGTCCACAGTTGAGGTGTTTTTCTCTAATGCCACTTCATGGACATTATTTTAAATAATTTCCACTTTATATGACACTACTCAGATCTAACTGATAATATTTTGATCTATTTATATCCTAATAAACCACAGCTTTAAGAACCAGTGTTGTTATGTTGAATCAAGAAGATCATTTAACAAGTCAAAACATTTAATAATTTGGTGAAATATGTTCTTTTTTTCTCCAGAAAATATATATCACTCAATTTTACATTGACCCAAGAGCACAACCGAAAAGAAAAAAAGAAAAAGGGGAAAGATGAATGATTAGATACATAAGATTATTAGGTTTAGCTCAGGGAGTATCCTAAAGTTTAGAGCTGGCTGTTTTGTTTTTATTTTTTTTCTGTGAAATATTTTTTTCTGTGTCCTTTTCCATCTCTCATCAAGCAGTAAGTTTCTAATTCTGTGGTTTACTAACTCCATTTTATACATTTCACCAATCCTGACTTTTCCATGAATTAACTTGGGGAACCTCTGGTTTCAGCCATTTTTCAGCCACATAACTAATGTAAGAGAATATTGTCATCTGCTTAAGTGCCACTGGATACTACTGGATTCTAAGTTTGTCAAGAGAGTGGCGGCGATGTCTTTGACAAGTACTAATTGCTCAGGTAGAGGAGGGTACTCACATGGTTTTCCTACTTCTTTTTTTTTATAGAGAATTGTTTCCGATGGTGGAAACTACTTGTCTGTATCTCGGGTGGGTCTCATGGATTCAATTTTGACACTACTCCACATACAAGGAACGTTGTAGCAAGGGTCAAATTTTTTTAAGTCGTAAAAAAAAACTTAAAT
This sequence comes from Verasper variegatus, assembly GCA_026259375.1. Classification (NCBI taxonomy): domain Eukaryota; kingdom Metazoa; phylum Chordata; class Actinopteri; order Pleuronectiformes; family Pleuronectidae; genus Verasper; species Verasper variegatus. Next base: position 10,882,876 of record CM048046.1, on the reverse strand, counting down.
GTACCACTTTTTTTAATGAATTGAAAACGAAGTTCATTTTAGTAGTATTTTTATAATACCAGTATTACCAGAATATTTCTCCCCTGTGTTTCTGTATTGGCCAGCTACCAATGTGTTTTGGTTTGTGGACCAGTAAATCATTCTTTAGTGTTTACCCAAGTAGAAGCTTGAATGCGGACCTGTGTTTTTCTATCAGTTAGGGATTTTCTTCCACCACCCACTCTTTCCACAGTAGGACAAATGATACAGCTAATCTGGGACCCCGATGCTTATGGCTTCACATTAACACCCTGCTAAGGCCTTCGCGGTTCCTGCCCAGCTGCCTGCGCTGCCAAAAACACTTTGGGGGAAAATCATTTTCAAGCTTTAATGATATTTATTCTACACAGAAGTTGTGCCTGATTTTTTTTTTTTCGGCGCTGTATTGGGTGCGCTGCTTGGCAAAACAAACATGGCGGAGATGAGTGGCACTGTAAGCACCCTGGAATAACAATGGATTATTTACAAAGGAGGTTGAGGTATGGAGGCCGAGCTAATAAAGACACATATCCACTTACACTTTAATGGGCAACTTATATTCCTGAGGATGACAAAAAAAAAGTGCAGCAAGGGGAAAAATCCTTCAATCAGCGAACTACATGCTTTATTTGCTTGGTAAATGAGAGGAATGTGAAATGATGAGGAAACTCGTTCACTGAATAGTGGTACATCATGATACATCCTGTGAAAGAACATTTCACAGGATGTATCTATTTTATTTGTCATGCAAACAAAATAGAGAAAGTATAGCACAATCAAACATGTCAACAAGACTAATTGTTAAGGATGTTTTCGCCCCCTGTCCATTTGTTGGTGTGTTTGTTAGCAAGAATACGCAGAAATTACTGGATGGATTCCAATGAAGAATGTTGGAAGGATGCGGTATGAGTCAGGGATTGATCCATTTTAGTGTGAGTCCGGATCAGGGAATAATTCATGGATCTTGATGAAATCAGGCACATTTAGGGACCATATATTTATCAGTGTATGAAATTGGGTGCAGTTTTAAGGGGACTTTTGGGCCCTGGTGGAGCAATGCCCTCTACTGAGTATATTCCAGTTTAGTTCATAAAACTTAAGTGACAATTCAGCATCTTGCAGTTTTAATCTTATTAGTGGGGATTCACTCCTGCAGAGAGGGGAACAGAAGACTATTCAGCTTTAAAGTCCTGGAAAACAAACACTCCACAATTCTGTCGTTTTAAGATAATTTGGTGTTTCAATACCTTTCAACTGATTGTTTGTCTCTTCTTTTCATCCCTTTTCTGCTCTTCCTCTTCTCTTTCTTCAAACAATGTGTTTTTCTCAGCTGAAAGGTAGGACTTTACCTTTGCCTTTATTTCAAAAAATTTCAAACCTACTGTATAAAGATTTTCCTCCTTCATTCATGTGCTCTTTAATATCTGCCCTGTTTGTTGCTGCCTCTCTTACAAGAAAGCAAATTCAAATGTGTTACAACTAATGTTTTTTCTCTCTCCTCATAGAAACCGTATGCGTGTCAGATCCCCGGCTGCACCAAACGTTACACAGATCCCAGCTCGCTACGCAAACACGTCAAAATCCACTCGGCCAAAGAGCAACAGGTGCGTAGGAAGGTAAGATACTCTGTGAAGAGTGGGAGGGCAAAGTCAAGAAAAAGCTTAATGTCCCTATAGTGATATGAGGCCAAAAAGAAACAACATTTTGTCACATGACATTTATTGTTTTCTTATTTTTGAGCATTAAATAAAAGCAAATGAAAGTTATCTACAGGCAAACTTGAAGTTCACAGTAAATCAATTAAATGTTGTGATTAAAGAAGAAGAATATTATCTGTTATGGTTCATGTTGCATTAAAGTAATTCGATGTGTATGGGTGGTTAAAACACATCTGTAACAGTAAACCCTGCTCAGCAGCTACCGTGCATCTTTTTCTTGGTGAACTTCCAGAATGACCTTGTTCCAGTCATTACGGCCGAGCTGCAGGTTTTTACAAACACACCACTTCATGTAATCTATCCTGTTCTGATCTGTATTATCCACAGATCTATCTGGTTGGTTTAATTTCAGGGTTGGGAGGCCCGGGGGCGGACTTAGAGGGTTGTCTCTGAGAATTGTTTCCCCACAATAGATCAGGTTCAACCACATTTCATCATGTTCATGGTCAAAAGCTCATTCTTTCCCTGACTGGAAGTGGGTAAATAACCGAGAGAATGGGCTCATTGTTGTGGAAGGGGCTGGATAGTGGCAGGCTGGATGATGTGTTCTTTTGCTTCAGCGTCATAAAGGGAAACACATGTGCGCTTGTAGCATTGTTAATAAGCTGTAGTGCGGAATACCCCAATGACCAGATGTTATGGACAAATGTCAAACAAATGCTCTTACTCCACTCTTGGAGCCGGCCCGGAGAAAAACTGTTAGGAGTGTCGCTGTGGGGAAAAAACACAGCCCCAGTTACATTTGACAAATGTTTTGCAGGGCACTAGTCAGGCTCTCCCTGGAGGACACACACACACAAACACACACACACACACATGGATATAGAGTATCTAAGTATGAAATCATAACATGGAGGATGCCAGCATGTTGAAAAGTGCCATCATTTGTGTTTTCAGCAAAAAAAAAAGATACAGAAGTTGTTATCTGTCCACTTGGCTCATTGCTGTCAATTAACTCTATGAGAGAAAGATACACAGGGACAAAGACAGACTCAAAGAAGGGGAAGGGTTGGACTGATGATGGAGAGAAAAACATGTGGTTGACAGCTCTGACATTTAGTCGTGTTTAACTGGAGCAATTTCTCTGAATGATGCACTCGACTCCTTCTGGTCCAAATGACTCAGCGCAGCACGGCCAGGTTTTTTATGCCTCCTGGAGCCATAAAGTTTGCACCTCTTACTGTTATACACGCCACTAAAAAAATATGTATTCGTGAAGATAGTAAATATCGCAGCGTGATGACGAAAAATAAAATATGATTTAGGTTTGGTTCATGTTTCGATTTTCTGGTTGATTGAACACTTATATTTGTTTCAGTTCAAGTTTTTACAATTCTGGATTCATTTTATTTATTTAATATTTTAATAGTTTTTAGCCAGGAGAGTCATATTGAGATACATTATTCAATTCAATTACATTACATTACATTTTATTTGTATAGCACCAAATCATAATATACATTATCTCAAGGGAATTTACATAGACCTTGAAATATCTCTTCTACCAATGAGTTCTGGTCAAAATGGGCAGAAATGAAGTCAAAAAGTTTAAAATATAAGTACAAGCAAAGACAATTAACACACATAAACATACTAAAACACAGGATGACGATCAAACCTTGGTAAATCATATGAGACAAATTGTGATTTGTCAATATGGGCTATACACATACAATTTGATTGATTGATTGATTGACTGAAAATAGATGATATAAAACAAAAGGCTCATGTTAAAAACAATGATATTGTTCTATGGAAACAGATTAAAACAGCATAAATGTAATTTATTAATAAAGCACAATATTAATGAATATATTGAAACAGGTTATAATACATTAAATAGTTCTCTCATAGGAATTACTGTAGTTTTTACTAAATCTTTACACAATAATATAGCTCCTGTCAGGGGCTCAGTTGCTCCTGACATTTTCTGAAAATGTTCCTGTCAGTAAAATGTCAGAAAAAATGTCCAATGGAGCCCATGTGAGGATAAAGCAGGAGCAAGTTTCTAACATTGCAAAAGTGGAACAAAACATATATATCTCATTTTTAGACCCTTTGTCTACAACACTAGTGTGAACTGTTTAAAACTTGTCAGTGGGATTTATTCATTGTTGATGTTGTGTTCATGTGATTTGTTGATTTATGCTTCAACTCACCAATGAATAGTTCTGAGTAGATCAAGTCCACTGATATTTGTTTTTCCATTACTCGATGTCACTCATAACTCATAAGTCAAATTTAAATTCTGACTGTGGCCCTGTTTCATTTCACACTGTCGGTTTAAATTCACTTCCTTTCTATGCCACTTCAGATTATAAGATATACCTCTATCCTGATCCCTGTGTTGGTTCCTCAGGATGTTTTTAAGGTAGATCTCCTGAGGAAAGAACAAGATGTTTGTGCTGTCCCAGTGTGCACCAAAGCAACTATAACGTTTTATTACAGTGAAATCCACTGATGTATACAACAGAGCTCAGCTGTTCCGCTGATCCATAAGGCAGATGTCCCATTTCACCAACTGACTGACTTTCCTTAAGGTTTAGGTTTCTTCTTTGTGGCGTGTGAAGGACTCTGAGGCTGAAATGTGTCTTCGGTTGCCCCCATTACTGTGGGCAGCGGGAGAAACAGAAGCAACCTCACATTGGCTCTGATTTGATTGAGTAATCACTCTGCCACAATGTCCAAGGCCAACGAGTGACTCAGAGAGCAGCATGTGATCTGTCCTCTGGTTCCCCCTGAATGACCATGTCCTCTCATTTGCTGAGTTACTGTTTCATATTAACATCACAATCACATTACTGCACAAAGAGAAAACACACCCCACATAGGCTCCAACCTACAAAATAAACTGAAGCTGCGCTTTGTTCTTCGATTGCGTAATCTTGTGGGGCAGGTCGGAGTTTCTCTCTCAGTGACTCATCATAATTTATCTTACTGTTTTTTGTTTTTTTCTTATCTTTGTGACCGACAGCTTCGGCCCTGCCCTCACCTGGAGCAGGACGTCCTGAGTGAGTGTTTGTCCATGCAGCACCTTCAGAGCTCCACCTCCTCGCAGCACCTCTACAATGGCAAAGATGGTCGTTCTCCAGGACTGGGCCAAGACATCTTCACAGGTGCACACAGGACGCTGCTCTGTCACACAACACCCTGATTCTGTAGCCTTCTGGTACATTAAGTAATACACTCCTGTTAGTCTGTTGGTTGGTTGGTTTGTAAGCAAGATTACACAAAAACAACTGAATGTATTTCCACGAAACCTGGTGGATGGGTCAGGGACGAACCGATTACATTTTGGTGTGGATCCAGGATTTGTTTTTTTACCTACTTTTAGGGTGCTTTTCCGCATTTTCACCTTTTTCCCCTGGGAACAATTCATGGATCTTGAAACAAAATCAGGCACATTTAGGGAACTGCTATCTATGAGTGTCTGAAATTCAGTGCAGCTTGATTGAAGAGTTGGGCTTTGATAGAGGCATGTGCTCTACTAAATGCCTTTGTTGTTTGTTGATTAGGTGGTGGGTTTGGTTGAGCTTTGGTGGGACACATGGTGGTACATGGTCCAAGAAAGACAAAGACAAATAAAAATCCTGATCTTGCAGATTTAAAAGAAGGGGGTGGCATTTTTTTTTAATAGCCGCTGTACTGAAACAAAAATGGCTTGAAAGCTGCAGCTACAGTGATTAGCACTGTCCCCAAAGCAAGAAAGTTTATGTTTTGAATCCCACTCTGTGTGGAGTTTGCATGTTCTCCTCGTGTTGGCATGGGTTTCCTCTGGGTACTCATGTTGCCCTGTGATACACTGACGACCTGTCCAAGGTGTGCCCCACCTCTTGCCCAATGTCAGCTGGGAATGGCTCCAGTCCCAATGCCACCCCAAAAGGATCAGTGGTATAGATAATGGATGGATGACTTAAGCTTTAAGGCCTGTCTAGAATTTGAGAGGACTGTTTGGCCTTGGTGGAGGAATTCACTCTACTGGTATCTAGTTTCTGTGAGAATTCAACAGAACAAATCATTTCAACAAGAATTTCCTCCTAATGATTTGGTCTTTGGCCTGAATGCAACATGTCATATGACACTGTTAGTAGCTCTATCCTCCATGGTTAATTCACAATGTGAGAGGAAGGGACCGGCTGTGTCTCAGAATATCGATGGCCGGGGAATATTTGTTCCAAAACAGAAGAACAGGCCTGCAAGTGAGGCCTGACCGCCAGAATCCCAGACACCTGGTAGAGCAATCATCGAGTCATCGCTGATAATCAACAGCTATGTGAACTGTCCTGCAGATGTATTATGTTAATTCGGTGTTTTCCGGCTGTTAAAATCCTACTCCCGATGCATTTGGTCCTACTAAAAGTGCATATTCCCATTTTTATATAAATCATTTGGAAAGCACAAGTGTTACCATCTTGTGCTGTTGTTTGTTGGGTTTGTATGTCAGAGCCACATCATGTTAACCTGTCATCTTGTCATGCAAAGGCTGCAGAATCCATTAGCAACAGCAACAAACATTAACTTTTACTCGTCACATGTGGCTTTTAAACGTCCCATTTTTCTAATTGATGAATTTGACCATTACTGAAAGTCAACACCACACTGGATTGCAAACAAGAGGGAGATAAATAGATTATAAAAATCTTAAAGACAAGAGAGATGCCCCGCGGCTTCCTCACTTTATGGACACATCTGTCCTTGTTTTCTTCCTGTACCCCGTCCAGGCTCCCCATCGCTCTTTGTTATTGTTGCTGGAACTCCGCGCACCGTTGACAACTGTGAATGCTCAACTTATCTTTGATTGTCGGGCCGAGCCTCTGAGTCTTGGCTTTTTACCCTTGGTCTCCCTCTGTTTCTGAGTGGATGTTACTTACTCTCTTGTTTTAAAGGGTTTTAAAGCCCCTGAGGAGCTCGCTCAGGAGCTGACGCCAAAGCGTTCAAGGACGCGGTGTTGTTCAAGAACCGGTGAAAGGTGTCGCAGGTTGGATCTCCATTTTACACGAGTTGCACTTTGTTCTGGGGCCAATAGGATGTGTGGAAGGGGTGGAGCAAAGTGGGCAGCCATCCCATCATTAACACTTGTGGAGCAGAAAATGAGTCATGCTTCCAGTCAGAGCTGAATTTGTTTTCCTGTTCGCTGGTTGTAAGTCTGCTCTTATTCACATGGCTGCAGCGAGACTTACGAGAAGCCCCTCTCTGTTTTATAGAGCGTAATTAGAGTGTTCGCTGATTATCCAGAGGAAGTACTCATCATAGTTTTAATGCAGAGGTTTACATGCTCCTGCTGTTATGCTGACTGGTGGATTTGATATAACTCTCCATCTCCTTCTCACACAGAACATGTTAGTTATTTCCTGAACGCCACCAGAAGCTTTTTCCACAACATCTTCACAACATAATGATCCACTAACTCGTAAAGAGCGCCATCAGATCCCCTCCGTCTCCCTCTGCGAGGAACTGGCGATGAAATTGAGGCAATCACAGCCATTATTTGTCGACTGTTTTGCCGCTCTGGTAGCAGATGTTGGGGCTAAAGGGGAAAACATTTAAGGTCTCTGACTGATGATTTGGGGGTAATGAATCAAGCTTTTAACCATTTCGGAGCGCTGTCAGATCAGGCCTCGGCATGCTTCCACTTGAGAACAGCTGGGGCCTGGAAACGGCAAAACCAGGAGCGCCGATCTTTCCTCTATCTTTTCATCTCTTCTTGTCCGCTCCTCTCGTTACCGGTTAACTGCACCAGACAGTCAGCGCACGGCTGTCCTCAAGGATGCTGGGAAAGAAATCAGGCGATAAACAAGGTGGAAGATGGAAGGAGTAGATTTACTGTGTTGGAGATCATGTTCGGTTTCTCTCTAAGTGTTTAGTTCTTTAATGAATTAGTCTCTCCCTTTGGAGCAACATTTTTATGTGATGATGGAATTAAACCACCGGAAAACCGTAAGCTTTGAAAGATCACAAGAAGTGCAGCATATTCACGGAGTGAAATGTCCAAGTAGAACAAAAATGACAAACATTCTCTGGTTGGAACATTTCAAATGTGAAGATTTACTGTTTTTTTCTGTGTTACATTGTTGTGAAATGAGTGCATTTGGTTTTAATGTTGCTGGTTGGACAAAACAAGCAGCTTTAAGACGTCATTGTGGGCTTTAGGAACTTTGGGACGGGCATATTTCATTAGAAATGGAGAAATAAAAACAAATAAAACATGAATCAATAATCGCAATCATTAGTTGCAGCCCTAGCGGCCCAGGGCATTCTGGATAAGAATAATGGATCCGTGTTTAATCATAGTGTGCAGCTTGAAACAGTAGAGAAAGTTGGCAGCATGCAGCCAGCATGAGTAGAAAATAATGGCCCCCCACAGAAAACTGTATCAACAAAATATTAATCAAATGTAGTTTCGACAAAGTTAGAGATGGAATAGGGAAAGACATATTGGAGATTTTGGAACAGAATCATAAAACTATTTTATTCTCTTCTGAACTTTCCAGCAGCGAGTCAAATAAAATCATACTGATACAGTACAATGCACATGTAGACATGCACATGCTGCACATGCTGCATTGCTTCACATATACTGTTCCCTTACAGTTCAACGTACGCCTGCATGAACTCGCATAACAATGACACGCAAACACACACAAAACTGAGGTTATCCTGTATCCTCATTCTGCCTTTTAAATGCCCTCCTGCTCAAAGTTACAGCTCAAACACATGTAACATTTTAGTTTATTATTGTGTAATGAGAACAAACAGCTGAAAGGGCAAACAAGGCCAATCCCTGTGGCAGCACAAACAATGTACCCTAAATTACAGACAGCGCAAACACAGAGCGTTTCATTTTACGCAGCTCTGATTGGATGAAGGTTGTCAAAACATTTTAAAAAATCCTGTTGTCATGAAAAAGCTTTTGATTTGCTCAAAGGAAAGACGGAGCGCAGGGCCCTCGGGCTTATTTGGCACATTTACTGAATTAGCTTTGTTTGTCTTTCAGGCCTGTACACTGGCTCCAGCACCCCCCATCACAGCACCTCGGTGGAGCTCCTCTCCCCTAACCCCAACCCCATCTCTGCCACCGACCTGCCCTCCAGACAACACCGGCTAGACCGCGACCTCGGCAGCCCTCATCACCTGTCCCCGCTGACTGCTATGGACGGCACGAGAGACGGGTGAGTGCTTAGTGGATGTGTTCAGATGCTGAAGGGTCGTTAGTCTAAAACCCTGATATAATAAATGTTTCAGCAGGGCATTGAAAATAAACATATCATTTTATGTCAAATGGCAGATATAAGTTCAGATATGTGACGTAAAGTCATGTGACAACACACTGTGCTGAGGTAAAACTTTTCTAGCTGAAGTTACTTAAAACCTCAGTGGACACGGATGAACCCTGAAAGCTTGTTTCCACATTAACTGCTACACACACTGCACTCTTTGTGTGTATTTATCCTCACAATACACAAAGGTCATTAACTTAGCTAAGCACAAACTTCCTTCTCAGCGAAGCATCACCCTGATATTATCATTATGATCACATTTTCAACCCTTGTTTCCATTGTTTTTCACCTATTTATTATCCTGAGTCGGGGACGAATCGCTGGGCGAACCCACTTAGCTCATGTTAGGTTAAGCCTCTCTGTCCTGCTGACAAACCCATTTGGCGGTCTTACTGGAAACAAACTCAGCTCCCCGACCCCTGAGACAAGCCTCCTGGGAGGAGGGGCTGTGCTGGTCACCGCGGGGTCAACGTGACACATCACCAGCCATATTTCTGGCACTGGAATCAGTGTTCATAAGGTCCCCCATCTCTACTGGATACAACGGCGTCAGCACGATGACCAAACCGCTTGGCCGGACATGATTCACACTTTAATGAGAGTAAAGTGTCAAAGCAGCGTGATAGTATCATCCTGTGGTGTTTGTGTTGTGAGTCGTTTTACTCTCATAGGACAAGAGTCAAAAGAAAAGACAAAGAAATAAGTATATTGTACAGATGTACTGTAGGTACTCATATACTCCATTGGACACATATACCACAATAAAAATATATAAAACTATATCATCTAAAAAGATGATGCATCACCCAGATAATTGTGAGAATAAGTACATCTGGGGATAGTTTTAAAAAGAAGCTGTAAAACTGAGGATGATTTACATAGTGTGCCACTGTTTCTACATCTTTGGCGAAGAAGAAAACTTACTTGTAGACTAAAGAAGAATTAATGAATCAACTCTGCTGAAACCTGTTCATACAAGCTGCCTCTTACATTAGATACCGACAGTTTGAAAATCTGCAGCTCGTAGAGGTGCGACTGCCTTGCTTGGGGACACTTCAGCAGGGACGAACGTGTGCGTGAGAGGCACAGAATGTTTCCTATTAGCGGCGATGATTTCCCCAGAGAGCCAGCGGAGCGGAGTTAGAGCCCGAGTGTCGTCAGGAGGCAACTGTGTGTACTGTGCTAAACAATGTGCTGAAAACCAGGGAGGTAGTGAAGGAAAACAGCCTTTTACAGTTTAATAACATTGAGAAAGAGTGGACGGAATCGAACATCATAAAGTGTGTGTTACAACAGTGATCGTGTTACATAAACATGCTTTCCTTTAACTCTGTGGTCTGCTCTTTGGGTGTCTGCGTGTGTATATACACTTTTATGGGAGTATATACAGCACAGACGTGTGACACAATGAGGTTTGATGGCTTTCTTGTGCACTCATTTGTACTCATGTGTGTCTTCGTGTGTGGGAGTGTGTGTGAGTGAGAGGAGTTTACATATAGTAATCCAGGAAACACACATGATTGCATGTGATTGGGGTGTGAGGCACAGCAGAGCGGTCGACTTCCAGCACAAACACTGCACCGGTTGCCCTGCCGCAGTTTAAACCGTGTGGACGTAAATGTCCGAGTGCCGCCCGGAGACTGTCAGGTCGGCCTCTAGAAGCATCTGGAAGGTGATGTGTTGTTTCAAGCCTTGAAAACTGGAGAACGCTGTTGAAATTACCTCGTGGCTTCGGTGCCTCTCTCTCAGCAGCATTCACAATTACCTGAGCAGGGACAGAAATGGAAAGTGAAAAGAACCTGAGTGGGGGGGGGTGCTGTAAGAGCTGGTACATGGGCAGGGGGACATATTGGATGTGAGATGTGGGTCTGTTCCTTTGGGTGTTTGACGTGTGTGTGTGTGTGTGTTTCTCTACATTTCTAACCTAAGTGCCCATTATGCCAAATATGTCATCTCCCTTGTTCATGTATATATTTGACTCCCCACCTTAAGCTCCCTCATACAACTACAGCAATTTACAGATTTACAGATTTCATCGAACCAAGATGTTTGACCTGAGAGCGGCCATGAACGCACGTGCACACACACACACACACACACACACACACACACACACACACACACACACACACACTGTAGTGCTCTATCCGTTCATCGCACCATATGGACAGAGGGTGGGGGCGAGCTGTTAAAGAACCTACAACTAGCCGGGCATGAAACGTCTACTTACATTTGCCTGAAGATGGAGCATTTGATTTACATGTTTAAGGCCTTGAGTATACAGGCTGCTGCCAAAGTCAATATCAGTTCCGCACTTGTTTTTCCCAAACGGTTTAGCAGGACATTAAACATTTTGACAAAATTATCAAACTAACCTGCCTCTCGTGCGGCAGCCTCTGACCTCATGGCTAAATGTGTTTACTCTGACTCAAATGGGCCATTTAGACTCTTTTGAATTTGTAAATAGCAGTGCCATTTTTCTGAAGCTAATATTAAATTATACCAGGTAAAATGCATTTGGTGATTGGTGTGGCACGTGTGTGTGTAGGGCCTCCCTCTCATAGAGATGGTTGTTCGTCCATGGTGGCCGGTGCTCTTCAGAGAGATGGGTGGTAAATGTTGTCATTCACTGCTTCAGCCATATGTGGTTATATAATTGCAGAGGGGAGTCTCTACGGCCTTTACCCAGGTATTGATATTAGAGCCCCTCTGCAAATATTATAAATACTGAGTCGGTTTGATACCTTGGCAATGATTGACATGGGCTAATTTAATTAGAGTGACGGCAGAGACGGCACAGAGCTACATTAAGAGTCCCTGAACTGAAGGGGGACGTCCACGCTCTTGTAACTCTACACTGTCTGTCTTCCAGCCATTATCATTCTCCAGTGATCCAGAAAACGAGTGTCAATCTCATAACCCAAACAAAAACATTTTTGAGGTAGTCGCTCATGGCGGAATGTGGGCAGTCGCTCATTTTGTGGTGCTCAGTTAATAACATATAGTCTTCAATTAACCTGTCTACACAAACACTTAACTCAAAGAACAAAAATCTGATTATTTACTGTCAAAATTCCTCCAGGAAGGACGGTGATTAAGGACGGATCCTCTGCGTTTGGTGCATCTTATCTTTCTTTGAGTATCCAGGGCCTAAGAAATATTCCCCAACCCTAGCTGTGCTCTTCACACTGCAGGGCCTGCGGGGCTGGCTTAGCTTTAGCTTAGCTTTAGCCAGGATGCTGTAGTCTGTCTCACAAGCAAAGCTTTAGCTTGCTAACCAGAACCAGAAGCGTTCCCACCGATCAGCGCCAAAGAAGCCCCCGTCATCCATCAGCAGGGCTTACTGATCGGCTACAGAGGGGGTGGAGATGAGAGGGCAGGCGGAGAGTGTTTGTGGGGAATGTAGGGTCTGCAGAGGACAGGGTCTGATCCCTGCTCCCTGGTGGGACAGTTAGCTGCAGGTGAAGGAAGACAAACGAGGAGCAGAGCAGGACTGTTCATGAATCTTCAGCTTTTCTTTCCATCCCGTCATGCCTCCGTACACAGAGCCAAGACTGCAAAGGCAGCTTCTCTTTAAAATCAATAAGTCGTAATGTTTCTGGACAATAGCTGCACTCCTGTAGTGATGACGTCCATGCCCTGCATACCTGAATACTTGTCGTTTTGTCTGGACTTGTGTGGCTCCAGGGCAGCTTCAGACAGGCCAGGTTGGAATGTCCTCTTCATCTTCTTCTTGTAGAGTTCTGTAAGGCTGGAGTTACGCCAACAACTTCAGAGTAGAACCAAAGCTCATTCCCAGAATGACATCAGCTTTCCCATATTACTCACAGAAAAATTCACAGAGCTGCTCAAGTCGAACTCACCAAGCTGGTGTCCACTGGAGTGAGCCACGGTTTGCGTCTCGTAAACCTTTTAGCTCCTCAGGCCTTTAAAAAAGACCTCACATTAACATCTCCCAAGTCCGACCATAGAAGTCAGTATTTTACATCTCTCTCTCTCTCTCTCCATCCTCCCTAACCTAATGACCTTCTCTGTATTTATGAAATACAGTCCATCAATCGGATGGCCTCACCTTAAATTCCCCTCCAGCTCTACCTTCAGGAATCAACAGGTCAATGGTCAAACCGCTCTCATTGCAGCGGAACAAAAGTGGGTGGGCTGGCTGGAAAAAGGAGAGCATGCAGGATGGTCAGTGAAGATGAATATCGCAGGAGAGATTAATGTGGCATTTGAAAGATTCCCCTCATACCTCAAGCTCGAGCTGCTAGCGAGCTAGAGAGCGACGAGAGCAGGGCCAGTGGCAGCTGGCAGTGATTAGCTTATGATTCACTTTAGCAGCACATAGAGGCAGCTCGTAAAAATATGAACAGTATAACTGTTTCCCGAGTTTGTGCTGACAGCAGCTCCTGGGGGAACGGTGCTCTCCACAGGAACACATGGCCATGCACTGGGCCTATGCCAACCCGTGGATTAGACACGCTCGCTAACAGCAAGCTTCTCCAGTGCTGAACTAACACATGGTGTCACACAAGCCTCTTCAATTTTGTCGGCACAGACATGTAGGTCAAGTGTAGTCCATATACTGTTAAATCTGATACCTATATGAACATTTACACAATGACAAGAGGGGTAACCTCCAGGTAGTCCTCCGATTTGTTGTTACTTTTAAAGGTATCAGCTCTGTCTCCTTAATTTAAATTGTTTTCATTGGCTAATCCTGCGACCTTTGGATTTGGAAAGTCCCTCATTTTGTTTATGTCAAAGTTATAATGAAAGCTGGAGAAAGTGTTCAGATCTTTTACTTAAAGTCCCCCCCTGGTGAAAATCTAGTTTTTAAACATGTTAACATGTCTCCTTTGTGGCTTTTATGTGATAAAAGACATAATTTGAGCAAAATAAACAGCCAATGCCATGGCTATGTATTCACTTTAAGGGCATGGTCACACATGCTCGAATGCAGGCGAAAAATAATCAGCTGCTGAGATGAATTACAAATCATGGCTTGCTAAATGTATTCTCCACAATACTCCAGTTGTGTGGTGTGCAGTCTGTCTGAGGTTGTAACACGAGCGGTCACGACAAGCCTCCCTGTTATGGGGCAGTCTAAAATATTTCATTTCCAACATCAAGTGCAGGCTAGTTATGGGAGTCACAAATCTAAGAAACCAAACCTTTCAACCTGTGGGTGGGCCTCATTAGCTTGAAAAGGCTCCTTAGCTGCAGGTGGCGCTGTGAGGGTGGGAAGACGAGGACCAGGGGCCACATTTGCATGTTCATAGATCCCAGTCATGACAGGAAGGAACGTGTAGAGCTACATTTAAGTATTTTTAAGGCCATGGTAGAATTTTTTTCTTGACAAACATTTTGAATATGTAAATTTGTGGATAAAAGCAGAGTTTTAGGGTTTTAGTGCAACAAGCTGCTGGAGTGAGACTTTCATCAAGGGGCAATGCCACATGATAACAATTCTTTCAAGTAAAAGTCCTATGTTGTTACATTTACTTAAGTAGAGTATGAGACAATAGTACTTTAACTACTATTTGGTTGTTTAAAATAATGTACCACCTTTTGTCAGCTGATCATTTGATTTTTTATGTAAAATCTGCAACGTATAGTGTAGTTACAGTTCAGTAAAAGTAAAAGTACAACATTTGTAGTTAGAGATGTAGTGAAAGTGAAAAAGTGTAAATACTCATGTTATGTACTTTCTATATGATGGGAATCACAGGTTACTGCCAAAATACAGTCACATATTGACTCAAGGTTTATCTCTCCTCTAGACTTCAGGGAGTCAGTTCAGTTTGTGACAAGCAAACAGAAAGAAGACAAACAGAAGCAAAAACACAGCATCTCCTCTAGAGGCAATAAAAATACTTAATCCCAGAGTTGATTTTTTATTCGTTTTTTGATGATCTCCGCTGATAAAAGCAAAAACATGTGCAGCCCGAAGCTGCTTCTTGCAGCTAATTAAACTGTAAAGTAAATATAGCAGCATTTTGCACTTTTCGTTTGACATTGTTTAGCATCTCCTTTCCTCACTCTCTGCCAAAAGCCACTGCCAGTCACTGAGCGGCGTGGGCGTGACCCGTGCACAGAGCAGTAGGTCATATCGCAGTCTCCAGCCAGGCCAGCAACCAGCAACACTCTGTCATCACGTGCATATAGCGCTTAGTGCAAACCATATGCTACCACACAGACACACAGCAACAGCAACAGTTTATGAGTTGGCATTCCTGATATGCAGTCGTGAGAGGGTAGTAAGTAGCTGCTGAATATTTGGAGGGTGGTGATTGGCCGGCTCTGTTTTTAAAGGCAGGTCTGTTCGATATCACTCTTTTATCGCTGTTGTTTCGTCAAGTTAATGTCAAGTGTTCAACATGAAGTCATTAAACTGTTGTTCAATTAGAGTTTCTTGTTAAGTTTCACATGTAACATTTAAGTGTGTGAATAATTACCAGATGTGGTAATAGAATAGTTTGACATGTTTAGTAAATATACTTATTGTTTTCCTGCTGAAAGTTTGATGAGGAGATTGATACCATACTGCATGTTGCATTAATTCTGCAACTAGCCTGGCTGTGTCTAAAGATGAAAACATTTCTAAACATGACTAATTAACAAGCTAGATCTCCAGACAACCTGTTAATGTTACATTTTGTTTTTTACATCGATGAAATAAATGAGGATATAAGACAGTTGCTGATAGTTTTTGTTTAAACCTTTGGACTGATCAGTTTCTCTCTGTTTACAGTCGTTGTCCCAAACTAAACTAACAATCTCTCTGCTCTTTGCGTCAAGAATGGTATCAATTTCCTCAATCACTTCACAAGAAATCGAACAGGAGTATTCATAAAGCTTCTCCTTCCTTTATAGTCTCAGGACACGTTAAACTGCCATCACATCACATGAGGAGGACATCTTTCAGCAAAGTAATGATGTAATTATACAAATGTGAGGAAAACCATTCCTTTGCTCACAGCAATGACAGAACTAACAGCCATCATGACAGCAGCATACATTTCATGATAGGACGTCATGCAGAACTTATTCTCTGATAATAATGAAAGCTTTTGCAGAAGCTCAATGAACCATGACGTAGAGGATACAATTCCTTCTGCAGGTCTTTAAAGGTTGGGCCGTTTTAACTATGATGCTAAGTGGCAGAAATACAAGCAGCTGCTATGATCATAACTTTTCACCATTTGCCCTTAAACCATAGAGATCTCCCAAATAAGGCGAGCTGAGACTGAACAAAAGTCCACAATACTCTCCAATTAAAATATAATCAGTAACAATTCTTCATTAAAATATCTAATGATTTTATTTTCTTGTGTATTAACATTATCCAATGTGTCAACAATGTTCAAACCCAGAGAAATCAGCAACTTATTTAAGGTAACTCAGTTCATTTTGGTCGCCTTTTAATTGGGTCATATCAGCTTTGCGTGTGGCTTTGCTCATCTCTGCTATAACTTCCATAGGCAAACGACATATGACAAATGAAAAACACTCTGAAAGCCAGTCGGCTGTTTTGTATTGATTACTCATGACTATTCATTGCCGTTTGCTACGTAATGTGAATAAAACTTTAATATATAACCTCCACTAACAGGAAGATTTTCATCAGCAATGGCAGTGAACGCTCCCATGATCCCACGCTGCTTCATAACATCAACAAACTAGGTCTTGTGTTGTTGTTTTATTTGAGAGACCCTCAGAAGTTACATATTGTACGTTTAAATATCACTCACTGCAAAGTGATGTAGAGTATAAGCTGATGATGTCCCTAAATGTGATTTGCCTACTGCTGTGTCATGATGGCAAATGTATCCAGTAACATGGACAAACCTTTATTTAAACAATCAATATTCTCAAAACACAGACTCCAGGCCACAGAGTCACAAACATGTAATCTTAATATTCCTTGACTCAGACATCGTGAATGTAAACACGATGGTGCCCTCTTTTCTCCCGGCCACAAAGCCTGGGGTCACTGCCATGGTGGGCGTCTGGTGTGTGTGGGTGTCGTGTGTGTACTTGTACGTATGTGTGTGTGTGTGTGTGTGTGTGTGTGTGTGTGTATGTGTGTGTGTGTGTGTGTGTGTGTGTGTGTGTGTGTGTGTGTGTGAGAATGGGGGAGGGGAGCGGGAGGGGGGTAGGTTTCACTTGAATGCACACTCTCCCATTTGTTGACATAAGATCATAGTATGTGGTGGGAGGAACGATTACGTGTGGGGAGCCAAAGTTTTCCACACGCCTGGACTGTTTCTTCTTCAGTGTGCGGAGGATCACTGACGGCCCTGCTGGGTTTGTCTGATCATGTGGTTCGCACGCCGCCGGGTAGCTCGGGCTTTGATTGGGATGTCACATTG
This sequence comes from Verasper variegatus, assembly GCA_026259375.1. Lineage (NCBI taxonomy): Eukaryota > Metazoa > Chordata > Actinopteri > Pleuronectiformes > Pleuronectidae > Verasper > Verasper variegatus. Next base: position 10,865,491 of record CM048046.1, on the reverse strand, counting down.
CATGAAGCACTTTACTGAATAGTGATGGGCACTGTTAAGTGCTCTAAACACATACAGTATGTCTGACCCACCCTCTCTGTGTCTTCCTCAGGGTGTCGGGCCCCCTCCTGTCTCCTGGGATGAAGGGAACAGGGACGCCTCCTCCTCCTCCTCCACCACCGCAGCCTCCACCTCTGGAGAAACAGCATGTTCACTCTCACCAAAAGCCCTACTCTCACTATCACCATCATCAGTCTGCTAATGACGGTAAGATGGACCTCCAGACATCTGGCCGAATGTAATCTAAATTGTTTCAGGAAATCTGTTTTTGGTTGAATTTGAAAATGGCTATTAGCGTTTCAAATTTTATTTCCCGTGGCAGGTGATTCAGCAACATTTAACCCGTCTATTACTCTTGCATTATGTCCTTTTGAAGGAATTCCCAGTGCAGGGTCATTTAAATATACTTATATCTTAACATCTCTGTGTCTGCACCACCAGAGCCACAAGAAAGGCCTGAGAGAGAGGAAGTCGGAGCAGTGATACTGCCCTGTGGCTCTGTCGGAGCATTTTTAGGACAGAGAGATTACAGTCGAAGAAACAGAGTGGGGAAAACCACACGCCGGAAGCCTTTTCCCTGCACTGAATTAGCCAACAAAACGCTGGCTCATGTGTTCAGCTGTCTCTCAGCAGCCCGAACATTGGAAGGCTCAGCTGTCACTCCCGAGCCTTTTCCCTAATGCCTTAAACACTGTTTTCCCTGTAAAGATCTACACATGGACGTCTCGCTAACCACGCTGTGGTCAGGCAGTTGCGTAATAGCACTCGTGGAAAGGCTGCTTCCCCATTATCGTGACTCCTGCGGTCGATTCTGAATACGAACTGAGACGATGGGGACGAACGTTACACACTATGGGGCTGGCAGAGGTAGCTCGAGCACAAATATAGCATTGTCATAATTTGAGAGCCCCATTAAGTTTCAGCCGGATGGAGCAGACGCTCACTGACCCTGGAAACAATTGGCCATAGACGCTGGTGGCAGTTGATCAAGTCAGGCTTCTATTTTTTTTCTCTCTCTCCGTCTCATCCCCTCTTTAACATCCTCCCTCATTTCCTAGAATACCAAGGCAGCTTTCAGAGCTGCTTCCATTTCGGAGACGCCTACAGGATGGAGCAGACGGTCGGTGGTGTCCACGTCCCCGGAGATTCTCACGCCTACACTTCCCATCAGCACAATGGCTTCCACATGTCGACCAGCACTGCCGGCTCTTCGGGTACTGACGATTTACCTTTTTTCCAGAATCATAAAGGATACAGATCATAATAGACAACCTGAATGATTTTATCAGAAATTTTAAACCCATTCGTCATGTCTGTTCCAGGCTTCAACCTGACCCAGGAGCTGCAGGGCAACGCAGGGTGCCAGTTCACGTCAAGCCCCGAGGAGAGCATTTTCTTCCAGATTGGCAGCTTCGACCGCAGCCTGAGCCACATGTCATCCATCTACACAGAGACATAGAGCAACACTGGAGCAGGACACGCTTCACCACTCACACTCTACTACGCTGCAGTCCGACTCCTTCACATGTGTCTTCACACACTCGGGACACTTCTCCTTTAGTTCCTGTTTTCTTCCAGGTCCCACAGACTTACTGCAGGTGTCAGATGGATGATGAAACTGACCAAATTAGGATGGCACTCAGTAGAGCACATTCCTCCACCAGGCCCAACAGTCTTCTCAAATTAAACCACACTGAATGATTTCATCACACACTCGTAGATATCAGTTCCCTTAATGTGCCTGGCTCTTCTTATCAAATTATCAGTGTAAACGTCCCAATCTTTCAGATTCTTTCCAGATCTGCGCCTCCACATCCTTCTACCAAGTTTCATGGACATCTGTTCAGTTGTTTTTGTGTAATGTTACTCACAAACAAACCAACCAACCAACAGACAGGAGTGAAAACATTATCTCAAATCTCTTGAAGTCAGTTTAGGTTATTTATGAGACACTATGTGAGTAGTTAACCTTTAAGCCCTGTGAACCCTTAAAACTAAAATGTCTCATCACCAGTAAAACTGAAAAGAGATTCTTCCTGGTTGTAAATAAACCATTTTCAGGAGAAAAGAAAATAAACAAAGATTTGTGGGACGTTACAGGGACTCTCCACTAATTTTACTCATTCACATCAGATAATTTAATACTCAATACTATAAAACAACTTCTGCTTTCTAATGTCTGAGAAAATAGTCCCAATGTTGTCACAGTGATGTCATGAGGGTTATTTGGGATTGAGCTGGAGACAGATTTACAACAGAGAGCCTCTGTTATGAACTCGGGATGTGCAGGTTTGAATATGAGGATATTTCCCCTGCAGGGAGTTGTCATCCCACAGATGCTGGTGAGTTGCACTATGTGATTATTGGGATCAGGTATTTCAGGTGGAAGTCAGGACGTCTCTCCTCTGTCAGATCGATTTTGTCCTTCCGATCTTTTGCATCCCCCAAAACATTATGAAAGTTTCATCAATCACTCTGAGAACTTTCAGGTTTGTCCTGTGATCTCAGATTTAGACATACAGGTTGGGAACAGTTCGGTTAAAAATGTTAAAGGAAAAACTTTAAAAATGATTTGATCAGTTTCTGGTTCAGAGGTTTTATTGATTTTAAACAAATCAAATGGAAGTCTCCTCTTTTAAGTAGTGAAGAAATATGACTTTTTAAAACAATCATAACATAAGAGACAGAAACTTTCCTTCTGAGCTTCAGAATCACATTTATTGATCAAGAACCCATCATGTACAGATATTGTGGCTCGGTTACGTTGGTGCAATCACGTACACACTTACGTACAAAGTACAATCAGACAAAGCTTCCACGTTTCCTCGGCTTTGACATGTCAACTTCAGACGATACAAAACTCCTGAACGGACTTTGAATAAAACGTCCTCGCCCTCCTCTCGTGTTTTTTCTCTCTCTCTCTCTCTCTCTCTCTCTCTGAACTACATCTTTTGATCTGTTCCAGACTGAAGGGTAGAGAAAAATATATCATTTTGCCGTGTGTTTGCTTTTCTTCTTTTCTTTTTGTTGTCAAGTGTTTCGTGCTTTCGCATTTACTTCCAGAGGAGGGGCTCATTCATTCTGCAATACTGCAGGAAAAACAACAACCTCCTTCATTACATGTGTATAAAATGTACAGTTTGTTAACAACAATCATTTGAATGTTTGTCATTTCTCAGTTTAAGATATAATAAATTGTTTGGTCACTCAATGGCTCTTTTTTAATAATTAAAATTATGCAGAGAGGAGTGTGAAGCTTTATTAACCTGAACAGTGTATTTTATACAGACATATACAACTTCTGTGAATGAGCTCAGACTGTTGATGATGAGAAAAAGCCTCATTCTGTAGGCTTGTTGTGCCCTCTAGTGGATGAGTGCTGCAGTGACTGCGTCTCATATTTTCTGCTTCTTCTTGTTCTTGAGGTAGCTCTGATAATAGAAGTTGCTGAAGAGGATGATGAGGGTGACGCAGTACCCAAACAAAAGCATGTTCATGGAGTTGGGGAAGTCGCACTCGGCTAACAGGTTGTGACCCGTGTGCACGAGGAAGATCACAAACTGCACCTGGAGGGGCAGCCGACAAAAGTTCAGATTGGTTCTAAAAGACATTCTGTGTGCACATGTTTGATTCCTGTCACGCAGAGCGTGGGCCACTCACCAGCTGCAGGGACGTGAGGTAACGTTTCCACCACAGGTACTTCTGCATGTGAGGGCCGATGGCAGCCAGGGCGTAGTACGAGTACATGATGATGTGAACGAAGCTGTTGCCCATCCCGTTGAAGAACGCTGCAGGATGTGGTAGAAACAGAACGAAGCACAAAAACAAATCAAGAAAAGCATTAGAAAGCATCATCATCAAATTATGAAATGGATCCAAATAATGAGAAAAGCTAGTTTTTAAGTATTGATATAAACATGTCTCCACTTCAACTTCAAGTCTTAAGCAAAGAAATTAAAAGGACAAAAGTACTCACACAAATCTGCACCATTTAGATTCACTATGATTCATTCATCAAGAACTTAAGAGGCATTATGCCATCAACAAAATTACGAAACACGCATCCTCAAATCCAACTGTGCCTGTGATAAAGATTTAAAAAGGAAGATATAGAAATATAAAGAATAAAAACTATATAAGGGAAATATAAAAATCACCAAAAGAATTCTAAAATGAATTTCTTCAATTAAATATAAGTAAACACAGATCTAGGTAACAAGCAAGAGCAAACAGCAACAGTAGAGTAAATAATATAAATTATGTAAATGTTGCTAATATTTGCTATATTGTAAATTCATTGACCCATGCATTAACATACAAGACGCTTCTTTACGTCGTATTGCATCATCGTATGGTCTCATACACAAATGCGTAGCAAATGTCACAAGTTCAAAAGGCTCAAGGTTCGTGCCATGCTGCCGATTGGCTTCTCCACAGACAGGGTTTATTGACAGGAGGTGAACTTTCCCCGCCATTCTACTGAAGACGTAGAGGTTCAGAAGTCACACGTTTGTGTAAAGTGATCAAATAGGAGCAAAGGTTGCTGTAACATGTGCTGTGGAAGAATGTCAGGGAAACACACGAGTATAAATCCACAGTACGAGTATTTACAGCAGCGTGATGGTGAATGCATCAATTCACAATAAACCACAGTGCTGCTGTTTGTCCTGACGAAGGACTGTGTCAGTCAGTGCAGTGGTGACACTCGTTTTAATGTGTCTCTACAACAATGGAGCTCTGTCACAGAGGAACCTGATGCTCTGACTACTCAGGGAAAAACATGGATTAAATGCTTTATGTTTTTTTATATTTGGGAGTAAATACTCCCAAATGACTTACACTGTCCTCCGGCCACATATTTGATTCCCGACCACCAGTTGAAGATCATGGTGCCGTGGTGGTAGACGTGGAGGAACGTAACCTGATTGTTCTTCTTCCTCAGGATGAAGAAGAGCTGCTCATACACAGAGGAGTAGAGGAGGCTGTTGGAGTTACGACTCTCAATTTCTCACTACTCGACTGAATGTGAAAATGTTTTAACGTGATATTCACCGTGTCACTGAGCTCGATGACCTTGGAGAAGAAGAACCACCAGCAGACTCTGGCCATCTGGACGGAGGGCACAGTGGAGGAGGCTGGGTTTTACATATTGTTATTAAAGCATTTAAATTCAATCGAAACAACTCACTGGCGCACGTCATGTGGAACGGATTGTACAACGGAAATATACACAAGATAGAAGGGAGCTAATAGAATAATTAACAAAGTAAAAGTGAATATACAGCCAATCGTCTGGTAGAAGAACTTTACTCTGAATTATGATCCAAACATAATTAATTCTAACAAACAAAGTGACTAAATTAAGTATAAGTATAAGTTCTATCAGACTTTCTCTATGTTCCATTCATTTACAATACTTTCAAACTCCCCGCCTCCTCTGATCAGCTGACTGGTTGGTTGTTTGTAGTCATCCAATCATATTTTGCCATAATCTCAAACAGCCAATCATATTGCTGCAGACAATCTTTAAACTCTTCTCATTCGCACTTTTCTACACCATACAGCCACACCCCCTTTCAAACCAGATGACATCAAGTCTAAGGCCACACATGGCAGTAAAAAGTCTCTCCTGATTGAAATGTTGTATGTGAGAAACCCTCATGTACTTACTCTCATGGCCAGCGGGCTGTTGCTGTAATCTACAGGCTGACACAGGTAGCTGTAGTTTGAGAGCAACGACGTGACCAGGAACTAGAAACATAAAACACAATAATGTCATGAATGAATGAAATATATATATATATATATATATATATTTAAAAAAGACGTATTTTCATGCTCAGGGTCAGGAGTGGATCTAGGTGGTGGGGGGGCCAGGGGGCCCCAGCTGAAATATGCACAATGTGCTTGAACAAAGAACCAAAGAATCAAAATATATTCATTGCTGTGTGGCTTTGCTCAAAGCTATGAAGATAACAGTAAACAAGGAATGACTCAGATGTGCACTTTACTGAATCAGGGATTGTGACATATAATTGGCCCCTCTGGGTGAATCTTGGCCCCTTGGCTTAAACAAACAAAGAGCAGATCTGACAAACCTCATAGAACATGTAGGCAGACAGGCCGACCATGAAGAAATTGTAAACGATGAGAACGACTCTGAGGTTGAAGGGTTCCCTGTGTTTCATCAGACGAGGGCCCGCCCACACCATGCTGAGGTAGACCAGGAAGATGAGTACCATCGGAAAGGGGGAGTAGACCAGCAGCCACGGGTCTGTGCGCTTGTCTGCAGCATGACATACAAACATGGAGCTGTGTGTCAGGGAGTTAACTGTCATCAAGCACATGTCAGGACACATCTGAAGCTTGAATTCTTTAAAGTTTGATGACCTGATTTCACCACCGCTGAGGGACGATTTTTGAACCTTGACAAACACTAGCTGCTGTACAGACGCGACAAATCAAAAACAGGACAATGTCCACACACCAGTTGGTGCTCCCACATTTATTTCATGTCCCAGGTAAAGACGTGTTTTTAGTTTTGTCTGCACAGGAAAAGCCCGATTTATACAGTTTGTCTGTTCCACATCAGCCTCAGATGAGACATTGTATGCAATTGTGTAAATGTAAACCAAATTCTGTTTATGTATAAAGTTTTATTTTGTGTTTTTTCTCCCCCCCTGACAATTAAAGGGCTTATCTCTGATCTTCCTTGTAACATACCTCCAATACAACCAGGAAGATGAGTGGCACCCGGACGGGGAAGTAAACCAGCAGCCAGACATGTCAGGGAAGTAATTCACACGTGTGATGGATTTGATTTCTGAAATCTTTCACCTCTGTTTAGGGACTATTTTTGTTTTGTCTGCACAGGAATTGCAAAGTTTTTTGTCAAGTTCCAGTTCAAATGACACATTTTATGTGTAAATAAACACCAAATTCAGTTTTATAAAGCTGAACAAACAAACAAAAATAGTTTGTGTAGGGTTAACCTTGAGTTCTATACCTGTTCTTCATATATATATATATATATATATATATACAAATGAGTGTGTGTATACTGAACATATATAATTCAATTCATGGCGTTAACCATGTGACAGGCCACAGAGCAGTCATTGTGGGGCAGCAGCTCCCACACACTGAACACAAAAACAAGTTTGCTGCTAAAATAAAGTCGACTGCACATGAAGATAGTTGAAGATAGAAAATGAGCATGATCACACACCTCCATTGTCCAGTGCGCTCTGGTACGCAGACAGGAGACTTTCCCAGGCTGAAGTCATCTGGAAACAGAGGAATGTAACGATAAGAGGAGGAAACAGTGAAATCTGCAGCGTTCAAAGACCCGAGGGATCAGCTCACCTCTCACACGGTGCTTCAGCAGCTCTGGGACGACACCGCAGAAACCTTTGCTCACTGCGTGGAGCCCTGAGGTAAATAATTATTAGCCAAGTTCACCTCAGAACCAGAAGCAGTAGCGGTCCGCCCCTCGATGATCAGTGAAGACTACAGGATCATCTGCAGCTGAGAGAAAACACGACTATCTGAGGCGCCGTGAACTAAAACCGGCGAATCCTCAGGTTAGGGTGGAGTGAACTTCCGCCACAGAGACTTTAGATGCACGTGCAGATGTTTCCAGGAACATCTGCATCACTTCCGCGTCCTGCGTTAAGCTTCACTTTGTTTCCTCACAGGTTCAGATCAGCAGGTTCATGGTCACAACAGAGGGGGCGCTGTTTCCCGCCAAAATGACTTCTGCTGGGGGGTTTTCATTAAACTTTAGGAGCCACATTCATTTTTTTTATAAAAGAAATAAAACATGACAATAAAGTGATAATATTACGAGAAAAAAGTTGTAAATTTGGAATAAATAAGTGGTAATATTACGAGAAAAAAGTTAAAAAGTTGGAAATGTTATGAGGACAAAGTTGTACTATTACAAGAATGAAGTTCTAATTCTCTGCTATGTCTCATGTAGAACATCAGAAGATCAGCCTGTCACCTGAGTTAAAATGAGGAATGTGGAGCATGTTGTTGTCTTAGTGTTGAGCAGGTTTCAAAACTGACAGAATATTTAATCTTTGTGACTCATCAGCACATTATCATAAGCATCAGGACACTGAAGAAAGAACCAAGAAAGACTTGGTGGAATCTTGGCTGCTGGTTCACTGTAAAACGTTGGTTACATCTATGTGATATTCAAAGTGGTTAAAGGTTATTGTAGCAAACAAATGCTCCAGTTAAAGCCTGAAGAGAATATATTGTTGCCCGAATCAGAGACAGTGACTCATTTTACACAAACGTAACCATTATTTAATACTGTGACTGGATCGTGAACAGATATTGTTGTGTGTGTGTGTGTGTGTGTGTGTGTGTGTGTGTTGTGAACAGTCAGAGGAGTTTAGAGACATTAGTTGAGCTACACAGAGGAAAACATCTTATGTCTCATTGTTCAGCTAAATTACTGTCAGTGTTTTTCTCATCAACACTGATGATGTTCTCCAGCCGTGAACTAGCAGAGCTCTGTACAACACTCAGCGGTGGAGGAAGTGTTCACATCTTAATCATAAAGGTGAAAAGGCAAAAGTCTGCATGATCATAATATGGTGATTAAAAACATGATCTGCAATGAGGTCAATAAAAATCAACATGATGCACTAAAAGTCCCCAAAGGGATTTATAAGAGCTGTAAACAAACTCAATATAAAGCCATTTAAAAATAGATAAATAGAGGGGAGCTCATACACTTGGGAAGGCACCATGTTGGACTTTCACACCCAGCTCCATCAACTTTCCTCTTTCACTGCTTTGAAGAAGCAGCTGAGCGAGAGCTGTCGGCCTCCGCTGCTCTCTGCGCCCAGTTTGGCTTTTTTTGAGGGCGGTGGCTTCTTGTTATTTTTGACACCAGTTGCGTTTTGCTTCTTTCCATTCTAAATGAGGCAAAGAGAAACAAGTGAGATATGTGACATTTGCTATTATTGATCATAAAATAAGGTGCGTTGTTGTAAAAGACATATGCAGAGGTACTTACCTTAGAGGTCTGTTCTTTCTGACTCTCCACAGAATCATACAGCTTCACAATCTGCAGGAGAATAGACAACAATGTGAAACCGTTAATACTCACTTACTCCTGCTGTCTGAAACAGACACACCTAGCGGGTGTTAAGAGATACCTCCGCCAAGGCTAACGCAACTGAAATAAATTCCTAGATCCACTCCAGATTTTAATGGGTTCTTCCTTGAGTTATGCCACATCTCTCCACAACTTAGGGAAACCAGTGGAGTGGCTTTTGACAAATTGTGGTTACAGGCATCAACAGAAACCTCCTTGGCAGAAGTAATGACGTCCTGCAATCATGCTTCAGAATCTCTGAAACTGAATTTAACAACCACAATAACCAGACGACAGCTTTTTCATTTCCTGGTTTAAAAACAATTACCACAGCAGCGTGATATCAGGGAGAAGCTAAACTTAAAACCACTGAAATCCTGTGAAGTGACAGACACTACACACAGCACATGTTACATATCACTCACTCTTACACTTCTTACACTTCTTTGATTAGATGGTTTATATTTTACTTTAGGTTTCACATTAGAGGACATATTTAAGCGAGTAGACTGCTGTTGTTAAAGCAGGCTACTTTTGTTATTATCATTATCACCATAAAACGCACACACACACACACACACACACACATACACACACACACACGCACACACACACACACACACACACACTGCTGTGAAACCAAAACACAAACCTTTTTCACTCCTGTGGACACAGCAGCTTCCTGTAGTGCAGCTCTGCAGAGCCACTGTGTGTTTTCAGTGAGTGTTTGTGTGTCTAAGTCTTTCAGGCGTACAATGTGAACCACATACGTCTGGTGGATGTGGGAGAAGATGTGAACCACCTGCAAACAGCCATCAGTCAGTGATCAGCCAGTGATCAGTCAGAGGGTTGTTACACAGATATACAAAGACTTTATCTCAGGTGTGTAAGATTTGTGCTTACGTCTCCGATGTGCTGGAGGAGGGTCTCAGTCACACTGGTTCCCAGCATCCTGCTGATCACAGCACAGAGCGCCCTCTTCTGTTTCATCTCAGAAGTCCCCTCCTCCAGCAGAAGACTAGGAAACTCCCACAATCCTGCCAACAAACCTAAAAGACACACACAGACATTATTTTGTACTTTCAATCACTTTTTCTAAGTTATTTAAACCTGTCTTTTGTATTTCTTTATTTGTTGCTTCTTTATTATTTCTGTCCACTGAAACTGAAAACTTAGGGAAATGTAAATGTCCTGTATGTGATTATTGCTTTTCTAGTCTTGATGACACTCAAAGAGCTTTCTAATAGTTTTTTGACAGTTGTTTTTTTGCGGTTTAAGTAAGAATGTGAAAACAAAATATCTACAAACTAATTTTGGCGTAAGCTGTTGAGCACCACATACAGACCCTCCACCAGTAGGAAACAGTGCAGGCTCTGACCTTTGTCCGGTCTCTGTTTGAGCAGGTACTCGTCCTCTCCCTCGTCACCACGTCTGATCACCACACACGTCAGAGTTCGCTCCACCCGGGGCGCCTTCTTTGCCGGCTTCCTGGGGAAGTTGTGAACGCCCGACTCATTGTCCCACGGCTCAGAGGGACAGAGCCGACATGTTCCACTGATCACTGAGGGAGAGGAGATAAGGATTCTAAGGTTATTTAGAATCACATCTACATGAAGGTCTGAGAGATCTGAGGGAGGAAGAGGAGGGAGAACACTGACCACAGTCTTCTATATCAGGCAGGGATGAAGTCTTCCCCCCCAGCTTCCCCAGAAGCTTCTTAGAGTTTTGCTCTTGTTTGACGTGAACCTGCACATTCACACGCGGGATCCCAGACATTAATGATCACTGACTTCTTCTTCTGTGTTTAGAAGGCAAAGCACAAACCATAACAACTCCTTATTAACAACGGTTAGCACCAGTGATAGGCTTTACCTTGCGATACGAGTGGCAGTGAGACTGGACAGGACACTGGCTGCACACTGCTCCTTTAGGGGTACACACTCGGGCCCCCAGCTCCATCATGGCCTGGTTAAAGTCCCCAGGTCTGTCTGGGTCCACCAGTGTGTTGGCTAGATCCCTGAAATACAACAGAATCAAATCTAATTTAATTAATAGGGCTTAGCAAGGTGCATCATCCTCTGACCTCAACCCTCGACAAGAGGGAGGAAAAACTACCAAAAAACTTCAGAAAGAGCAGCATGTGAGGGATTCCTCTGCCAGGACGGACAGAAGTGTAATAGATGTGGCGAGTAACAGAGCACATCAACAAAATAACAATATTTACAACATTCAAGAGAAAAGACAGATGTCTAGCATAACTAAAGAGGTGTATCAATGTTTGTAGTATTTATACAAAAGAAAATGTCAGACAGAGATGAATGGTACTATTATTAATATGAATATTATAAGCAATAAAAAATAGGGTATTTCAAGAGCTTATCCCCATTAAAAGAAGTGTTAATTAAAACTTCAATACTACTTCAGTTCTATTTACATAAACAGACTTCTGTATGTAAGTTTGTTTTTAAAACTATGATTAAAAGTAAAAGCTGTGCTGCCTGCTCTACCAGGTGAGCTAGCAGAGACGACGGCCTAATGTTCGATTCCGACCCGCCCTCTGCTGCAAAGAGGGGAAAAGCTGTTTTATAGTTTAGGGAATATTCATCAGATTTTAAAACAGGGTTTTCATAACATCTAGATACACATTATTAATAAAATCTCTGCTCACAAAATGTCTCTCTACTCTGGACACACAAATCCCTCAACATCATGTGTCGAACAAAACATATGTGCCCTTGAGGAGAGAACTGTGAATAATGGCAGACAATGACAACTGTATCCTGTATTTGTCTTTATGTTGTTTGAGGCCAATGCTTCTGCACCAGGTCCCACTCAAATGTCGTTCACTCTAAACAACAGCTCAGTGTCTCTAGGACAGCTATGACCTCACTGCTAAGGTCGACAAACGAAACAAACACTCAGTGTGTCTGAGTCTCATGGTCAGTTTGTCTCCTTGAGTGGGACCAACAATTCAAGTCATGTGAGGACATTTGGGTCTAACCACACCCAGCACAGGGCAGTCTTCAGAAGTGGTTACTTGGTGCTAACCTGTGTTGCTCATCTTCTCTCCTCAATGCATCGAGAATCAATAAACTGGGGACATCAGGACTGGTTTAAGAAACCAAATCAAAGCAGAGGTGGGAAGTAACAAAGTACAAATACTTTGCTACTGTACTTAAGTCGATTTTTCACGTATCTGTACTTTACATGAGTATTTATTTTCCTGACCACTTTTTACATTTACTCCCTATATTTGAACACAAATTTCTGTAATTTCTACTCCTTATATTCTCAAAACTGGCTCGTTACTTGAGCAGCAGAGGTTGGCACGGCGTACCTCTCTCACTCACTCACTGCCTCGGGAGACGCGCAGGCCCCACGGCGGGTTTTTACCGTCGGAGGGGGGCAGGTACTCATGCAGGAGCTTGTTTCATTTCAATCTTTATTATTCTGTCTGAAGTTTGGCCTGAAGCAAAACTAGACTGTGTCCAGTGATTGTTTTCTTAGCACTTGTCCCTAGAAGTTCAGATGCACTAGTCCAATACTATTTGAACCTCAGCATCTGGGGTTCAGAATTTGTAAAATTGTACAGTATATGTTTGTTATCATTTTTCAGTTGAAATAACTGACTGAAACCAGTTGTTTTGTGTCTGTATATGCCTATTATAAAAAGCACTTTGCATCTTTAATTTTGGCACTTGTACATTTCAACACCAGATACTTTGGATACTTAAGTACATTTAATATGAGCTACTTTAAGACTTTGACTCAAGTCATTTTCTTACAGGTGACTTTAACTTTTACCAGAGTCACTTTCAGGTAAGACATCTGTACTTTGACTCAAGCATGGTGTGGAGCTGCCTCAGGAGGACTCGGGAGCTGCCTCAGGAGGACTCGGGAGCTGCCTCAAGAGGACTCGCAGAACACAGACGCAGACACACTGGACATGGGGAGACTCTCGAAGAGGCCGACGGAGCTGTAAAGCGAGTCGCGTTAGGTTTAAGTTGATTTATGTTTGTTAAGTGTGTCTGAGTTAATAAAGATGATAAAACCTGAATGGTTCGTCTCTGGTTGCTGTGGTGAGAGCCCCGTGGCATGGTCAACTGCCACATATGGCTTTCAAGTACTCTATACACCACTGCATTAAAGCGATTCTGGCCTTGCTGCATTGACTTTACGATTTTATTGATGACTACAAAACAAGCTGCACGCCACCTTAGATCAGCTGATAGTGACAGTGACTTTTGCGGTACAAGCCCAAAACTCAGGACTGACTCACCAGCTGGGATCAGACATGCTATGTCTGTGGGTGAATTAAAATATATATTGTTTACTTTTTATTCAGGGTTTGTTGGGGATATTTATTGGCCTTTAAACTTACCAAAGAGCCTCAGTTACTGCAGGACTGGTGCTGTCGGCTCCGATGGCTCTCAGGCGACACAGCCCCCGGATCACATTTCCATCCACAGCTCCAGTTACCTAGGCAACAAGGACACAGTCACCTTGTCACTAGCACCTAGAAACGTGTGTGTGTGTGTGTGTGTGTGTGTGTGTGTGTGTGTGTGTGTGAGTGTGTGTGTGATGACCAACCTGTCCCAGTGCAATAGAACCAACTGCAGCAGCAGTGTAGCGTCCCACACCAGGTAACTCCTTGAGCAGGCTGTCAACTGTCCGAGGCATCTGTCCCTTCAGCTCTGTCACGACCTAAAAGAAACACAGCAACACAATTAACACACAACTTCTCACACAAGCCTCTCCTTAGCATTTTTCCCATCAATTATCAGTGTGACCATACCAGTTACTTTGCACTGGGCAGAAAATCAACATGAAGCTGCTGGAAGAGTGAAGAGAAAATCCAGAAGTGACACAGATACACGGACACAAACCTTCTGAGCTCCTTCGTGAAGTCTTCTTCCTCTGGAATAGTATCCGAGACCCGCCCACATCTGGTTCACCTCCTACAAATAGATCAAAATAAATAAATCCAAGTTGAAAACAACAACATATTTAGATGAACACTCTCTGTAGCTGTTGTTAGTGATCACCTCCAGTGTAGCAGCTGACAGATCCTGAACAGTCGGCCACCGCTGGAACGTAAAGAAGTCCAAATTACACACCAGGCAGGATATTCACTAGATTTAATAAACACCTTATATCTTTATGACACCAACCTTCATCCACTTGTTGTAGTAATCTATTACTGTGGCCACTTGAGTCTGTTGCAGCATGATTTCTGAAACCCAGACTGAGAACAGGGGAGAAAACCTTCTCGTAAATTATGTCAACAACAGCTTAAAATATCTTACATTTGTCATTAAAACATTTGTATACCTGCATATGTCCTGATGTTGAGGTCTGGTTCTGTCACAGCCTATCAGAGAAATACAGGGAGCCGGCCTTTACATTACTTCATTTAAAAGCATAAACAACAATTCCATTTTTGCAATGTTGGGGCATTATAGAATATCACTGTGAATGATAAAGATGCATTTAATTACTCAGTTATCATTAAATGAATCCTTGAAGTAAGAATTGATGCAGATTACGACATTATAATAAGATAAGGACTTAAATAAGAAATCACATCACTGCAAGTCAAATACTGTCAGATTAAAATCATTAAGAAATAAAGATGTAACATTCAGAGTGTATTTCACAGCCTCAGTTTGATCTATAATGCACTGACTATACATTCCATTTTTGTTTTGTTGTGTTAAGGTGTATTTGTCCAACTGTGTATAATAGTAAAAATAGAATAAAAGTATCTTTGTTATAATAGAAAAAATGATGCTGCAGTAACCGTGTCCCTGAATTACACATTAAACCTTTTGTGCTGTCATCATCATCATCATCATATATAATATATTATATATATTGTGATTGTTGGGTGTCTGTCTCAAGCCAGTAAATTGAATGTGTGAGTCTTTACCAGAGTCCTCCATGGCAGCTCCCTCTTCTCCCTGTCGTACCACGTCAGGAGCTCAGAGCGCAGCAGGACCACATCAGCAGGATCAGTGAAGGTGTGGTACGAGGACGGTGAGGCAGTGGTTTCCTCTGGAAGATCAAAACATTTTCATTCTAGTTTTTTTCGTGGAACTAAAGATCTTTAGTATGTTACGCATATTTTTTATTTGATTATAGATATACTATATAATAATAAAAATCAATCAAACAAATCACAACAGCAGCTATTACCGTATTCTTTAACTAATGCTCAGCACCGACACATTATAGAAACAGTCTAATATCATTATAGTTATAATATCATGATTACATTTGCATGAACTATCTTTGCTATTGTGCAGAGCTGATTTTGCTCTCTGCACAAATACTGCAGAGACAGTTGGGGACAGCGCGTATCCTGGTTTATAGGCCTGATGTCTAAAGTGAAGCTTTATTTGCACCATGGAGGCAAAGACATGCAGAGTTGAGTGAAGTCTCTTATGAAAACTTAACAAGAGAATAAAAGTAGGATGAGCTGTGGTGACTCAGGAGACACCAAACACTGCCTCATGTTTACATACAATATAAACCCACTCCCCTCGACCTCTGCCTTTAGAAAGAACACGAGTTAAATAACATCACCATGGTGACTGTACCTTCTTTCACCGCTGTCTTTGTCCTCTTCCTCGTTGTTTTTGCAGATTCTATTACTTCCACTCCGCCTCTTTTGCTTTGACGCATCGCTGATCGTAACCTGCTCATCATCAGTCACCGTGTACAGTCGGACACCACGGTTTGTTTACCTCGTAGATTCCAGTTTGTCTCCCGCCACGTTCAGGATGCACGTCCAATCAGCTGCGAGGAAGTGGGGGAAGTAGGCGTTACGTCATCTCCGGTAAGCAAGTAAAAGTTGCATACGGGTCTTTTTGTGTGGTTCATTCATATTGATTATTATTACTATAACTTTAATTACCGTGAAATAGAAGATATGATTCTTATTTGTGCTTTTTTAGAGAAAACAAAACGGGGCATAAGTAAATAAATAAAATCATGAGTCAGGAAGCAAATTAATCCATTTATTTTATTTCTCATAATTCTTTTAATTTGAAAAAAAGTTGCACCGTTTTTTATTAACATATAAATGCAAGAATTACAAAAATGTTAATTAAATGAATTCATCAGCTTCATTAAAATTATTATTTTACAGTATACGCTCCTCTTGTCAGTCTTCAGAGTCACCATCCAAAACTGTAACACAAACATTAGGGAAACAAAGATTTTCTGATCATACAGCAAACTGAGGCGTCGAACTCTTTAAGCAGCTCTAACATAAACTCAGTGATTAAAGTTTTCACCTTCACATATGTTGACTTTGTTCGTCAGCAGGTTTTCTGCTTGTGTTTCATCCAGATTCATGTGAAAAGTCTCAGCCTGGTTCTGCAGAGACCGAGTTATTAGATTTGTTATTGCAATCTTCTCCACGCTCACCTTCTAACCCGTGTTATTATGGCATGTGTCAGGTTATATGAGAACTTACCACAAAGGTTGCAAACAGTGACCTGCCCATGAATCTCTCCACATGTTCCTCAATGACATGGAATGAGCGGACAAAGTGCTAGGCAGAGATGACAGCAGGTATTCAGTGCAAGTACGTGCATGGAACATATGCATGTGTTTAGCAGATAACATGTATGTACCTGTAGGGCCAGGCTGGCTTGTATTTGAGCATCAGTGTGATCTCTGTTGCCCAAAGCACACAGGAGACACTGGATCACTCCAAGAGAGAGAAGAGCATGAGAAATCTCCGGATCCTCTTCAGCCAGCAACCTTCAACACAATCAACACCATACAAATACATCATTACTAATGAACTGAAATTAATCCTTTCCATCATATGTTTTCTCATTTAATGGCCATACCTTATGGTTTTAGCTGCAGCCGCTTGTTGCACAAACACAGGCAGAGATCCAATCATCACCATCATCTCAGCCTCTGACAACATCGTATGATAATAACATGTTAATGTCACAGGATTTTATTCATGTGTTTCACTCTGTATTTTATGTTTTTCTTTGTCGAAATGGTTCAAAAGTGTTGAATCTTGACTCTTCTAATTGTTCGTCACCTGAAGCTTCATTTCTCCAGCTTAAAAGTTTTCTACAGGTCTATCTTAGAAGTTCAAGGAAAATTAGACAAGCCCCCAATAACTTAGCTTAGGTTTCCTGATGGAAATTCTCTTCCTATTACTGATCAGTTTAAAGATGCTGCTCTATCAGACTTTAAAGATAAAACTTGAATTAGCTACACATGGAAAAACAACAGACATCCAGACTGAAGTGTCACCTTCTGTGAGCTGCTGTGACTTCACGTCTTCTGTGGCAGGCCTCAGCAGAGCCACCAGGCCACTGAGAAGCACCGGCCTCACTTCAGAACACTTCAAGTCGAGGATAAGATGAATAGCTGCCAGGGAGAGAGGAGTGTTGGACGAGGTGAAACTGTGAAGCTACAGGAAACGTTTATCACTATGAGGTTGGAATGAAATGTCTTCTCTTCTTACCTTCATCCTGGACGTCCAGGTGAAGAGATCGCAGCATGTTCAGCAGAGGCTCAACAATGCTGTGATGGGCCGTCTTCATTTTGGACTGTGAGGGAAAAGAACTTCTTCTTAAATTGTAAAAATATCATAAATTGTTTGGTTCTCATTACATATACAAATCTAGAGACCTTCTCTTGAGAGGACCACCAGCAGAATAATAATTATTATTATGATTATAATACATTTGATTTGTATAGCGTTTTTTAAGGAGCTGAAAGTTACACAACATATTAAAACAAAACACAACATAACATTTAATTCGCCATTTCATTATTACCAGTCTCAACAACATGGCTGGTGTTGTTTTTACCTGTGTGTGTGTGTGTGTGTGTGTGTGTGTGTGTGTGCGTGTGTGTGTGCGTGTGTGCGTGTTTGCGTGTGTGTGTGTGTGTGGTCCTGTAGCAGAAACTAACTCTGAGACAGACTTGTCTATTTTGGCAGGTGTTACAGCGGGTGTCTCCGGGTCAGGACCACATTCTTCCACGACGACACACGCTCACACAAATACACAAAACAATTCCAGCCAGATGATAAAAATAGATACGTTCGTGCATGAGTGGACATGAATGCTCTGAGAACAGTCATGTTCAGATTTAGTATTCCTCGCTAACTGTACCTGAACAACACGTAGGGTGTGCAGTACCATCTGCTGGACTTTAGGAGAGCTACAAGCCATGAGGGCGATGAGGCTTTTGTAGATTAGATTTTGATATTTCGGGTTCCAGTGGGACAGGGACTCCAGCAGGGCCCAGGCTGTGTCTTGGGATTCCTCTGTGTTTGTCTTGGCCAGACACTCTGCTATCACTTCCACACCTGGAGAGTAATAAAGAGGGCAGAGCTGATGGATGCTAAAGTGCATATAATGATCCAAATGGTGAATCAAAAGAATAGTGAAATTCACCATGGCTTTCACAGATCATCTCTTTGTACTTGCGACCAGCGTTGGAGACAGTGAGCAGGAGATGGACGGCCTCGGCCTTGTCCTCCTCTTTGCTCTCAGCGTGACTCAGGATGTCCAGGAGAGTGAGAACGCCTCCGTCCTCCAGGAACTCCATCAGGTACTGATCACTGGCCAAAACAGAGCAGTCACCGAGGAATTGAGCTCACTCAGAGAACGGCTCACAGATACAGTATCTAATAGTTTAGGATGATGTTTTTTTAAAATCTCACTTACTGGCCTGATGCAGACAGGAAAATCCGAATTGCTCTTAACTGGAGGCCCAAGAAAGTCCCAAACATGTATCTGGACATTCAGTGAAGGACTGGGTCTCAGTTGGTTATATGAGTCAATCTAGTAGGTTTAGGCCCCCAGGAGGCCAACAATATATCTACCAATCCATTTTGTGTTCTGTTAGCAGGATTATACAAAAACCACAGAACTGATTTGATTGTAACTGGAAGGATGAGGTTTGGCCAAACAAGAACCTTACAAATCAGACATCATTAGAGGACGGACATCTTTGTGGGTGTGTGTGTAATTTGGTGCAGCTTACTTGAATTTAAGGACACTATTAAGTTCATGAAGACTTCATTGCACACAGAACTAAAACACGTAATAATATTCAATATAATATACAGTACAGGATACAGAACATATACATTGTAATATTTTAAACATAAAAATACATAGATGTGACTTAAAGATATGAATTACCATTATTGTCACAGTCATATAGTGTTTCTTTGTTTTTGGTTGGCTACTGTTGCTAAGCAATCAAAGCTCAACAGGGTCAAACCCCTCTGTGGACCACCCCCTGTAGATTTGTGATTCACGTGTGGATAGGTAAGTCAACAACAGGCTCCACGTGTCAGACATGGCTGTAACATCAGATTGAGGATACGTGAGTCTCATCCAGGTGGTGAGTCGAGCCAGAAAGAGACTGGACACCTGAGCGAACTCACTCTCCAGCTCATAGCACGTCTTCCCTGAGCTCTGACCCACAAAGGTGCTCAACATGCGGCCGCGCACCGTCCTGTCTCCACGGTCCCACTCCCGGAGAAAACCCAGCACTCTGCCGATGTTCGCTGGTTCCTCCGGGTTCGACATGATGCTTGTTCCGGAGCCGAGTCTGGATTTACTTTATTATTATGAATGACACTGTTAAAGTCTTTTCAATCACGTCCGCTCATCTCCCTCTCAGTTTACATGGAGCTGTGGGTTGCTTAGCAACTTCCCACCGTCTGTGTGCGTTCATGTGTTGTTGGAATAATCGGAGAAAGTAGCTCCCGACCAAGAAATTTCATGTGAATCTCAAGATGGAAAAATAAACTTTTTCCAAATAATGACTTCGTATCTGGAAAAAAAACTTCAAAATAATGAGTTAATATCTCAAACTAACGTCTCAGTATCTTCAAATTACATACACATCTGTTTGTATTTCACTGACAGAAGTGAGCTTCCACAGTACAACTCCAAAATTCAATGTTGGTACTCGAACAAATGATATTACTCTCATCTCCAAATAGCAGCTTCTAATGTGAACAAATGTTAAACTTTTGTCACTTGCCAACTAAATGTGCATCTCTCACAAGCACCTAACACATTCGAATATATACCAATTTAGAAGCTTTAAATGATTTAAAGGCCTGACCCTTTTCCTTTACCCTTTGTTATCGTGCAAATAAGTTTGTTTACGTTTGTGATGATTGTATTTTTGTTCTGTATTTTGTAATCTATTTCATTCAAATTTATTTCTACTGGTGTTGAATCATGAGTCTGAAATAAACCAGAACAACTGTGTTTATACGGAGCCCCTGAAGTCCCAAAAGATGATTTATTTTTATCTCACAAGATAGTGTTTATGTTTTTTCCACCATCGTGGAACTCGCAGTGTATTCCCTGAACGTGGAGCTGTGTTACCAGCAGGTGGCGGTGTTGAGAAGCAGACTCAGGCGAGACGACACACCGCCCCCTGCTGGCTGCTTCCCTGTATGTCAGCCTGTCTCCTCGCTAACATGAGGGCTCTCGGTGCAGAAAGCCCAGTTACACACAGAGAGTTCGGTGTCGGGCGGTGTTTTCCACACACGGTCCCCAGGAGGGACCGCGTGGGAGCCTCCTGACAGCGGGACCACACTTCATCTTCTCCTGGGGGGGGGCGCGCATATTTATCGCTGCACCGCTGAAACATGAACACAAAACAAAACAAATATCCACACACCTACGTTAATATCATGACTTCTTATTGACTGCGAGGTGTTTAAGGGCTGATGGGAGTGTGTGTGTGGACCGGCACACACAAACTCGCACGCACGCACACACACGCACACACACGCACACACACACACACACACACACACACACTGACACACACAGTGACAAGGACGCAGGGAAGAAAGAAAGGGGAGGGGACCTGACATTAAAGCAACACAACAAGGAAACTACACCGCGGAACTACACACACACACACACACCTTCATTTTATGTTTTGAATAATAGCCGGAGCCAGTGTGGCGAAGCGTGTGTGTGTGTGTGTGTGTCCGTGAAATCAGCCCGCGCTCGAACCCCCTCACAAGCCGCGAGTGGTCCGGAACACAAGCCGCTTTCCCACGGGGCTGGACTTGAAGGCGTGCAGAGACATGGGTGAGAATAATGGACAGATGATTGTAAATGTGAGGGAGACATGAGGAGAGGAGAGGAGGGGAGGGGAGGGGGGGAGGAGCAGGCCTCTTCCTGCGGAGACAGCCGAGCAGAAACAAAAGAACAGCCCGCACAGCTCAGCTCGTATTCACGGAAACGCCAGTTTACATTTTCTTTTTGATTTCCCGTCCCTGTGAGATTTCTTGAACCGGAACAAGGTGCCTATCATTTTTAATATGCAGCACTTATAAATGAGGCCGGCTGCCATTACAGTGGAGCGCTCACTGCCAAGTCACTGTAAAGGGAGCGAATACTGCACTTTGATAATCCTGTTACTTCCATATACAGATGTTTCACTGGCAGTCAGGTGCTTTGTAATGTGGAAACCTCTCAGTAACATTGGTTCAATGAGTAAACCTGATGTTAATGCACCATAACAAGCTAACATGAGGCTCCAACATCAACATGACGCCCCCTCCTCCCTCCAGCAGACCTGAGCCTCAGTGCGTGTGTGTGTGTGTGTGTGTGTGTGCGTGCGTGCGTGCGTGTGTGTGTCCTCTCAGGCTCAGAGCCACCCAGCTCACCACAGGTGGTGGAGGATGGAGGAGAGGAGGATGAGGAGGAGCTGAGCGGAGGGGAGGAGGCAGAACTGAGGTCCAGCTCCGGCCGGGGGTCCCTGCTGACCCGAAGGGGCATCACACTGAGGGTGCTGCTGAAGGACGGCCTGGTGGAGCCAGGGGACGGCGTGCTCGCCATCCACTACCTGGTAATAACACACACCACAGCAGAGGACAGGAAGAATGTGTAATATTTATGTGTTGAGTTGTGTCTGGTGAAGATGGCTGGTGTCTCTGAATTGCACCAGGTGATTTCTTTAGGGGAGTAAACACTCTCATGTGCTTCCTCTTCTCTCTTTCCTCAGGGTAAGAACTTTGTTGGGGACCTGTTGAATGATGGGAAGATCCGATGGGTGGAGACGGGTCAGATCTTCAACTCTCCCAGTGCCTGGGCGACTCACTGCAAACGTCTGGTGAACCCGGCCAAGAAGTCAGGCTGTGGCTGGGCGTCCGTACGATACCGGGGGCAGAAGCTGGTCCAGTACAAAACCACCTGGCTGCACAAGTACCAGCCCAGTGCAGACATGGTGAGACCACAAGCATGGATCCATTTTGTTCTTCATCTTCTCCTTTTCTGAATAAAGCAAGTATCTGACACAAAATACTGAAATTAGAACACATTTTCCTGTAATAGTTTCTAATTCTGTGCAACAAAGCTGAATGAAAAGCCCATTAACTTGTAGTACAGCATCTTATCAGATAGTTAATAAGTTAAGATAAGATAAGATAAAACTTTACTGATCCAACTCCGGGGAAATTCCCTAATCTTGTATCAGTGCAGAGACTGGATGTTAAGAGAGAAAAAGAGTGGAGAAGAAGAGAACAGTCCGATTTTCAAAGAAGAGTGATGAATTCTATAACAAGGGAAAGATCAGAACTTTTTTCATTTGGAAATAAAGTCTACTTTTATATTTATTTGCTCACAGAGGAAGAAAAATCTGTTATTTTATAATCCACAGTCCATTACATTGAGGTGTAGATATTCTGGGGACAGCATTTCTCTGACCCCTGATCACAGATTCACTGTGGATATGAGCAGTTTTCTTTTATCACACTCTTTAATTGGGAGGATTGTTCGAGGCCGGAAGAGGTGAAAATATAGTGTTTAGTAAAGTTAGTCAAAAATCCCAGATCTGGAAGGAAACAGATGGTTAATTGGCCTTTAATCATCCATGTTAATAAAATGTTTAAATTATCAAGCCATTTCTCTTCAATGCTATTTTCACCTTTTATTTCCGGGACCCTTGGACATGATTTGTTCCCCTGATAGTGTACATGACTGTCTCTGCTTTAACCTGTGTCCTATATCCTGTGATGTCAGAGCCTGGTGAGTGAGGAGGATGACGACGAGGATGAAGAGGAGGGGAAAACGGCCGTGCAAGCAGATGAGAAGAACAAGAACGGCAAACCTGGATTAAGCGGTACGATCCTGCTCTTCTAACCTCTCCTCCTCCTCTTCCTCTTCTTCTTCTCCCCTCCTCTCCTCTCAAACCTTTCTGATGCTCGTTACAGATGTCATGGTTTCTCGAAGAACTGACAGAGAGAGAATTCCTGTCAGATATTGCACCTTGGGCACCAGGGACGCTGCCAGGTACTTCCCGTTATTCTGACTGATCTATGTAATTTTAAATGACTATCATAATGTACATGCGGTGAATGAGACACTAACTTGTCTCCTCAGAGATCTGCACACTCTAGTGGAGCTGTCGGCTTTCTCAGCCATCAACAGATTTCAGCCTTTCAACGTGGCCGTGTCCAGTAATGTTCTGCTGCTAATGGTGAGCTACAGTCGCAGCTGAAGCAGGATAATGAAACACTGACCCACATTTTTAAAACACATGCTTTTTGTCCTTTTATAGGACTTTCACTGTCACCTGACCACCAGTGAGGTGGTGGGATACCTCGGAGGACGGTGGGACACCAACACACAATGTGAGTGGGACGTTAACCGTAGAAATAGGAACAAGCAACAAAAAAATAGGTATATATTAGCAGAAGATGAAAGTGAAGATGTCTTCATCACCAGCGTGTTTCTCTTTATCGTTGCTGTATTTCAGTGCTGACAGTCTTAAGGGCTTTCCCCTGTCGGACCAGGCTGGCGGATAGAGACTCAGCTTCTGCTGTTGAGGAGGAGGTACAGTAACACAGGGACTGTGAATCAGTCATGTATGCCCTCAGAAAACATGAAGGTGAATGACAGCCATTTTAAAGATTCACAGCCTCTTGCTGTGCCCCAGGACAGTTCAGCAGGCAGCACTTTTTTCATTTTCTGGGACATTTTTATGATTTTATTTGTTGGTAGAGTGAGGGAGGAGGCAGGAAACTGGATGTCAGGGTAGAGGGAGAAAAATGATAAGTGGTCTGACTGGCCGCGACTCGGACTACGTGCTATGTTTGCTAAACCTGGAGATGTGCACATGTATTAACTTCAGGTTAAACAAATCGCAAAGAATAAGAATAACCATGTATCCCTTTTTGAAAATCAGTGTATTGTCCTGTTTCCTCTGGTCTAGATCTGTCAGAACCTGTTCATGCGCGGCCTGTCGTTGGTGGGCTGGTACCACAGTCACCCTCGAGGTCCGGCTCTGCCCTCGCTGCAGGACATTGACTCCCAGATGGACCACCAGCTGAGGCTGCAGGGTTCAAACAACGGCTTCCAGCCCTGTCTGGGCATCATTTGTGGTCAGTGTGGGACTGTTATTGATTATTGATCTGTATATAAAACTGTCTTGGAAAAACTTTTCCCACTATGAAAACATGTAATATCAATATTATGAATTACTAATGAGTACTAGTGAGTTCCTGCATGGAAGTCAAATAGCATTGGATAAGTTCACTGAAGTAACTCTATATACCTTACAGAGGAGGAGGAGGATCTAGCTACAATGTTAGTACAGTAAGTGGACTGCAGGGTCAGAAATGGTTATCATCATCGATCAAATTTTGCAGTGATGACGGATCACTGCAGTGTGATCAGTAAAATATGAAAAAAATAAATTGTAACCAAATAGTTACTAGTGTCCTAAAGGTACATTTCAATGCCTGCTTCTAAAATGGAAACTTCTAGTATTTCCAATATTTGCCAGGGCAAGGGAAGGTATCACTATCAGGAACACACAGTTTGTCTGGTCTAAACCTCGTCCTCATTTAGCTCGGGACTTTTTCTCTTTTCAACAGGTCCATATTATCACGGCAATCAAGGTGTGGCGTCCACAATCACTCCATTCTGGGTCGTACCACCACCTGAGGTAAAGACACACACACAAGTAAAAGACTTTAAACTAATCGTTGTCTAATTTCATGTTAGAGACGTTAGTTGATGTTTTATGATAAACCTGCGTCTCATCTGTGGTCCTGCAGCAGCGGCCCAATGACTACGGCATCCCAGTGGCTGTGGAGGTCACCTACGTACAAGACAACTTCCTCACCAGTGACGTCCTGAATGAGATGGTACTGATACTGCAGCGTCAGAGCTGTGAAAACAAATACAACAGAGAAATCAAGACATATGTCATGGTTTTTATAAATTACCATTAAACAA
The DNA here is from genome assembly GCA_026259375.1 of Verasper variegatus. Taxonomy (NCBI): domain Eukaryota; kingdom Metazoa; phylum Chordata; class Actinopteri; order Pleuronectiformes; family Pleuronectidae; genus Verasper; species Verasper variegatus. The sequence goes on along the minus strand of CM048046.1, from coordinate 10,840,063 downwards.
AAAAAAAAAATTTCTATCCAAAGATGCTGCTGGTCGACTACTACAGGGCGGCTCCCGACGTCGTCCAGTTCAGCCAGTACTGGTGCCCGGATACGACCATGATGGACAAGATCAAGGTAGAAGGATTAATGGAAGACAAAATAGATGTTAACTTAGGCTACATCCATGCTACTACGTTTCTGTTTGAAAACTGGCGCTTTCAAGCGAAAACGATCTCCGGCCACACGTTTCGGCTCCGTATCAGTTTTGATCCCCGTCCATACTAAAATGTTTGAAAATGCATATCACGCTGATAGCTCACATTTTCATGCATTTTCAAAAGGGAAAGTAGGAGTGTGGATGTAGCCTTAGCTGTAAAGGGATGTGTTCGGGATTCCTCAAGCCCCTGCATCTGACCTACAATGTGCGTCTCCTTCCTCAGGGCTCACTGAGCTGCCATGCCCCCAAAGACCAGGCCTACTCGCAGATCTTGGAGCATGTCTATAGTCAGCTGGGCAGCATGCCCTGAGCGGCTCCGTTCTTGCTCGTGTGCACGTGGCCGCTCTCCATCTCAAGTTGTTCCATTTCAAACACCTCCTGTGCAGAGCCACCAGGTCTCGGCTGCCGCGGGCGTAAACAATGTACCACCTGCTCTGAAAAACATGTAGATGCCTTGAATTCTCTCATGCTTAATTTGACGCAGGGTAAACATGGGTTGAAACACACGTCAATGACACTGAAGGTGCTAAAGCTGTGATGTGAGTCACCCCAGGACCTTTTATTTGCCAACAGGAAAGGGATTTCGAGAACAGGGAACTAACGAGTGTTAAAAATATTGTTTTAATGACACTAAATGGAAGTGTTTCATGGACCTGACATCAGCCCATGGAGGAACGCCGGCCTCTTACCTTTTACACATGGACCTATGTGCCTGTCGGTTCCAGTTTCCTGTGCTATGAGCAGATTTTGGCAGATATGTACAATGTTACCTTGTAATTGCCTTTATAGAGTAAACCAGGATCAGTGATTGGGCTGAAAACATGAAAAAAAATGGTAGTGACCTAAACTATACTGAAATTGGTTTGTGAATGTTTTTGTCACTCAAGTCAAATCGAAGGGTTGCAGTAAAGTAAAAATCCATTTTGACATACAAGTTTTCTTTTTAACAAACCTGTGTGTGTGTGTGTGTGTGTGTGTGTGTGTGTGTGTGTGTGTGTGTGTGTGTGTGTGTGTGTGTGTGTGTGTGTGTGTGTGTGTGTGTGTGTGTATGAGAGCTGTGTTGTGAATGTGCGTCTCTACTGTGTCCCTGTCAGGTTCCACCACAAGTCCTGTTGTTAGGACTCATTATTGCTTCCTCTCTATCTGTACTGTATTTATTAACTGTGGATTGTGTGATGTACATGTGTGACGACTTCTGCCTTAAGCCTGCTGATTGATTACCCACAATGCATTAAAATATACACACTGGAACTATTTAAACATGTCTATCTCTTTTTTGTTCTTTTTTATCTCTGGAACACCTCCAGGGATTTTCAAATTTGGAACTAATGTTTACTTGAAATCTTGAAAAGATGAACTGATTAGACTTGAGTGGTCAAAGGTCGAGATCACAGTTGCCTTTCAAATCATGTTTTTAGCCTCTTAAAACAAATCTCACGTTTACTTTTAGGGGCCGTCTTCGAATTTTTATCAGTTGTCACTCGGTTCGATTTCATTGGTCAAATGTCAATGTGACCTCATGAGTCTGGAAAAAAAAAAAAAAATTATGTGTACTGAAACTGCACTGGTTGTCAGAGGCATAAAACCATAGGGCAGTGATTCTAGTTCTTCATTTTTGAAGTTGCTCAAGTGAATTTAATGGATTTTCAAAGCCATGATTTGATGTCAGACGTTGATCAAACACAACAACACATTTTTCCTTTTTATTTATTGTAAGAATGGGTGGAGTTGGGGGGGGGAAGAGTGAGGCATGTAGAAATACTTTGATAATAAAAGACAAAATATTGCGGTTAAATTCTGTACTCACGTAAAAAGGCAACTGAAATCTAAGACATACACTTACAAGGTGTAACATAGGACTACATGCAGAGATTAATTTAAAACGTTTTAAAGGTCTTCTATATAAAAAATAATACTATAGAGAGCCAGAGTGATTTTACGCTGTTCAAACAAGCATTTAAGACTGATTAAACAAATGCATAGCCCTTTAAAAAAGAAATCAGTGGGACTTTTTTTTTTTTTTTCACACAAGGTTTAAACTCTACACAGAAGCAGTTTCCACCGGTGGTTTGTGGACAAAACGTCACATTATCTCAACACAACATGTTCAGGAAACTGCTGTAGTGTCATAAATGTGCACACATGTGCACACATGCATTTCAACTTTACACAGGAAAAGTGCCAATGGCTACAAATAAAACCAAAAGTAGAAAAAAAAAAAATAATGAAACTCAACCATTGTCTTTTTTAAGTAGCTAGGTTAGGTTTTGGTTGCTGTATTAGTTGCGGTATGTTCCCCCCTTTCTTTTCCGAAGGCACTCACACAAAGCTAACAAGGACTTTTTTTTTTATTACAGTGTGACCCAGGCAGCACCTCCTATAGTCTTTGCCCTGAACTTGATACAAGCAATGAAATGTTGTACGATCAGAGATGTAAACATATGTAGACGAGGACCAAACTAACGTCTGGCAGCGTGGAGTGAAGGACAAACACAAATAACAGGGGGAATGTAGCAGACACATTCAAATAGTATTTTTCATTCATTAAAACTACCCCCCGAAGACAATCGGACTGATTACACATGTTTGGTAAAGATTAATTGGTAAAAAGGGTTCTCCAAATTATACCAATTATCATTTTTCCCTTGATGTTTTCCCTTTCACTCCAGGTGTTTCCGTCATACAGTACAGTGTACTAGACTCCACATGCAGTTTGTGCCGACTGTGACTCGATCCAAAACAAGAAACCAGCCTTGTCTTAATAGATTAAAACACCAGTCTGAATCAGCCCATTACACTAACAAATAAATCAAATCAAAGCAGTCGTCAGTGATCAGAATAACGGACACGGCTTCAAAGCAGAAACGAGGTTCACATTCTCAAACACATGAGGGCAGATAGAAACAGAGGGACAATCGTTGAAGAATATGAGTGAGAGAGTCGCTGCCAGCAGCGTCGTCTAGTCAGGCACTGCAAGGAGTAAACAGGTGCCTACAACAGGGCTCAAAAGACAAAGGATGTAACATGATAACACAAACAGACCCAACACTACATGAATATATGGCTGTTTGAGAATATCCGAGCGCACTAGGCGATATGTTACTATTACATTTTATAAAGACTTTTTGGCTCTGTCTTTTCTATCAAACAGACTAGCAGACAAACGACTAATCATTCTACACACGCTTGCCTTAAGTGACAAAAAGGTGCAAGGTCTGCATTAAAACTTTGGGTCATTGTATAATGGCGAAGTAAGTCTGTCTCAAACACACACACACACACATCAATCTCATCTGAGGACCAAGGTGCAAGTACATTTTCTCACATATTCGGTCGGTCTACTCTTAAAAACTACTGTAGTAAGCTGAGACTAATACCAATCAAATACTGAAATGATAAGAAAAAAAACCTGCTGTTGTCTTGTGACGCTACTGTAGCATCATCAATGCACAGGTGAGAAAAAGAGTGTTAACAAAACGTGGAAACTGTGATACAGTTTGACACGACTTTCCCGTTAAAAATGCGAAAAACTGTTTTCTGTTTATGTTCATGTGCAGTCACATTATAGTTTATGTGAAAGTAATTCTAAGTCATGCCAACAGGAGGCAGCATGAGCCGCTGGCCAAATCTTCTTAAAGACAAGATAATTGTTTCTCAATTTTGAAATGAGAATGACTTTCAGTCAGGTTACATCAAACATATTAATTAACTGTGAGGTTGGAGTTGGCCTCTCCAGTCTGAAAACGGACTTTGACACTGGTGACCAACCTGAGTTTCATACAGACTGTAGTTGCACAAAGACAATAATATAAATGCATCATTCCAGTCATCAGATCCAACATAATTCTCTTTACTATATCAGTAATTTGTAGTTAATGAAAAAATATTGCTTAGAAATGTTTCATCAGTTAATATTTCCTACTATCGGATAAAAAGTGATGACATGTCTTGTCCATCTCTAGATCCTTTTACCTTTGGGTGAAACAGGTTGAAATTCTTCTCTGGACTCTGAAATGTAACCAACTTCCCCCAGAACAAGATGACAAAAAGTGCTCGTCTGTGGTCACTGGTGCTGAAGGTGAAAATTGATCTTCTGCGGATCATCCCTCAGGCTTGACTTTCCTCCCTCTCTGCTATTTCTACTTGCTCTCTCCATCTCCACCAATCTCCTCTCAGCTCTCTTTGTATTAGTGTGGCAACGGGACGAGGACGTCGACATAGTTGAGGGGGAAGAACCCCGACTGGCCGCTCAGCATGCCCTCGTACCAGTTTTCGTCGATCTGATTGGTCAGGGTTATGATGTCGCCCTCACGGAAGCCCAGCTCGCCCTCGTTCTCCGGATCAAAGTCGTACAGCGCCTTACAGCTCGGCTGCTCCGGTGCTGAGGAAACAACAAGCAAGGAGAGAAAATAAGAACATGATGGAAAGAGAGGTGCAAGGATTCAGGATAAGCTCAGACAGTGAAGAGCCACAGCAGCCTATCAAAAGTCACATGGTTTTATACACAAGTAAAAACATTAGTATTAGTTAAGGCACTGCAAACAAGCCCAACAGCGCAGACAGTTTTTATCCATGACCAAAGACAACAACGTCCTATGACACCAGATTTGTGTGGGACTTTTCTTCTATTCGTTCTATCTGTTCCTCTGTTACTTCTCACAGATCAGCAGAGGAGAATGAGGCTCCAAACACAAACTGGCCTTTTTTTGTCGCCAAACAACTTTCTCATTGTGTCAAGTCAACCACACAGACTGCTGGTTAGGCGAGAGAAGGGAAAGTGTTGGTCTCATTCTCTTTGTTTTTCTCCTTACTATGTTAATTTATAAAGCCAGAAAAAATGTACTTAAACACTTTGTATATTTTTCAGGTCTCGCAATTTGCACGTTTATTCAACCTTCAAGTTGAATATAAGATTAAGATTTAAGCCCTTTTTTTTTTTATAAATAGCACAAGCAATGAAATATAAGACCAAGCTTGCAAATCAGTCAGTTCATTAACGAGCTAGCAGCCTGACAAAAAATGAATTAGTTTAACACAAAGCTAACCAGGTATCAGCTAATGATGCAGCGCATATCAGAACCAATAATTCTTCTTCTTTGGTCCATCATAAAGTACAGAAATCTTGTATTTCATTATTTGAGATTAGTCTCCCCTTAAAGTAAAAATGACCCCTAAACAGTAGAATGTATGTGCAGTATAATAAATAAAGAGAATCTTGATTTTTCTTTTGTGTAAATAAAACATTAAAATTAAATATTGCCAGAACCAGTCACTGTAGAGCTGTTAATACTTGTCAGTTAAGTCAAGTTACACTATCAACAGAAAGATGTGGATTTCATACAATGTCACAAACACACACACAAAATGCTGTTTAACTACACATGCACAAACAACAACCAATTTTGTGCCGAGCCAGTGAGCGGCAGCTTGTAGCGAACGTCATATGTCTCACGCCAGAAGCTGCCGTTTCAAGACCATGACTGAAAGTGTGACAGCGAAAAAATAGCCCACACAATCTGGGACTCACACAATCTGGGTTTGCGGAAGGACAATCTGGCCGAGTGAAAAGACGGATCTGATGACGTCACGGGAAAAAGGAACGGGGTCAGTTGGAGAAAGGCCATTGAGATGACAGGACAGGACACACACACACACTCACTCACTCACTCACTAACGGGAACCCCTCCCCCCCACACAGACATACACGTCCATTTTCTCATGGTCAACAACTGAGAGCAGTTGAGAGTCAAACATTCAGAGCATGCCAGCACTTGAAAAAACCTCAAACTGGAGAAAGATAAACAAATGTGTGCTGAATGTTTTTGACATATTTGTGCACAGTGGTTGCAGATCTTCAACAATCAATTGTTTTTACAATTTAGTTTCTGACAGATTATTAAGAAAGCAGGAGTGTTACTTTTGCTTGGTGCATTTTGAGTCTGTGTGGAAACAGTTGCGTTTTGTTGTGGTTATGTAGCAGCTCCTCTGCACATATCCTGTGTAGTTCTTTTGTGTGAATTAGAAAGAGTGAGTGTCAGGGTGAAAACGAAAAATGCCGGACAAAGTTTCTACTGTTCTTTGTCTTGTTCTCTGACACCAACTGTACACTCAGCCACTTCATCATTTTAACTTTAATGGTTAGTTTTATATTATTTTACAGAAGCGTTTCAGTTGTTTCTTACCTGAGTTACATGAGGGTGGAGGTGCCATTGATGTTGAGTATCCGCCGTTTGAATGGTTGTCCTCTCCAAAGTCATACATAGGTTTGGGTTTGGGTGTGTATTCACGTCTCGGTTGAGACTGAGCCTCATTCATCCTGTTTGAAAAAAGGATAAATGGAAATGAGACTTGCATCATGAATAATAAATGCAAAGCTCCGAGCAGCACAGTGAGATGCACCGTACAGTATGTTGGTATTTGTCGAGTTTTATTACTGCACCTGTCACGGAGTTTGTCAGAAAGCTCATCCAGCACCTGCACAGCCTGTCTGTGGTACTGCAGCTGAGACTCCACCAGAGACGACAGCTGGCTCACCTGCTCAATCTACACACACACACACACACACACACACACACACACACACACACACACACACACACACACACACACACACACACACACACACACACACACACACACACACACACACACACACACACACACACACACGTAAGACAATCAATGCTTAATCATATGCTGTGTTACCAATTCCATAGGATAAACTGTCCCAAATAATACAGATTACACTGCACCTTCAAGAGACATTATCATTAAGCTCATGTGTGATAAATAATGTTAACATTTGTTTGACAGAATAATCATAACTCATGGTCTGCTATGCTTTTTTGAGCATTTAACCGATTGGATCCAACTTCTGTTTCCACGGTCAAAAATCTGTCTCACTCCAATTTACCCATTTGTGGCAGTTATGGGAAACAAAATGAAAGAGGCAGACCCTACAGAGTGAAAACAGGAAACATGGAACAGGCTGACTTCCTCTTGGTAGTAGTAGTCATATTCACATTGGCAACTTGCCCTCAATTTTACTAATCCACCGCTGAGCTGTTGTATAACAAAAACACACAAATCAGTTTAGATGTACAGGCACTCTTCAGTAGGTAAATCTAGTTAAAAACATGCAGTCTAATAAAGCTGTCCTCCAATAATAAACTTTGTTATCAATGTACCGATTCTGTATTGTTCCGTTATACTGACAGGTGTCCACCCCTTTAGATCGAAGAACATCAAAAGAAACACTTCTCTGTACAATGTAAAACAGTTCAACAGCACCACAGACTACAGCCCCCAATGTGGTCAGTGTTCAATTCTTCTCTATAACAGTTTCCACAACAGACTATAAATAAAGATAGAAGCTGCATCTCCATTTCCTCCCACTGTTCAAAACCTAAGCCAAAATATTCAGTACTTAAAGTGTACAAACCCGACCTGATCGTTTTAAGATTACAGGTACATGCACAGTAAATAAAAAGTCAAGTAGATATCTGAGCCAACGTGACCGAAACTGACCCGAACCAGAATATCATTTAAAACTTATTGTCAGAACAGGGCCCAGCGTGCTCGGGTCAAGTATCCACACTGTAGTTGTACCAACAGTAATGAACTGGCACCTGAGAGAAGGATCTCAGCTGTTCTCTGCCCCCTCACGTAGAGGTGTGTTCACTCTCATGTATAAAGCAAACAAAAGATCTCACTGCTGAAACCAATGAGTGATTAAATGTTATAACTGTTCAACTACAGCTATGTAAAGAATGCTTATCTGCAGTGCCAGTGTTGTTTGTGCTGAATGGGTGTGTTTCACTGATCTTTACACTGTGAAACTGTAGCTGTGTATTTGTCATGTAGGGTGTGCATTGGACAGAGGCCTTCCACAACAAAAGCTCAGGAAAACTCTACAGGGAAGCAAGCGATAAAATGTTTGACATGATAGTCGTAGCAATAAATATAACACGAAGGTCTAGGCTGAGAATAATTGCCCTTTAAATGTTTCTTATTTCAAGCTACATATTAGGGACTTTTCCCCTTTGACCTCATCTTAAAATTGCATTAAGAAACTTCAGATTCAGTATTTTTAGAATATATTTGTTGATTTTTTTCCACCGTGTTCAAAGTAGGTAGATGTCACCAATGACACTATAGCTGCTTTCAGACATGCACTGGACTCCGCAGATCTCCGGAGGAGGCATATGTTTGAACGCAAATGTCCAAAGTTTCCACAGTAGAATTTAGTCGGGAGGAGGCGGAGCGAGATTTGCCGGAGCCTCAAAATTCTATTTTCTCTCTTTTCTCTTCTTCCGACAGAAAAAGATGTCAAGAGAGTTTGTGGTGAATAAGAGCTGACGACAGTGTCAACATGAAGACATGATCTCGGCAGTGGAGTCAATGTGTCGCTTTCTGCCTCTTTCTGTTGCACCCGGCTGCTCCACCTCTCGCCTGAATAATGCAGAGGATTTGATGCTGTTGTGAACGCCTCTGCGCAGAGAACCTCCCGCTGTGTTGTGCATGTGTGAAAGGCAAACTACGGGTAAACTCCAGAGCCAATTCTTTGGATTTTACCAGTAGGTAATGTCTGAAAAGGGCTTATGTTAAATATAACTATAAGAATATATTTGATGTCTTAAAGGAACTGGTCTTGAAATGATGCCTAAAAGGATAAACACTACAACACCACACACTTAACAGTAACAAATAAATCCTCACATCAGTCTCCAACAAGTTGTACATGCTGGTCTCGGCCACTTCCTTTGACTCGTGAAACTTCTCCAGGGCCTGTCGAACCTCCTCATCTGGGATCTTGCCCTGTCGCTTTTTCTTGTAGTCATAGTCCAGGCGACGACCCTCAAGCTTTTTGAGGTGGTGCTAAAGAAATCAGAATGAAATGATAGAGGAAGGTTTTTCAGATTTCTTTTCACATCAGACCATTAGAGGGTTTCCCCATCGTATAACAGGCTGTTAGTGTTTCAGATACCTGTATCTCTCTGAGGTCTTTGTCACAGAGCCCTTGCAACGGATCAATGAAGTTCTGCTTAACATCGATGTCTAGAGAGTCTTTGACTTCTGCCATTCTCTTCATGGCCTCTCCTACGTCTACTAGTGCCCCGCCTAAACCACACAGACAGAGATTAAAGACTCGGTGACATTAGTGCATTTACAGTTTAAAGCATTTAAAGAAATCATAGCACCGACAGACCACATGTTCACAAACATCTTACCAAAGTTCGTTTCTTCTCCCAGTTCCCGTCCGTATTTGCCCATACACTCTCCTAACAACCCCTCCGCCTGAGGATAACCTGGGTTCTTCACCTGACCACGAATCTTTGACATGGTGTTCAACATGGACAGTTTGGCCCGAGATGCTGGTGGAGTAAGTTTTAACAAATGTTAATCACATAGTTTAAACCATTTAAATACATGTACATACATGTAAACAGATATTGTTCTCACCTGGGTTGGGCTGAAGGTACTCTGATGTTTTGGAGATGACCTCCACTACTGCTTTACTGGTCACATCTACTTTCTACAGAACACAACACACACACACACACACACACACACATATATCACAAGAATACAACTACTGTAGTCACAGAACTAACAAGAATACTGACAAGGAGGTGTTCATCCCTTGAATTTTTCTATTCAAAAGTGTATGCACACTAAGGTATTTTAAAAATACATATCAGTATGTTATTTTCTTTTTCTTTATTTTCTAAAGCATTTTTTCTCGATAGGACAGCACTACTGTGAAATGGGGAGAGAGTGGGTAAGATGATGCAGGAGGACCCAAGCCTCCGTAAACATGGTGCACCCTAGGTCACCAAACCTGGGCTCCAGTGCAGAGTTTAAATCTTATAATTGGTTGGTTTCTTTTGTCCAAATATTGAATTAACTATATTAGAAGACTAGATGTTGGCGCCAGTGAATTTAGGCTTTTTTAGAATGTACCGTTTATTGTGTAACTCACTGATTTTCTGTTTAAGCAGCTGATCATATCTTCTTTACTCTAAACATTACAGGTATTTAATGGCATTAGTTTTCAATGTCATCCACACAATTTCTTCATAACCACTGAGGTCAGAAAATTTGCTCCACCAACCAAGGAAGACATGATGCTTTAAATTAGTTGCACATATCAAGAAGTCCCACAAAAAACACCAGCATGTTTGTGTACTGAGGGAAACAATCAGGCTCACAGCTTTGATTAAAGACGCTTCTTATTTAAGACCACAGACAGATGCCTCTCTTACCCGTTCCAAGTCTCTGAAGTCATCATCTAGTTTAGTTCCTTCTGCTCCTCCGACTTTCTCACTTACCATCTAGAGGGAGAGAGAGAGAGAGAGACGAGTGCAATGAATTAATGCCACTCATGAGGTTCTGATTTAAGTGGGAAACAAGCCTAAGCTTATATCGAATTTAGACATCAACATGTTTGCTCTGTGTAGGAAATGCAATCATGGACACATCTTTTAGGAACATGTATGGGAGGAACGCAGCATACAGTAAATATTGTGCAAATCTAGCCGTTACACTAACTCCTCTGGTGACTTAAACAAGAGTTGCAGCAAAACACTAGAAACAAAAAATCCACATGACAAGTGATTCACACTTTCCTTGCTTTACACTTTGCAGGATGAAAAAAAACTGGACCAGCTCACTCCATTATTTCTATCTCAGTAAAGACAATATGCTTCAACTTAAGCAGACTGAAATATGTTGATTGAAAGCACATGTATTTGCAGTGCGATCTCTCGCTACATAAAAAAACTAAAGAAATGGAAAACAGACGCTTTCCTGTTCATGTACAGTCTACGGATGGCTATACATGATTTTTTGGTTAATTTTTAGAGTGACGAGAAGTGTTTGTCCTTTTTTTAGAGACAGAAATCAACAACAAAGAACATTTGCATGTACTGCTCTGACAATTTAACATAATTAAAATATTATCTTGACTGCTGTGTCCATGAGCTATGTAGAATGAGCAGAAACACAATTCCCATCCATTGCCAACACTCAGATCATAAAAATCCTACACAACTACAGACCTTGGTTGCAATTTGTAGACTGATTCTACAAAGGCAGAAGCAAACCACAATAACTAATCTAAGCCTTTCTTGTGTTTATGCCATGTTTCCAGTCAAACTGACTCACTACACCTTTGTAGAAATAAAACTTCAGACCATGCCATGCTGTTATGAACCTGACTTGCTCTTGTTCATTGACGTTCTGAGGTAAGTTGTTACATCCCCAGTTAATCTTTAATTATGTTGGCTGCAGCATTAACAGAGAGAGTATTTCAATCTGTCTAGACAGTTAATGAAACACCAAGAGAGAGATCCTGACAAATATTTTAGCCTTGTATCTGTAACCACACTGAAGCAGTGCCCTGACAAAGTTTCATATAATGCTCCGAGGCATGTTAACAGTGAGTCGAACTACATTAAATTCAGAGAATGTATATTTGTAAGGCCTGGACTACAATATGTACAACTTTGCAGATTGCCAATATGAGCCTTTCACAAAGATAGGTGTATTAGCGTGTTTGCAGTTATACACCAAAATGAGAACTTTATTTCAAATTTAATAAGAAATGCAGGAAAGATGTATTAAGTGTTAAATATCAAGCCTCAATTACATGTCGTTGTCTTTAAGGTTTGATAATGACATCACATCGTTGACATTTTTGTAATGTGTACATATTGACTGATTGCTGTCAGAAAAATGGCATATCGATTTCTATCAAATGTCAAAAATGTGTATTGGTCAGGCTACTTTTCTCCCCTGTCCTTTACTTCAAATGACCTCATCTACGATTGAGCAACAGCAGTGCATTTCCTACATGACTCAATCTGCTGCTGAAGGCAATTTTGCGATTACTGGAATAACCCGGACTTCGACTCTTACCAAAAAAGCTTATTTGTGTTACGATGGCTGATATTCTTATACCAGTACACAGAGTAAACATCCACATGTGTTTATCTACTCAAAGATTCTATTATAACAAATAGAGTTGAGGTTACTCCAGCACCTCAGCAGCAGCTGACGGTCTTTAGCTTCACTGTCTAGTGTCAGGATATAGAGGTTATGTTGCTGAATCTCAGCTGTGTGCAGAAAGCACATGACAGGGGGCCTTGGGGGATTCAGGTCACAAGTAAAGATACAGCCTCAACTCTCAGTCTACTCAGCCTTCGTCCAAGTAAAGTTAAGATTGCAGATTGCCGACCTAAAACTTTTGATATCTTATCTTTCTAGGTACATAAACCAGAAAGATACGATTTTTGTTATAAGCCACTACACTTAAGATTTTAGTCTTTTGACTTTGGGAAGTAAAAAAAACTAATTATCAGAATAATCTGTCGGCCACTTAACACCATAGCTTTATTAAATGAGATCATCAAGTCCTCAGACCTGTGTAAAATGTTATTTACATGCACACAGGCTCAAATGAATGGAGCCTAAAAACATCCACAAAGGGTAATCATTGGGACGTTTTGGTATAAACAAAACACAGCTACACAGAGAGATCAGTCTACTACAGGTATCCTTTCATCATAATGACAGGGTATGAGTTAAATGGTAGGACACTATCATAAGGCATAGTTCAAGCTCCTGTTTGGATTTAGATGACGTCAAGATTTCAAGGCACAGAACAAGGTTGTCTGACAACCAAGATAAAGAGGGGAAGTAGCAGTGTAGGTTCAAACAATTTTGACTCAAACATGATGGCTAATGATAAAGCCTTCATATGTTATAATAAATCTTTAGCACAGATTTGAAAGGGTTAAACAGAAAGCTTGTTGTTAGAGACCAGCACACTGCTAAGAAATGACGTCACTAAAAAACCTGAAAACTAGGTCAAAGTAGGTAGAGATGAGATCCTGAGTTAAAGCTGTGACACTGCAGTACATGAGAAAATTACACTTCAAAGGGAAAGGATGTTATTGTGATCAGACACGGAAAGTGAAGGTATGATAGTGATTTCACAGCCATTCTGGTCCTATGTAGGAAGTTAGCCGTTATTCTCATTACATCAATGGACCTTAGCAACTGCTTTGACAATCAGATTTTTTTTTATGTCCGCATCCATTCCCAATATTTTCCCACCATACTTTATGGAAACTTTAATCTTTAAACTCCAACTCCCTCCTGGTTATGTCAAGTAAATCACAAAGCATGTATACACACAGGAGCCATGTACCAATCACTAGCGGTGGGCGATATGAATAAAACTAAGTTCTCTACATTATCATACATTTATGTTATGATATTGTTATATATCATGCTACAATTCTTTTACTATAGACACAGGAGAAATTGTTAAAACTGGATATAACACGCAATGACAAACTCAAATCACACACACCTGAAAAATCTAAATATTTGATCACATTGAGGAAAAATCATATAAACTATAACGAATATATATGATCGGTCTACACACCTGTATTATGACTCTCAACTAAGAGTATTAATAACCAAAATGTGGATTATATAAAAGAGTGAGTATGATTCCCATAGACAGGCTTAAACATCAATGAAGTCGGCACTAAACTGTAATCTAGTTTTTATCAATATATCCGTTGACTAACCTCTCCTGACACCCTTGCCATGATTAACATGGTTGGTCAGAAAGTTAAGTGCAAAATATGCATGTTTTGAAGAGGCTTGTTATGCAATTATTCTAAACCTTTTGCTGTTGTTGTCAGGAGTATTGAACTGAGGGTGAGGACAGGAACAGCAAGGCTTCGGTAGTAACCTGTAGTATGAACTGAACAGCTGATCAGTGAGAACCACAGATATAGTTTGTACAAAATTGATTTTAGCTTCGGATCAGCTGGTTCTTTGAGTCAGCATCATCCATTACAATCTAGTAACAGACAATTTAAGTTCATCTTCTGGTTTCCTCTCTCACTTTCAGTTCTACATTGAAACAGAAGAAGAACCAGGAGACGTTTCAATACATATTTACCTTGATAAACTGCAAATTGACTCATATAAAGCCAATTGGATACAGCTTTGGATCTGTCATCTCTATTCAGGACTAACATCAGCTCACACTGTCACACCTGAGTATCATCTTTTTGGAGCGTTTCAGTGCCCTTTGAATGTAAAATGTTGGGGGGGGGGGGGGTTTTACAGATTTTGTTTAGTTTCTCAGAAAAACACAAGGTCATTTCCACATGCCTCCAGCAGTAGAAAGTCGGAGCTATGTCAAGTGTTATTGACTCTCATGGAATTTTGGCAAGAAAAGCAGCTGCATTGCAGTCAAATAAAGGGAAAGCACACAGTCGTACACACTCCCCCCTTCTCTGCATCGCTCCTCGCGGTCAATTCTTCATCACATTTACTATTCATTATCACTACTTTCACTAACACCAGGCCTGACATGACAGCTTGTGGATCGGAGTTATTTTTCCTCGCAGTCAAACCTACAGGGATCTGAGTGTGTTCCTGTCAGGAAACTGGGGCAGAAACCAAATGTCTTTCCTGCTTAGATCAGCAGGGAGAGGAAGAAAAGAAACTCCAGCAAAAAGAAAAATCTCTGCCCGTCCCCACCCATAACCGAGAGAGCTGGCTTACATTAAAAACATCGGTGTTTTTCACCTGGCATTTCTAGTTCTGAGGTATTTATATATCATCTGCCCCTAAATATTGATCTGACTCACTTCAAACACTAACACGACACACAGCTGGGAAATAATCGGAAAATTCAGAGGTGCTTTACAAAAACAGTTTGGATTTGACTGCATCAGCTTCACCACATGTTGACATTCTGGTTTAGATTAGTCACTACTTTTTCTTGTGTTGTTTTATAGTCGCTCACCAGGAGAGACCCTGAGGCAAACTACACCAAGTGCCGAGTGTCTCTTGAATCCGAATCGTTGCACAACTGCAGGAGAAAAACTTGAAACCACATCAATAGTCGAATATATGTGTCTTGATACCGCTGCTCAACTTTAGTTAAAGTTAGCTTAGAGCTAGTTCAACTGACGTTAACGTTCTTAAACACATGAACAGATGCCTGTTAACTGTAATGCTAGCTGTAAAAGAACAGGGAATGCTAGATATACACAACCCTGATAGTTTAAACACAGACCCGAGTTGTTGTTTTTTTGTTTCATGTAGTTAACACACAATAACATCCACATTGACACAGCGTTGATCAACATTAGCCAGCCACAAACCGTTAGCTACTCGTGCTAATGTCGAGGCTAGCTTGCTAACGCTGCCTTGACAGCCGCTAGCTAAAGAGAAGAGAAAAAGTTTCTGCAAACCTGGCTGGCTTTATAGAACTGCTTCTTCAGGCCCGCTACCGACATCTTGAGCCCCGGCTTCCCTCAAGCTCGGACGAAGTAGTAAAATGGGTCAACGACGGGAGCACGGTTCGCGGAGCAGTCAGTCAGGGAGAGGGGCAGAGATGTGTAGCAGGAATCATAGGACCGCACAGCCGTCACTCCAAGTCGGGACACGCCAACTGACCACGTCCACGTCGAAGGTGCCTCTCCCCCGCTGTGTGTCTCCTGGGGTGACGGGGCGAACCGTGGAGAAACAGAAACCCTCCGCTATCAGCAACACTGTCTCCGGACCTGGAACATACCGACAGTTACTGACACACGGAGCAACAGACCCGCAGCGGCCACATTGGAAGAAAAAAGTTTCCCCAGTTCACTCATCAGATTTAATATGATGGGTGCACGCCGCCCCCTGCTGGAGGGAGCAGGTAATACACCCGCCTGTCTGCTGCTGGCCACATGTTCCCAGTCTCACAGAACAGAGGTTCACAAGCTTATCAACACCTGCCCCCCCCCCCCCCCCCAGAATGATTTCTACATTCTATTTTGAGTTATTTTTATTATTTCTATCTGTTTATTGGTACTTCGCTCTCAGTGCAATACCCTTGCCAATCTGCTGTAACAATAATTTCCCAATTTGGGATCAATAAAGTACATCTGTCTATGTGTCTATGTGTCTCTGTATCTCTGTATCTCTGTATCTCTGTATCTCTGGGAGCCTCCGGAGTTTCTGCTGAGTGGTAAAAAGTCTGCAGAATGTCCAAAGGGCGCTGATGTGAGCACACAGCAGGAGATCCTCCACAGGATTCCCCGTGAGCGAGTGGGTGTCATGATGACGTTTCTTACACGCCACAGACACAAAACTGGAAAAACTAAAACCGCGCCCCCTGCTGCAGGGAAAATGTAATACACCCGTCTTGTGGCTGCTGGCCCTGACCCACAGACTTGGGACCCCCACCAATTACCTTGGAAAATGGTCAGAATGTCAAAAATATCAACATATCTCACAATGTGTGTGGGAAGTTGTCAGCCCTTTGTGTGGATCTGCCTTTATATTTTATGGGTTCTTTCTTGGCCTATGCCCCAGTCTTCCAACAAGTTTCTATCAAATTGGTTGCGTAGTGTTTGCGTAATTCTGCTGACAGACAGGAATGAAAACAAACTCCTCTGCAGTTCATCTAAAGGCCCTTATCATGTCAGGTCATACTGAGTATTAGTGGTTCACGTTCTCAAAAATTCAATCAAATCAGCACAAATTGTGTTTGACATCCACTAAGCCTGGAGCATTTGGGGCCCCTTCAGTCGTGAAGGCCCAGGATGGTTTGCAAGCTTTATCTGGATAGAAAACTGATCTTGTCTTGCACACACCAAACTGTCCTGTCTTGTTTCTCTACTGTATCTCATTATCCAGATAAAATGTGTATTTGTTTAATGAGGGTTTAAGATAAACATACATGAGATTGACAACAAAACAAGGGTGAACTGAATTTCACTTGTGGTGCGCAAAGTGAAACTTTAGCAGTAGCATATCTTCGCTGCGCTGGAATGGCAGCAGTTTTACGGCAATTTAAAACGAAAACAACTTAATGACATGATACTGTGGCTAAACTACTGAAGAGATGTAGAAGGTGAACTCTGATCAGATTGTTTCTCAGTCTCCCATTGACTGTGAGTAGTTTAAATGATCTTAGTAAGGTTTATGAACTCCAGCTTGAGAACAGTGGCTATTATATAATATATAGTATAAAAGTAATACACTACATGTTTGCCATACAGGGTATCGTTTTAGCTCCTACTTTTATCTAAGGTATGTATCAACAACCGAAACTGCCAAAATAAAAAACTAAATATCTATACAAATAAATAAATCTAAGATGTCGAAACAAATATATAGACTTTCCCCTCTCCAAATTCTATTTCATTAACATACATTAAGCTATTTATTTATGCATTTATATAGATTCAGGGTCATTGATTTATTTTGGTAATTTCAATGCTCCATAAATTATATATATATACACAATTTATGGAGCATTGAAATATATAATTTGAAAAAAAACCTTCAATAAAAACCAGAACATGTTTTTTACTTTTAAATGTAAAAAGACTTTTATTACATTCTTAAATCCACATATTGTATCACCATTGTGCAATAACACGCAACCGTGTTAAAACCTCTTGGGCTTTATATCCATGACATAAATTATTTCTTATTAAAATCTATATTGTTTTAATAATAATAATAATAATCTTAACAGAGTGAAAACATAAACAGAAGGATCATGTCAAAAGAAAAACTTTTAGAGAAACATCTTTAAAAAAAATAGAATTACATCTCTCCAAGACAAGGACACTAAAATGATGAGGAACAAAAAATAAAACAAAACAAGCAGTACATACATGGATACAATTAAGAAACAAAAAAGATCACAACAAAACCAACACAAAATTCAGAGATTATAATCCATCTTTTATATTTGTTTTTATATTTACTTATTATCCTATTGACTCAAACTCAAAAATATATATAACAATATCAGACAGGGGTAAAATCTTTGATACTTCTGTAAGCAAACATTCACAAGAACAGGTACTGTACACAGTGATCAAGGTTTTAAGGTCTTCTATGTTGGTGCGAGGTGTCTTGCTATAGCTAGACGAACAGCAGACACTGTAGGACAGAGAGCCCAGCTATCTCCCTGAGTAAATCTAAAACGGAAATGTATTGTAGATCTTCATTACTGCCCCCTGGACAGATCTTAGGCCTGCAGATAAAAAAACCCCAAAAAACTATCAAGTACGCCGAGTCTTTAGAAATTAGCATTTCTAACATTGTCGGGCATAACACACAAAGTATTGCACTTTGTCACACTGTTAAGTGTCATGTAGACACTGCGAAGAAGCTGGCTGTATATTTGGTACGTTATACTCTAAATGATGCGAGGTTGACTGTGCTGGAGTGCTTGTGAAAATATGAACTGTCATACATAGAAACAACGCCCCATCACACTTTCTCAATGGGAAAGAGATTATTGCACAATCCCACCATGCCACTGTCTTATGTACCCATAAAAAAAAACCAAGGGTGAATACCTCTTCATGCTGTGTGAGATAACTTGATGTGTGGTGAAAAGCACTGTCAAAGAAAACCTGGCAAAAATATTAAATAAAGCTAGACTTCCAACATTGGTCATGGTGATTGTCTTAAAAGCAGATTAACAGCAGTGTTTTCTCAAATTAAATCTATTCTTTTTTCAGAGTGTCTTTAGTATACTGGCAGTACAACGTAGTTTTACAGAAACATAATGTGTCCCCCAGACATTTCATCTGTACACACCCTCATGTATCTCCAGAGATTTCACTCCTGTATCTACGCATTTCCTTGATATAAAGATATGAACTCCTCTCACATGTTGGCGGTGTGAAAAAAGATCCAGTGTTTTAGTCTGATTTTGTCTTCTGTCCAGTTTCCAAAAGCAAAATGAAGTATTTTAGGATCATTTAGTCTTCACTGGCCTTCAAAATTCACCACTAATTGTACATTTTTAAAGAAGCTCTCTAGTACGAATGTAGAGATACTAACTCAGGGGGGTAGCTGATGGCTCTGTCAACCCTTTCCTGCGCTGTTTAGTGTTTGAAGAGGGTGAGGTAGTCAGGGAGTGGGGAATAAGGATTTATTTCTCCAATCAGAACATCTCGGCCGCCTGCAGCAGCACAATCTGCCCGACCCAGCAGCAGTGAGAGTCGAGAGTGAGACCGACAGTAAATCCCCTCTAACTCTCATCCAAGGAGCTTAAAATAACACCCAACTGCCCACTCTCTTTTCTTTGCCCCTTTTTCAACCGTGTAGGTGAATAAAACCGCCACATTTCAACCCTGCTGGTGTTGAGAGGTATTTTGGCCTCTGCGGAGGGGGCCTGAGCTGCGACAACTCCAGATGCTCACAGCCCCGCAGTGGTTGGCTGCACAGCTTTGAACCTGAAGAATTTTGCGCTAAGAGTTCATTTAGGATTCTACCATGGACTCATAAGTGCTTTTAATTATCCAGAATACTAGATTTTCTTCTCAGTGACAACAATTATTCATCCCCAGAACCCCAACGTACGGGCAGGCAGTATCTGTTTGAGAGACCTGAGCACAAGCACATTATCCTCCTCTGTGTGAAATCCCCTTACCTTACATGATATATATAGTGTTTATATATATATATATATATATATATATATATATATATATATAAAAAACAGGAACATCGGAAAATACCTCTGCTTTTCTCTCGCTCTCTAAGTGGCATTTGCAAAGGGAAAAGGTTTAAGGACTGAGGTCACTGATTGCATTAAAAAAATAAAGAGCTCACATCAGTGTCTGAAGGGTGTGCTCGTAGAAATACCAACAAAGATCAGCATAAGTGCTCTGTTTTGCGCTCTGTGTGCAAGCGTTTGTAGGTGCATGGTGGCAGACACTGGAGGTTTGCCCGCGACTCACCCAATTAAAAAACCTATCCGCTTGTGAGTTTGATCATGGTCCCTTTAAACAGTTTGTTCAGACGTTACAAAACTGCAAAAATATGGGCACTACCGAAAGAATATTGAATGAAGTAATAAACTGTTACGAGACTGACAACTGAAACAAGCATTGTTACTGCAAAACCTCCACAAAGAGGGTGAGGATTGAAGTATGTACATTCTACATCAAGTCTAGGGCTGTGCTGAGCGGTAAAGGGGAAAGGGGGTACATTCAAAAATAGCTTACTAGAACTGTGAGAACGATAGAAGTCAAATTTATATTACAAAGAAATTAAACTCGACGAGAGGTTTAAGGTCTCCTCATAGAAAAATAGTTTTGAGAATACAAATTATAGGCTACTATTTAATCGTTTCCTTTAACTCCCTAAAAAAAAAGAAAAAAAAAAGAAGAGGTAACATGCACTGAAGAGCCAACAGCCGTTCCTGTAGTTGTGCATCGAAACTGAAGGGACTGGCTTGCTGGGCAGTGTAAGCTACTCCACAAGGTCGGGAGTTAAGAGGTGAGAGGAGCGTGTCCTCAAGTGTAGCGTGCAGGATTGTCATTGAGCTGCTGGTTAGATTTTTTTTTCCTCAGCTGGTTGCCACATTTTTTTAATCTCCCCTCTCCCTAAACATCAGTGTTTATATTTGAATCAAGCTACAAAGCTGAACACCCCTAACCCTCCGTGGAGTCTGGGAAGGTGATTTCACTGCCAAACACCTCCCTGTACAGAGGAGGAAATGTGTATGCTGTCTCCAGGTGCACCAGGCGGAAAAACTGCAGTTTGTCGATGTGGAGGTTGCAAATGGACTTCATTATGGGGAGCCTGGACACCATCTAGATTGGACAGAAAAGAAGTCAAAACTGGCAATTAATTACATGACGCAGTGGGTAAACAAAATCATCAAGATGATTATTTTCAGCAAAGTGGTAAAGCGGTCTCTTATACCTTCGCTAGTTTCTCTTCCGATGCCCCCTCTTTTTGTAGACAGCGCTGCAGAGCCACGTAGACTTTGTCCTGCAACTTCTGTATCTTCTGGACATCTGTGAGCCAGGGTCGGTCTGGAGGGGAAATAAGGACAAGATGATGTCATTAGTGTTGTTATGTCACCAGTCTGAAACCACATCTGGTAAGGTTTATAATCTACAAATATCTGGGAGCAGGATACAAAGATAGAGAAACAGAGTGATTATGTTTACATGGATGCCAATATTCTGATATTAACCTGATTACGACAATAGTCTGAATGAGAAGCTGCCATGGTCATACTCAGATTAAGCAATAGTCAAATTGAGTAGTGGAGTATTCAGACCTTTGTCACATTATGTAGACAGGTTACATAACTGCCACTGGGGAGTTTGACTTGACTGGGGTCTGCAGTAATCCAAATTATTTGCCACTATTGAAGCTCTAACATTCAGAAGCATGGTGGCACGACATCGCTGATTGAAGTATGTTGTGAGTGCTATCCTGGCAATATGCCAAAATATAAATGGTGTGACCTTTTAATACAATAAATGTTTGAAGTATAGTTGCCTCCGCAGGTATATTTCCATCAATTTAGTTGAAGTGTGAAAAGGAATGTAACCCTTTGCAATATCATTATAGAACTTCATATGTGAATTTCGCAGGTAAAGATGAATCTATTTAGTGTGAGATATACCTGGTGAGAGCAGCACAGCAGCACTGAAAAGAGCCATGTCCTCCTCGGACATCTGTATGCGGCTCAGGCTTTTGGCAAAGTCAAACACTGCGTTCACGAGGTCATCACAGCCTAGGAAGACAAACAAGATCATCGAGAGAGGAATGAGTGTGGTGATTCTGACACAGATTAAACGGGCAAAATGTTAACCTAGAATCTCCTGTTTATTTGTTTTAATCATGTGTATACTTTTACCCATGAGAGAAAGATAGAGTTGACTCACCGAGAGCTTTGAAAAACTGAGGAGTAGCAAACTTTCCATCGAAGAGCAATGTGTTATTGATGGGGTTGTAGGCCCGACACATGCGGATCAGAAGGACATCCATGCAGCCTGTTGACACACAAGAAAGAACGATAAATTAAGAAAAAAGCTTAAAGGATATTCACAATGAAATACTGTCTGGCCTGAGGCTGAAAGACAAAGAGCCTACACACTTCAAAATGTTTGCAAAAACTTGACTGTTCATCAGGTGACTGACGAGCACAAGGTATATTTAAGAACTGACTGAAGGTTTTGTTAAGTTTGAGACGAGTTCACTATGGATAAATGGGATGAAACAGTAAGATATAATGTCACTTTGAATGTCTAATGATAATCTACTTCATATTATAGCTAGAAGAATATTTTTATAATTCACAAGAAACAGTGAAGTGACAGTAACGCTTTATATAACACAGACAGTTCCACTGACATTTGTTCTACCAGTGAAACATTCTTCATTGACTAGATAATTGTCAAGATAATTTCTTGCAAATCCTGTGATTGACAATTGAATTGTCACCTGTAAAACTATGGATGTAATTGTTCAAGCAACACATTGCAAACTGTCACACCTGGCGTAGAAGATGTTCGTGCATGTACAGACATTTTAATTGCCAATCCTGACATGTTAATGTGTGTTCATATTTGCAGGAACATGTTCCTGTGTTGATTGCTACTGTCGACCCATAATCATACCTACTATCTTCCTCCACCCTTCAGGTGTTTGTAAGGTTTGCCAGATTACATATGGGTGTGAAGACTTTTCTCGCCTTTAAGACATTTGTGATTGAAGCCTTCCAATTAGTCTTATCAAGCGAAGAAATTCTTTGTGTGTATGCTCCGTACGTCTTTCATCTTTGTAAAAATGAGGAAGGAAAGTACCGCACTTTACTTCATGTTAATCGTAAATGTTGTGTGATTAAAACAAGGCCAGAGACTCTTCAGAAACACAAGAAGTCACTCTGAGTGCATGTGATGTTTAAAGTCTGTGAAGTCAGCTACCACCTGAGGGTTAAATACTTTTCATATGACAACAGCGCTCTTAGTCACAGCTTAAAGTTTGCAAACTAATAAACATGCACACAGCAGGCTAGCTTGTATCGCTGGAGGCTCGTCTCTTGTAGAAACAGCCCCTGATTTTTATGTGGTTAAACACAAAAAACCAAACTGATTTTAGCCCGTGGGGAGTGTGTACACTGGTGTCATGCTCTGACCTGCTTTGAGGAGGATAATCTGATCGTTCTGACACAGGTCCATGAAGCCAGAGATGCGCTTGGCAAACTCCACGACGTACTGGATTGCGTTGGTGATGTGAATGGCACATTGTTGCCACATCACCTCAGCTGACTGAAAGAGAAAGTGAGAGAAAGAGAGTACTTTATGAGAACTGCAACATCTGAGGGGCATCAGACAAGTTGTTTATTAACTCCTTCCATATTTAGACATCAAGGGATGTCTGGTTATGTTTAATGATCTGCTTTCTGCTAAAAATATCTTGACCTACAAGATGTTTGTCTCTTTTTTTCTGCATCACAACTTGTGCTATGGCTTCCTTAAGAAGTGAAATGTGAAAACACAGAAGGAAAACTGCGCATGTGTGTTTTAGGAAACTATTTTTGAGATGTTTTTACTGTTGATTTTGATTCATGGTTAAAATTTTAAACATTCTTCTCTCTACATTGTACAAAAAAAACTGATGATGCCAAGTGATTGCTACAGTTATTAGTTTATAGATTAAGGGCACGGCCACACATACGCAAATCGAATATCGTGGGTCAATGTTCACCTTGAACTCCGCGTGAAGCCACATTACATTTTGCCCCGCCACAGGAAGCACATGCTTTATTTGACTACTCACTCGCACAGACTGGAAATGAATGGAAGGTGAAGATTCGCCACTGAAACATTTGCATGTGTGAACAGGCCCTTAGACTGCATAGCGCAGTTCATAATTCATTTTACTCGTTCAGGTAGTTGAAAATATCTATCATTGATATTTGCCTGTATGAGGTTCAGCTGTCAGACTCTTGCAAGTGGATGTTAACATGTTCCACATACCTTGGTCTGATATGAGCGCGTCTCTTCTGGGTTATACAAGGTCCACGCCATTCTCTTCAGCTCCTCTGTGCTGTACTGGCTTGTCTCGATATGGGACTTGACCACACTCTGGGTTATACGCTCTGAACAGGGGGAAATATTTGTTATAAGATCACGTCTTAACTTCTTCTATGACATATAACAAACTTTAATTGCTGTATGTTGCATATTTGTGTCTTTTCACCCTTTATGGTTATTGTTAAAATTCAAATTGATTTAATGGTTCAAGATTTTTTACTGACCAATTTCAAGCAGGGAGCAGCCCCCCGGCAACGGGTTGAGGATAGCGTGTGAGAAGAGTCCAGAGTCGTGCAACAGCTGGTACTCATGCTTGATGCCGAGGTTGCCGTCTAAAAAGTCAAAGTTGGTCTGTTCTGGTGAACTCTGAGAGGATGAACTGCTGCCTGCAGCTGCCACCCAGCATAGTCCAGGTTACAGTAGTCACCACCTCCGTCCCTCGGGGTCAGCGGCAGGTCGAAAAGTAAGTCTCCTTGCAGCGTTGTGATGTCGTCCAGATCACTGAGCGCAGTGCTTGAGCCTCGTCTGTAGGGGCAGGTGAGGTCGGCCATGTCGCCATTGTCTTCGCGGGCACCGAGGCCCACACACTCCTGGGACTGCTGGTGCTTCTGGACCTCTGCATACAGGCTGTCACGCTGTTTTTTTGACATTCGACCAAACTTCACAGCTGCGACGAGAGTGTGAAGACAGAAATTTAACATTCAAGAAGGTGTGGTGGCAGTCAAACGAGGATTACATAACTCATTCACTGTGAAAAGCAAAACGGGTCTGGTGGAAACTCTGAGTTAATTAAATATAGATCGAGCGGCTGAACTCACCATCACGGCTCATGCCCAGAGCAAGACACTTCTGCAATCTGCAGTGCTGACAGCGGTTACGGTTGGTCCGGTCAATGAGACAGTTTCTCTGACGTGAGCAGGAGTACATAGCATTGTTCTGCTGGCTACGTCGGAAGAAACCCTACAGACAAAGAGATCCCAGGTTGTAGATCATAAACAAAAGAATCTGGCAGACCAGTTTTTATTGTGACTCTATGCTGATTATGGAGATGGTTTCATAACTCACCTTGCAGCCTTCACATGTGATGACACCATAGTGAATCCCTGATGATTTGTCCCCACAGATTTTGCAGGGAATGACCTCTATTTGAGCTGTAGAGAAAGATAAAGGACACAAATCAGTGAAATATTAAATAGATTTGAATAGATATCGATAAATTAGACACCTCAAAACATAAATAGCTAAACCTTTATTGAAAGAACATGAACACTAATTGCTGTTGTTCTATAATGAAAGTAATATTTCTTTCACTTGGCACATTGGTCTAGACCTGAAAATATTAGTAAACTCCAATAAGTCCATCAACCAAAAACTCAATGCAATTATAATGAAATGAATCAATCCTTTGACAAATTTTTTAAACATGCCAAAAAATTTTCCAGCTTCTCCAGCGGAGTAGTATATAGGGTTCAATATTTTTGCATTTTGGATTGTTGATCAAATGAAACATTTAAAGAATGGATGAATTGGAGAAAACCTGCATGTTCATTAATGATAATAATAACCATTTGTCGCTGCCATGCAATGAATGATATACAGTATGTGTGGAGAATTAATATTTGGCCATTGTTATGCAATAAATATCCAGCAAGAGGAACAGTTACAACAACCAAGCCCACAAATTTCACAAGTAAACAAATTTTTGCATATTGTCCATTGTGATTAAGAGGGACTTTTTGTGCCAGTAACAGAAAAAAATATTATTTGCTTTTTAAGCCTATAATGTTACAATGTATTATGAGTAAAAGTGTCAATAACACAAAAGGAGACGAAGGTATACATTATATTCCTTGTGTTCATTGTTGAAGCCTGAGCCTTCTTACCCTGGAACACCATGTTCTTTTCATTATGTTGTTTATCTAAGTAGCTGGGCCTCCTCAAGCCCAGAATAGCAGGTCAATTGCATTAGCTGAGGCCCAGGGTTATAAAGTTTCGTGGCTCTCTCTCACTCTGCCACTCCTCCTCCAGGATGAACAAAATGTTTGCAGGTTAACAAAGATGCCCTGCCTTGCTGAACCTTTGGAGCCCTGCAAACCTAAGCCACCAAAAAAACTGCAGCCCACCCTGTCAACTGTGTGCAAGATTTTGATTTGGCTCGGGCTGCAGGATGTGCCCAACAATCCCTAAACCACTTTTGTTGGATCACACAGGGTATTAGGTAACCTGTAAATCGCAGCAAAAGGCATTAACCGGCCTTCACAGCTCTCCTGAAAATTGCTGTTTTCTAAAGGCTCTTTTCTAAACTACTCACAACCAACCAATCACATGAGTCACTGTGCGTGGGGAGAGATGTGCGTCACACGCTGAGGCGAAACAAAAAAGGTTAGTGGCCCACATTACCCTGAAAATCATGACGGGGGGGGAAAAATCTGTCGACATCATGCCTCGTCAAAGACCGTCTGTGCAGCGCTTGTGACATATTTGAACGTCTCGCTTGGCTAGAATTCCTGCTGGTCAATGAAACACAACTCAGGGATATAAATAAATAAAAGGGCAATGGAAAAAAAAAAAAATCCCTTTCTCCATTGCTCCCTTTATCGCTCCCCCTCCAGAGCCTCAGCCTCTCCCCCCTCTCTCCCCCCCCCCCCCGCCCTTCAGCCTGTTATATAACTGCTGTCTGGCTGCATTCCATGAACACACTCATTCAAAGGTGGTTGCCCTAGCAACGGTATGACGGTCCTCCCTTGCCCTGCCGCGCTCCCATTGGCTGCTGAACGAGCAGCTTTGTCCATGACTTGCTGCCTCACCTGCCAGTCAGCTGAGCGGCACAGTCAAGGCCCAGAGAGCAGGAGCTGTTCCACTGACACAGTTTCCCCATTCAGCAAAGGGGGGAGGCACCTCACAAGGAACACAATCTGGTTTCTTGCAGGTTTTTAAGGTGGAACCAAGTCTGACTCAGACGCAGGGCGGAGGGTGGAGGCCTTCCTTTTGGTTTGAAAGGAAAACAATGTAAGGTTTGATTATCGTAAGATGGTTGATCAGTTGAAACTGGCAGGGTCAAACTATGCCACTGGAGGTTTTACAGCTTGCACAACATCTGGAAGTATTTACAAAAACATCTCGTACAGTAAGCTGCAGCAGGTGGAGCTGGTCGTTGCTAATAGTAGCTCTCAACTTGTTGCAGCATGTCAAGTATTTGAGTGAAATTTCAGCTGCTGTTAGCGCCAGACCATAAATCTATTTTTACTCAGTTGCAGTTGGCAACCCAGAGATTATTCTGCCTTTCTGGTCTATTAGCAAATAAATGCTGCACAAATCCCAGCATTTAAGTGTTCAGTGTGAATCACAGTGAAGAGACATCAGCTATTACACTGCTACTGTCAACTGTGACCGTTCATTGTTTCGGTTGTTGTGTTGGAAAACGAGTCTGAGCAACAGCTCCCTTATAGTCCTCAGAGTATATTTACAGAATCTACTTCCTGTTTGTTCAATTCTTGGTAACAGTAAAATAAGCATATAATGTAGATATTATATTTTCACACAAAATGCCTACATTTTAGACAAAAAAAAACTTGATATGATACAACTGATGATAATAATAATAATAACAACAACAACTTGGATTTATATAGGGCCATTCAAGGCCGCTTTAGATAAAGTGAATACTGACTTATAGTCGCTGTGCAAGTGCAGCTTAAGCAATTTCCCTGAATATATAATAAATATGACAAAACAGAAACTCTGTAGCTTTATATGAGTTTTATTATGTTGCAGCTTATGCCGAAGTGTGGATAAATACATGCTCTCATCATTTTTAGGAGCAATTTTTAAGTTACTATTGACTGACTGGTGTCAGCACTTTTCTTCATTAGTGCTGTAAACCATCAGGCAGGAAGACTTTGCCCTCTCATCCCAGCAAATCAAACAGAGTCGAAGGTCCTATTTACCTTGCTCTTTATATTTACCTGACATACTGTATACTTAGCCTACATATCTGGGGCTCTGGGGTATGGGGGGAATGACATATGGTATATTGTGCAACATGCTATAACATTAAGTAGAGTTGGCAGTTATTTTTTATATTCACAGTCATAGTGAACGTCTGTCATTTTATCTTTGCACATGTCTCCCAATGCACAGGGCCTCAATTACCACCTGTTTTCTACAAAGCTGAACTATATGTGGACAGTAATGCTTCTTCTTCCCCTCGACTCCACTCCCTGATCTACCTAGGGAACACAGATGGTATAATATGGCACTAACACTGAACTATTTAAAAATGCAATGCAGGTTTAGGTAATTACTCATCAGATGCAATAGTAGTGGAATGAGAGGTATTGGTGTACACAGAGGCCTGTATCATGCACCACTCTTAACACCTTGCTCTTAACTGTAACCAAGCACCTCTGTCTGTTTAAGTGCAGACATTTTAAATGAGATTAAATGCAATGTCACAGTGTGTACATTATGTGCAAAGTGGCAGACATGAGATGCACAATTTTACAGAAAATATGATAGAAATTTGGGCTAATTCATTTAACGCACAAGATGTTTTCTCCTTCCTTGTGACTGTAATGATTTAATATCTTTTTTACAAGAAGTCACATCCTTAATATGAGGGTGGCAGTATACAAGTAAGTCCAACCACATGAAGATAATTATGTCTTTTTGCCTTTTTCGCTTTACATATTTCCCTCTTAGTTCTCTTTGTGATTATGGATCATACCAATGTTGAAAAACAAGCATCTAAAACTACATTGTGGAAACTCTTCATCATCTCATCTGTCAAGTTAACTATTCTACACACTTTCCCCAATGTACCCATAATTAATATTTACATGCGGACCAACGGCAATGTGGCTTTTAAAAAAAAACACGGCTTCATACTCAGCGCATGTGTAATCCCTCCCCATTGATCAGAAAAGATAAAGTGCATTTGCTCTATCACGCTGATCGTGCAGCTCCGAGGCAAAACCCCAGCAGGCCTCTGCAACACATGAAAAACCAGACTGAGGAATTCAGTTCTCAGTATGTGATTTTCTTCATGCAAACCACGGAAACTGATTTAGGGCCACGCTGGAGCAATCACCGGTTGCCTTGACAAAGAATCTCACTTATCTTTAGGCATACTTGCAAAAATAGATATGACCAACCAACATTTTGACATTGTGCTTGCACACTAACAAGGAAGCTGGGGGAAGAGTTAAAAGCTTCAGATAAGGAGGAGTGGAATCTTAGCACGCAGTTGTCAGAGAGAAAGGGCACCTTGACACATACTATGGCTCGCTGTGAACTTCCCCGAGGCTGCACACTCAACAGATAGTGGCTTTGAGCCTGAGCTCAGCACAGCGGGGTCCTGGGAGAGCAGAGATCGGCCCTTTCCTCTTTACTGCTACTGTGACTTTGATCCTGGGCTAACTGAGCTCCAACACACTGCTTCAAGTCCACACGCCATGCAGGCCTCTAAGGAATAAAACTAAGCATGCTCCATTGAAGTTCACTCATTTGATTGTGTTACTTCATGCCCGCTGAAGCTTGTGCAACTGTTTACAAGAATACCTCAGAGATAAACAAGCTCGACGGCATAGTTCATTGTTATCCATCAGGTGGAAAGATGATGCGGGACAAATCTTTTTGGTGCTCGTGTCCTACACATCCGAACCTATTTTATATTTTCCCCCTTATACTGTGAATTCAGTTAAAGACTGGCCAAGCATTGTAGATTATGTGGTAGTTTTTACTAAATCTAATTGACAAACCATGTTTGAGTGGACCGACAAACACTGTGGTTGATGTAAGTAACCCTAGCTGACAGAGGAAACTGAGCTCAACTGAACCCTGCTGTGCTTTATGGTTATATGTGGGCTTGCTGTGCCCATATCCTGCTCGTCACAGCGGTGCATGGCTTTGACATAACAACACCACAAGACAAGAGATATATATTTATATATATATATATAACATCATCTGTGTCACAGGACTTTGATCTTGTTGTAGCATGCATCCTGGAAGTTGAACTGAAATCAGTTTGTTTACAGTGCAGCTCATAATATCAACAATATCTTAAAGAGGAACAATCTCCCCTTGACAACTGATTGAAGTTACCAACATGGTCTAAACAGTAATGACGACAACACGGACGCACGCACAGAGTAATCTCAATGACAGAATTAGGTCAATGGAGCACCTCCTATCTCTCTACCCCTCCACCCCCAACACACTGCTCGCCATACTGCTAATGGGGAAAACAAAAACACGCTGGCAGAGTAACAGTCACAGGGACACCACCAAACGGAAGTGTCAGTGCTTTCAAACGCTTCAAAAACGCCATAGGCAACAAATAATAACTAAATAATACTATTGCAAGTACTGCAACACTGTAAATGTAATGTTTGGGTCATACAACAGTACCGAAAATAAACGGTGGATTAAATAAATGAGAAGAAAACAGCGTTAAAATGCAACTGAGTGGACTATTTGTCCAAGCTTAAAAAGCTCCCTGCCGCCGGACTTTCGTGCGGTTTGACAGCCTGCGAATCACTCCGCTCCCTCCCTCCCTCGTTGTCTTACATAAGAAGAGTCACCGTCGGAGTAAAGTGACCGCAGCTGCGACACACTCCTCCTGTCACAGTGAAATACATTTACATCAAACACTTTACACCGAACAACCGCAGCCCATTTCAAATGCACCCGTCAGCTGGAACACTCTTCGATCGTCTGAAGATTCGACAACGTGCGGACAAGTTTCACGGTCCATGTTTTGCGTGTCACAGAAACGTGCGAGTTTAGTAGCTGCGCAGTTAGACGTACGCAGTGTTTGACAGTGTCGTCATCACAGCGGACTACACACAAGTTCACATTCACCAACACACGAGTCTGGAGTGAAAGTGTAACAATCTGCACGGACTCACCTCTCATGTCGACGGTAACTACCCGAGTCTTGGACTCATACAAGTGCAGGTGGAGAAGAAGAAGCCAGGGACAGTGAGGGCGACGCGCACCTTTTCGCTCCAAAGCGGAGCAGCAGAGAACTGTCACAACAGCAAATCCTCATATGCGCCTTTAAAGCTTCTCTTCTCTTCTCCCTTCACCTTGGAAATAAAGCAGTGCAGGAGAAGTAGCAGCAGCGGTGTGTTGTGGTCGGTGTGTCCGCGCAGTCTCAGAGGAGCAGTTGTGATAACACAGCTCTAATAAGAGAAACCAGACGCGGCTCAGCTCCCTCCTGCTCTGCAGCGCGTGGACTACACATGATCCTCAGCCCGCGGTCCGCCCGCCTCGTGCCCCGTGAGCGGACACGCGCGCGCCACCGTCTCCGCGCGCGCTTTAAGGACGCTCTCGCGTGCGTGGGAAAGTGTGGCAGTGTGTCAGTCCAGAGCGACAGTCCCACAGCGTGGGAACTATTTAGTAACAACACTTTCGTTCCCGAGCGGACCCACTACCTTCTCCCCGAGCGCCGGGTTATTCCTCCTTCTCCACGAGGATTAAGGAGTCTACGTTCAAAACATCATTCCAAAAACATTCCAACATATATTATTGAATTGAAATCTACTTACTTACTTGAAGGACCATACTCATATTAGATCAAGTCCTTTATTTTTATCATGTTAACATTTGATTAATCAAGCAAGTAGGGTAGCAATATACAGTATATAAACTAGAGACACAATCTAAACATGACGTCTGCTGTAATACTTCGTGTGTGTGTGTCCAGGTATTACAGCCAACCAATATGATATGTGTCAAGAAGCACAGGTCAACAAACAGAGGTCGGTAAAGAACATCAAGATTACTGGGTTCAAACTAACTTTTACCAAATAGCTTTTACCTTTTTATTTGAATCTTTTTCTTTTGTCATTACTTTTAAATAATGTTGTTTTATTTGAGTTGTTCTTGTATTATTTAGCTTGATGTCTTTTTACCCCTTAGTTTTATTTCCTCTTTGTGAAGCACATTGTAATGGATGGTGTTTTGGAAGGGTCTTTATTATTATTATTATTGTTATTATTATTCAAACAAACATTCAATAAAAATTCATAGAATGATGGACCATAGAAAACAATAAATAAGAGACACCTTTGTCCATATTAAGAAATATAAGCTAATTTTACAGTGGTGCTTATTTTTTGTGAAATAACATTTGTGTCCTTGTAGGAACTCTGCAGTTTATCAGTGGATTAACAAACACTAATCTTGGTGGAGGAATTAAGTGTGACCACAGGTTGCTGCGCTGTGATTTGTTTTCCATTTCCTGATATGATGACATCCAGGATATTTTTATCTATCTATCTATCTGTCTGTCTGTCTGTCTACTGTTGCAGATGACCAGGTATGTCTTCATTCCTGTCGTGGTTACCCTTTGAAATGTAGGTTTGCATTTTAAAGAAAGAAGACACACCCTTTGGACTCCAACCAAAACCATTAACAATAATAATAATAATTAACTTGAATAACTTCAACCTTTTATAGCGCCTTTCAACTTTACATATTTGAGGGAGAAGGACATATTTAAGGTGACAGAGACAAAGAAAGGACAGACAGTATTTGAACAGGTGATGAATGACAGTGAAGATGAAAATAATTGATCTTTGGGGGAAAGATGACGAATGTATCGGGTAACTTAGGCACAGTTATGAAATGAGGAGAAGAGAGAGATTATGGTAAGTAGGTTAGTGGAGCAACACACAACTTTCACCTCCCTCCCTCCCTCCCTCCCTCGTCTTTCTGCTGTGGATGTGGGCTGAGCCTCCCCCTTTCTATCTATCACTTTCCCCTATGTATGCTTTTGTCCTGAATCATATCAAAGATCGCACTTGTCGTCTCTCAGCGCCACCTTAACTTCATGTCCACATGTCTGCTTATTCTTCCATCTCAGGCCTGTGGCTCTTTTATCTCTACTTTTTTTCTACAGTTTCTGTTTCTGCAACTTATGCAAATGCTCAAAACACACAAAGAAGAAGAAAAAAAACATTTCAGCACAAATGCAAAAACAATATTGTGTTTTTTTTTTAGAAAGTAATGAAAAAACAATGCTGGGAAAAGTGCTGGGAAGCTGTTTTGCTTTACTATAGTCTGAGGGTGTAAACTTCCTCTTCCTCCCATTTAGACAGTTTTGCCCCTCTGATGATTTCCTTCCCGATCCTCATCTGCAGTCTTTCTTGGGTTATATTATGTCCCTCAGCATGTGCCTCCGTCCCCATGAGCCAGTCACACATCCATCCGGTGTTTGCCTGCAACGTCACTGACCTCCTCACCCTGAATCTTATGTAACCATGGCAATACCCAAATTAGAACACAAAGCATGGAAAGAAGGAGGGGCTTAGAGCTTCACATACAGCAGCAGCGGCCAACCAGCTTTCCAGATTAATGAACTCCCGCTCACTGTGTGTGTGTGTGTGTGTGTGGGTGTGTGTGTGTGTGTGTGTGTGTGTGTGTACTCTGTGAGTGTGCTGGGTCAGAGGAGAAGTGGAAATCAAACACCTCCCAATCCAAAACAGAAGCCGTGACAGTCGGTTTTCTGCACATTCAAAGTGTGGAGCATGAATGCGACGAGAATTTAATAGCTCAAACTGGCCCCTGCCCCACAGAGCATGAAGTCCAGAATACTGAGAGGATTATTTTAGGATCCAAGCTCTGGCTTCAATAATCCTCTGTCCCCTACTCTCCCTCATCCTTCTAAACCCTCTCTCTTCTCTCCTTTTAAGTGCCCTATAATCTCTCTCACTTTGACTCCCTGTGTGGCTGTAATCTGGTTTGTACCTATCTTTCACCTGCACCAGGTTCACATCAATTGGTCAGTGGGCCAAATTCCGCTTCCTCCTCTTACACTCGTTCGTGATCATACCTGTCACCTCCACAACCACAGGGGTGTCCTTTCTGGTGTTTGGTTGAAACTTGAAGGACAACAGTGGTGCTCATATTTCAGTCATTAAATTTGCCGCTGAGATTAGAAGTTCAGTGTAGACATTGAAAACAGCAGAAAGCAAAATCACCTTTAGTTTGAAGATTTTCATTTCACAAAATCCTCAGCAGCTAGAGTTGTCCAGTTGTCATGGTACTGTTAATGTGTAGTTCATTTTTATTCTATGATAAATATATTTTTAATATGTTTTTTTCTTTTATTCAAGTCCAATTTCACCCTTTTTTTGTTTTTTTATTTATTTAACTGTATCACGCAGTCGGGGCTAGGGTCATACGCAGTTCAGCATCCACTAGCAATCAACTCACACTGCTGATAAGGACAGTGTGATACATCTTAGAGCTCCCGAACCTAAAGATAGTCTGTATTATCAGATACTGTTTCCATGTTGAAGAGCAATGTATTTAAAATGTGGTTACACCCACTAATTACTGATGCTAACATCTGAATGCAGTCTATAGAGATCTCCAATTACACGACAAATCTGAATTAATGTAATCAGTTATCACACTCCTGGTATAATACTGATTTTGTTTGTTATCATCTGTCATTCATCCACAGACAGCTGATGACAGCTATATGTCTGTTGCCAAGTTATGTCAGCGCAGTTACAGGCTCACAATGACCACAATAACATGCAGATGTTTAGCATGTGTAATGTTTATCGTGTTCATCATCTTAGTTTAAATTCAAACAACTCTATTTGTCCCTGGAGGACGTGCGTTACCTGATGTGCTTAATGCAATCAGTCACGTCATTAAAGTTCAGCCTGAGGAGGACAGAATCATTTGAACCAAATTTAACAACTATCTATTCAATAATCCTGAGACATTTCACTAAAACGCAAAAATGTTGGTCAAATCGACAGGATTCATCCTCTGGGGACCGTGAATGTTTCTAAAAAAATAGTTCATGCCAATCCATCAAATCGTGGTGGATTTCAGTCTGGAGCAAAGTGGTGGACTGACAAACTAACACCGCCATCATAGACACTTGACCAATCATCAGTGTGATAAGAACTATCTAAAAAGACAGAAATTATCTTTGAGAAAAAAACACACGTGTACTTAGACTTTTTGTTGGGGTCCATGTTCCATCTGCTAACATGGAGGAAGTGGGATTTATGACACAAACTACAGACAGCCACTAGGGGGCGATTGAGACATTTTGGCTTCACATTTGGGGAGCTGTCATGTCCTCCATCTTAATCTACAGTCTATGGTTGCCATCCATAGAGTCATGGTGCTAATTTAGCAGATATATAAAAAATCTCTGTTGCTTCTGCTTAAGTGGTTTTGTAGACTTTAAATAACATTTGAAGTGAAACAACACTGATACTGCTGCTCCGGTATTTTGCTGCTAAAACTTCATCCGCTGTGGAGTTATGCCTGTGGCAAAGTTAACTAAATGTGACACGGGTAGCATGACTCTAATGAGCTAAACAAACAAACCAGAAGTAATCTGGAGTGCCCTTCATTTCACTTTTGACTTGGTATGTTTCCTCCCCCAGCAGCTGCTGACACCAGAGAAGGCTGAATTTATTACCCCCAGGTACACATTAGCTTCACATCCTGTCATCAGTGGTCCTGCTGTTTATTTGGTCTTGACGGGCAACATTTCACCGATAGGCATCCAATTAAAGCTGACATTTACCATGGCGCATCTGTCCACGCTGCTTCCGCACACAGCGCCCGTCCTGTTGTCTGTCGATATTGCTCTGCTTCCATCTAGATAACATTGAACCTGACAGTTATGAGTGGAAGGAGCGACCACAGGCATTTGCAGAGTTGTGACAGGGTTTTGATAAAAACGATGGAGAAATAAACGTCAATTTAGACAGCCTAATAGCTTATACTGGGGACGAGGAGGAGATTATGGTAGAGATTATGTCTGTGAGATAATAATAAGATTGGATCCAAGGGAAATATTAATTAAGAATGGATCTGGACCGAGGGAAGCAGCCTACTTATCCTCACAGGATGAAATGACTGAGCCGAGCTCAGAGACTGTGTTTTCAGTGTGACACACCGGCATAGAAGCAACACTGATAACGCAGTGTTTTTATTAAAAAAATCAGAGTAGCAAGATCCTCTCTTTCTCTTTCCCTGTCCAGCTCAGATTTCTCCGACCAGGTCTCAGCTCCACCCATATAAAACAAAGGGAAAAGACATGGTAGGCCCCTGGGCTGTCACACCACCTTGAAACAACTGACAGTCACAAGTAGACTAGACTATTTGTAAATCCCTTCCAATTTCCACTGTAATCTTCCAGTAACCAGGATTTTGATCCGATACAAAGAGCCAAAGGTATTTGTGTAAGGCCTGGAAGATCATTACCTCATCTCTCATTCCTCCCATCTGCTGTTATTATTCCCACCCTTCCCTTCATTGCTGATCAAGTGCTAAACCTCTCCACATTTCTATGGTTACAACCATATGGAAATGTTTCCGTACAAGATAAAGTCCTGCATTAAAGATACAAGCAAAAGTACATAACTATTAAAGTAAAATTGCTGGTTTGGTTCCTCTGACTCATATATTATCATATATGACAGCATCAGATGGTCAATATTGAAGGATCAGTGTGTGAGCAGCTCATTACTTTGTATCTTTTTCACTTCCGTTACCATTGCAAGATAGGGAAAATACTGGACAAGTACAAAATTGTCCAAAATTGTACTTGTATTTGAGTCAATTTATATAGCTACTTTTCACCAGTGGTTACATTGCATGTTGTTATAGCTTGATTTCATCATTCATTCTTGCCCTCATGAGAGAGAATGAAAAACAATTTGTTGACTAAAGAAAACTGGGCTTTGTCAACATCATCTGATATTTGTGCATGTCTGCACATGCCTCTGTGTGTCCAGTGAGTGAGGCCATCACATACCATCCATACAAGCTGTGTTTGTTAAATGTAATACAATCCGTCACTTAGCTGTCTCTGGTACTTGAAACAATTATTTGCTAACCTCCTTGTCCTCTCAGTTTCCTCCACAAACCAGTTTATCCAGGCCTCACTTTCAACGCCACAGAGGAGGAAAGAGAGAAGCAGAACTGGATGAAGATCAATGGACAAGATCTGCGAATATCTAGGGACTTGTGTATGTGCGCATGCTGTAGTGGAAATTCATTACAGATACTCAGGAAAAAGAAAGATATGTGCATTAGAGCATGAGCATGACCTGTTGTGTGTTCACCAGGGAGCCGTTTTAAAAACCAGAGTCTCGGCCTGGAAAATGGAGGGAAGTGTGACACAACGCCTATTTTTATCTGTAAATTATTTTGGCATTACTTAGAACACAGAACGTTCTCATTAAGAAAGATATAAACTGTGTATTTCATTTGTTGTTTTTTTAATAATCATTTCATGTTCCTATACAGTATAATGATAACTAACAAAAACAGGTCTTCATTGGAGCAAGAGTGATAAGCGGATTAGTTTATGTGTATTTTCTTTAAAAAGTGACACTGCATATTGCACTGTACAGAGAGCGAGAGACAGTCGGTAGAAACAATGAAACAGAGAGAGAAAAGCCAAGTTGATGTCCCAACCATCTGAAGATGATACTGAAAGGAGATCTGCTGTTTCCAACACTCGCTTCCATGACAACAGCCATGCAGGGCCCCCGACCCCATGGCTTGTCTGTAATGAATCATCTGACCTGAAGGTGAAGAAACACCCACAAATGCACACATACAGAATGTGCATGCGAGCACTCACACGCAGGCGCGCGGCAACACACTGTGTAGGTGCACACACATACACACTGACACACAGATGTGCTCTCATCTCATGTGCGATTGATTTTCAGACTTGATTTTACTTCTTACGGAAGTGGAGTCAGGGAAAAAAACACACCTACTTGTTTACATGGAGAGGATTGTTTTTCAGCTGCAGCCTGCTTAACGAAGAGAGAAGTGGATTGTACGTTTAAGCATCAGAGTGGTTAACACGCTGCCCGCTGATTAATGACCAACTCTGATTGCTGGTTTGGAGCCACACCTGGAATTTTGGCCTGTGTGTTTGTCTCCGCATGTAAGCCTGTGCATGTATGTCAAGCTGTGACACACACAGACATGCTTGTATGTATCTGTGTGGAGAAAAAAAAAGTGTGATCAATTTTCACTTGACAGCTGCTCCAAAGAAGGAGGCTGTGTGTATGATGGTAGTCACCTCTCCACCAGGAGCTGAAGGACCACCAACAACACGCTGACTGTGGTACACTGGGAAAACGTTGGCTTTTTGAATCTATAAGGGCCGGCATGTGTTTTGGTTCAAGCGATCAAGCAAAAGGAAACTTCTATATTTCACACATATATCATGGATCTTAAAGAATCACCAGATTTGTTGTCGTGGCAATCAGGGTGTTTGAGAAGCAGGCAATTACTCAAGTGCTGTAACTTGATGACCAGCAGGGGCCTCATCTTTCTCTTGCATCATTCCTATCTCCCTCTACAAATCTCTCCACCTCTGTATTACACATTTTCCCCTTTTCTGCTAAAATCATACAAACCACACTTTGATCTTACGTGTTTATAATTCATTGCAGTGAGGTCAGAAATGAAAAGGGCAAACACATGGATTCAAATTTCATTCAGATTTGTGCAGGTAAAGCTCACGCTTTGGATATTCATTTGATTTTGAGATTTTGGTCATCTTGTGGATTGAGCAAACAGCCCATGAGTCGTTACTGAAATTCGACACAAGAGATACTTTGACAGTGCACCTTTTAACTTCACGAAGAATCAGTAGAAAATGTTGTGTGTGTGTGTGTGTGTGCAGTCCAGTTGTGCGAGGGACCTTAATCTATGAACACAGTCACATTATGAGGACTTGTCTTCCTTAAGGGGAAAAAAGCAAGTTTCCATGATGTAAATCATTACATTTTAAGGGTTAAGAAAATGTTGAGGTAAGTTAAGTTTAGGTTTAGGTTTAGGTTTAGGTTAGGGTAAGGGTAAGGGTAAGAGTTACGGTTAGACAAGTAGCAACTATTGTTAAGGTTAGAGTAAGTTTCCAGGAAATCAATGCAAGTCACTGTAAGTTCTTCTGACTGTGTGTGTTTGCATCGTATAATATCCTGCATTGCTTTAATTACATTACAGTCTGTTGTGCTTTTTAATTCCTACAATAACAACAAAATCAAACATGTCTCTCCAGGCATCACAGATGCTCTGGATTATCATTTTATTTTGTTTGGTTCCTCTGGTCACTTTAAAACGGTCTTTTCTCCCAGCAGGAGAGTCGTGTCTTTGTTTACTTATGAGTCATGTGGCGAGGATTGTTTTGAATAATAATCCACTGCTGTGAAACAACGGCCCCTGGTGATAAGAAGTCTGAAGGCACCTCTGGCCCCTTACCTAATAGTCATCATCCTGGCCTTTTGGCTCAGCTGCTCTGTGCATCAGATGTAAATGAGAGCTCATGAAGCGCATTGAATATAATCAGAACATTGTGATTCTGTTCATGTTTGTTTGCGAACTCAGGCACTGATATTTTCCACAGACCAAATGAATCAATCAAACATACACAATTAAAAAATAGCTGCTATTATGCAACTGCACTGCTGGAGAGAGTGTTGTTCCAGGGCTTTTACAGGTTTGCGCCTTAGGGCACCGTCGTGACATGATCTTTTATTTTGACCCTTCTGCAAAAACAGTTTTTGGAAGCATGATTTTATGTTTGACAAGTGAAACGGGTCTTCTAAAAATCCAGGTAATCAGCTGATGAAATGTCGTCTTCTCGGCTGGAGCTGAAGGAGAGATGAGGGATAAAACATGCCCAGTCAAACTTTACATGCACAGTCCTGTAGGACTGCAGGAGCTCATCCAGCAGGACTGTGCCTGTGAGGCAAAAGACAACAGAACCACACACAAATTGATTGATACATGTATAAGTACAAGTAATATACCTTGATAATTATTACATGTATTGATGTGAATCGCATCCTGACAGAGTTTGATTGAATTAACTTTGAAAACAGAGGAAAGTTGCTGTAGTTACGCGTAAACAAGGCTTACTAACACACACACACACACACACACACCATAACCTTAATCACGATTCACATCTTATCCCTAATTTGAATCAGTAGCTCAGAAATGATGTTTTGTCTCATTAGGACCAGGATTAGGTCCCCATGATGTCCACTGGTCCTGACAAGGTCGGTGTTATACTGGAAAAAAGTCTAAGAGGTTACAAAAACAAGTAGACACACACACGTACACACACATGTCAAGTTAGTTAGGCAGGATTACGCAAAAAAACTACTTGATGGAGAACTGCAAAACTTGGAAGAAGGATTTGGTATGAGTCAGGAAAGAACCCATTCAATTTTGCTGAGGCTCCAGATAAGGAGGCAGATCCAGAAATGCGCTCGACTGAGTGCCATTCTACTTCCTTATGATTTATTTTTTGAATGCATCTGTTTCCTTATTTTGTCATTTAGATTTGTCTTGTAAATAAAAATGTAATTAACCTGTATGAAAGGTGCTGCACAAATGGATTGATTGATTGACAATTGACAATTGATTGACAGTGGAGACAGGAAATGAAAGTTGAGGATAGAGGGAGTGGGGAGTAGAAGAGAGGAGGGGGGATAGGAAGAGAGGGGGACCTACTTACAGCTCAGCGCTGGGAGGAAAAATCACTGCACGGCTCCAACACACAGTGTGTTCCACACCCTACATCCTGTGCAGCTACATATTGTATTTACATTCATACGCAGCCAACACATTTTACGCATGTTAATGTGTGTTAACGCAGCAAGGATAACATATGTTATATCTTTTATGAGATTCAGCAGCTCTTTAGTTTCCAGATTATTTAAGGTTTAAAGAATTACATTACAATAAATTACATTTCACTTAGCTGAAGCTTTTATCCAAAGCGACTTATAATAAGTGCATTCAACCATGAGGGTAGAAACCCAGAACCACAAGAATCAAGTAAGTACAATTTGCTTCAAACTAGAAAGTGTTACATGTAAGGCCATATAAATGCAGCTTTTTTTTAATAATTCTTTTTTTTTTTTTTTTATCCAAAATGTAGTCTTTAGTCTGCGGCAGAAGGTGTGTAGACTTTCTGCTGTCCTGATGTCACTGGGGAGCTCGTTCCACCATTTAGGAGCCAGGACAGCAAACAGTCGTGATTTTGTTGAGTGTTTAGCTCGCAGTGAGGGAGCAACGAGCTGATTGGCAGATGCAGAGTGGAGTGGACGGGCTGGGGTGTAAGGGTTATATGTTATGATTTGGCCCTTCAAATTTAACTGAATTAGATACCTTTTATTTTAGTTCATCATCTTTTTGCCATGGATTTATTTTGTAAAGCACCTTGTAACCTTGTTTAGATAAGTGCTATACAAATAAAGTTATTATTATTATTAATATTATTATTATAACAAAAACATTCATAGCCGCATCACTGTATGGAAACTCCAAGAAATGGCACCATGTCTTTTAGAATATATATATTGTGCAGTTGATTGTAAAATTGCATAAAATTGGATTGCTTCAGGAATTTAGCCACAAATCTATTATTTCTGGCTCATAACTCCCTCAGTAATATACAGACACATCCCCTGGAGCTTTAAACTAATCTCTGGCCAGATTCAATATAGAGAGACATTAGATTAGATCAGACTGACACTTTATTGTTTTTCTCATGAGACCTTTATAAGTTATCTGAGGAAAGGAACACTACTGTGTGAATCTTTTTTTACAGAAGCCATAAAACACTGTCTGCAGCTGCGATCCGGACCCCGAAACAGCAGACGTGAGAATAATGTTGTAAATTAAGCTGTGAATTGACTTTGTAAGTTAAATTGTAAAAGTCGCAGGGTTGTATTTAAACACTTTATTGAATTACTCATTGATGATTGGTGGTTTCTGAAACTTACACTCACTGGTAAACAGTTAGCCGGACTGAATCCCCTGAAATTACTATACCTGCTATAAGACACAATATAGTACAGTGTGTTGTACCATATAGACAAAATGTATGGCCATATAGACACAGTGTCTCTACAGTATGACATACTTTCTATACAGTCCAGAATGTCCTGCCTCGGAAATTGCAGCATCCATTATCAGTTAGTTCACATAATGTAATGTAGGCTTTATTTACCTGTGTTAGTGTGTAGGATTTCTCATTACATAACAAAGTGTCTGGAAACAAATCCCTAATTAGAGTGACCTGATGCAAATTGTGCCAGAAGTTGTGAATAATAG
Organism: Verasper variegatus; assembly: GCA_026259375.1. Lineage (NCBI taxonomy): Eukaryota > Metazoa > Chordata > Actinopteri > Pleuronectiformes > Pleuronectidae > Verasper > Verasper variegatus. The sequence goes on along the minus strand of CM048046.1, from coordinate 10,797,827 downwards.
ATCACACATTGTCCCAGGACAGTTCCACTGACCCAGATCAGGATTTTCTCAATTCAATCATTTAATACGTTTTATTAATTTATTTGTTTTGGTCAGTATTAGTATCAAAGACAAACTCTGCAAGCACCTGAAGAAACCTGGAATGAGAATAAACTGAATTTTGAAAAAAAAGGAAAAAGAACGGCACAGCATGTCTGCCTCAGAAACAAGGACACAAACAAGAAAACAACGTCTCACAGACATTGTGATTGTTCCACATCTTGTGATTGCAACTTGTGATCGGTTGTGCAATCTGTACACAAAAGCAGCAAAGGGATTATGTACAGTCACACACACACACACACAGAGAGAGAGAGAGAGAGAGAGAGAGAGAGAGAGAGAGAGAGAGAGAGAAGAAGAGAGAAACACCATGAGAGTTTATAAACAGTGTTCATAATCAAAATATTATAAAGACTATAAGTAAAAAATAACCTCTCTGTATTATAGTTTTAACATGTATACACACACACCTAAGAAACAAAGTAAAGAAACAGTGCAATACTTTGTTACTATTTTTTATTTTGATGTGTGTGAATTTTCAAAGTTGGCAGTTGGATGAGAGGATTATCAGGATTAACAAAAATGTTTTTAAATGAAGATAAATTCTCTTTTATAAACAAATGGTTAATGGAAAGTTGTGTAACACTCAGACTCTTTTGTGTTGCCAGACGACCATCACAGATGAACAAAATGATGAAATCCCTTCTCGCCATGCTATCGGAGAATGAACGAGTCCTGTACACAAAGTTCTGCGGAGAAACATGTGCCCACACGTGGACAAACACACATAGCTGCTAATCTATTGTCATGGATACAGATTGTTCTCTTGCAGTGTGATGGGGGATTTGTTTCAGGGAAAACTGGCTGTTTTTCAACGTATTGGGAAAAAAAAAAAAAAAACACTCGTGAAATTTGATGATGTAGTGATATCACATCTGCTCTGACTAGATGTGCACGAACAGAGGTAATCATATTACCAGTGGTTGTAATCAAGTAATTTTATCTCTTTTAAAGCTCATATTTCATTCATAATATTGTGCGTTGAGGTGACTGCCTTATGCATTGTGTTGGTCCCACAGTACAGAATATTTATCATCAGTATCTGATCAGAATTAATAAGCTCACAAAGAGCTTTTCATTACCTGTGAAACGAGGAGCATACAAAGACTAGAGAAACAGCCATTGTGTGTCCAGAATAGAGAAAGAGTCGTCTCCACAAAGCTGTTACGTATCTGTCAGGGGGTAAGAGTATCTTTCCCTTTCCATACAGTCTTTCTTATCCTGTTATTGAGCGGTGAATAGGGTGGTGATGAAACATGATCATTGCATATTGTGTGCATATAGACAAGTGGGATTTGAAAAGTGCACGGTGTGGTGAATGAAAAGTGCAAAAATAGGTGTAACCATAAATCTACATGCACAAACAACATACTTGTATGACTGCATTGCCACATGAGTTTGTAACCATCACAGGTGTGGACATGAATCTTGAGCCATGTGGTTTTCCATTCTCATATGGTTCAGTTGAAGGTAATTGGTGTTTCACAAGAAAAGTAAGAGAGGTGCTTTTGCTTCACATTAGGGAAAACGTGTTTTCAGATGTTTGCAGAGTCTTTTCAAGCTTTGCACCATAGACTGTATATAACCATGGACAACACGTCTCCACTATCCAGAAATATACCCCACATACGAACGCCACGTCACCGCCATCTTGTGCATTTGGAGTCTGTGCAGCAGCGCTCGTGAGGTCCAGTAATACACACACTCCACCAATCACGATTCAGATTTCAATCATGATGTTTCATTTTGTTTCTATTTTTTATCACCAAATAACTAATTACCAGAAAATATGAGCACTTTAACAAAGTTTTGTAAGCTTCTGTAAGTTAGAAAGTCAGGAAAGCAGCTAAAATTGTCAACTAACATAATGCCCAGAGTTTATGCATGTGGCTAAACCCTGGTGTCACCAAGCTTTGGTGAGGGAAGAGGCCCAGAAATGACGCATTTGATCTGCAGAGTCTAAAAGAGTGTCAATAAGACATGTGAAATCCTTTTTAAGCTTTTCGGACTGTTGGAATACAGCGAGCATGTATCAGGACAGTTTATACCATTGGATACTTTTCAAAGAACGATGGGATTTTGCAGGCAACTCGCACACCTGGATAACAATATGTCGCTGCAGAAGGATTTCTGACATCCCTGATCATCGACGGGCCCAGAATTAGCGTTGTGGGACGTTTACCTCGGTTTCCATGGGCAGTGTCTGGGTCGTTGGTAGCAGACGAGCCGGGGGCCATGTCTCCAGCAGCAGATGGGGCCGGATCAGGAGCCCTGGCAGCAACAAGCGAGTGAGCGCTGATTACCATCCAGGTAATCCTGTGGCAGTAATCCTGTGGCTGCTCCGGTGATCGTGTTTCGCTGGATATTGCTGTCAAGCTGGAGAAAGAAAAAACACGTCAGTATCACAATATAATGTAACACTTGTAACGATGATGTGATATTTTCAGTAGGGGGGGATGAGAGAGGGTATCAAAGGTACCATAAATGAATGTGATACTGATTCGTTTTTTTATTCTTTTTCTGCAGTAGCATCAATATGATTCTGCCAAAATGTGAAATTATTTCTTTAAAAAAAAGCAAGACAGACCCCCAAAACTGCCCTGGAGAAGTTTCCTCAACTAATTGTCCAGACTCTTTGTGTCTAACACTCAAAATAACCAACAGACACCACATTGGGTTTATAATTTCATTTTAAACTTCACATACAGTATCAGTTAAGTCATGATTCAGTCATTTGGCAGATGTACAAACCTGTGAGTCCTCTACACTTCATCCCAAACTAAAGTGAGGACTCCCACTGGATCAGTCCCACAACAACAGGTGCTCTAGAAGTGTTTGGCTGAACTTCAGGTGAGAGATGTGGCCGAGCTGACCAGGTCAGAGACAGAAAGTGCTGAGTATCAGTGCCGTGTGTCTCACTTTCAGTCTTGCTGTGGTTGGCGGACTGTGATGAGACAAGGCACAAGATAAGACGTATCACGCTGGACAATCTATGATGGCTCGGAGGAGGCTCAGTTTTCAATTAATCCAACCCTCCTTGTGTTACAGCACATCAGTACCAAAGCTAATCACCAGGACTGGGACTGACACACTGACACAAATTTACAGCCACAAGACACACACAAACACACACACGCACATATCAAGAAACCTCTCAGTAATCTCGCAGGACATGCAGTGCATGTGACGTGAGTGTGTTTATGCTTTTGTTTGCGTGTGAGCATGTGTATGTAGCTGAAGGTCGAGGGATATCTTTATCAATCTTCACAGGAAGATCAGGGGATCAGAGGATCAGCACCACACGTACACACTCTCTCTCACACACACACACACACACACACACAAACACACATACACACACAAACACACACACACACACACACACAAACAAAAGACACAGATTTGAGAAAATACACAAATCAGAATTACACAAAATAAAAAAAGAATTAATGATGAAACTAACAGGCCCAACATTCCCCTTAAATTCAAATCAAGCTGCACCTGTACTGCAAACACTCATAGATATCAGTTCCCTAAATATGTCAGATTCTTTTTAATTAATATCCTTGAATTATCCTCCATCCTTCCAACAAGTTTCAAATAAACTCAGTTCAGTGTTTTTTGTGTAATTCTGCTAACAGATAAACAGACAAATGTCAATGAAAACATAAGGCAATAGTCTCATATTTTAACACATTAAAATAATGAATGCAAAACCAGCACACACACATGTAAAAATGAATTTAATGAATCTATAGTCAGGAAAATATTTTGTATATTATACAGTGTTTAGAGAGAGAAATGTTTCCCATTTTCTATGTGGACTTTTAGGAATATAAATGTCTATATTAGTTTCAGGGACCTGGATGTGTGTCGATCATGCGTAGTCCATAGTATATATTCAGTATGTTTTAAGAGGAAGAGAAAACAACACAGCATGATTATCCAGTATTTACCCAGTCTAGTCATGATCGACCACGATGTGCCAATTTGAAGCAGTTTTACACTTTGACAGAGTGCAGCTGCAATAAACTGAACCCTGAACCCTGTTTCCATGGACACGCTCGGTTGCGTCACCATCACGGCAGCCAGACAATGGCAGAGGTAATTTCAGCATCACATAAAGCAGGGAACGTCTTTGTGTGCAGGAGCAAAGAAAAACAAAATTGAGGACAGTTTACCGGTGAAATTAGAAGAGAAATCGAGGCAACAAAATAGAGATGGCATTGAAGAGAGTACAGAGGGAAGTGAAATAGGACAGAAGGCCTCATCAATGAAACACTATTCTGCTCCACTGGCCCAATAAACTCTGACATCTACAAGTTGACCAACTTTTGTATGTGTTCTGCAGCATATAACAGATAAGCTACTGATTTAAAAACCACTGCCCTACATATAGGAATTTGGTAAATAATGGGAATGAATGAAACATAGTCGAAAACATTTTTGATTAAATGTAATGAAAGAACAAGATATAAGAGCAGGATATCAGTGAGCGCTGAATGCTAGCTGTTCTTTTCACCACCAATAAAACTGCTCCAGGATAAAAACTATTAATTTGTTCCCTCAGACCACAGCCCCCTTTTTCTTTTACCCTGAACACTGCTGTGCACTAATGATATAATATCAGACTACAGGATAATTGAGCACAAAGCTGCTCCTCGCAGTATTGTCAGTCCCTGTGTTACTGCCACAGACACTTTTGATATGCAAAAACCATTTATTCTGTCAAAAGCTCTTCATCTCATTATGTTGTCTGAGCAAAACTGCATAAACTGTGTAAAAATAAATAATCAACCTTCTGCAAATAGCATCACACAGAGGAGGAGGCACAGACAAATTACAGAAGTTGAATAGCCTAATTTTCCCATCTCCATCATCATTATTGTAAATACTCGTTGAATGATGTGTATAACAGTTGAGATCATATTTAATAGTTGGTAAAGTGGTTCTCTTTGATTGAATGGAGAGACATGTTTGAATATAAGATGGTGAGATGTTAAGGAAAGAGTGGAAGGGTTTGTGAGGCACAGGCGGAGGTTTTCTTCGTTCATACACAGCCGAGTGGTGTTCCAATAAAGTGAATTAAATATGTGGTCAGCTGAGGGCAACCACAGAGCTTATTTCAATGCAGTGAACTGAACTGAACTGGCCTCTTGTACCACCAAATGCAAGGTTGTGGGTTTCATGCAGGTTTACACTGGGCCTCAAATGGGCAACATATACAATACCCATCTCGGGCCCAGCTTTAAATTCTATGTGGGTAACACATGTATGGTTTATAAATGGATTTGTCTACGGGTTTCGTAATGACGTCGTGACCTCCATGTGGACAGTTGTGACCAGGATTCCCGACAGAGTCCTTAACAAAAATCTCTAATTACATTAGGTTTGTCTTTCCTAATTTCCATTGATTGATTGATGATTCATTGATTGATTGATGGTGGAGTTACAGACCTAAGTTGCAATACAGCCTTGTACAGAAAATATACAAAAAATCCCAAGAAAACACAAATAAGAGACAGTAAAATTGGCCAAATAGTAAAAACAATAGCAAAAGCCTTGGAAATAAATACAGTACATACATTTTTATGTAAAGCAAATGAGTCAATTCAAACAAATGAATCGACTTAAACAAGAACAGTTAAAATTAAGGTGATTATAAAAACTGAAGAAAATTATTTCAGCGCACATTCTGACAATCTGTCACCTGCTAATGTGGAACACACTGACATGTCTTCAAAACTCAAACAGTCCCAGATGATATAAAGCTCAACATTTCCACACGTCTCTCAGTCCATGTGGAGACACTCACGCCTTTTTAATGTGAACCATAATGAGCCATAAAGTCTGTGTATGTCCACCTGGGGGCACTCTGCTCCCACTCAAACTGCCAAATTAGATTTTATGGGCCTGTCTGTTTACAGGGCTTCCAACTCTCTCTCTCTCTCTCTCTCTCTCTCTCTCTCTCTCTCTCTCTCTCTCTCTCGCTCTCTCTCTCTCTCTCTCTCTCTCTCTCTCTCTCTCTCTCTCTCTCTCTCTAGTATATTTTTCTTTTTTCATTATCTCCCCCTTATTGCTGTGTTTTCCTCTCATAAATTCCACATAATTGTCAATTGGATTCCTAATTCCAGGCTTTTGGTGTAAAATATGTGAAGACAGTCCTGATAAAATGTGTTAGGTTCATTCTTGATTTGGTTTGATTTGATTTGATATTTAACTAAGTGAAGCTTCATATAAAGCAGGAGGAGACACAAGGACAAAAAGGGAATAATTCAATTTAGCCTCAGGGATGAGAGTGTTTTTTTTCCTCTCCACAAAGCTTACACTGCCTCCTGGTGGTCAAGATTGTTGTTGCAAAGCAGAGACATACTCCTCTCCTCACTAAAGAGCAGACTCTATTGTTTTTAGCTGCTTTTGAATTAACCTTTTAGCCTTTTATTTCATTTAATTCTATTACATTTTAATTTAATTATCTTTGGTCAACTCTGGTTGTTTTAAATGTGGTAAAGAACAGTGATGGGATGTAACACTGAATGTGTGTTTACTTTACTGTACTTAAGCACATTTATCATGTGTATGTACTTAAGTAGATTTGTTTTTGGGTACTTTCCACTTTGTACCCTATTACAAAAAAATGCATCACGTTACAAAGCCACATTGTTTTATCATATTTTTAAAAATAATTAATAACGAAAGGGAAATTGGTTCATTGATCCAATCAGAGTGGGCAGGGACCATTAGACCCTTCTTCCCTCAAATGGATTTGGAACAGCAGGTAGGCTACACCAAGTACAGCCAGTACTTTTACTCACGTAGAAAAGTAGAAATATGGTAATGCAGTAGGTGTCTCATTGGCCACAGCCACATTTAGCTGGGTTTTAAGTGTAGGAGGGCGTTTTCTCTCTGCTGCCACTGTGAGGTAGACATCTGTGGTTTTGAGTGAAATCTCTGAAAACATTAGATACACTGAATTTCAGTCACTTTGATGATCCACCTAAATTATTATTTAGTGCCACCAACAGGTCAAATGTTTGGGTTTATGGCTACATACCTGCAAATCTAGTGATATTGCCATTAGCCTAAACTGGAATTTGTGTTCAGTGCTAATTTTCTAATTGCACTATGTTAATAGGCTCAGCTGAGATCGTAAACATGGGAAGAATTCAGATTTACATCCACATGTTATCTATCACAGTCATAAAAAAATAAATGAAAGGACTAAACCCAGCTGATAAAAAGTGTGTGTTTGAAATTTAAATACTGTAATGGAGAAATTGGTTGACAGGCAGATTTATGTGGAGCTCAGCTGTGGGAGAGGGAGTCAAATTGAGGAGAGTGCCGACTGGCACTGTTTCAACCTCTTCATTAATCAGATTCATCATTACAAGTGTGTGTGTGCGCATGTGTGTTCCTGTGCTTATATCTTTTTGAGGACCATTTAAAAAATAGACTTTTAGTCAAGTGAATTTTTGTAAAGTGAGGAAACTTTGACCGGGTTAGGGTTAGACATTTACTTTGGATGGTGAAGGTTAGTGTAAGGGGCTGTAAGGGAACGCAATGTCAATGAGTGTCCTCACTAAGATAGAAGTACAAACATATTTGTGTGTGTGTAGACAGATGGGTGGGTGGATGGATAGACGGACAGATAGATCACCTTTCACCAATCTGCAGAGGAGATTGAATAACAATGCCACACTGCTCCTGTTGAATTGAACCAAGTGCCATCCTCTTTCATTTCCTACCCCCTCTCCTTCTCCTCTTCCTCCCCCTCTTCCATCTCCTCTTCCTCCCCCTTTTCTTCCTTCATCCTCCATTGCAATGACTGAAGCCCTCCAGCTCTGGAGGTCCTTCAGTCCCATAAAACTCGAGCAAACGAGAGGCCCTGACAGGTCCTCGCGGTCCTCCACCACTCAACAGATGTGAAATGGGCTGATGGGCTCCCCAGAGAGACGGAGAGCTGGATGTTGGAGCAGACGAGGGAGGTGGAGGAGCAGGAGTCCAGTGAGGAGGGTCAAGAAAAATGAGTGATGTAAATGTCAGTCCATACGTAGCAATATGAAGTGACAGGTAAATGAAAATACCTCTCACTGAATCACACTCCTTAATGATTGTTTTATTGAATATGCACAGGCATCGCTCCAGGTCCTGTGAAGCAACAGCACCGTCTACTGAGTGGTGATGGTACTACGCTACTGTGCAGCTTGAGTTATGATGCTGCTCAGTACACTGTGTGGTAGAGGAATACATTTTGTATTAATCATATATGTTTTAAAGGGTTGTATTTAACATTTTTGTTTTTCTTTAATGTATAAAAAATGTTTTAATCAAACAGACACAATATAGTGCTATATACTGTTTCCGTCACATGTTGTTTATATAGTGTATATTTACTATTAATATATGATAACAATTTATATTCTACTTCTGCTCCACTACACGGATATGACAGCTTTATTTCTTACTTTGATTATACATAAAAACGTACTTACCTGCTTAGTCTGAATAATAAATACTTTGAATATTGTATGATGTCATTTTAGGTAACAGAACAATGAAACAGCCTACTTACTTTGATTATTTACTTTATATAATTATTTATTTTAGAAAATAATATTTTTTTTACTATTTTGACCCTCCACTGATCCCACATTAGATTCATACAAAAAAGAAAAATAATAACAGCAATTTTAATAATAAACCCGGCAACCAGCCCTTCCTCTTCACTAAGTAAGTATGCTGAGTCTTTTACGGCTAATGGGAAATTATAAGGAAGCAAAAAAAAAAGAATAAACTCAATGAGCAGACCTCAATGTCTGAGTGGTTTATTAGAATAAGAAAGTTGACATAGAGCAAAGTCTCCATGCGGAGTGACAGGCAGAGCTCAGGACAACGTGGAGAATGGAGAACAACTGCTGGAGTGTGTTTGTGTATGTGTCTAATGTATGTGTGCTTTGTGCAGTTGTCGAAGGGTGCATGCACATGTTGCTCTTTGCGTGACGACAAACAGATTTTCTTTGCGGACACAAGCACACACACTTGCATGTACTGTACAAATTCACACGTCGCTACTTCTGTACACACACAGAGGCTGTGTCGTCATGCAGCTACGGCACTTTAATTACATGTAAGCATCAAGGTTATGTACACGTAGTAGGAACATGTGTTGTCATCTGATGACACTGTGCCCCGAGGTACCCGGGCCGACGGCGGGCCAGACTCTGGCCAGAGCTGTAGGGCAGCGGGGTCCTTCACAGTAGCAGGAGACTCCACTCTACGGGAGAGAAGTCTCTTTATAAACCTTAGATTCAGCGTCCAAACACAACAGCGCTGCGCACAGTACTGCTTCATTGTCACTGTCAACACAACAGCAATCATGATAGTCATCAGGTTCATCTTCAATGATGTCATCAAATCCAGCACACCAGAGAATTGAAATTGAAATCATATACAATAATATCCCATATAATTTCAAACAAAATATCTACCACAGAAACAAACCATAGAAAAACAAACATGACAAGGGTGATCAGTGCGGACTAAATAGATCTACAATTTTACAAAAATGCAAATGTTGATTTTGTTTTCAGATTTTGTTGTGCTTTTTTCGCTTGGATGTTGACTTGGAAAGGAGCAGTGTCATGTCACTGCTCCTCTCTGCAATGGATGGTGGGTTTAATATAAGTCAGGCTCCGTTTCTGGACTCTCTCTAGGGCATAGAGCACATACAGTACAGTACAGCGGAGCACTGCAGGGCGAGATGGCAGTTATTGGCTGTGTGGGGGGGGGCATCGCATCAATGGGCCACACGGCATAAACAACCCCAACACACGAAGGCATGGTCTCTTCAGACACAAACAAAACAATACACACACATAGGCTGGGTCATGAGGGGTGGGTGGGAATTTAATGTGTGTGTGTGTGTGTGCAGAGGCAAGGGACAAAGAAAAAAAATTAAATACATTTCCGAGCAAAAGAAAGCAATTTATCATGAGAGCGGCTTTGAAAATGTCTAACAAAAGATGTGATGTGAAATTAAGCAGTTTTTTGTGAATTACTTTGATTTCTGCTTATGTCACCAGCTCAGTAAATTAACCAGCTAACCTTTAAAAGTGATAAACAGGACGAAAGGGATATAGTGTGGGTGTGTGTGTGTGTGCAGAGAGAAAGTCTGTTCAGACTAAAAGGGCAAGCGGAGGAAGAGGACAAAGTGCAGCTGTTGTAAAGAGGAGGAACTGGAATGACATGAAGTAAGTAAAAAGAAGAGGGAGGATGATGGCTTTAATAAACAGAAATGACCTGCATGTGGTTACATCTGAATTCTTTAGATGACCCATAATGTCGAACTAAGGTAATCAAATTACGCAGTCAGTAAGATAGCATCGTGTACTGTACCTTTCCTAGAACCAGCCAGTGTCGGGCCAGTTCAAGCGTGAGTTTTTATTTCTGATCTTAATTCAATTGCGTCCCGTATTTGGTAAAAGGGCCCTGCAAAAAGTGTGTGTGTTTGTGTATGTGTGTGTGTACGCATGCATGCATGTGTGTGTGGTTGGTGGTTAGTGGAGGGGTAAAGAGCTGGTTGAACGTGCACCTCCCTCTCAGGGCTGATGTGTCTGTAGTAATCTTCTTAGGGGCTCATCAGGTCATTAGAGGGCCGGGAATGTACTTTGCCTAATCAAGCATGTTTAGTGAAACACCGTAGGAGATGCAGAGCGAGGACACGGCTGGCTGCGCACACCGGCCGAGACAGAGAGGCCTCATTCACACACACATACACACACACAGATAACGCAGGCCATGGCAGAGACGGGTAGACAAGGAGAGAGATAAAGAGAGACAGAGATGAGGCGCCGGGCTGGTGGAAAGCCCACTATCCTCAATACTAATGACCTGTTTCGGGGTAGAATGTGTAAAGAATACACAATTCTAATGTGGCGAGGCGGTAATGCAGTAGCATCGTGCTCGCCTGCCTGACCTCCTCCTCTGTCCTTGCCTTCATAAATCTCTTACACTGCTGCACCTCACACTCTCTGCTGTCTACCTTTTAGGGCTGGGTATCAAAAGCAAAATGCAAAATGTCAGCCGGAGTCAAATGTCTGGTCGGAATTACAATCTTGTTAACTTTGTGTTGGATTGGCCAGTTCTTGATTTACATCTAATCATGGTTGAATTTACACTGCATTTAAGACGTCATTGCTTTGGCTCCTTGTGTTAAAAAGTATTTTGACGAAACACTTTTCTCAACATAAGGTATTGATACATGTATTGTTCCTAATCATGTCAGCCTTAGAATTTAAACATTTCAAATGATACCCAGCCTTCATATTTTTACATGAAATGCACATTAACAGATTTTTGGCCACTTGGGGGCAGCAAAAAAAGATATGAAGACATTTTAGAACCATGAGGCTAATGTGTTGGCATACGGCTGTTTGTCAACAATATCATTCATTTGAAGTTGTGTGTGTTCACCTAATTATGGAAGTCTCATATTCACTCTCCTTTTAGCTCCATTTTTGGTCTCTACCGACTCTTGGATCAGCATTTTTAGCTGCTAAATGTTCAGGTATGTCCACTAGCTAGTCACTGACTTTGACTGTCTGTTGCTGCTGCCAGGTAACGTTGATCATTGAAGCATGATTGTTGAAAACAGCTGCCTGATGAGGCCAAAAATGACCCTGATAAGATCTGTGAGAGTGAATGTTTCATGACAGGTCAGAAAACCAGATCCAACAAAATACTAAGCAACGCAGACTTGCTTTAAATGAAAAACAGGGTTTTGTGGAATCATATGTTTGCTATCAAAGGCGTCATATCATATTGGCATTAGTTTCAGAAAAACTCCAAACAATTCTCAGCCCTAGCTTTTGTACTTAATAATTTACAATGTTGGTATCTGCCATCTGTCCCTTCAACAAAGCACAGCCCATAACCTCCGTCTTATCTGCACATCTTTGTGCACTGTGTGATGGTTTGAGTATTTTGTATAGCGTTTACTGATCCCAGGCTGTGACACTTTTATCACAGATTTGTGAATGTCAAGCAAAGAGCTGCTGCATAACACAAAAAAGTGACTCAACGGAGAACAGAAGGAGGGTGAGGATGACAATAAATTTGATCAAAGCAGGTTTTTTCACACTCAATATGAGCAACACATTCGTGGATACAAGCCCTAAGAGACTCACACGCACGCAGACACACAAAACAACCACTGTGACCCAGATGAACTAAAACTATCTCTGGATCTACATCTGAATCAAGAACGGATGAGAACGGACATAAAACAGAAAACATCAAAAGACAACAGGGAGAAAGAGTAACTCCACACCCAAGTATACCCATGGCCAGCTGTGTTCTTTATCCCGCTTTTGTTGGGAAACACACTGAATGACAGAAAGGGATAAAACCACAAGGGATGACCATTGTGACCGTAAGCAGTGCCCCAACCCTGGCCTCAGCCCCCGCTCCAGCCCTCAGCTCCTCCCTATCCTGGCAACTGGGTGAAGCATTAAGAGATGCCCGGGCCCGGTCGGTACATCTCACATGACGGATGGAGCCGCTGTCCTCTTCATTGATATTCTGCTAGGCTGTGGTTCTGGGCTAGGTCTCTGACTCTTAACGGCTATTTGTTGCGGCAGTCTCCTCATGCTTCTGGGGCACAAAGAGGCTCAGTGTCGGGCAGAAGAGGCTGAATGTAGGTCCCAAGCGGCCGAGCCTCAGAGCCTCAGTCAGACAGCCAGACAGCCACAGCTCACATTCCCCCCTTTTCAAATGGGCTGTGGAGCCCAGGGAGGCCTCAGGTCAGGTCAGACAGACCCAGGCATACTGAGAGGGAGCGAGGGAGAGAAGAATGGAGCGGAGACATTGTTCCTTTCCCCAGCGCCCTGCTTGTCCTGACGTCTCTACGCTTTAGCTTGCTTTGCTGAGGAAACTAGTATCATAAAAAAATATCAAATTAAATTGGCTTTATCTTCATCCGTATATGTTTCTTGCTCATTATTGCTCTCTTTCAATTCATCATGGCTCTGTCCAGTGCTGCTCATGAGGTACTGGGAATCACAAAAAAATACTCAACCCTTCAGCAACCCACCCCTCTGATTGGTTAACACATCCAGAGACACATAATAAAATACATTTATCTCTCTGTGATTGTTTACAGAAACTTCAATATATAGTTATTCTTCACAGTTTGGACAGGACACTGGTTGGGGTTGTCGTGACCGCACACATTCACACAGTCAGATACACACACAGACGCACACACTGCAGGATTCATTGAGAGTCACTGCCCTCTGGCACGGCTACAACAGTGTCTGTCTCATTGGAAATCCAGAGTAAAGCACATTGTTTTCTGCTGGATGCCCACTGGCACAAAAAAAAAGGCAGAAACAAAAATTTCAAACCCAAAGAAGATCCATGGCGTCAAAACAGTGAACAAAATGGTGGAGGGAGATCTTCACAACTTCACATTTGGCGCTACAAGCGAAATTGTCTTCTTATTTAAATCTCCAAACAGTCTTTTTTAGAAGATTCCCCTTCCTTTTACACCCCTCTCTGTGCCGTTCTTTGTCCTGTGATGTCAAAGTCACACTCTCTGGGCCGTTCCACAAACAGAGTAGAGGGGTGCGCCTCAGATTAAGAGCAGAGGAACGGAGACATGAGGGAGAGTGTTCTCCTCTTTTCAACTCTCTCTGTTTCTGTTCTCTCCGTCTCTCGCTTCAGTCGGCTATATGACGTCATTGAACATTGAATGACAGTGAGAGAGGACAGACAGGGAAAGGTTGGACCTGGGACAGTGAGTCTGAGGGGTTGACTTCTTCCAGTTTACTGTTGGAGGGAATGAGCGTTCAGAGAGAGTTTGGTGTCAGGGCTCTGACACTTCACCTCACTGGCCACTAGGGGCACGCTCTCCCATGTTCTTCACTAGAAGATGGCTGAAGTCAGCCAGTTCCCCCAGCCCTCGAGGCCCATGCATGTCTGGCCTGATGAGGCCCTGGCGCTGAGCGTGATAGGGCGCCCCATTGTTGCTGTTGTAGTTGAGCACCTCGTGACTCCAACGGGGCTCCCCATAGTCCATGTGGGGCGTGGGAGCAGAAACCACCCTCCGTCTGTCGGGGGAGTCCTGTGGCGTGGCGGGGTAGATATATTCCCCTGCTGAGTTTCTCAGGGTGCCACTGGGACGGCTGCCACCGTGTTCCCCTCTTTGGGTGGCTAAGATCAGGTAGCGCTGGCGCTCTGTGTGCAGGGGCAGCACAACTTCCCCTGGGTCCTCTATCCGAACCATCCCTCCACCCCCTCCACCTCCGTGCAGGTACTTGGAGCTCAGGTAGATGACAGAGTTATTGGGGCAGGGCGTCCCCACAGCGGTAAGGAAGGTCTGGCTCTGGTCCCAGTCAGTGTCCGGAAGATGCATGCCCCGTTTCTGCTGCAGTGGAGTCTGCTCCGGGGTCGGCAACAATCCCGGATCCATCTCTCCTTTAGGCCAGCCGTTAGGCATGACAAAGGGGTTGTCTGCCTGCGACCGCCGCCTCTCTCCGCCGCTGGTTCGCGTTACACTCATTACAGAGCCGCTGCGGCCCTGTCCCAGCATGCTCTGCTCTTTGTCACTTTTGCGGCGGGCGCCGTTAGCTCCAGAGCTGCGGGAGTGGCGGTGGCGATGACTCATTATCCAGCAGACTGTGAGGCCGGAGAGGACGGCTCCTGTTGCGAAGGCTGAAACTGCAGACACCACCAGCAGGTTCACAGACACCAGGCCGTCAGGTTCCTCTATGAAACTCTCCTGGAGCAGCATCCCTGCAAAGAGAGAAACCACAAATAAAACCCATTATTTGTCAGCTGTTGGAAACATCGAGGCAGCGTCAGTATTTCCTGTATTAAACATGTGGGTTAACAAATGGAAAGAGTGGCCTATTTTCTCTCTCCACTCTGTGGGTGGGAATGGTTGTGTGTTCTCCAGCCAAGGTATCTTTGGCCTAATTGCCTTCATTAAATAAAGTGGATGGTGATTTTAATCTCTGTAATATCTGTCTTCCTGATTGAGAATAGCTTTCAACCTTAACATGTTTCACAACATTAGCTTTATAGGGTTAGATTCAAAGTCTGGCAGTAACACAGACTAATAACGTAAAAGTTTTCAAACCATGAAAATCTATTATACTTCCAATCGATATGTGGTAGACGTGCTGCTTTTTGCTCAGATAACTATGCTAGTATTTCTTCCTTGTTGCATCTATATGCCTAAGTCTCCACAAATGAACATAATGATGAACATAAGTCACCTTACAAGACCGTGAATTTCTGTGTTTCATTAAGAAAATGTGATGTAGTCACTTTGAGATAACTGTTTTATGAATTATTGAGGATATGAACACAACTAAACCACAGCTGCCATGGATCAATTAGGAAAATGCCAGCAGAGACGTTGTTCTTTGCTACGTGAGCTCCTGGGACCAACACCAACCAACACAATGAAAATGTGCCAGGGGAAGCAGATTGGAGAAAAGCAGATGAAAGAACAAGGTTTTACAGAGAAGAAGTTGCCTGAAGCAAATTCGAACATTTGGGGCCTTAGACAAATAGTAATGGCTGTTAACTTACAACACTAATAGTGAAAGAGAGGGAGGACTGTCTCCACAAGGACAGCAAAATAAATCCTTTCTCGCAGAAAATGAATGGAGGTCATTAAAGACATAGGGACCCACTCAGTCATTTACACACAGAGCAGAAAAGAGGCAGGAAGAAGAAACAGAGGGAAAATTAAAGTACTGAGAACACTTTTTTAAACAAACATACTTTATTGTCTGACAAATTCATTTTTAATGGGGACAAATGGAGTCGGTTGTGGTGCGGGCGCTCTTGTATTAGACAGCCTGGTGGTTAATTAATGTGGCCTGTGGCTTTGTATAATAATGGTTCAGTCTACACGTTGACATTAAACTGTGGAATGGCAGCTTAAACCCTGTGGGAGAGAGCTGAACTGCAGTGCTCAGCCGGAGGTGCTCGCGTGCACATTAAAAGGGCAGTTCACAACTCTTAACCACAGACCAATCTATTCATTGAATCTGGTATAAAGTAAGTACAATGACACAGCTACTAAAGAAAAAGTTATTTTCTTTCAGTTGAAGCTGTTACCTGTGCTTTACAAAAACATTGTGTATCAATATAAAAAAGCACATTAAGTTGTATAATATATATATGTATATATATAAAAGAGCAGGAAAAAGATAAGGGGATCACAGTACGGGACAAATTTTGACCTTATGGCAGGTTTAACCCTCCCAACTAACCTGAAGGACTTTGCAAGTCTTTATTTATTTTCCAAAACTGTTCCACGTTTAAAAATAAACCTCACGTTGTGTCAATCACATTTACACATAGACAGGATAGAAAGCTATAACCCTAACCCTGGATGAAAAGTCAAGGTATTCGTCAAGTGAACAAAATCATCAGGTACCTGTCATGATGCTTTACAAAGTTTTATGGCAACCCATTTACTTTTTAGTGCCAGTCCAACTAAAAAGAAAGGCAGGGATCATCAAAGTCAGTCAGCTGGTGATGGACTAGCATTCCCATCACTGAAGACGTGTTGCTAGCATGGCTAAAAATATCACAGATAGAAACACAGCCTCAGGTAAAACCTCACAAATGGTCTTTTCTTTATTCAAACAGCTGGTTCATAGCCAGGAAATCTGCGCTGTGGCCTTAAAGTGTCACTGCACTCTAAGGTGTCCAGGAAACAAATGACCAAAATTAGGTGAAACTATTCATCAATCCTTCGCCACTTACAATTTCTTCTTATAACTCTAAAAAATGGATCCTTGACACAATCGATGCAAGTCCTCACTCTCTGCAAGTTTGCAGTTTCCATTGACTGAAACCTGGTGTTAATCAACTGGGCTTGTTGGTCAATCAATGTCCTTTTCAGCATTAATTAGTCCTTTCTCATCAATCCAATAAACTCAATGATACATGTGGACACAGGCTTAGTTACAGACTGTTAATGATGTGACAGGCACAGTTCGGTTTAGTTCATCCTCAGATAAACCCCTCTGAATAAACAGAGATCCCATTTTATCAACAGGATCGGATATAATATTAAATTGAAATGTGTTTTTTCCCATTCGTTTGATGTAAATAGGTTTCCTTTTACATTTTTCTTTGCTTTTCTTCCAATTAGTTTATTACTTCTCATGAATATTAATCCTAGGATAATATATTTCCATCTAATATTTTCGGCTAAAATTGGATGGTTCAGAATGATTTATCGTTAAAAATAATCCTGAGGTTGGTCTTTGCATTAGGCTTTAGCTTTGCATTTCAAAGTATTTATTTAACAGAATATTCATATTTATTCAGGAGGTTGGTTTTCAGCCAACATGATGTAAAAACTTGATTGCTCGGTATCTCCAAATTTGCTCGGCACACAGATGGCAGCTCATAATTTGGATCTCACAACGTAATATATCCTCCTCACTTCATTCCTCCAGTGTCGCACACAACCAGCTTATGGTTACACACGCTAACCAGCGCAGACGTCCTTTTAGTCTTTGTGTATTAATGTAAGCAGCCATGTTCCTCTGTGTTTATACAGACTTTGGCACTTGCTCACTGGAAGGTCTTTTTCTCCTTGAACACATTGTTGGCATCTTTGTTGCAGCAGCCTAAACATGCCGCTGCCTAAACACTCCTGCTGTATTTATTTCCATGTTTCAGGCCAATATTCAGTTTGGAGCGACTGCCAGCTTCAATTTCATTATTGCTCCTCTCGTCGGTAATAGGGGCATTTTTTGGGGGGGGGGGGGGGGCAGCAGCATTTGCGACGCAAAGAAAGGCATTTGGAGGTTACATTTCCAGCATGTTAATTTGTAATTTACACACACACACACACACACACACACTGAAGGAGTCAGGAAATGAATTGATTCATGGCTGGATGTTTATTTTTTTTCAGTAAACCGCAGCCTTGATGACTTTGTAAACAAAAACGAAGCGCCGCAACCGCAACCGCATAAAAATTCATAACAAGACGGCAACATGATGGTGGGGGGGGAAACCACAACTTTCTCTCACACACATCACAGATGGAATTGTTCTCGCAGCACCCAGCTGCAGAGGTTGTAGATATTCCTCTAACATATACCTCAGCTGTGGTCCAGGGTCGCTGTGTGGCACTTCAGATTAAATTCGGCACGGTGAAATAATACTGCTGTCATCTTCATGCCGGAGGAGAGGCACTGACATGTGTGTGTGTGTTAGTAGTGTTCGGCTGTGTGTGCATTTCTGTAAAACACACTTCCTCAGCTCTCTCTCTTTGACATGGACGCTCAGATATTGAAATTATTTTGTCAGTTTCTTTTATCTCGCACATAAAACTCTTTTTTAGAGTCACAAAATAATTTTTCAGCCTCTGGCAATAAGCTGAGGAAGCAGCTGAAAATGAGATGCTGGATGATTTTGGTAGTGTGTGAGTGTTTATGCGTTTGTGTGACAGCAGACGGGCTCCTCTGCATCCCACAGAGAGGTGACAGTAGCTTGCACACTTTCTCCTCCCTTCAGCTCCTTCTCTCCCTCTTCCAATCCTGCTCACTTATTAAAGCTTAATAGAAGCCAACGGCTCTGCCTGTCAGCCTGACGCACATTGAGCTGCTTGTCTCGAGGCTTCCAGCTCCAATTAAAGCGTAACAATGAGAGGAGAGGAAGAGGAAGAAGGAGAGAAGAAGATAGGAAGTAGAGGGAGAGGAAGAGGAAGAGGGAGAGAGGAAAGTACAATGAGAGGATAAGGAAGAGGAAGAAGGAGAGGAAGAAGAGGAGAGGGAGAGGAAGAGGGAGAGAGGAAAGGACAATGAGAGGAAGAGGAGAGGAAAAGAGGAGGAGAAGAAGAGGAAGATGAGACGAAATAGGAGGAAGAGTGAAAGAAAATTGAAGAGGAGAGGAATGAAGGAGGAGAGAAAAGAGTAAGAGGAAATGAGAGGAGGAGGAAGAGGGTGAGGTATGGAAGAGGAAGAAAGAGAGAAGGAGAAAAGAGGAAGAGGAAAAGAAGAAGGAGAGGAAAGGATGAGGAGATGAAGAGGAAGAGGAGAGGAAAGGAGGAGGAGAAGGAGAGTAGAGGAGAAGAAAGAAGAAAACAGGAGAGGAGATGAAGAGTAAAGGCGACGAAGGGGAGGAAGAGAAGAGGAAAGGAGTAGGAGGAGGGAGAGGAAGAGGAGACGAAATGATTTTATGTATGTTGCGGAAAAGAATGGAAATAAGGGATGATGTGAAACAAGAGGAGAGCTGAACCAACAGAGGTGAGAAGATGAGGAGTAGAAAAGGGTGGATTAAAGCGCTGAAGAGGAGGGACAAAAGGATATGGAGGAGAACAGAGACCTAGTTTGTACCACACACGATGGAACGGCTGTGTCATTGAGAGGATATTTGTATATATATACGTTTGCACCAGTCAACTGTCAAATTCAAAGCACAAAGGAGCTCATGCACCATTTCAATTTTTCTTTGATTTCCTTTGTCTCTCTTCCAGAGTCATCTGCTCCTCATCCTTTAACTCCATCCCTCTCTCCAATCCTCCTGTGAGCCGTTAATCCTCTCCCCGTATCTCTCCCTCTCTTACCCACCACCTCTTTGATCACCGGGGGTGGCGGCATGATGGGAGTAATAGCTTAAAAATTCATAAGCGAAGGGAAGAAACTTTTTTTTTAGCCACACGCTTCAGAATCAACCCAAGTTCTTGCACATTGAAATCTGATAATAAAGCTATAAGAAGCGATGTTTCTGTGACTGTGCCAACGCTACATCTGTGGTCATTACTGATCGGAGGGATTTTTTCGAAGTTTTCTCTCATGTCTTCCACCCTCATGTCTGACCCCCCCCACCCCCTCCTTCCTTCCATTCTGCTGGTGAGTAGGGGGAAATTAATGAAAAGCCCTGCAAGCTCCACGCCAGTTGTTAAACATTTCCCTTGATCAGAACGCTGGCACACGACGGTGTATATCTGCTCGGCCCATGCGCACGCTTTGGCAGCACTTTTGACCACAGCGCCGCGAACAAGTGTGTGTGCGTGAGATAAAGAGACAGTCGGAAGAAGGGGAAGAAGATAATTTCTCAACCCACCACCAGTGATAATGATCTTGATTAGACACATGCATCCAAGAGATAATCACACTTTATTACAGGGTGGGTCTAATTTCCCAAGGTTCAGCCATCGTTTCTGTGGCGCATGGTACTTCCGTTCTCCTCACAGTCACGGCTGAAAACTGGGAACAGTCCAGCATCACACGAGTGAACAAGTTAAATCTGAGTATCTAAACCAATGGCTCCCAACCTGGGGGGTCTGGACCCATTAAGTGGCTGTGAGATAAATTTGAGGGGTCAATGAATGAATCAGAAGTATTTAGGGGACAGATATTTTTGAGGGTGTGCATGTGCGAAGTATGCGCTGTACTTTTATTTTAGTTTTTTTAGCAGGGTTACACAAATACTACTGAATCGAGTTCCATAGAATTTGGGGTGGGGCATGACCAAATAAACTACCACAATATTTAGTTGTGGATCCAGATCAGGGGGCGTTTTTTTTTTTGGGTGGTTTCATGAGGGTCTATTGCGCAGGTATGTGCTCTTGGTTTATCTTTTGGCATATTTCAGTCAGACGACTCATGTTCAAACGTTTATTGCAACAGTAGAACATGTTAGTGTTCGGCGTCTAGGCTCCAACTTGAATCACTCCCACCGATATGATTACACAGATATGATGGGAGTGATGAGGAAATACTTGTAACCCCCCGTCGGAGCCTAGCAGGTGGATGCTGGGGTGCTGGAGGGGCTGAAGCAAACGGCAGCAATACTGACGCAGCAGCGTGGCAAGCAAAGGGAGTGATGGGGAATTTTCTCTGCTTAAATAGACCACCTGATAGATGGGTGTGTATTATAGATGATTGTGGTGAGTAAGGTATGTCACGTGGTGTATGTCACATGATTGGAGCAGCGCAGCTCGAGTTGGCTGCCTGAACTAGCTCGCAGGTGTCGCTCCCTTTATGCAAAAAAACAACCAACTACGCTTTCCGACGAATCAGACCACTTTTTTTCCCTTATGTATTACTTCTATAAGAACTAGACAGTGAGGATCGTTCGACCGCGGTGGAGGTACGCGCTCCACTGAGCGCCATTCTAGTTATTAAAAAGAACTATCACCAGACCATCCAAATGGCCTCAAGAAGCGTGTTTCACCTGCTTGCCTCCTACACCTCCTCAAATTACTGTCTGTAGGTGTTCACATTTTTAGATGTTAATGAATTAATTTGGGAGCTATTTGAGGCTGCCCACAGTTCGATAGGTTCGTTAATCAAAAGCCAGGCGGGGCAACTTTTATGCAGTTACATGAACATGAACGGCACATCAAAACAGAACAAAGAGACTTCACATCATCCCGGCGGGACCTGTCGATGCCACGAGTGCACACTTCTGAGCTTGATAGGTTACGACTGTGTCAGCGTAACGCCGCTGATCTGAGCGGCTTTCATCTTCCGAAATCCACCATTTCGCTGCATGTTAATGTGTTTATGCAAGCAGTGATGGCAAGGACGCACGTGGCAAAGCATGTGCACCGCGGTGTGAATGAGTGTTTATAGACGTATGAATGTGAGTGTGTTAATAGGAGACTACACACGCTTGCTGCACCCATGGCTCAGTGATTTTGCTCATTATCCTTTTCTCCTTTGCCTCTGTTGAAAGACTGCAGGCAGTATTTTGTTTCTTGTTTTTAGATATCCTTCTCCTTCCTGCTGTCTTACTCATTTTTTCCTTTTTACCATTCCTAATACTTTTCTTTCAACACATACACTATATCCTGAATCTCACCCACTTTTTCTTCTACTGCATCTCTCTCTTTCTTTCACACACATAGTACACACCAAACATCGTAGCGAACTGTGAAGCTCACACCAGCATGATCACCGGGAATGAATTAAAGCGTAAAAAAAAGAAAGAAAAGGAGGCACAAATGCTGCAGAACTCCTTACTTGGACTGAAACTAGTCTGCTCATAAAACCGTGTTTACTTTCGGGGATGATTGTAAAAGCGTTTACGGTCCCTCCCTGACAGCGTTTCCAGAGCATGGCTGAGGGAAGCTGCTGCAAAGCTTTGCAAGACTCCAAAGTAAAATAAAGATAAATATATATTTTCAGAAAAATACCCCTCTTTCTTGGCTCCTGAGGGACAGTCAGACATGTCTCTCTTGCAACCCGCATGATCAATATGTTAAAACATTCATGCGCAGCAGCCATGTGTTTGCAATTAAAATTCCATAAAAATCTCTTCCAAAAAAACCTGCAGTTAATAGATTCAGGTCTTGGGCTTCAGGTCTATTAGTGAGGGCAGATCAGGCCTTCGGCTGGCTGCAGTCAACTTTTGTAATGATTGATGAATAATCACATACCTGCACGACTCTTATGCAGCATATACATCCCTCTCCTCCACCTCTGGCTCTCCCCCTCTAGTTGCCCTGTGTAGTTTGACTTTAAATCATGTCCACTTTCCTCATTTTGGCTTCCTTTCCATCTTGTGCTCACAGAAAATGTCTCTGCTTGGGGGAAATGAGGTAAGGCTGGAGTTGCTTGGGGGAGAGCTATGTGTTCAAATCAGCAGTGGGGCCTGACTCCCTGCTGTTGCCATGTAATCAAAAGCTACAGGATGGTTTTTTTTTCTTCTCCTTTGTTTCCCATAAATGTTTTTTCTATCTTCACAGCCTTTGCACATGTGTTGCTGTGAGGAATGTTCCTCATTAAATTTGTGGATTCGGTTATATCAGGACATCTTGTTTTCCTGATCTGGTCAATCTGCAGCAAAAGGCAGCTTATCGAGGGTGAGACTGTTTGCAGTTCCAGCAGCGTCCAGTCAAAACAAAGCAACTGGGCGGTGGTGAAAACTGCGAAGAAATAAATTGTGTTCCAGAGAGAGCTGTGTGCATGTGTGGAGAAAAACGCTTTCTCAGTAGGGTGCAGTTTTTATGCTTTTCCTCTATATTCTGTGAGGGGACGCAGTGTGGGCTGGTGTTTTCATTAGGTAATTGATATTCTCATTTCAGGTGCAAAGCAAAAGCAGAACGTGGGGAGCAATAATAAATATTCACAAACATGACACAGGCAATAAATTGGAGCACAGGTCCGCATAGCGTTAACGATCTGCCCAGAGGGTTCAGGTCTCTCATTCCCAAATCATGAAGCAGGCAATTTCAACTTAATCTCTCTCACATGCTACAACCATACATCACATCAGAACCATGTACGGTGTTATACAATACACCCACCAGCTGAAAACACATGCCAATTTGTTTTTATGTTAACACCCCCAGCGCTGAAGTGCTGGCCTCCATACAAATTTCCAAAGATTTAACAGAATGATTAAACCATTAGGCCTCATGCTGCACGCCATCTGGCGGCTGATTAAATTTGCTATCGCCCCATTCGCTCAGCCGCCCGCCTGTTTGGTTAATTTACAGGCCGCCAGTAATGAAACGTCTCTGCTGTGACACGCAGGTGGACCGTGCCGTCAGGACACATCCCGAGCAACGAGAGCGATCGCTCAGAATCACAGCACCAGTCGGCTGACCTGAACCGAGGGGGAGTTTATGGTGATCGATACAGAGGCGCCGCAACAAACTCAAGAGTTGATAGAGATAGGATGTGGCTGAGGGGAGAAGTGACAATGACAGAAAGAGCAGGGAGGACGCGTCAGAGGGAAGAGACAAATAAATGAAGTGAGAGAGAATGAGATGGAGAGAGAGTGTGATTGAGTGAAAAAAGAAAGAGAGAGGGATTGTGAAAAAAGTGGTGTAATGTTATTGATGTGTTGCGGAGAAGAGGAAAAGTGTTGTTTGATGCAGGGAGTTATGGGAACTGACCATGGTCGATTTCTGCCTGGGTGATGGACACAGAAACAAGCCCCAGTGGTGCGTGAGGAGGGTAGTTACAGTTCTCTGGAAGTCACGCTGCAGGACTCTCTGTTGAGTCATTACACAGCGTCTGCCTGCATTTCGCTGGTTTACTATTATTCAGCACTGGACACACACTCCCCGCAGGCCCTTACTCTTCATCATGCCTGTGTGTGTGTGTGTGTGTGTGTTTGTGAACGGTCAGCAAAATTCCTTAAATGCCAGTGTCTGGCCGGTGGCTTCAGCTTATGTGATGTAACCCTGGGTTCCTTTAATAGTCTGATCCATCCCTCCCTCTCTCTCTCTCTCTCTCTCTCTCTCTCTCTCTCTCTCTCTCTCTCTCTCTCTCTCTCTCTCTCTCTCTCTCTCTCTCTCACACACGAAGAGTGACTCCTGGAGAATTGAGTTACTACTTGCACGACCGTAACCGTTAACTTAGAGCTAACCTTAACCCAACCCTATGCCTAAACCTTAACCTTAACCTAACCTAATCCTAAACCAGACCTAAGCCTTAAGTTAAATCTTAAGCTAAACTCAAAGGATGTCTTCACCCTAACATTTTTCAGATTTAGGTCCCCAAAACAGTATACAGTAAGAGTAATGCCTGCACCACTCATTGGCGTAATGTATTACCTAACCTTAACCATCCAAACTAAATGCCTTTCCAAAAATGTCCCCACTCTGTAGGGTCTATGCTTAAAATGGTCCTCACAAAGGTATACGTACAGGAACACACACCTTCTGTTTGAGGCTAGCATCTGGATCACATAATCCAACACATTCATCCCATCACACACAGACAGCAGATACATAAACAAGATACCCTCTTGCCAACGCTCATGTTTTTGATACAAGTCCATCTTCTAAATTTAACTTAACTTAAAACATGTGTCAGTACAAACACAAAGCAACAAAATAGGTTCATCAAAAGTAACAGAACTCATTATGCAAAGCAGGCCCTGTCAGTGTTTTGTCATATCATTGGATCATTTGATCACAAAATCATACACTGTGAAAATATTCTGAAACAGTAGTCACCTGATTTTGACTCAGTGTTAGTCCTTGACAAAAACTTACAGTATTCTAATTTCAACAATTGCACTGGAGTTAATTTTCAGACAGTTTGGTGTTCATCAGAAATCCTTTGAACGTGTGATTGGTCTTTGTGACAGCTGATGGGTGGAGTGGTTCCAAACTGTCAAGGTTGTGGTCTCTGGCGTTTGACCAATCCTAAATAAAAGCACTAGCACTAACATTGAATAATGAAACCTGATTTTCAAAACATTTACATAAAAGTAGACCTTTTCTTTCTTGTTTGTTTGATTTGGATTTCTGACCAATACTGAGTGTGTGCTGCTTGTTTTTACATTCACCTGCTGATGGAGGAAAGTTTCTCACCTCAAATCTAAGTTCAACACTCGTATGTGAGATGATTTTTTAGACATAACCCGTTTGGAAGTCACTCGGGATCCTGGATTAATTTTACACAGGTGAGATGTGAGGCCTCCAGCACATGTTCAGTGAGAATGTCAATATATATGATGTATTTTTTAATATGTCTGACACAAGATCAGATCGTTACTCAAAGAATGTTTAAATGGGATCTTAGGACATAATGAAAAACATTGTCTTTGCTCTGAAAGACGTCGCAGTGCGGAAAATGGGTGAAAGTAACCAAAAAACAGATACCAAAACAAAGAACAGAGAAGCTCTATGACTTAATTTTCTGCTCAGGACAACCCCCTTGCTCTGCAATATCAATATTGTTTAAACATTAGTTGTATATATGACCATATTGGAGTTTATCAGTTTAAAAAGTTGAGGGTGTGGTTTGATCATATTTGAGTGACAGTAACATAAGCAAGCATCCTCTTGACAGATTGATTCTAATGTTGGTTCATCAAAACATGAGACATTTCTCAGAAGAAACCAGGAAGAAACCCGCCGACTTTTAACCAATAAGAGGAAAGAAAAATACAGACAAATAATGAGCAACTCATTTGCATTCTACCTCTCTTCCTTTTTTCGAACCTGAAGCTTTTTCTGAGCTCTCAAAGTTGCTACTGGGCCTCGCTCACTAGTTCAAATGACAATGATCATCGGTCCTTCGCAGAGTCAAACAACTTTCAGACGTGTGGCGAGCTAAATTTGGGGGTATCTTGGTTTTCACTGATCCACTTCTCAAATTTTTGTGTACTTTTTGGTCAAATACAAATACTAAAAGTTACTGTATGCGTACAACCCTGGCCACCCACAGTCCCACAGTCCTACATGGCAACTCAGTACACACACGCTCATCGGTGGAACGTGTGGATGTCTGAGGGGTCAGCAACGGGCTCTCTGTGTTTTTTAAGGCACTCTCTGAGGTCCCCGCTGTGGGGAAGGAGATGTGAGGAGCAGAGGAAGGACTCGTAGGATGAAGTCAGATGAAAGACCTGAAGCCCTTCAGGAGTCCTCGCACCTCGACAAGCTTTCCAGAGGCACAGGCTGCTATTCTTATCTTCTTAGAGCCGGCTAAAGAAAAAATTCCCCATCCCTTTACTCTGAAAAACTGCACACACACACACACACTGTATTTTACTTCTCTTTTTCCTCTACCCAAGTACACATTCTCACACACATACTCATTCATGTCAGTTACTATAAAGCATCATAGGTCCTCATATTTAATCAGCTGAGCCTCGGTATTCACTGAGGGGATCAACTCTGTTTTTGCCATCCTCTGGGTGGCAGAGATGTGTGAGTTACAGCACAGCCCGATGTCTGGGGGATGCTCAGCTCAACACTGCACTTCCTCTATCTCGACTCGTCTTTTCTCCGACTCTCTCCCTCTTTCTGTCTCTCTCTGCACCCTTGGTGTGTGTATATGTGTGACTTGCAGGAGTGACAGCGGAGGGAGTTAGGAGAGGAGGCAGGATGACCATGGCGTCAAGGTTACGGAGCCCTCTCTGTGTCTGGAAGAGGAGACTGCATCAAACAGGAAGAAAAATGAACTGCCCTTGCTTTCATTCTCATTTCCTGCGCTCTCTCTGTCTCTCTGTTGGGGTTCACACTACAGGGCAACGCATTTATCACGAGCAGACTTAAAACCCAGCGCTGTAACTAGCTGCCATGTAAATACGAAGAATTGTGTCTGCTTTTGTGGGCTCCTCGACTCAGCCCTCTCTCCAAACCGCAGCAATTAGACAGGAATTAGATCAGGCCGCGGCTGTGAATCCGGCAACAGATTTTCCCTCCTGCACAAAGCTCCTGGGAACATTACAACCGTCACAACGAGAGGCTGAGACCGTCCTGGCCGTGCGGTGGCCGCCATCCACTCCAGTGACAACCACAAGAAGGAATCTCCAATTTGCCTCCGCCTCATTGATGTTTCTGTGGCCCTCTGAGTGATTGCATCCCGCCGTCGCACCAGTCAAAACAGTGCCTTACTTCACGAAATATTTTCACAGCACCATAATTGGTTCCATCTGTAGCTACACTGTGGCAAACACAAGCCATGTCATTATGCCTGAGTGAGTTCGCAGCAAAAAAAAGAAAATGAAATGGGTGGCGAGCGGGTATGTGCGAGTGTGAACACTTGTGTGTGTCAGTGAGGGGTTTGGATGCATTCACTGAGAGGCAAACTCTGCTTTTATCAACAGAGGGGAGAAACAGATCTGAGGGAAAGGGATGAGTTGGAACAACAGAGGAATGTGATGAAGCAGGATGTTTCTGCAACCACAGCGCGCGTGCACACACACACACACACACACACACACACACACACACACACACACACACACACACACACTCACACACACACACACACACGCTGCCTACTCCTGTTTAATGGCTGGTTTAACAGCGTTGACTTTAGCTGATGAGTTTCTGTGCAAACACAATTTTAGTAATTTCTGTAAAAATGCCTCAAACAGCAAAATAAAGTGTGAATAGAGTGTTTAGCACGTTGCTGCAGGCAGATTCAGGCACTTGACATTTTTGAGGCTGCACCAGGGTCGCAGCTAAATAAATCTATTTCTCTCTGGAATTTAGAGACCCTCATAGTAAATTAAAAGAGAGAGGGCTGAGCGTTGACAGAGTGTTTAGACCACGCTTACTCTGTAACCGATCCCCTGTCAGCGAGGGTCACGACCTGGAAAAAGTGAAGCCATGCAGCCAATCGACACGTCGTGATAACCTGCCGAAAGTGGATCCGACATCCTATACCACGTGTGGACGCCTGAACCAAATCGGGCTCATTATGCTGTTTACAGAAACGGTAACCTATCAACACACACACACAACACACACACACACACACACACACACACACACACACACACACACACACACACACACACAAACTACATGATTGGAGAGGGCATTACTTTGACTTACATTGATTTCCTAGTAACTACTTTCCGAACCCAAACCCTACCCTACCCTTAACTTAAACTTATCCTAAAATGTCTTCACTTAAAAATGTAATGATCCAACTAATGGGGACTTGCTGTTTGTCCCCATAAGGCAAGTAATGTGACTTTGTAAACAGATTTATGTCCCCACAGCATGAGTAATACTTAGATGCACACAAAAACACACACAGACACAGAAACCAGAGCCATTCAGAGTTAGTTAGGTGATTTCTGTCAGCTGAGTTTGTTCTGCTCAAACATCATTAAAACTAAATCCAGCACAGATCCAGCTGCACTTTGTCACACTGACTGAGTCGTCCACTGTGAAGAGCCTGCTAATGTAGAGTAGAGGGCACACAACTGCTCACACACACACACACACACACACACACACACACAGTAATGACTCGGTTTTCCCGTGAGCTAGACTGCTGGTTCAAACTCTGGGTAAAAACAGGGATGTCACCAACTAATTTTTGCAATAACAGAGACCGAAGGCGCAGCACTGTACAAACTAAGACAAATAGACTGAAGCAGTAATGAGTAAATTATTATTAGGAGGAATAAAATGCTAGCAGGTGGAGTCGGGGCAGACGTCACTTTACCGTCACGTCAAATCTGACAGTTTCCCAAATGGGCCAAGAAATGTCTTGGTGCAGAATCCAAACCCACGTCCCCACATCGGCCAAACATGTTTCAAAGGGCAGACAATCTCCCTGGTGTTTTACTCTCATTATCAACCGCTCTCTTGAAGAAAGCCAGATGTTGCTCATGCAACTGCACTATCCAAATTTTATGAAAAAAACATACACATGAAAGAGAAAGTGTTCCAGTATTCCTTCTGCATCTTTGATATCTGAGTGTGTATGCTGGCTTCACACTGTGTTTACTCTGTTCACAAGATTAGCTGAAGGGGAAAAAGGTTATTGAGCCAAATGTCTGGAAATATCTCTCATGATTGTGTCATTATATATATTTCCTATTTCTATCTTCACCCCTGTTTATCTGCAAGCAGGATTACCCAAAAACAACTGAATGGATTTCCGCAAAACAGGGGGTGCTTTTGAAAAGTCCAAATAGTCTCCTTTCCTAACCACTATTCCATGGAACACATCAGATGGTCAAGGAACCGTGTGAAGGAGAAGCCGTAAGGGGTTATGAAAGGAGAACCACGGTGCGGAGAAAATCCACACTCAGCGTTTGTTCACCCATTGTGAAGGATGTGGTATGGGTCAGGGAAGAGCACATCGAATTTTGGTGCGGATCCTCTTTGATGAAAAGAATCAGGCACATTTATGGGATCGACATCATGATTGTGTGAAATTTGGTGCAGCTTGATTAAATTAAAGGGACAGTTGGGGCCTTGGCGGAGGTTTGCTCTCAACTGAGTGCCATTAGCCGATGAACGTCACGTCACTTTGGGTATTTCACTGCATCCCTCAAACTTTTAGACTGCAGGTGGAACTAACACACTGTGCTGCACATGTTTACTCAGATGAAGAGAGTTCCTTGTTTTTCGATTCGCTCCAGTGAGGTTTGTGTTTGCACATCTGCTAACTGAAATGTTTAACATTTTTACAATGAAATGTGGTCTGAGCAGGTGGGAAAACGAATTTAGAACATAACAGTTGAGTCACTGCAACCCCCCTCGGTGCAAGTGTGCTTGTTTGGACTCATACAATTACTGGGAAACAACGACAACAAAGTTATTCTGATGAGAACCTGAGAGGAAGTAGAGCCCATATAGGCTAATAGGCAAACACGTACACACACAAAATTGAACCCAGATATTCCTATGACCTCATCTCTTTCATCCAAGTTCCCCTCCCACACCACATCGTCTCAATTAGACGTCGTGCTTCCAGACTCTGCTTTGATCAGAGCAGGTTTAGAAGAACGCCATGATTCTATATACTAGTATTTAGTGTGTGTGTGTGTGTGTGTGTGTGCGTGTGTGTGGGAAGGTGATCTTTGTTTTCTAATACATGCAAAGAGAACCAGAACAGCCGTCTAGAACAGAGAATACCTTTAACAAGGTCCAAGCTCTACTACATCTCACACACTCTTAATTATTCCCTGGGAAATCAGTAAAATATCAAAGAAAAAAAACGTCCTGTCCAACAATGTTAAAGAAAGTGAAAATAATAATTCCTGGATCTGCCCCCTGATCCGTATCCACACCAAAATGTGTGTTCTTCCCTGATTAACACAACATCCTTCCACCAAGTTTCATGGAAATACATCCAGTAGTTTTTGTGTAATCTTGCTAACAAAAATACAAACAATCGGACAAATATAACTTCCCTAATTTGGCGAAGGTATCTAAGTTAATCCACACGCAAATACCCTTGGCTGCACTTCCTAATACCCTCTCATAATTAAAGTTATTTCATATGTTCCTCTGACACTGCAGACAGACCTTTTTATTAATGGTGTGAACATTATGAACATTTAATCAATTTTAACGATAAATAAAAAAAAAACTGATTGTCGACAGTAGTGTGAAGTTATAGAAGAAGGGCACAGGCTCGATGATATATGAAGAGAGTGGATGATGAGGATAGGAGGCAGGTGGTTTACATCACCTTGGCAGAGTTACAGCCTGGCCAGCAGCCCACAGAGGAGGCCGGTGACTGTGCTGTGACACGGGAGACGCCGATGGCACTCAGTCCATTTATCACAGCGGGCCCGGCCTAGCACCCATGAAAGACGCCGCTTCTCTCCCTTCCCGGCAACTCAAAGCTTTCATCCGCCCCTCACCCTCGTCTTTCCTCAGTTCCCTGTGTGATTACCCTCCTGCCACCCGTCCTCCCTCTCCTCACTGCAACCCTTACTTTTTCCTGTGCTCTCCTCTCATCACTCCTCTTCTTTTCTTATTCCCCCTCATGACTCCAAGTTTCTGATCCTCTGAACCGTTTCACCCTTTCCATCCTCAAAGTTTGCCTTCCTCCTATGATCTCTCAATCCCTTACTCATTCTTTTTGCTCCGCGCTCTCCTCCTTGATCTGATTTACCCCCTCTCCCTCCCACCCTCGCCTTCCTCCCTCCTCTCGGCCCCATTCCTCTCCCCTCCGCAGAATCACCCTTGATATCTATTTGACTGCCATCAGCCAGAGGAGAGATGAAAATCGATTCTCCTTCCAGCAACTGCTTCTCTTCTGGCTAAGGAGAAACGGGAGGCAGTTAGCTGAGCTCTAAGTAAGGTCGTTCATCCATCTCCCTTTGAGGTCTGATGACAAGGCGGCTCTGACATCAGTGTAGCACCGACTGAGGCTGGAGGGAGATGAAGCATGAGGGAGAGAAGCAGCCGAGGAGTAAAGACTTTGGCACAGTAAAAAAATTCTGACTTTTCAGACCAACTCCAAAGACAAAGCCAAACATAATTTCCCACTAACAACTATATGCAGCTTAAACTCAAGGGGACGGTGCAGCCAAACGATAAAAACATATTTTTTCACTTCCAGAATCTGGCAGCGTCTAACCATGCAGACAGATTTGGTTTAATTTTGCCAGGTTGTTAGAAATCTGTCTCTGAGGTTTATGCCATAACCAACAAAACTGAAATGACTGAAATTTGGTTTGTGGCGCTCATTGGTAAATCTGGAAAAATGAATTCCAAATGCCAAAAATGGTTCCATTTATGATCCACTATTACAGTGCTTGTTCTGAAGATAGCTTTCTGGGATGGGCTCATTGCTTGTCCTGTTGTTATGCTGGTTGCAGCAGTCTTTCTGAAACTGGAACAGTGAGCTGAAGTAACTGAGGCGCTGGTCTCAGTCCACAGAACCCTGAAGCTGAACCACCACTGCTGCACAGAGAGCTGTTCACCTGTTTATTCAAACATCAGAGAAGTTCGCAGAACCCCAAACAGGAGAATCACTTGTCGTCACCCTTTTCGTTAACACACTGTTGTCGTTACATCAGCCTCTTACTCTCTGTGCACTGTAAATGATCACACTACCTTCCTACTTGTCCCACTTCTATATATATATATATATATATATATATATAAAAGCATGAATAAACATTGATGAAAATATGTGAAAATGAGAAGCAGAAACAATACACATTGTAGTTTGTACCAGAGAAGATCAGGCAAAATATGAGTAAATGCCATCAAGTGGCTACATACAACTAGAAAATATAATATAAGATTGACTCCAAAGAGGAATTTTCCCCTGAAAAAGGGAAAAGGGCAAGGATTTGAGAACGTCTTCCTTCTTTCCTGGTTTCTTAGGTACTGTATAACTGCTCAGATCACCCTAAACCCCCAACTGGGAGCAGCTGACTTAGGTCACTCTTCACCCCTATGTAACCTCATACCTTATCATCATTTTAATCAAGAAATATAATAATAAAAATGGTTCATTTCTAAAATTGGAATTTGAGCTTGACTGGAGGGAGAGGGGGGGGAATTTATTGTGCAGCTGCAGACAGAGAGTTTTCCTCTTGGAGAGAAGTTAAGCAAAGGGAAAGTGGAAATGAGATAGCTGAGTTTCCCCAAAGAGAGATAGATAAGCTAGACTTTATCTCACCTCCCATCTGCTGGGTCAAAGTACACCAGGTGGAATGAGTCCATATGGAGATATAAAATTAGATAAATAAAATAAGATACAAAATCCTTCTGTTTATCCCACCAATCCATGTCCCTGAGGAGTTATATGAGCATCTGTGTTTGTTAGTTCTGTGTTCACAGTGAAAGATGCTGACAGACAAATACAGCGATGGTACAGGCAGTTTTCAAAGTGTTAATAGTGTCAGCGACAGTTTGTCATAACAAGGCCATTGTGCTTCTCTGGCTTCCTCTGACTGAATTGTGCATTTGCAGATGGCTGAAAGAATCTGTCCTACAGGAAGACAAAGACAGATGGACTTAAGCTTTAACTAGGAAGAGGAAACACTGAGGAAAGATCCGATATCAGAGACAATGAAAGTGTCAAATAAAAAAAGTGGATACAGATAGGCCGCGGCACCTACTTCATCACAATATCTGAGATTGGTGGCAGCCCTCAGATAGATGCCGGCTCACGTTCCAGCCATGCCAGCAGACGACAACAGAGCTCTCCTCTGTCAACAGACTGCAGCTTAGGCATATTTCCTGACGGGATCAGACGCAGGAGCACACATGCCTCACAGCTAAGAGCTTCCTCAAAGACGGGGCCAGAGAGCAGGACGGTACATCTCCATCTGACACCGGTCCAAGAAGAACAGAGATCAAGGAGCTGCACACGTTCACCTCCAAAGTGTAACGAGGGTAAATCTGAAGATTAATATTCTGTTTAATATTTGTGGGCAGTTTAAAGAAGCACTCCACTAACCTTACAGGCCAAGATCAATTTATTAATCACAGTGAGTTTTACACAGTCTGCGAGCATATTAAGGATCTTTCAAGTGTAAAGAAAGACACTATCAAGTTGCATTGTGGGAAGTGTAGGATCCCTGAGCTTGGGCCTAACTAGCTTTAGAGTATGATACTATATCTGTCAGTCAGAAGGTGTTTCACAAGGTTAGCTATTACAACGTTTGGTGATATTATTTAAGAAGAGCTGTTTCCAGCTGTGCCCAGGTAAGATCTGATATCCTGTTTCTTCATGTAGAAATGGGTCAGGATGCTACTTTGGGTGAATACAATTAGATTTTTCCACTGTGCGTTCCAGAAGGAATACTAAATGACTCTCTATATTAAAATTAAAATGTATATATTAGAAAACGATAAAGATTAATGTTTAACCATAGACTGCACATAAAGATGGACGCCAAGGCTTCTCTTCCTCCCTCTATCCAGAAATGAAGCCAAATATGATGCTGCCATTTTGCTCAGGGGAAGCTGTGATATCCTACTGATACTTGCAGCAAATAACTAATGAAACTCAAACTTAAAAGAAACATACATCAGTGTAATAAGGACTACTTCAGAAATCATCTTTCTGTCACGTTCTGAAAAACAATTTGACGTGTACTTTGACTTTTTTGTTTGGTCCATGTCCCATCCATTAACAAGGGGAAGCAGGGTTTGTGATCTAGCCAGCCACTAGGGGGCAATTAAGATGCTTTGGCTTCACTTAAGGGGAGCTGTGTTCCATCTTTATATAGAGTCTATGCTTTTAACTTAACCAACTGGTCTGATCTGTAACAAAGCTGTAATCAGTTTCCTGTTGCACCGTAAATATCAATGTTTGGTAAAGATGTCTTATATTCCCATGAGGGACGACCCGACAATTCAAATTATTCATTCTTTCAGTCAGTTCACATGCATTTATTTGGCTTTTGTCCAATTTTGAAGTTTTTTAAAATGACTCTCCCTCGTGTATCCTGACTTAATGGAAGTGAATTATTAAATCACTGGAGTACTTTTTTGGGGGGATAATAGATATGTTACTACCTATTCAGAATAAAGGTAGTGAGATGATTTACAGTGCACAGATAGTAGGAGGATGATGTAACTCCACCTGCAGCCTTACTGTCATTACTCTCGGTGACCCCCCCAAGCCCGACCGCAGAGGTCAAGATACAACACGTGGAGCTTGTAAAACAGTCCATTAGCACTTAGCATGAGTGATAATGTTCATCTGTCACCCACTGGTGTAGTGCAGGGAGTAGAGTAATGATCATAGAAGTTGCACATTTAATTACAAGCTTCCTGCACAACAGCTGAAGTAGTTTCCTTGTGGAGGAGAAATTCCTAAAAGTTTCATCTAGTTTATATTATTTCACAAAAACAGTAGTATTAAAAGAGTAAAGTTGCAATTAAATTTTTGCAATTAAATTTTTGCAAGAATTAGGTGGTAATTTAGCGAGGAAGTCGTATTAGTGCAAGAATTAAGTGATAATTATATGAAAACTTTCAGAATTTTGCAAGAAAAAACTTACATCAATAGTCTTTATATACATACACTTAAGGCCACGTGTCATGTTAGAATAGAATAGAATCCTTTTATTGTCATTGCACAGTGTACAACGAAATTTAGGAGGGTGAGTATCAGAAGATAAGCCTGTCGAGGAATGTGAAGCATCTTGTTGTACAAAAAATGTTCATAATCTTTTGACACATCAGCACCATATTATTATAAGTATCAAAACTGTGTCTATTCTAGAGAAAGAACCACACAGACTAGGTTACAGGGGCATGCAGTGTAGATTCTCAAAAAACAATAAGATTGGTTCAAGATTTTGGAGTGAAACTCAGACGAACACTGGTTCTCCTTCTGGGTTATTCCTAAACAACAACAGTTTTTTTCTTCAATATGGCCCTTATTCCCTGACGTAAAAAACGAATCTACTGGAATCCAAACAAGATGAATGCACCTGTTTTAAATGAAACGGAAATGAAACTGGTCTTGGAGCTACACAAGAGCTTAATGAAGACAAATAACCAGCTTAACATGACCACATCAGCCATTGGCTACAGAGGTCATCCCCTGTGGTTTGGCGGGCAGAGGACCTGAAGTGAGAGAGCAGCATCAAACAGAGCACACATCTGAAACCGGATTAGAGTTGTACGCAGGTTCTGATTATGCAATATTTATCTGTTCTTTTCTCAGGGAGCACGGCACATGAACTCGGGGAACTTTCAAAAGCAAAGGATTAATTTGCACGCATTGGAATTAGTGCTCAGATCAAAGCGCGGGGGGCGTCGTGGGAGTATCCAAAACCTCTGTGTATCTAGAATAGAGATTTCGCTTTTGCTGTGTACCACTTCTATTTTCATAATGATATGAAGGGGAGGAAGAGGAAACATCAAGGGAGTGCAAGCTGGGGTTGAATGTAATTAACCACTGTATATATGCAACAAATGCTAACAGACCAAAGCAAAGATAGCGTACAAGTAAGGACGGAGTAAACAGCGAGGAGAACAACGTTAGTTAAAAACATACACAGGGATTTTCTTCGCAGAATAATAAGAGTCCCAGATTTCGTCTTCGTGGTGGATTTCGGCGGTTACCCTTGGGAGAAATGAGATACTAGAGAGCACTGAGGTAGACAGGGACTCGTCTCTGTGTTTATTTGTGGATTTCCTCTGTATAAACTGACAGTGCCAGGCTCTTCCTTTTATTTGACTGTACTGTTGTTTACCCTGAAGATACACAAGCTATCTGAGGATCTGGGCAAAGACAACAGAGCGATTAGCTTGAGTGCACGCACACACACACACACACACACACACACACACACACACACACACACACACACACACACACACACACACACATTTCTCCTCTTACCGTCACAGTCACCCAAGTGGGCCACGTTCCCCTGTTCGACATCTTGCTCGAACGGCAGTCTGCAGAGGAGAAGAGACACAGCCATTAATCAGGGGACACAGAGGCACAGCAACGCGGCCACTGACACAGCACAGATTCTCTCTGATAGAGGAAAACTATCTCGACGCTTCAGTGCAGGACAAGCTACACGCAGACGCATGAATCTCTGCAGGTTCCTTTTGACACCTACATCACTGAAATCTTTGTTTACACTGTGAGAAAATAATTAAAAACAGAGCGGTCCCTTGAGCTGCCTAATATCTCACCATAATCATCGTTATAATTTAAAGATAACCACTTATGCCTGGAGGGTTATTAATTAAGCAAATGAATGCACTAAATTGCAGCATACTTGTCTTCACATTAAATATTTGTGGTATAAATATAAACCTTGTGTCCTCAAGTATTAGGGAGCTGAAGAAGTTTCTATACAAAATATTCTACTTAAGTTCTCTCGTAAATAAAAAGGTCATTGTATGAACTTTATGAAAAACCTATTACGCTCCATGAAAAAGTAATTTGTCATATGAGTTAATTGCTCAGCAAAAACAAAACCTCAAACTTTACAGGTTTTCTATTATTTTAAGGAAATTATGACATTTCTACAAACCCCAGCCCCCGCGCCTCAAAACTCATTTCCCATTTGGGCAACAGTGGAGCATGGAAAACCCAAGGGATGAGAATATTATGGTGAAGAGAGGAACCAGAGAGGAAATGAGAACAGCACAGAGACCAGGTGCTTGCAAAGAAAAAGCACAACTGCTTTCAAGGTATCAGGGAAAACTGAGAGGTTACAGTGGACAGACAGAGTCATTATGTGTAGGAATGTGTGTGAGCACAGAGAAAAAAGATGTAGGGTTCATTCGGTAAATAGCGTATATATATATATTTCACATTTGAGGAGAATATACATAGTTGCCTTTTTGCCAAAAGTAAACTAGAGAAAACAACTAACAAAATAAAAAGGTCATTCATTACACATTTTGTCTCATTCGTTTAATTTGAGAAAACTCTGTGAAAATATAACAAGTTGTGTTTTACCTTTTTAATGCATGATCTAAAAAGGATTTGAATCCTCTGCATTATCTGTTAGAAATAACTGAGACATGACTCACAGTTGTAACCTAATACTTAAGAGTTGTCTTAGTCAGGATCGGTTGTATCAGACGGCACTTGGCAGCAGAGAGGTTCAGGTGATCTGATGCAGGCCTAAGTAATGATTTAAGGGACATTAAGATATATGGGAGCTTATTTAAAACCACAAGCCTCCAGGGAGGCAGGCATGTTGTGATTTTCACTTTCAAAAAGTGGTTGTCTTTCGATTTACTGATGGGCGGAAATCACAAATCAACTATGTTCAGACTTTAGTTTCTTTGTCTTGGTCTGTTGTGGAAACGAATCAGTCAAAGCCACTGAAGACTCTTGTGATTTAAACAGAAAATTGCTACAAGGTTGTAAATAACCATTAAAACATTTTCATGCTTAAACGCTGGTGCACCATTTGGCCCACAAACGACCTTTGAAGACGCATGAGGCGCCTGAGGATGATGAATTGAGCTGATTGGGGCAGGAGACTGAGAAGTACATATTTTGCAATTAGCTCAAGGCTCAGTCTGCAACACAGCCAACATCTGTGCTTTTAATGTCTAGAAAACACTGAAACAAATGGGTCCAACTGTGCTTTGAAACTACAGCGGCCGTCATTCTAATAAAGAACAATGTTTTGTGTTCAGTCGGCTGCCTCCCATGGTCTATGGGGTATTCATTGTGTATGCATTAGCCTGCGTGTGCGTGTTTAGCACATATAGTAACTGTGAATAAAATGGACTTTGGATAATTAGAAGCACACATACATGCTCCAGTAAAACAAAAGTTTCCTTGCAGTAAAGCAGCCAGAGCTACTACGTTCATTAAACATACAACATTTTTCTTCCTAGCACACTGCCCACATTACAATCTGATATTACATAACGACAATCACAGAGGTCTCCTCTGGCGTCAGTTTGCAAAGAGGGGTTGCATTATTCCACAAAGAGGAAATCCACAGTAACTCGATGCAAAATCAATTGTCAAGTTGACCGCCCTTGGTAAATCAAATCAAGACCAACACAGAGGCCTTTAATATTATAAGCAGGCAGCCTGAGGTGGTCTTTAAGGCCCACGCTGTCTGTTGTGCAGCCACTACACATGAGCTTTTAGGACCTAATTCAGTAAGCAGTCGGACTAAAGAGAGATCTGATTTCACTAGGGGGAGGCAGCAGAGACTGAAGGTGAGCAGTCAGACCACTGGGTGGACGGAGGGCTTACAATCAATACACACACACACACACATGCACATGCACACGCGCACACACACACACACACACACACACACACACACACACACACACACACACACACACACACATTCAATAAAATGTATCCACACATGTCCATCATCCATTAATACAAACCCTTTCAGACAACACATTGTCTGGGTGCGTTAGCTTTACCTCTAAGTAAAAGCAATAACACAATTTGGTCTTTGCAAAGAGAAATGACATCTATCTGTCTATTTATCTATCTATCTATCTATCTATCTGTCTGTCTGTCTGTCTGTCTGTCTGTCTGTCTGTCTGTCTGTCTGTCTTTCTGTCCTTCCATCCGTCCGTCTTCTCACACATGGACTCATGGACAGAGGACAAATCTGTATTGACAGACTGGGTAAAAACAACATAATTTGGCCTTTGCGAACAGAAGTGATGTGTTTATTTGCAAATAGAGCAGCTGGTGACAGGAGACACATTCAGGAAGCATTTTAATTCCAGGTGCGAACAGACAAACTTGGAGTTGTCCGCTTGTGATTGGATGTCTCAGGATGGATGTGAATACCGGGTCTGAACAAGGCCAAACT
The DNA here is from genome assembly GCA_026259375.1 of Verasper variegatus. Classification (NCBI taxonomy): domain Eukaryota; kingdom Metazoa; phylum Chordata; class Actinopteri; order Pleuronectiformes; family Pleuronectidae; genus Verasper; species Verasper variegatus. The sequence goes on along the minus strand of CM048046.1, from coordinate 10,758,260 downwards.
GTCACAGACAGAGCAAAGGAATTCCAGAGCAGATAAATAATGTATGACTCTCTGCGGGTGTGCTGTCAGAAAAATAACTTGGACAGGAATGATAAAGGCAGAAACGAATCAAAACTAAACATAAAAAAAAATGATTGTATTAAAGAGAAAGAACAGCGGAAGATGGTAAAACAACAAATAAAACTTCACATGTACCTTAAGACTGACAGAAGAATAAACCAGACACATACTGTGTGATGTATGCATGTGTGTTGTAGTGATGTACTGTATATACAAACAGAGGTGTCATACCTGGTCCCAGGTCTGAGGAAGGAGCAAGTGCTTCCTCTAGTCCAGCCACAGTAAGGATCTCTAGAGGCGATGCAGTTCCTGTAGAAAAATTCACAAAAATTAACGTGATTGCTTCGACACAAGGTTGTGTTTTCTGCTCTGCTTGATCGTGGGACGTTTTAAAACCTGAGAGTCTGGACCATGGTCCAAAACATGTTCACAATGGATTTGGTTAGTTTTGGTTTCACCTTGTTATTCAGGGAGCGGACTAAAGGCTTTTGTATGAATATACAGTACGTCCTGTCGTCATCACTACAGTGGGCTGCATATATCTTTACTTGACATAGATTGATGTGTAGACAAGTGATTATTACTGTACAATACCAGCAAAATGAACGTCCTTGTCGTTCAAACAATATATCATCAGAGGCAAATCTGCTCGCCAATCCTGCGAGCTGCTTCTTTTACTTCTTCTATTGTTTAATACTGTCTCAACTTCTTGCAGTTGCTCCAACAGTCTGAATTACCCACACTGCAAAAACACACACATTTTGTCTGCTATAGCCTCAAATGTGACAGTGTGTACCCGTCATAAGATGTGTCTTCTGATTTCAGAAGATATGGGTCGCTTGGATAAAAATATAAACTAGGTATTTTTACTCCATTCTTGTCTCTAAAGTTTCATTCTTGGCTGTAGCAACAAGGGGAGTTTAAATTCTCACTGTTCACAACCACACAATGATAATACAGACCCGAAAGAAACACAAAGCCAATGAGATATTCACTGTGAAGGTTGTTGGGTTTCGACTAGTGTTGTAAAAAGAACATACTGGTTGCAGCACAGAACATCAGTCTGAAAACCAGAGGAATTATATGGAAAAATGGTTTTGCAGGAAAGTAGTTGCCCAGTGATTAGTAACTGGTGACCAATAAAACCGTGCTCAGTGGCTGCAAAACATGAGATTTTAATGATGGCTGTGCATGTGGAGTTAAATGAGGTTAGAGGGTCAACCTGTAAGTGTTTACTCTTTATGCATTGGACAGCAGAATATTTACTGTGAGATGTTAAATGATTAAAGATTGATTTGAGCGTGTAGGCTGAGAGCAGGTCAGAGAGGAATCAGTGCATCAGCTGTAAACACACTAAATCAAAAGTTCTCACAAACGCTCATCAGAGGTTAAAAAATCAGACCTGAGCTGATGAAATGTCTCTAACAAACCATGAACACACTCACACACAAGAATAACTCTTGTACGCTGAGCTGAACGAATAAAACTCTCACACTTAACACAACTTAGAAAGCATGTGAGTTTGAATCACACTCGTGTATGACTCACCTGGTTCAGTGAACACTGTGATGTGCTGGTGTGTGATGTGTTGGTGTGTGTGTGTGTGTGTGTGTGTGTGTGTGTGTGTGTGTGTGTGTGTGTGTGTGTGTGTGTGTGTGTGTGTGTGTGTGTGTGTGCACCAGGTTGTGTTTGTGTGTTAGTGAACCCTAACGCTCTACAGCCACAGGCATCAGCGCTCGGTGAGCATGCCAGCAGAGATATTTGCTCATCACTCCCCATTACCTCTATGTAATCATATCTAAGGGCAGCGATGAGCTCTGACTATGTTCTGCTGCTAAACTTTTCAAATGTGAGTCGTCCGACTGGAATAAACTTCACAGCATTTACACAAATCAATTGCTAGCGTAATCAACGGAGGAACTTCATCTTTAAAGGGATAGTTCACTAAAAAATGAAAATTCACTCATTATCAACTCACCACTAAGCCGATGGAGGGGTAGGTGAAGTGAGTGAAGTGTTTGTGTTTGTCTCAGGGGTAAACAGTGTTTCAGCCACAGTGACTGATTCTTCAGACAGTATTCAAACAACACAACAAGCCTTACTGCTTGTGTGGTGTCATCCAAAGACTTTTAGGCTTAAAACATGGTGTAAATGACATTGTTTCGAGTTGAATATGAATATCGCCCACCCTTCATCGGCACAATGGTGAGTGAATTTTCATTTTCTGGTGAACTATCCCTTTAAGGCACATAGGAGGAAAAAAACCCTCTTAAATATAGATTAGCTGCTAAATGGAATAAAATCACATTAAGATTAAAGCCTGACTGATTTATCGATTGGCTGAAAATATTGGCCGATATGAGCCTATCACAGACACACATGTATCCGTGCTGACATGAAAACTTTAATTTTACAGAATAAACAATACAGTAATGCATTTAAGTTTACATTTAATTTTAGACAAGATCATTATTTTAAAATTAAGTTCAATATAGTTGATTGTATTTGTATTTTTTTTTAATTTAGTGGATGATTATTATGTAAGTTTATGGTTAATCTGTAAATGATAAGCCTCAATTATATTCGTTTGTCATAAGGGTTTCTTTTCGTTTATTAATTTACTGTTACCCTATTGATAAATTGTGATGTTAAAATTTATTGTGGAAATTGTTTATGTGGACCGCACAAAATAAAAATAAAATAATAAATATTGAAAATAATTACATCTTACATCAAATATGGTTTAGTATCTGTATCTGCTGTAATTAAGATTACAAATTGAAACAGAAGCCACTAGATTAGTATTGAGAAGAAGCTAGTTTACTTTCCTCATGAAATACATTCTCATTTATTAGTTATTTACTCTAATATGTATTATAAAGGCAAAAATAATCATCATTATCATTATGTGGTAAAATTACAGTGCGTCTATAATAAAATTGTGACTGCTTGCTGATGCAATAATACAGCATTACTTTTAATGGTGGTGTATCACACTAACAGCTTTTATTATATTTTCCTCCAATTTACTGGCGCTTTTTATTGGGTTTCCAGTCATTTCAGGGCTATACAGCAGTTAAGCAGATTATCACCTTGCTCAAGGGCATGGTGACGGTTGCTATTATCACTATTATCATTACAAGAAAATTAAAGTCAGCTGCAGACCAGCAAGTCTAGAGCTGGCAGGGCTTCACTGCGTCTTCGTCAAGAACACAAAGTAAGAGAGTTTCTGAATGGTCACCAGGTTTCTCATTATGCTGCCCTGCTGCACTTCTGCTTGCACAGTATTTGGTGAGGACTTACTTCATGCACCGGGAGTAGAGCTGGCATCGCGCCACCGGCACTCTGACCACACAGGAGGGGAAGGCAAGGAGGAGACTGTGGCTCGCCCGGTCCAGAGTCAGAGACAAGAGCTGCCGGGCCTGAGGAGAGTCTTCAGCACACCTGCAACACGCACAAAGACACAGGCATCAACACGAAACAGAAAAAAAACATTTGGCTATTTCTATTACCAGACCGAGCCTGCACTTTAAATGTGTGACCTCAGTCTGAGCATAAACAGCAACAAAAATCCTTCCTCATGACTCAATGTGAAGCCCAACCAAACATTAACCGCTCTATAAATAAAAAACATTGTTAAAGTGAAAGTACCAAGAGGCCGTCCGTGTTTGCCGGATGTTACCGTGTCAACCAAAATATGCACTATGCTGATTGTCGAGGTCAGAGGGGTCAGCTGGTCATCAAAAACAGCAGCCAGGAGCTGAATCACAGCTAATTGGCACTTAAAGCTGCGGTGGCCGGCAACAACCTGCCTGAGCGTAGTGGATTTATACCTTTTTATGCACATGTACACTCATGCATCGGTTGTATCTGGATGGCTTATGGTAATAACACTGAGACGGAGCCCGCAGTCATTAAGAGGAATCTATCATTCTGCTAAGGCCGAGCTGTGACTCATTCCTCACAGCCAATAAGGAGAGGGAGAGAGATGTGGAGAAAGTGAGCAAATAGAGGAAAAAGATAACGAATACTGGAAAAAGGGAAAGAAAAATAAAAGTTTGAAGACTTGTGAAAAGAAAATAAAGGAGACAGGACCATGATCAGGTAGAGGGGGATAGCATAGAGGTTCTATTACACCCTTTTCTGCCATGCACTTTTGTGTGTTTCAGTTATGTGTCTGTCGCATTTTAGAAACATCATCAAAACGTCCACTCGCTCATGGTGAATCTTCCAGATATTTCCCTGCTGTATTCGCACATGACGTTACTCATGACAATTTCCCGAACATTTCTGTCGGGAGTGGACGGGAAAAGTTCCGAAAAAAACTCCCCTGAAGGAAATCATGAAAATGATCAGTGCATGTCTATTAGCAGCTTTAGTGTTGCATCTCTTTCAGGTCATTTTCTGGTCCATTATGGCAGCAGACAAGTCATAAACCAGTGATTTCAATCTGTGCTGACCTCTTAAAGGATGACTGTGTCAGTGGCCCTTCCTCTCTGTACCCCAGGGTTTGACGCAGCACACAAGGCTTTTCTTTGTCCCGTGTATGTAAGGTGAGGTTAAGGGTTGCCTGGAGCTCTGTCTCCTGATTAGCTGGGTGAAAGCTGTGATAGCTGGACTGTCACTGACCTCCTGGTGGGCTCGCCATGCACATCAAATTATCCCTTACAAACTGGCTCCAGGCTACACTAGCTCATTCAACACGAACACACACACACACCCCTCATTTCACTTGCCATTACTATCCCTCATTTTGTCATGTCTGAAGCAGAACAAATATGCTGGGACACAAATTGGCAAACATTTTGGATGGGAATAGGAATGAGAGATAAATTTATATTAAATAAGAAGTGGGACAGTATGAACTGGAAGGAGGTTTCCAGGCAGTTGGTTCAAGAAATATTCCTTTCCCCCCCATTATTGCAGAAGAAATTGCATATATATATTTGGGAGGAAAATTACCATGGCAAAAAGCTAGTGTTCAGAAACATGTACTTTCTTTTAAAATGCCTCTAATTAGGCTTGGTGGCGGATAATCACCAGCTAAATCTGCATGTGTGTGACAATCTCCTTCCCTCCACCCTGCGGCTCTCCGCCACGTGGAAACAAAGAGTAAAAGCAGAAGGTTTGAAAGGGAATTCTAATCCACTCTGATCTTTTGTTAAGATCCAGATATTAAATATGATTCTGCTTCAGACTGATGATAAAGGGTCACTTTTTCCTGACAGTGTAATTTTGGTCTAGATTAAGGATAATGTGATTTTATCATCACTTCATTACTTTCTGTTGTTTTCCCCGCAATGTTGTCCTGTAGTGTGTCTCAACCTCATTAGAAGAAGTTAAGATTTGATAATGAATATTAGCCTCTAATCCTATTTTTTCTGTTTGTCCTGTTTGTATTCTCTTCATGGGGTTGTATCATCTCAGCTCCAGCTCAGTTATGAGTATTTTTCAAAAACAGGTCATGTTTTGAGGTTTTTCTTTTTCTTTCTGATACTCTTTTCCTACCAGCTCGCCTTGCTGTGCATACGTTGACGCCAGACATCCCTTTCCAGGCATTTGCCTGATGTATACGTCTTTTCTCTGTGAGAAATGAAGGGAAACCGCAAGCCTGACTCTGTCTTAAGATAATCAAACCCAACCTATAAGCACCGTTAAAGCTGACCAATTAAGGACTCCTGCACACTAGTGGATTTCTTGACCGATGGGAGACCACAGGCATAATGAGAACACACACACTGGACGATTTGGCCAGAACCAGACCACACACTCTTCGTTTGTAGGAAAGGATTTCACAGTGGCGATTCAAGAAACTTGAAATCTCGGGATATCTTCTTCTGCTTCTCCATAAAATGTTCTCAACGATGGTTTCTTTCATTTTGATAGTTCTTGTTATAATTGTTTGCAATTTGTTATCTGATGCTACAAAATCAGGGTGAAGCGTCATGATTGACAGCTTTGACTGACTGACGAGGCGGCACCTCGTACGGCGGCTCCACACCACGATCACTACTGCTCAGATTCTTGCTCCAAATGACGATATTTTAGCTTTAGTAAAATAGTAGGAAGGGGAGAAGTGTCATCCATCTGTATGAACACTTTATAGGTAACTATCTATCGAGCAGCTTGGGAGGAGCTAGTATGTGATTTAGTTAACTTTGGATTGAGCCAGGTTGATTCACCTTTTTTATTTCTAAGCTAAGCAAACCAGCTGCTGCCTGTCAGTTCATATTTAATGAACAGCCTATAAAGTGACATCAGTCTTCTTATTCAACTCTCAGTAAGAAAGCATTTCCCAAAAATGTTGAGTCTGAATTGGCTTTAACATCTTACTTATCAGGGTTGAATCCCTCCAGCTCCTCCAGGAAGATGTTGCTGTTGGTGATGGTGTTGTCCTGGTTGGGCATGATGAGGAACTTGAGGATGGTCCCTCTGCTCGACCCGAGGAACATGACGGTTCTGTTTCTGTGCGGCCCTGCTTCTGTATCCAACACAATCTTAGTCAGCTGGTACCTGCACAGAGAGGGCAGATTGTCACATTAACACCACCACACTATTGTGTGGCTCATTTGGGACTTTTATTCCACAAAAGCTAAAAACGCATTACAACTGATTGGCTGGGTATAAAATACACTGCCTCGGGTGAATTTAAATCATGATATGCTCATTTCTCATGAGTCACTACAAAATGAAACGAATTCCTCAGGGAAAAGCTGCTCATCAAATCTGCATAATAAACTAGTTATGGCAGAAATTCAGTCATTAATAATATCAGTCAAGTCAATGGACTCATCCTGGAACAATAGCAGAGTGTTGCTGAGCTACACACGGTCCTGTGTATGTGAGTCAATGGAACAAGAATTGAAGCCATGTTGTGCCGGGTGATTAATATTCCACATACATCCAGTCCCCATACTCCCCAGGGATGCATGCATTGATGTGAGACTACAGCTGGTTGACTGCTACCACATGCTGCAACAGAACCAGGATAACTTCCAGCAGGATTAGTCTTAACTTCAGCAGCATGAACAGACAGATCACGTGTGTGTTTGAGTACATACGAAATCTCTGTGTTTGCAACCAAGTCTCCTACACCTCAAAACATCATACGGGAATATTCGGAACATATCACCTTATCAGTTAAATCAAAGTTTCCTTGTAAATAAATACAATTTTAGCGACGCTGCAATTCTTTCAAAATGTGTTTGTTGCACTAACTTATGTCTAATCTTTGTTTCTAAGCTAGTTTATACAACATCTACTAAAATCATTTCCATTAAACTGGGAAGAACCCACCAGGTTTTGTTGCAGGGAGTTGATCAAATAGTAAAAAAAATTCAGTTTCTTAATATTAAAAGATTAAGACACTGCAATATATTTAGTTTTTTGACACTTTCACAATTTTTCCTAGGAATAAATCATGGATCTTGATTGAATACAAATTCAGATGATGGTGGTTTTAAACTGACTGTTGGTGGAGGTATCCATTCTACTCAGTGCCATTCTGATCAGTGTATCAACTCAAAATCTATGGGGGACACAGTGAGTGTTTGGCTGGGTTCAGTCTCACCTGACCATAGTCCTGACTATCCAGGGTCTTTGCCCGAGTGATGGCACAGCTTCATCCATCAGCGGGTGGGTCTTGACGAAGTTGAGCATGTCATCTGGGAAAGAGTTGGACGAATTGAATCTGGATCCTTGAACGGCACAGCCACCGGGTCTGGGAACAGGACGTTTTCAAACAAGTTTAGCAGATGGTACACAGGCAAAGCGGCATTCCCATTTCTGACTACTTCGGGCCTTAGTGAAGATATATTTATATAACCAAGCAGTCTAGACTGTCACGGCCACACTCACAGTCAGACAGATCTCCTTTTTAAACATTAGGGAGATGGTGACTAAGCCACAAGCTCATATCTGAAGAATTTGGACGGTGATGGATGAGTGTGATGTATCCTTGTGAAAAATAACTTTCCCACATGACTTTCAGTTTCTACAGAATGTATAACTAAATACAATAACTTCCTGCATTCTTCATATGAAATCTAAACCCTAGGCATGAACTGCGCCGGCAGATTTGTGGCTTAAATTACTCGAAATAATGTTTTCCTCCCACATTTGTCCCATAACAACCTGAACACAGGTGCATAAATTGATTACAGCCATCTGCACCTTGGCTTCGGGATGACTTCATCTGGAACAGGCGTCCAAATAGACTCGGGTGATTTCTGCTCCTTGAACCTCCCATCGAACACCCCCGCCAGCTGCTCCATGTCAAAGGCACACACTGCCGAACCCGGGATACTGGAGAGACAGAGGTGGATGGAGAGAGAGAGAGAGAGACTGTTGATTGATAAAACACTTAGACGAAATGAGTCTGTCCTGTGTCAAGTGGCTTTGCTTTCACATGGGAGTACAGAAAAAAGACGTGCTGGAAAAAGAAAAGATAAGGTGGAGAATCACCTTCTTAAAAATAAACTAAGGAAAGAGGTTAAAATATAGAAAGTCACTTGTGAGTTTGAGAAAGAGACAGACACCCAGTGAAGATGACAAATTGGATTTTGGCTGCTCATATTTTTGACATTCAATGTTTGAAAACAAAGGAAATTGTTATAAAGACGGAGAGAACGACAGACAAAGATAGATGCTGTCAACTCAGTGGCCGAAGGATGGATATGTAGCAGATGCAATAGTTAGATTAGACCTTCAAAAAAGATCTTGGCTGCAGTTTCTGGACGATAAATCCAAATAGGAAATGAGTCACTGAATGTTCTGCCTCTCACAAGGAGGGGGGAGATCTTTGGGAAATGAACCCGAGGACATGTTCCAGTAAAAGGCCCGGTGCACCTCGGAGGCTGTTTAACTACTCGTGACCCCCGCAATGGGGAACAGAACATCTGCTCCAGCAAGTGTCCACATCCCACACGCATCCTCAAAAACAAAATACACACTGTCACAACCAACAATTTAGCCCCTTTTCAGACAGTTACTCAAATATATACAAAAATTGGGTCTGGACATTTCTCAGACTTTGTCTTTCACATATGAAGAGCACAGCAGGAGAATGTCCGGTTCAGACACGTTTACAACAACAGGAAAATGTTCAGAACAATCAGATGAGGGGTGGCACCTGGGTGGAGCATGGAGGAGGCAGGACATCACGTATTGACACACGCCCACTCGCTCACTGTGAATTTCTACGTTCAATTTCCTGCTGTATTCTCACACGGGCTCACTCGGACGTTTTACTATGGGGCAGGAAGAAAAAGTTCCAGGAGCAGAATTTAAAAAAGATCGACAAATCAGTTGGTTCATCCAGGTGTCATGTTGTCAGGTGCCAGAGCCGCTAAAAACCCATGTCTACTGAGTCATTTTACCCAGGAGTGAATGTCGATTGTGTCCAATCCCATTGCAGACAAAAGCCAGATGTTAGTGGGTGTTAGTGGGTTTTTTGACCAGTGGAAAAGGGCCTTTAGAGACACATTTACACAAAGTTAGACTCTTCCTCTCTCTTCCCTCATCCTAATGTTTTATTTTAGTGTTGTGGCTGCAGAGACAAAGCACAGACTGAAATAAAGAGAGCAGTGTCAGGATGAGATAAGGAATGAGTAAAAAAAACAAAATCCCTTGCTTCCTGCTCCAAGACTCAACTCTCTGCTCTGAAAGTGTCCTCATCAATGACTAATGGTGTATGTGGTGTGAGAGCTGGAGACTAAGTGCTAATACCCCTGCTGTACATACGCATTGAAAACACCGGAGAGGCTGAGTCACCTGCCGCCTGCTGCTGCATGAAGCCCACACACCCTCTGTTTCTTTGTATTTCATCAAAATGTCCAACTGGTGATTTGAGGGTCTGTGGCCCCGTCATTATGAACCAAGCTGAGCGGTGTTTCTCTTGACCTGCCCTTTCGAAAAGCCTTTGTTTGTTTGGGAAGACATCGCCTGAGGCAGTGCGGCTGCAGCGGGGCGCCGTTCTCCTGATGTGCCATTTGATCAGGTCACGCCGCCTCCCTCAGCACTTATCATTCATAGGCAGGGATGTGACTCAAACCCTGGCCAGGGCGGTGGAGCTGAAGGCGGATCACTCGACGTCAACAGCGTCTCTCTCAAGACGGCGGGCACCAGATGTTAGGTTTGACACGTCTGCCAGCTCTGCATTGATGCCAGCTTGGCTTCCTTTCACTGCCTCTTCCCACCCCCCCCCCCACCCCGACTCTCCTGTTCTCTGTTGCTTCAGGTCACTGGGTTTGCCCCCGTGTAGCGCTGTGTGTCCGACAGAAGTGAGCCAAAAGGCCTCAGGCTGTTTCTCCTCTTTTTTAAATTATTCTAACTCTCCCTCTGTAGTATTCTCTCGAGCGATTATGTCAACATGCAATTTCTTGTACACAAATCTCATTTTCAATCATCCTCTCAGTCTCCCTCCACATGAGACCACTTCCCTCTGTTTACTTTCACCTTATTTCGTGTTCCTCTCTCTGTCCGTCGGAATTTGTCCTTCCTTCACTCTTTCTCCTTGACTGAGGCTGAGTGACAGGCGAGATACGTGCGCTGTCCGTTTGAGAGAGTGTGGAGTTTAAACTACCTCCTCAACATTTAACAAGCTCACTGACGGCTAGGATTAACACAGGCCTCATGGACACACGATGCCTCCCAGGGGTAGACGAGGAAGAGGAGAAGGTAGAAGTCTGAGGAGTATCAACTCAAGCCTTTAACTAGAGACTTGAAATTAACTATAAATCACAGTCATTGTAAATAGAGTATAAAACAACCTTTTGAGAGGTTTGAATCAAATGCAAGAGGACTATATATTTTCTTTTTTAAATTGTATTAAGTCAAATGTTAAATTAGTTTATCTGTATTTTACATTCTTGGATTGGACCATTTCAAATACTTTTTTTATAAATTCTCTTTTACTTTTCATAATCTGAAATGTTTTATTCTCAAGGATTCTGTGTTTGTGGACCAGATTGACTGACTTGATGGAAGAAGCGTTGCAGTTGGCATTAAATTAATGACCCAAAATGGGTTTGGTTTGTTCTGCAGATAAATGCTCCACTGGACATTTTATAGACAGGGTTTGACATTTTGGAAAATGCACTTAATTTCTTTTTTGGCAGAGTTGAATGAGAAGATTGATTCTGCTCTCATATCTGTGAGGTAAATATGATGCTTTGCCTCAAAAACGAAAACAAAGGGAAAACATTTGTCTCTTTCCAAATGTGAAGAAATCTGCCTATACTTGCACCTCCACAGCTAACTAATCAACACGTTTTATTCTTGTTAAGGTAGAAAAGCTAAGGTGTAAAAATAACACATTGTAGTTTCACAGGTAGTTATATATGCCAAATTCTATCTTGGGCAGGAGCAGCAGCTTAGCTGCAGTGATATCGATAAAAAAACAACTTCCTAAAAGAAAATAAATGGCGTTCCCAAAATATCAAACTATATGTTTAATGTAAAGCACTGGGGAAATCAGAGGGGTCAATATTCTTATAATAAAGCTATAGTGAAGTTCAGTCAGTAATATTGTCTTCTTGCACATTCCTCCAAGAACTCGCAATCTCGACGCTCTATCAGCTCATTCTCTCTTTTCATCCAATCCCAACCTCACACGCTCGCCTTGAGCCAATCAGCTGTAGGTTGTCAAAGATGAAAATGTTCTCTTTCCCTGCTGACATTCAGCTGATCAGTTCTGGGCCCCTGCACCACCTCAACTCTGGATACCAGGTAATCTCCCTTTAAACGTCCAATCATAAGCCTTCTTGAGACGTCCCATCTTCATGCTCCATTCCTCATCACCAGCACAAGTGTCCAGACTTTGGCGAGAAAGTGTCCTTCATAACCAAAGCACCCAAAATCATTGTGTTCCACTTCTAACTAGGGTTGAGGAGCCAAAGTTTTTTCTTCTGTTCACAATAAATTGAATTGAACTCTCATTTACTAATTATTTGTTTCTCTCCAGGTCTATAGCCTATTTTAACACATCTGACTTGTTTACATGAAACCTATAATAAAAACATCCCAGAGTTGTTGGCTTGTTTTACAGTTTTTACAAAATTAGTTTTAGGCCGTGATGAAAACAGTATTAAAAAAACTTTCATGTATAATTAGGCCTCGGATTCCAGACCCTCTGCACTCCGTGAACTTCTACACTTTATTTTTAATATTATTCCATCGTGTTATTACTTTCATCTGTTCTCCAAAAAACTCCACCCTGATCTGTTTTTTTAATCCAAGTAACCCAGTTTTTCATGCTTTTTCTTGACCTTTTACCCATGGGTTTTCTCTTTTCTCCATAATTTGACTATCCTAGACCATGTGAACTAACCAAAACTTCTGTAACAACTCTGTATGACATGGCTGTACTATCAACTACAGGTGGTTTTCCTTTCCAGTACCTATTTCTATGTTGCACAGGTAGCTACCCTTCCATGTATCCCATTGCCTTCTCTACTTGTGGGCCCAGGGAGGATAGCTTCTATGAATCTTCCCCCTGTGCTGCACTCCTCCTGGCACAGTAACCTGTTCCCCTCCTGCTCCTTGTCCTCCTAATTCCCCCCTCCTCTGCCTTGTTTTCCCAGAGGGACATTCTGCTGTCTGACCCTGTCACATGAGATTCTTTACGAGCAAAAACAAACATGGCCTCCCCGCTCTCAGCAGGCACAAGATTTACTTTGCTTCGCATGGGATGTTTTCCTTGCATTCCTGCACAACTCCATTAAGCCTAATGAGCCCATTTCAGCCAATTGCAGCAGCCATATATGTTTTCAGCTGCCATAACAATACCTGAATGAGGGGAATTGTTTGTTTTTAATACCAGCAGGATGATGGAAGATTTCCATTTGACATCCTGCTGCTCTTCTTTCAAAATTTAACAACTTATTTGAATTGCAATAGAGGAAAATATTTTTTGTCATACTGTTCCTCTCTGTGCCTCCTTGACCTCTTGAGCATCAGGAGTGTGAGTGCAGAAGGTGCTCAGTGAGAAATCCAAGCTCTTCTTTCATTTACTTCGAGAGGAAGGGCCTGGGGCTTTGGAGGTGGATGCACAAAGGAATTGGCAACCGGGGGGGGTTTCGTACACTGGAAACAGCGGGTAAAAGAACCCCAGATGCAATTCCAGAACAGTTCAGGAGCTGGTATGTGGCTGTAAAATTATCCCCGAAGCATGTGGGCGCAGGGGGAGATGAGTAACTGCAGAGAACCGTACCCCACAGACAGAGATCATCAGTAAAACCTTGACTCCGTCCTGTCATTCTCATACCACAGCCCCACAGTTGCTGCATGGGGCCAAATGGTAGGAAAGAATATAGCTATTCCTCCACTCGCAGGTCCTGTTTCATGCTGTTTTCATTGCACGCTGCCAGCCAAAGCAATTTGTCTGGCGAGCACTTAGCTGGTGTGGCACAGGGGGCCACATGGGACCAGTGGGAGCTCTGCAGCTCACCTCACACGTTCTCTCTTTCTCTTTGTGCTCATTTTGCTTCATCACACGTCTCCTTATCCATCCATCTAAACCGCCCTCGCTTTCTGTTTTACCTGGGAGTCATTTAAAAAAAGACCCAGTAGCAGCAGGTGTGTCTGTGTTTTTTCAGCTGGTTCTCTTTTGTAGCAAATGCTGTTATCTGGGAACCATTGTAAGTGTGTTTGTGCAAATGCGTGTTTCTGTATGAAAGCGGGAGTGTGTGTGTGTCTGTATATATGTGTGTGTGTGTGTGCGTGTATGTGTGTGTGTGTGTGTGTGAGGCACCCATCTGTCTCTGCAGGCAGTGGCCCCCTCTCGCAGCATAGCCTTTTCCACACACACGGATAAGATGCAGCTGATGAAACACTTTTAGATCTCAGGGATGCACGTGTTTTCCATTATTGACTTCCTTGTCCTTGAGTTTCTCGTCTGTCTCTCCGCCTCTTGTCTGCCGTCTCCGTCACTCTCCTCCGTCTCTTCCATCCTTTCACATTAACTTGCTCACTGTCTCACTCTTTCCTTCTCCTACTTCTCTGCTGTCTCTTACAGGGCCGTCGTAAAGCCCCGGTGCTTTGAGACACTGTCCTGCAACTGGTACAAAGCTTTTATTCTAATCCTGGAAACAAAGGGATGGCATTGTAGTGGAACAAATGACAGGTGGTAGTTATTGTTGGCTGCAATTAAGTGAAAGACTGCATCGATTCTCCATCAGAGTCAAATAGCAGGCAGTTGTAGTAGTCTGCTATAATGTGCTTGCTCTACGAGACAGACTAAGTAGTAACAGGGCCATTAAGGTGGTGTAAGATGAGTGGGCCATCACAGAAAAGTATAGTGAGTTCTTTTCTATGACTTGAGCCACTTAGACTTCAGTATAGCGCTACTTTATTTTAAAGCACACAGTCTCGGTTTCTGTTTGTGCAGCTTGTAAGACACATGGACGATGTTCCCTCAAACTGGAATGGGCCTCTTAATAAAAACTATAGTCAGTAGACAAATTGCATGTTTCTATATATTAATAACAACATGTTCTGCGTCGGCATCTTCAAACAAAGCACGATAAGCTGATTACTACTTCAAGATAGAGACACAGGAATCAAAAAAATCTTGTTTATTTGGTCCTGATAAAAGAGCCTCTCAAATTGCGTCTTTAACGAGTTCACACATAAAGATTGGCGGAAGCTGATTGAGTGCTGATCAGGTTTTTTTTTCTGCAACTTGCGAAACTCGTTGGCGACCGGGAAATCGGGCTGAAAATTGTGTGAACCAGGCTTTGGAGCTGAAATCTATCTATCTATTTAATATACTATCTATAGAATTAGTACTGTATAGCTCATATAAATAAACATTCTTTCATTCCTTTCTTCACTCTGTTGTTCAAATTTCTCTCTGGTCCTGTCAGTAGAGTCATGTTCGGCTCCACAAATAACCTCATTCTCCAATAATCCAACATTTACCAGGCAGTATCTCTCCCCTCCCATCCCCTCGCCCCTCCTTCCCTCTCACCTTTTTTCAATTTAATCTTGTCTCTCAGAAAATCACCCCTTTGTCCTCAATGGAAGCGTCCCATGTGTCTTCAATTACTCTGCACCCCACAATCTTGACCTCTGCACCTCCTCACAGCCTCTTTCTTTTCTCTGGAGCTTCGCCTGTCCCGCAGGCTTTGCTCTTTCCGACTTCAACTGTGATGGAACAAACTATGGTGGTCCACAAAATTTTCAAGGTGAGCCGTGAGTGCAGCTTCGCCACGGGTGTCTATCCCAGTCTCCATTGGAAGTATGTCAAGATGTCTCTCTACGTCTGAGTGTTATTCCCATTTTCTCTGTGTAGCACGCACATATATACAAACAGATAAAGCGTCTTATTTGAAGACCAAAAGGTTGGGTATTGATTATCAGGACCTGCTCTTGCTTGGGGGTTATGTGCAAAGATTGTGGAGCAGTAATAAGTAGCAGTTGTAATTATAGAATTATATTTCAATTTAAATCAAAATAAATCCTCATATAGTGTCAGCTTGAACGCCTGAACGGCAAGTTTGCGCAAATACAAACAATTATACTGCAGCTACAATGGGTGAACACTTCAAATCCCAGACTGTATATAAAAAATGATTAAAATAGCTACCCAAAAGTGAAGCCAAAGCACCTTGATCACCCCCTGGGGGCTGACTGTAGTATAGGTAATAAATCCTGCCTCCTCCATGATAGGTGATGAGATATGGACCAACAAAATGTCAAAATACACATCAAATAAAGTATTCTTAAAGATGTTTGCATGTTATGATGGGATCACTATGTTACTACTCTCTCTATGTTTGTGTTGTACCTGTTAGATGGTGTGGAGAACACGCCCAGGATGATGTCCCTGCCGTGCATCCTGATGATGGGACTGGTGGAGTGGAGCAGGTTAAAGTAGAAGTGGGAATCACCGGGGACGGAGCAGTTCAGACGAGCCTTTATGAACGACGTCCACTGCTTCTCCAGAACACGCTGAGACCCGCCCTGGTCCCGCTTGCACACCCGGGCCACACGCGACACCATCACCTAAGATAAAAAGGAGTCACAGAAATGAGTGTGAAGAATATACATCGCATTTGCAATACATTGATAAGCATCGCTCACATACAATGTCAGTAACGAGGTGTGAAGGTTCAAAAGTGTTTCACGAACTTCAGCTTTCATCTTCAAAAAGGTACATTTAAAAGCCAATTTTAAACTGCATGGTGTCTGTGAAGAGTCATTTGCATGCTATTTGTGCTACGGCAACCCTGTTTTGACGGATCGTTGTTTTATTATGGTAAATGTTTTATCAATTATTCATGAAAATGTCAGTGCATCTCAAAATCGTTTCTTTGAACACAATCATCCACACAATGGTGATGCATTTTAGGTGTCCATTTACTCTGCTTTCTGCAAAGCCATGGACCTTCCGCGAGCACTTCTCACACCATTAATGTTAAATGATAATTTACAATAACGATGGGTTTGCTGATGCTGTGGATATTTATTTTGTTCATTAATATGTATACCCAGCTCTGGCACAGGAAGGAAATAAACAGATCGCTGTTAAAAAAAAGGGCTTTTCTGAGGTTAATACAGACAAAGAGTTGTTTGCTCAGACCGTGGTTTGTTGGATTAGATATGCAGACAAACAAATACAAGGATGAAAGGTCAGTGTAGCTGTGGGAGGAGTTGATATTCACATTCAAATGATTGCAGCAGAGAGATATTCGACCGGGATCTTCTTTAATGGTGATGCATCCTAACCACACGTTTGCATATGCCTCTGCAGTAGTTTCAAAAGATGGTTTGAAAGGGCCAGTGGCTCCTTTTGTGTGAATACGGAAAGTTCACAGGAAGAAAGTGGATGACTTCCATACCTTTTCCAGGTAATTGAACTCCATGGCTATCTCTCTGAAGAAGAAGTAGATGTGAGGTCCCCACTCCACAGCATTGACAAAATATGGCTCTGTAGTGTGAGAGAGAGAAATAGTTTGAGAGAGGCGAGTAGGTAGTAAAAGTTCGATATAACGTAGATGGATGGTGGGAATATAGCATTTAGGCAAACAGTGCCTCCATGTGCAGGCACATCATTCACTCCAATGACACTGAGGCGACATGAGGGCAGAGAGGATGTGGCAGAGGCCATGCTTAATTTCATTACATGCTGAAAGGGGATTTCACACCAAACAATAAGCGCATTATGACTCCCTGATGTTTCTGAGAAAAGAGTTTCACGCTATGCATTTTGGTGCTGATACATCCGGGACCAGCTGCAACCTGTGCGTCTATTATTGTGTATTTGTGACCGTCCAATTTTCTTCATCAGGTCAGACTGCAGACTGACCCTGATGTGGATGGTCCAGACCAAAGACTTGATATAAAGATGGACAACGAGTCTCCATTTCCTCACTCTATCCAGAATCATGAAGTTTCATCCTCTTTTAAAAACAAACACTTGAACATGCATCAGTGTGATAAGAGCTACCTTTAGTGACAGGCACCATCTTTATGAAAAAAATATTTTGACATGTACTTTGACATTTTAGTTTGGTCAATGTCTCGTCAACTAATCTCTATAAACAGATAAACCTGTTCGTAGGTAAACAATCTGTGTGGAGAGAAGCACATGCATGACCAAAATGCATCTGCTCTTTAATTTCTCTTCATCACCTGCACATAGCTGTAAATAGAGATTGGCCAAAATGTTGCCCGTACCTAAAACACCTACAAAGAGTATGAGTGTTTGCGTTTTTGTGTGGAGAAACATTCAACTCTTGTGATCCTAGAAACTAGTCAAACTGTAATCAGTCTTTGGTACGGTGAACGAAACACAGTCTTGGCCTGGATATTCACTGTGGAGGAAGCAGGATTTATGATATATACTGCAGCCAGCCAGCAGGTGACAATC
Organism: Verasper variegatus; assembly: GCA_026259375.1. Taxonomy (NCBI): domain Eukaryota; kingdom Metazoa; phylum Chordata; class Actinopteri; order Pleuronectiformes; family Pleuronectidae; genus Verasper; species Verasper variegatus. The sequence goes on along the minus strand of CM048046.1, from coordinate 10,740,328 downwards.
CAAAAGCTTTGGCCTCAGTTTTGGTAAGCGGTCATGTCGTGCATCTTTATATAAAGTCTACGGTCCAGATTCTGTCAAGGAGCAGAAGGTTTGACAGCTTCATGTCCAGTGACCTGAACACAGAGTTGTCAGCCTGCTGACTCAGCCCTCTGCTGCTGACACATATCGATCCTGTTTTCTAAGTGTTGTGGACGCACACTCAACCCATCAGACTCTTACGAACAACAACAACAGGCGAGTAGACGTACTCGAGAAAACAACAGTAATGTACAAACGCTTGTTAAAACACACTTTGACGACAACAAAAGCACACACACACATATAGATTCCTGCACTTTTACCTTAGTGAGGACACCCATTGGCATAATGCATTCCCTTGCCCTTGACCTCTGACCTTAACCTGCAAGCAGCCCTTTGAAATAGTGAAGACCAGCCAAAGTGTCCTCACCCTGTAAGATCTTTACTCAAAATGGTCCTCGGAAACATATAAGTACAAGTACACACATGCACATATACAGGTACCTCTGAACCACTTGGAGTCATGCTTGACGGTGCGCAGAGCTGGACTGTCCCCAAGGCTACGATAGATCACTGCATCAATGGCCAGGAAGTCAGTCACTGTAGCTGTAAACAGATTCCTCTCTGACACACACAAAATACAAGTAACCACACACACAAACACACACACATACACACACACACACACACACACACACACACACACACACACACACACACACACACACACACACACACTAATGAGCTGGACAGCCTGCCAATGCAACAGTGTAACCACAAACAATAAAAGTGGAGTAATTGTTACTGTTTTGTCAGAGTCCTGCATCATAAACATGACATGAGTGACCAGTCAACAATGCAATTGTAGTAACATAATTACAACTCTGCAGCTCTCCGACACACACAAGAGAAAAAAAAACTCCAGCCTGTTAACATGAGATGATGTGCTGATGGCAGAACAGTAATGGCTCCCTACAGTTTCAGTAACATGACTGTTGGTCTGATCATAGTGCAGTGTTTGAATCTGATGAAGAATCACAATTGTGCAGTTTGTATGCATTATCATATTACTACCAGCAAAATTAGCATCATCCCTCATTCAAACCTTATGGTGTCAGAGGCAGCAAGACACCAAGCAAATCCTGCAAGGCTCTTCCGCTTCTATCTCTTCTTCTGTTGTTTATTGATGTTTCAAGTTCCTTCCAGAGAAACTCTAAATTTTGGTCTGTCAGTTAAGAATGTGGTCTGAGGCACTTTTTACACCTGTTATTTTGGTTTAAACTAAACTGAAAAGTCTGAAGGTCCAGAACAAACAACATGGTGTGAAAGCACCCTAAAACAAGAGGACTTACCTGCAAACAGAGCTACGTTGGCATGTTTGGGGTCGTAAGGGCATCTCGCCATCCCACTGACTGTGTCTCCAACCATCTCCAGAGTGTCTCCCTGTAAGGCCGCACAAACAGAAATGCACACACGCATACACACACATCAATCAACAGACTCCAAACATTGTGGCTATGTGAAAGCTCGTGAAAACAAGGCACCAGAGAACGGCAATTAGGGAGTGTTACCGTAAGTGCAAACTAATGATTCACTGGTGGCAATTAGGCACAGCAGCAACAATGTGTTCTCATACATAAATAACACAGATAAACACACACAGACACACTGGGGTCCAGCCATACACCCACAGAAAGTCACACTGACGATTCAAACAAGTTTTCAGCTCTCACACACAAACACACACATACGGATAGGGACATTGCTGCGTCTCTCTCTCTTCAAAAACACATTCACAACATTAACTTAAAAATAAAAATCCCTCAAGCAAACTATCCCTGCAGCACAGTGTAATTCTCATCCGAGGCTGAAAATGAAATAATTTATATGTGTCATTTCATTAAAAACCTGGCTATAAATAAAATAGTTGCTAGCATCACTAACTAGTCCCTGGAGAAAAAGGCGTACAGCCTATCAGGCAGAAGACAGGTGTGTTGTACGCTGATGTAGAATGTCATTAGTGGCTGACAGATAATAGGCCAGGTAGAGCTACGTGTTTCACTGTTGCACTGTTGAAATGTGAGAGACTGAAAATAACACAAAAAAAAGCCTTTGATAGTGAAAGGCATTTTTTTTCTCCTTCTCAAATGCCTTCTTCATCCCTTATTTAATATTCCTGCTAGAGGAAATCAACCGAGGCCATGATTAATATTTATGTGTAGTTTTTCCTCCACGAGTTTGAGATTGTTACCGTAATTGAGCGAGACATGGATTGGTCGGGAGGTGAATGGTGTAGGAATCAGGTGCTGAATGGATGCACACATTCGGAGTCTGATAGATGTATATGAGGAGGAATTATTCGGGGTACACTCTAGTCTGCTTGAATCAGTTCAGTCAACAGCTTGAACCCCGGTGTCTCTTTAACACCTGCCTTCTACTGCGGAGTGGCTTTTCTTTCTTAACCACCAGCAAATGAGAACAAAGCAGGCAAACAAGTCACGTCTGCACAGCCCTTAATCACAGAATACGCTCCTCTTCCTCTTCTCTCCCTCTTTTGTGTTTGTCTTGGTTATCCGCCTTCTCCGACTTGATGATAACAAGCTCGGCAGACCACAAAGTTTAACCACCGGGAAACAACAACTGTTGTATCTCAGGAAAGCGAGGCAGTGTAGCTGCCAGACAACTTGGATAAATGGCTCCTGAAGAGAAAGTCAACGCCGCCGCAAACAAACAACTATAATCAAGCTGTGAATTTTCACCAGAACAGACATGCTAATTTCATACGGGAAGCGAGGCCTCTTCTCTGAAAATATGGATAAGCCAGCAGCAATGCAGGCATTGTACCTGACTGTTGTTGTAAAGAAAGAGCTGCAAGGTAAAGCTTTCAATTTACGGGTCGATCTACTCTTAAACCTTCATCTATGGTCATTAGCTCTGGGTAGTGACCGAAAGAACGAGGAACCAAATATCAGCGGCAAAAACAAATTTTCTCCTTAGGGTGGCTGAGCTCAGGCTTAGAGAGAGGGAGAGGAGATAAGACATCGGGAGGGAGCTTGGAGTAGAATCACTGCTTTTTCAGGTCAAAAGGGAAAAGTTGAGGTATGTAAATCATCTGGTCTAAGGCACCTTCGTTTGAATGTTCGAGGATGTTTCCAGGAAGAGCTGGAAAGCGTGGCCAGGGAGATGGACATCTGGGATACCCTACTTGGTTACCTCCGCAAATCGAGCCCGGACAAGAGGAAAATAATGGATGGAAGGACGGATGGATGGATTGTATGAAGCACAGTTGGACCAGTCGCAGGTCTACTACAGGTGGAGCTGTGACTGCAGGTGTGAGCACGATCAGTCTTTACTTACGGTATAGTTGGCACAGAGCGGGTTGAAGGCATTGGTCCCGCACACAAACAGGCCTCCTTGTCTACTGAGCAGCACCTTCATGAAGTTACGGCATTCATCCTGCAGGGAAGACAGAAATACAGAGAGGTAAGAAGCTTAGTATGCAGGAGGGGTAGAAGCGAAGAAAAGCGAAATGATGGAGTGAACAGAGGGAAAAGTGAGTTTATTTTTTGAGACTGATTATCCAGCGTGTGCTGTGAAATGAAGCTTTTCAGTTGCCTGATGTGTAGAATTATCACACCATTAACGCTGTCAATCAGATTGATACAGTCTGAACGTAGCCTGCAGAGACTTTAAGTGTCTAGCCTCTTTCACACAGGCACACACACACACACAGCTGCTGATGAGTGACAGATGGTAATCCATACCACACTCTGGATTTCAAAACAAGAAGCAGATTTAAGACTAATTTCTCCACCATGAGGTGTCAGACTCCATGATGCCCGCCTAATGACAAAAAAAACAGAGTCACACTTTCATTATTCCAAACACATTCTTTGCAAAGAGCACCACACGACTTAATGACTGCTTTTATTCCACAGTGAGTGATAGTTATGAAGGTTGGTTTTCATGAAACAGAGAAAACAAAATGACATGCAAGTTAATCTCCTGGCGTCAGTGCTTTTATAGAAATTATTGAACAGGTTTAACTGATGTTCACTTGACATTGTTGAGATGATAACATGATTTTGCACCTACAACACAGGATCATGTACTTCCTTTATATGTCTATGTTTGTGTATCTGATTAAGACAGAGATGCAAAGTAAACCCACACTCGCCCATAGTCAGCAAGGATTGGCTCCAGCTCCCCCCACCACCATTAAAGGATAATTGGTATAGACAATGGATGGATGGATGCAAAGTAAGAAACCGAATAATCCAAAATAATTAAAACACAAAAAATATGCAAGATTGAACCTAAAACATCCCAGATACCAACCCCGGCATCTTGCGCAATTGTGTTAGTGAAGGTCACAGCTGTCAATCAGGATTTTTCACCACATTTTTGTAGCATGAAATATCAAAAACATCAATACTATTTATTAGTTTGTATCATGTCCCATCCACTAACATGGAGGGAGGCGAGATTTATGACCAAAATTGCGATAAACCCACTTTGGCTTCACTTTTGGGAAGCCGTTATATCCATAGATATACACAGCCTGTGCTATGAACACTTTTTAATTGCTATATTCCTAACTTTTTTGTTTTCTGACCCCTTCAAATTAAAACAATTTCTTTTGACCTCTCGCTGCAGGTTTTTCTTTATTGTTATCATTAAAATGAAGAAGTTTTTTTATCTGTAAGTGTATGTAGAAGTTTACAGCCTGAGGTGGTGAAGGTATTCAAGTAGAAAAATAATAACAGTCAGGCCAGTAAAAAAGAGTTTACTGTACGGCTACAGCTCAAACAAGAGTAGCAGTGAATCTGCATGTGTGGTATTTTGGGGGGTTTTCACTGAGAATTAAGCCCAAATTCCAGTTATGACCTTTGACTTTAAATCCAGAAAGTATTGCCAGCAGTTTGTTTTTGCAGGGCTGAGTCCGCCACCTGTGTGTGTTAGTGCTGAGTGAGTAAGTGGTGATGTACAGTAGATCTCTGGTGGACAGCAGCCAGCAACCCCCCCTCCCCAAAGTGGTCTCCCAGTCAGGATGGCACCAGCTCTGCAACCCCCACCCCCCAACCCACACTCACACACCAAACCCACTACTGATGTCACCGGAAAGAGAAGAGGAGCTGGAGCAGAAGCGGTGTCGGTAGGCATGTTGAAAAAACTTGTATGTGTGTCTATGTGTGTGTGGGTGTGTGTGTGTGTGTGTGTGTGTGTGTGTGTGTGTGAGAGAGAGAGATCAGAAGTAAAGCAGTGATATGAGATACGGGTGAATGTTATTCCAGATGCTCCACCCCCCACCCCCCACTGCCCCTCCACCTTCCCACTTCACTCCCTGCAGTGTTCTCGTTTTTCAACAGCAAAAAAAAAAAAAAAAAAAAGGACAGGAGAGAAGCAAGTGATTTTGTGTGTGTGTGTGTGTGTGTGTGTGTGTGCGCGTTTGATGCAGGAGGTGTGTCAAGTGTGAGGTGTAAATTTCTAATGGCGCAGCACTATGTGACAAATTGAGGTGTGACGGTAGCGGGATATGAGTATATGTCATTCCCCCATATAACAGCATGTGTTTCAGCAAGCCTGGTGCATACATCTGTGGATGTGTGTGTGCATGTGTGTGTGTGTGTTTGCATGTGTGTTTCTCTGCATCACAGCACAGATGCGTGCTCGTGTGTGAGAATCATTTGCATGCTGCTTGTCGGCGGGGTTGCAGTCTGTCAGCTTGGTCAGAGCTGTAATCACAAAGCCAGATGAAGCACTCTTAATAACAACCCTGTCCCACTGCCAGCATCTCAGAGAGGGGAGTAAATACTTCCAAGAGCCAAACCACTGCACAAATGTAGGCAATTGGCAGCGCTTGTACACATAAAATGAAACACTTCATGACTACATGATAAAACAAGGATTGGATCCTAGCTCCGATTTCCATTTGCACTTTACAGACATCGTCAAAACTAATTCCTGCTGCATGCATGCATTTCATTAACCCTTATTCGTTAGTTCCAGGAATCAAATTGGTACTTCCAGGTACAGGTCCATCTTTATTAAAGCCTAGTTCAGTCTGCAGGATTATGGCTTTACTGTGGTTTCCACATTTAAAAAGAAAACAAGTGGTGAATCACTGAATTAAGCAATTATATATGAATTCAAATGCTGTACGTCCTGATTCTCTTTCTCCCCTCTGCCTCCGCCTCCTTTCTCTGCTCCCTCACTCCCTGGGCAGAGTCCAGACAAAACGCCACCTGTGCGGGCTGGCAAGACTTTCCAAGACCCAGACGACTGCAGCCCTCCTCCCCTTCCTACCCTTCCTCCTCCTCCTCCTTCTCCTCCTCTTACTGAGCTGCCTGGCCTCTGAAAAATTAATCTGCAGCACAGATGAGTTACACAGGAGCTCGTGCTCAGTGCAAATATGGACTTAGTCGTGAATGGATGGCGACATTTAAAGGAGATCGAGAGGAAGATGGGGAGAGATGGTGCTCAAGCATGTACACGTGTGTCTGTGAGGAAGTTTGCATATGTGAATATGTATTGATATAAACTGGATGCTATGGAGTTTGCAATATCTATTTCTTGCTCTTGAGGCCGATGTTAGCCAGGCTCCTTCTAATCTACACTGAGCAAGTGCATTCCACCTTTCAATTTCCCAGCAGAGACACGGATATTTTCCTTAGAGACACCAAGACAGGCATATCCAAAAGCATTCATATAAACACATAAAGGTAAGTGATCACACACAGAGACAGAGGATTGACAACAAGTTCTCCGTTGCTACAACACATCTGCTCCAAACAACCTGCAGCAGTCAGACACCATTAAAACTGAGGAGGCTCCACCCTCTGCATCTGCTTTTCATCTCTTGTGCGGAACTCAACCTTTATGACTGAGATGATTTCATTTGGCCTGAGCCTGGGCTCAGTGTTTCTTCTAATGATGAAGCTTTTTCCCAAAAGAACCCTAATGAATGTGGTGTTTGACTGTCGCCTACAATAAACATTCCTGTGTTTAGTCTAACCAAGAAACTAAATATGTTCATGTGTCATAAGGTCTTTCCCAACCACAGTGTTTTTCATAAAATATAATAAGCTATCCTGATGACCTGCTTTGTAATGTCCGTACAATAGGAGCTGTCTAAAGAAGGACATCAGGGGGTCATATTTAGCAAGCTGCTTCTCTAAATCTCTAGTTTCCATTACACGCCTGGCTGGTCCCCTGATGTTAGCGACCAGGGAGAAGAGAGCGTCACCCTGCCAAGAGCCACCATTGAGCCAGAACTCTCCCACACATACTCAGACACACACACACACACACACACACACATATACTGTATACACAATACACACACAAAGATTTTGCGAGCCCCCGTCTCCACTCATTAACAACAGGCCTGTCATTTCCAGAAAAATCCCAGATGATCCCTGAGTGACTCTATGACAGGAAGAGAGTGCGTGTATGTTTATGTACACGTGGGCGGAGGATAAATTAACAGTGGTACCAAATTAGCAGCGATGTGCTGTTCTGAGTGCTACGGTCTTAGTCAGCATGTTAACGCTAATCCGCATCCCTCTGCAACCCTTCTTCTCTGTTTGATGGTAATTCTGACTGAACACACCACAGGCCCCAAACAAACATCAGACACCAGAGGGAGGGAGAGAGAGGGCGAGAGAAAGTGAGATAATTGAAAGCAAGAGAGAGAGAGAGAGAGAGAGAGAGAGAGAGAGAGAGAGAGAGAGAGAGAGAGAGAGAGAGAGAGAGAGAGAGAAAATAAGTTTTTCCTCGCCAGGCAGCCATGTGGCATTCTCAGCAGTGGAGCTGACCTGCAGCAAGAGCTACAGATTGTGAGGTCACCTGATGTCCACTCCCTGGTGAAAGCAAGCACACACACGCGTGTGCACACATGCACGCACAGCCATTTAATCCTTGACCACAACACAATCTGAGTCACCCCGTGGCCAGCTCTGTCTGAAAACCTGCTGAGAAAACGGTGGCGCATTGATTTAGTTTAAGTTTAGTTTAAGTCTTTTAGTCACTGAACCTTTATCAAGCCGAATTTGTGATGAAACCTTATGATGAGATAAAACCTGCTGTCGTGCAAGTACCTATGGGGGATGTAGTTCACAGCTGCAGATTCCCAGACAGAATTTTTTTATGTAAGTTATTACAACATGTCACAGAGACTGGGGACAAATCAACACTAGTAACCACTAGGGAAACTAAAATAGTGCAAATAGGTATCACATTTAGGGAAATGCTGCAACAACACCTGGAAAGCTGATACGAAGTTTATTTGTTTTGTGCATAGAGCCGGAGGATTTATCAGTTGGCTGATAAAAAGAGGCTGATATGAGCCTTTCACAGACATATCGGTGTCAGCGTTTAGCTTTGCTGATTAGAACACTTTTATTTTACTGTGAAAACAATGCAGAATAAATGTGCACTTATCTTTATATTTTACTTGATTAGATGTGTGTTTATTTTGTTGATTCAAGTAAATTGGATACGGCTGCTTTGGGTTTTCTTTTTATTGAGACTATAAGGTTAAACTGTAAAACATCAAGACTTAATTACATTTCTTTGCCATAATGGATCGCTAACGACTTCATAGGACTTATTGTCAATATATATCCAATATATTGGTATTGGAATTTTTTTTTACCCCTTACTATTTGTATCGCCATCAGTCCCCAAAAATCTATATTGCTGGGGTTCTAGTTGTGCATCATTTGCTGTGACATAAGTCTCGTAAACAAAAACTCAGCATTATCATTATAATGTTAAATTGTAAAGTGTGCAGAGCTTTTTTCTGTATTTGATTTTTTTGCCTTGTTGCACCTTAGTTTTTGAGTTGTGAGTCTGGTAATCTTCTCAAAATCACAGCATTTCACCAACAGGCTGCTGTGATATAAATAAAGTTTGAACTGAAATCAATCTTTTCCCAAGTGCTGGGACATCCTGTAAAAGAAAACCTACAATGTACAGTAAAATACTATCATGACAACATGTCTAAAGACAGAGAAACTAGGCGGTTTAAGATTTAAAGAAGACCCACATTTATGACCCACATGTGGTTTTTCAGATTGATTAATCCAGGAGCCACAAAAAGGCTGTGAAACCAAATCTTCAGACAGTCCGACCCAGAGAGGGATTTGAGTTGGATGACTGAAAACCCAGAGCTTCTCCCGAGAGCACGATCAACGTTATATCGATCAAACAATCCTGCTAAGTGCCGATTATATCGATGCCCAAATACTCTTTAAAATATGGAATTGCCTCAGTTTTCATGGCTCGCTGCCATACAGGTTGATGTGTTGGCACAGAGCCACCTCTGGGGAACATGCCACCCTCTTTTGTACTTTCAATGGAAGAGAAAGGGATGGGTTGAAAGTGTGGGGGGGAGCAATGACAGCGGGAGACGATGAAAATGGCAAATAAGGGAGAGATAAAGAGACAGCAGAACGCAAAGGACAAAGGGAAATATGACGGGAGTAAGCAGCATGAGTGACAGTCGGGCCAACTCATCAAAAATCATCTGGTCAACATGAGAGAAGAGAAAAGGCAGAAGAATTAGTATATTGAATTTTCAGCCTAATTAGGGAGAGCACTATGTCCTTTGTGATCAACCAAGCAGAAATATTTAATTACAAAACCAATTACGAGGTAGCGAATGTATCACATCTGACACAAGCCTCCCCCGAGCAGAACAGGACATTTTCAGGTGGAGGAGAGATAGAGAGAGAGGGGAGGAGTGGGTGGGAGAGGGCGAGGGAGGCCACCAGGAAATGACTCCCTGACAAACGTTTGTAGAGATCTTGAATTTAATTTAAACAAAGAGAGCGGTTAAAAAAGATGAGTGAAATCATGAATATGTATAAATGTACAGAATGTGTAATAAAGATGAGGGTGAGTGAGTCCACCTACATTTATGTAAGAGCCTGCACGTGTATGTGTGTGTGTGTGCGTGCGTGTGTGTGTGTGTGTGTGTGTGTGTGTGTGTGTGTGTGTGTGTGTGTGTGTGTGTGTGTGTGTGCTCTTGTACAGCTATCTTTGTGGGGACCAGTTCGAGTCTACGGAGTGAGGACATTTTGGGAAAGTGAGGACCTTTTGGCAGGTCCTCACTTTGCAGCTGGACAACACCGTGATGTTAAATGTTCTGAACTTTTGAGAAAATCCTGACACATCTGACATAATTCTGTAAAGTAAGAAGGCCAAAAAAATCGAATATGATGAAATAAAGGTTCTGCAAACTTTGGACCAACTCACATATTCAACGATAAAGCCAAGCCTCATCAATCTTGATCAAGCTTTGACTTGCAAGTTCTAATGGGAGCTGTAGGTATTAATAATACTGCAGCTCCAGAGAGCCTTTGGTCCAAAAACAATCAGATCAGTGAATCACTTTACTTTTTTGATCGTCATGTTGACATTTAAAAAAGAATTTCAATTACTTTGCTTATTTTTTGTGATGCATGAGGAAGGCCGGTGGTTCGATCCCAGCCTCCTCCAGTCTGCATTCCAAAGTGTCCTCGGCAAGATGCTGAACCCCAAATTACAGTGTGTGAATGGCGTGTGAGATGAGGCCCTGCATACACCGCATGAATACTGCGTTACAAGAAAGAAAACAAGCCCTGCGTATGGACGTGTGTGTGAATGTAACTTTGAGTGGCTCATAAGAGGAAAAGTGCTTCATAAATACACACCATGTACCATTTATCATACTGAGGCATTTATTTATATATATTCACTTTGTGACCTATTATAACATAAATGGTATCACAGTTGAATGTAATACTACAGCATATATTGCTAATGTGACTTTATGAAGCTTAAAGATACCCTGTGTTTCTAAGCACTTGCACTATAGAATGGTATTGTGATGACATGAAACTAGTGTGCGCCTAACTTCTGCCTGCTCATGAGGATGCACACGTATACTCTACAGTTTGTTTTGGCATCAAGAAGAGCGGTGTCAGATTTACACCATGTGATTTCCCACTATTTCACTGATCTATTCCACTGATAATGTGCCAAGAAAATAATCAATGCTAGATAACCACGAACAACAAGCTGTGTCCCAATTCAATGTGGCTGCCTCCTCCGGGCGGATGAGTTCAGAACGCGTGATGACCAAAACGTTTGATGCTAGGCTGCCTTCATGGGCCACATCGACCACATCTTACAGGAGGTGGCCCGCAGCTTTAGATGGAAAGTTAGGAAACATGTAAATAATGCAGGTTAGAAATGTTCGAAATAAATGTATGAAATCTAAATGTTAAGAAGGAAATGCAGTGAACACACACAGTTGTTTTTGGAGAGAAATACCCAAGAGTAAACACAGGGTGTCTTTAAAGCGTTGCATTTTCTGTTGACGCCGTGTGAGAGAGGTGTTGACTCAACTCCACAGTCATCTCTGAGGCTGCAGCTGAGGATTTTGTTTTTGCACACAATTACATTATGTAGATGGGTGAGTTCCAACTGTTTCCTACATGTTCTTTGTTATTTGGATTTTTAGCTACATTTTAATGTAAAAAGATGACTTGTGGCTAAAAATATCTGTTTCTCATTCTATAGTGACTGCATGCATGTGTGTGTGATGTGCTTGCATACACACACACACACACACACACACACACACACACACACACACACACAAACACAGTCATTCATATGAATCTGAGCCCAGAGAGCTGACTGAGACAACCTGGCAGTGTTCTTATCTTCCTCACATTGCTGAGTGACTCACAGCATTACCAGGCAGCACAGTCATTAGGGGCAAGAAGACCTTTCATATCTCAGTCAGCCCCACAGCTCTCCTCAGGGCTGGTCAACAGGGACCAACAACACTCCTCTTCCTCCTTTTCCTCCTTTTCCTCCTATTCCTCCTCATCCTCTCCTCTCCTCTCCTTGTCCTCCTTTCACCCACCCTTTTTTTGTCTGTGCCTCTTTTCTCCATTGTGTTTCTGTCTGGCACTCTCTCACACAGATTTAATGTCGGGTGTTCTCTCAGTGTGTTAAATAAGTCATTTTTTTCTCTGCCTTCAGGGGACAGAGCCTGTGTTTCCCCGGTCAACCACAACCATCACCACTACACACACATACCCGCACACACGCACACACCCCCGCACACACATCCCTAGTGTGTGTGTGTTAGAGATATGTGAGTATTCAGCCGTAGGCTGCTGGTGGCTGCTGGGACGTTTCACCCCATCTCTTCCTCACTGCCTCAGTTTCCTCAACGCCCACCTGCATTTTCTGAAGGCACAAACCCAATTCCTGATTCACGATAGTGGAACAAGTGGTGTGTAGGTAGGATTGGTTCTGTGCTTCCACTCAATTTGTATGAGTGTGTGTGTGTGAGATGGGTTACATGAGCTGGGACAATGATATTATTCACAGTCATTGCACCCCTCTTGCTGAAGCTGTGCCAGCAGGCAGGACTGTTAGATAACTGGCACGGTGAAACCAAAGCTCGGAGCCAGAAAGGTAAAACAAGTGGCATCATTTAGATGATCACGTTGTGCCTTTGTGTGAGTGTGTGTGGTGAATGTATTACTCTGTTTCCACAGTCACATTATGGGGACTTGTCTTCCTTAAGACATGTTATAATGTTCAGTTCAGATTCAGGTCAAGTCATGTCTGTGTGTGCGTGTGTGTTTAAAGCGTTATTGTGTTATTGTACATTATATAATTTCTGCATATTCTGTGATTTCTCTTTTTATGGAATTTTGGCAGATTTTACTAAGAAATATAAGAGCTGCTCAGTTTAAAAACAGATTTCATTGCAGTAAATGACACAATGAGCCGAGAAATAACTATTTTCTGCTACAACAACAAATCAGTATATGAACTGTAAAACTACTGTTCTGTCACTATAGTGAAATTTTTTTTCCATCATATGTGATGAGGCTATTTAAAATTGCTATAATTGACATATGTACTTTAACAAAGGATTGTGATGGTATGTTGTTTTCATTCTATTATTGTGCTGTTCTGTTTTTGTACGCTATATTTACTTGATTGAAACATAGAAAAGGATAGAGATTACATCTGTTTGACAAGGAAAGATGAAGGAACAGATGCTAAACACTGTCTCACCTCATGTTTGCCCTTCATCCTGCAGATCCTGATGTCATTCTTGTTGGACTCCCATGTTCTTTTCTGCACATTTAAAAAAAAGCACACAGACACACACCGCTGTTCAGCTACATTTGCATTTCTCTGCAGCCCAAAAATGACATTTTGTGGCCTAATGATCAGAGATGCAGTTACCTGGAAGAGGTAAACGCAGTGTGTGTCTCGTCCAGGAGGTGCTTACCTTATTGTAGAACATCTCATCTCCTGCGACGATGTCCAACTCCACACGGAAAAGGTCATCCCTGAAAAGAGAGAGATAGAGAAAGTGGCAGCCAGTGAGGGAAGGCCAGACACCGCACAAGCATCTGTAGTACAGCTTGAATATTGTTGCCAGCCCAGGGAAGTGCAAGTCACTGCAGATTTTCCTTTGGATGAAATCCAGGCACACACTTAATGCAAACTCTGAATAGAGGTAGTTCCACCAGGGTTTTACAAATAACCCTCCACCTTGTGTATAATCCATAATGCCAGCATATTAGAGACATTCATTCCTTTAAAGTTGATCAGACCTGCAGAGATTAGGGAGCAGCTTTACAATGTCTTCCATTCCTCCCGATATATATGAGAAATGGAATCCGACTGCATAATGATGTCTCATATTTCCCGTCTGCCTGTTGCCTCCGCTCATTAAACTTGACTTGCTGCATCGAATTTGCTGTCAGGCCTCTGAATTCTGCTTATCAGTCTTATTCAAAACCCTGAAATTGAATTAATGGACGATTTAATCAAGTTGTTGTACTGATGTTTACACCCCCTGCACGCTGCCTACACATGGCACAAAAACCTAACACCATGCATGTATTCATGATGTTCAAAAAACACTGCTGCACTTGTGTACTGCTGCTCTGCTCATAATTCTGCAGTAACCTTGGGCGTTCCTCTGATGTGCCCACTACATGAGAGTTGGGCTAAGCAGGTAAAAGCTGAAGTTTGCATACTGATCAAGGCCTTGATATATTTGTACAGATAGATCTGCAGCTTGGGCCTCATCTAAGTCAAGGCTCAATGCTTTGAATGGGCTAATCTGGAAATCTGCTTTAGCTGTGCTATTGAATTTATCGACTCCATCCAGCTCTGCCTCCCATCTGTGCTGTGTGTTCCTCCGATGTCTTGACAGAGGACGGGTTTATCATGTGTGAGCATCCATGTGAGTATTCCTACCACCTGAGAGTGTTCATCAATGTGTATTAAAGGGGGATTCTGATATGTTTCCTAACTTCTCATCAAGCGAGACATTTGCAACATTGAAACAAGCACTTTTAGAGAACATTTTCTTGGACTGTTGCAGTCATATTTTCTAGTATTATTCATTTACACACCCACTTTTATAAACAAATGGCCCAGGTTGAGTAAAAGCGCAACTCCTCTTTTATTTTATGTTTGTCTTTTTATAGAGAGAGCTGTGAGAATGTGTGCTCGATATGAACACAGGTAGGCCAAGTGCCATCAGGTTTCTCTCCTGAATAATTCATCCCCACTTCCCGTTGGTGTGGTTTGAAGACGCCCGCTCTTAATCAGCCTTGCAGACCACGACAACGGCTGAGGGGCGAAGAAGTGCCAAATCACCAAGCACTTGCGTGGTGCCTCCTTGCTTTAACGGGTCAGAGTTTAAGAGTTCTCCAAACACTGGAGTGGGCCAGAGAGTGAGGCCTAATCTCATCCAGGCTGCTTCAGCGTTGTGTCAGCTTAACATAATGAGTATAGCAACAGGCCTCCTCGCTGGCAACCAGCACTGTTGCCTGTGATAGGGCAGAAGAGGGGGGAATTATTCATGCTACTGCTTCTCATTCTCTCGCCATCCCTTTTCTTGCTTGCTTCAGGTTGTTTGAATGATGCAAAGCCTGTGGCCTGTGTGCTTTTGTTTGTTCATAAAGTGGATTTAACGTGTGATTTAAGGTTGGGATTCAGGGTAAGGACTAACACACCATGTATGAACTGAGCAAAGATTTCATTATTCTTTTATGTCGCAGGATGTGAACACGGCCTTGAAACACCTCATCTCAATGGCTCATAACTCACAAAGGCACCTCAGCTTATAAATCCCTAGCCTCAAACCCACAAATCAAAACTCTCCTGTCTCTCGCCTCTTGGCTAGGCTTGCACGTGTGTGTGTGTGTGTGTGTGTGTGCTTGTGTGTGCACGCACGTGCCTGAGCTGTTATTTCATGCAACGCCTCCGACCCTTTCTGACCTGCCCTAATACAATGTCAACACAGGCTCGAGAGAAACTGTCAACATTTCCTTAATTTCTCACTTGACCACCTCATGAACTTTCTCCTCTTGGCCAAACAAAAGCAGACCTAGGTCAAGTCGAGACCTCTAAAGCCGTCAATGTCTCCTGAGAGAAATTTCAGTTTTCCTTCGCTCTTCTTCTTGCGGTCTTCTTATTGTGGTTTATCGTGAGCAGCACTGAGCCTTTCTGAGCCTGCAAATGGAGAAGGCAGGAGAAGCCACTCTGCTAGATGAAAGTAAAACCACCTAGTTACCTCGACACATCTGCTGACTGAGGGAGAGTGTTCTGTGGCATGTCTGTGCATGCAAGAGTTTATATCTGTAAATATGTGCCAGGCTAAGTACCTGCAACCCACTTACAGACTTACTCCTGACAACCGACTATGAAATGATGTGAAAACTAAGAAGTAGTGTTAAAGTAAACTGCTGCACACTGCCACCACCAAGTTTATACTGAAGAATGTTTGAGCTAAAGACCTTCAGGCATTAAACTCATAGTACTTAAAAAACATCTGTATACTAGAGCATAAGGCAATCGAAAAGGAGTCACATTGCAAACAGCAAATACAACTTTTTGTTGACGTTCAGGAATTTATAATTTAACTAATTTGTTGGTATCAGTTTTTGGTTGAAAAATAATGAGTTAATAACTTCCTGTTGAGTTAATAACTTCCTGTCACTTCCTGTTAAATAATTTCTGGTTTAGTCACTTCCTGTTTAGCTCCTGGTTTGTCAGAAAAGCAAGGCATAGCATGCTCCGAAAGCAATTGGTGTGAATCTGCTATGATGTACCATAGAGGCAATGAGATACGTTTATTTGTTTTAAATTAGACATGTTAGAGATTATATATTGGAAATTATTTCATTGAAAATTATATTTGATAAGTTATTTAAAAACATTTTTATTTGGCAATGTGTAGTTGTGCTCATGGTGATGGTACAATGTAAGGTTCGCTACCAATGTCAGCTGGGATTGGCTCCAGCGACCTTCAAATTTAAAGCTGTAAAGATATGGATGGACGGACAATATGCACACAGGTAACGAGATAAATACTGTAGATAGACTATAATTGTATGCGCCTATATTGTATCATGTCATTGGTCAAGTACAGTAATTCGTTGTACATTAACTTTCTCTCCTGGGCTCACTACAGCTGAGCAGCCTCCAAAGCTTCCTGATCTTTGCCACAATTGATCATCTCACTGCCCATCTGCCATGAGTCATTCAACCTGTCTGTGACCGCTGCCTATCCTCCGATGACCTCTGAGGTCAGCGTCTGCCGGCTAATTAACTGAGAGACCTCCAACCTGGCAGTAAGTCTGCACACTTTCCCCACAGCTACACACACACACACACACACACACACACACACACACACACACACACACACACACACACACACACACACAGGGGTAATGACACACACTGCAGAAATCTCCTCTGATTTTTCATAACTGGAACATTTAATCAAGACTTCATGGCATCATTCCTGTGGTCATCTCGTCAATAGGTAAACACTCTCCATTGGTTTATAAAGTATTTGTGTGTATTAGCCCTTTGGATCAGACTGAGCGCTGAGGACCAGAGTCTGCAGCTGCTCATCTTGTCAGGGGCTTAACACAGCAAGGTGCTTTACTCCACCTGACACCATCCAAATACATAGTTTACTTTCCTTTAGCGCAGCTGGGGAGAGGACGGGGCGAGGTAGCTGCTCTCAGCAGGTGCCTGGGCAGGGATTCAGCAGCGCTTGCAGTCTGAGGAGCAACTATGCTAATGGTGACAGGATTTGGGGATGAGTGAGGCGTCTTATCAGGCACACCTGCCACCACAGGTACTTATTTATACATTACATTTTAAAACTCTGCCTTCCTGCCGGGCTGTCTCCAGCTCACACATGCATTTGCACATGGATCTGTTTTCACAACAGACTGATCATTTTCTGTCAGGAAGCCGAAAACAGTATTAGCCACTTACAAGGAATATATGAAAATATATATACTCTTGAAACTCTTTCTCTGTTTCCTGCCATCAACACCCTTCGTCTTTTTACCTGCAAGTCTCGCATTTCAGTATCATCTGCTTGGCTGAGACATTCATATCAGTTTACCTCTGTTATTCAGTAAGAATTTCTGCAGCTGTAAATTGGAAATAACCTTTTTAAGACTGGTTATATTTCAAAGCTGTCCAGCAGACAACAGTAGCTGTAGTCTAAGGGCAGTTTTATTATCTGGCTGTGTGCACGTGTGTGTGCTTATAGACCCTCTCTACACAGACAGAATGGCTGGAACCATAGTAACATAGCTTGATATATTTACTACCGACTCTCACTAGTGAGGTTAGAGCAGCTGGAGGCCAGGCACTGGGTCATTTCCTGGACCACAGTGGCGTCTCTTATTGGAAACCACTTCAATCTTCTTTCAGACTGCCACTACAGCAAATAACCAGCACCACATGTGGAAACTGACTGCGTCTCATTTTTTAGCATGTTTCAAGCTAAATTAATTTTTGGACAACACGGGGCAGTAAATCTCGAGGTGCATGTTTTCTGTTAGCTCTGTCTGCCTCCGCTCGGCTCCTGAATGGCTCCGGGGGAGCAGCAGATGTAGCTCAGCAGCCTAAACCTGGCGCTGCCGTCCACGACGCCCTCGTCTGGCTCTACTGACCACCAGGGCTACTGTCTCCACCAGGATCAGCGCATTCAGCAGACTGACAGACATATGGGGACCATCTTCATATGGAGACCACACGAGAACACATTTGTCAGGCCAACTATCTTCAGATGCAGCTACTGTATCACAAAAACTGGCAAAGTTTCTATAGTGATCTCACTGCAGATATCACTGTTTCCAATTTGGTACGTGCCTTTGCAAAAATCACTTCACTCAGTTTATGAAACATGGTACTAGCTACTAAAATATTCACAGCACTGTCTTAAACAGTACCAGAACGGATCTTTTAGTTTGAACATGTAGAGAAGTAAATATCCAGTGGTTTTTGCATAATCTCTAATGTCCAATCAATGTGGCTATGGTTGCATGGCACAGAATGTAGCGATAACAAACAAACAGATTTTAAAACTGAAAACAGGCTTAGTATTTGTGTGTGTGTGTGTGTGTGTGTGTGTGTGTGTGCGTGGGTGGGTGGGTATATGTGCATGCATGTGGTGCGACCAATAAAAAACACATCACCCAGGTCTCATATTTCTTCAAACTCATGTTGACATGAACATTGACGAATTGGAAATATGTTGTATGTCTCGTGTGAATCGGTCTGTGTTGTGTTCTACCTGGCTCCGATGTAGAGCGTCCGATTGACTTGCAGGATCCTCTGGATGTGCAGCGGCTCTTGTCTCAGCCACGTCCGGTGGGGTCGGCCCAGAAACACCGGGTATCTTCTCGCCACTGTCAGGGAATGAGACACAGAGATGAAGAGTGACTGATCCTGAACAAATAAATCTTTGAGGAAGAAAAGTACTCAAGACAGAAGCGGTTTTGTGTTTGTTTTGACAGCTCCGCAGCAGTAGCAGGGTGATGTGGAGACAAAGCTTGAGGCTTGTAAAACAGCAGCACATCTGATACATTAAAGAGACAACGACACAGACAAATAATCCTCTGAGAACAAAAGATTTCTGAAATGTGCTGCATGTGTCACTGTTACATTCACTAGTTTTACTGAGTGATTGAGACTCACTTCTGAGAAATTGTTCATGTTGACAAGTTTGGCCATACGTGTTGGCCATACACTCAAACTGTTTTCAGAGGACAAGGATTTCTGTACGTGGAGGAAGGGAAACCTTCAGGGAGAGAAATCGAAGATAAAAGCGGTGGATTGTGTTCAGCTGGTGGTCTTTTTTTATCATGTCCCACAGATGTGACACAGTGTAAAAGAAGTGGAGAGGGAAGCAGAAATAACAGTTACGTATAAATCAGATGGAAAATCAGTATGGATGCCCGTCTTTGACCTTGACTGAGGTGAATGAGACAGTATTATTTTATCTAACATCCTTGCATCCTCTCTCTGTCCTGTTTTTATCCCACACACAGTCCATTCATCTGTTTCCTCTTCTTATTCACCTCCATGTTTTGTCAGCTTGTTTTATTCCTGTCATGTAATTACTTTCAACAGAACCTTCGTCGCTGTGTCCTGGGATCCACTATGATTCATTCTTTCTCTTCTCATCCTCCACCTCTACTTATCTGTCCACCTCCACACTATCCCTCTATTTGTCTCATCTGTCCATCCAGATGGGAATGTGCTTTGTATTATATCTTATACCTGCAATAGACCACAGCTACTGAGTCGAATGCAGTGTAGCTCTCAGAAGACTGACAACCTCTACTCTCCACTGCGTGTGGTATTGATACGTGCAGAAGGATCTGGACTCGGCTGGGGAAACGATCAATCAATATTATTGAACTGCAATCAATCAAGGGTCTGGCCTTAAATGGAGACTGTCACTGATATGGAGACTCAAAGTCTGAGTGTGTGAGGAGCTCTGTCTCCTGAGGGTCTCTCTCTGTGCGTGTGGGAAAGTTACAAGTTTCTTCCTACGCTCTCCGCTCTCATTCCTGTGTGTGACCCCACAACTCCTGACCTGGACACCAGTCAACACCCTTCGTGTGAGAGCCTGTCTGACCTCGACAGCCCACACCGTGACCCCAAGCCTCCTCTATGCCCTCCCCCCCAAATTCAACACCCTACGTGTAGGGACACCTCACACATGTCGACTCGGGCGAGAGGCACGCAGGGGAGTAGGTGGTGAGAGGGCGAGAAAATCAGCGGGGTCAATACCTTCGGTGGGGATGAAGTTCAGGGGCCCCGGTTCCTCTGGGAATGCCGAGCTGGCCATTCGGAGGAGCCAACATAGCAGGAAGAAGGAGGGAAGGGCCATGGTTGCCATATTAACAGCACTGGAGTCTGTGGAAATGAAATAAACAGAAAAAGCAGAAAAGAATAAGTGGTTGCTAAATAAGTCAGATGAGTGAGACAAATATACATATACATGGGCAGTGGAACATTAGCTGTCTCCCAATTCAGGGGCCACCTTCTCTTGGAGGACTTGGTCTATGTGGCCCACGAAGGTGGCGGTCTTCAAGAGCTGCGTAGACCATGAAGGCCGAACTGATATGAGACAGTTTGGTCAACTGGGAATTTATGTGACCGGCCAGCATGTCCCGCCCTTACTGCTGTCGCCTAGCAACAGAGCTGCAGTTGGACACAAGGAGAAAGTTTTAACGCCTGTTGGCATTTTGACATTTTGTTGAAGCCAGATGCTTAAGCATAGGACGTCTCGTCACCTCTTGGAAAAAGGGTTTGTCAAGTACAATAAATCTTGGGATAGGTTGACCCGAGATGTTGTTGCCTTTGTTTCTCTAGGATGGATGCATTGAGGCACAGATTAGTTAATCACCAATTAACAAACTATGGAACTACCTAACTAACTAGCTAGATCATTTTCTCAATGGAAGCTCTTAGTTTAAAGACCCACGGCATCTCTATCTTTTCTCCCTGATGAGAGGGGCGATAAAACGCTGCTCTGACTGAGCAATTGAGTCATTCATTGTGGGACAGTGTCCGGTCAGATCTGAATACAGCCAGATCACTGTGATACAGCCCCACCAAGTCAAACATCACACCACCTATGACACATATGTCAACTATGAGAAAGAGACATAGGAGCACAAGCGGGGGGGGGGGGGGGGGGGGGGGGGGTTGACATCTTGGCACAACAGAGGCCAGGATACAGCCTGCAAATGAACAGAAAATCTGTCTTGGCAGAGAGCGAGTGAAAGGCTCAATAAAACTCCAGACATCAAGCATTATCCAGGATATGAAAGAGACTGACAGAGGATGCATAGTGGTGGTTTACTTAGATTAAATGCTTGCCATCCACGCATATCACCTCTCTAACGGTAGATCTAAACGGTCAGTATTTATCATCACATAGCACAAAGGCACATGCAGGTCTCAAATGTGATTCGTGTGGAAATACAAATGATACCCAAATTAAGTTACTTCACACGATCCATCTAGAAAATGACTCCGGCACTTAGGACTTGTCGGAGAAAAGCTTTCAGAATTGCCACAAACCCTAGAAGGCATAAAGGGCAGGCTGCTACCTCTGCATTTCTCTGCAATTTTACTGGCATATCGTTTGTGTGTGGTTGCATTCAATGTCCATCTAACTGAGACCTCTATTCAAGTTGTTATTACCTTGTAATAGTCGTTCCCTCTCCATGCCTGCTTGGCAAGGACTTGTGATTTTCTTACAAATTTCACAAACACTGTGATTTATAAAACCTCTTAACTCCACTTTAACGTCTTGTTAATGCTGAAAGCAACGCTGAATAATTTGCAATGAAAATCAAAGAGAGATGTCACCACAAACAAAAACATCTCTTGCACCCATGCACAATTGCAACATCTCAAATTTGAATAGTCAAGGTTGGATTTCTTTATGCAAAAGAGCATTTTACTGTGGTCACACATGTGCCATGCAGAAAACACTGGAAAGACAAGCACCTTGCTGACTGTACAGTATCCAGGATGCATCTATCTCAGTTTTCATCTCTCTTGTACACTTTAATACCAAAACAAGTGTAGATATGCAGGTTTTCTACATGTGAGCTGTTAGCTGATGTGCAGACTGTTAAAATGGCTCTGTCGTGTCCTATCCACTCATTGGAGCCTCTGTGTGAGATGCTTTGGTCAGTTAATGTGTTTTTAAAACTTATTTTGGTGGCTGGTCACTAGTTAGCATGGCATGGCTTACAACATTAACATATATTTGCCATGTGTAGTCCATTGACTGTATATAAATAAGGTGTAGCCGCTGTGCTTCTGGTTTGATTGTGCCGTAGAGAGCAGTGCGCCCACGTTGGTGTCATGTTTACATCTGGCAATCACAGCTATAGCCACTACTACTGATTCTATCCTTTTACACTGAAGACAAAAAACAGATGTTAGTGGGTGTTAGTGAGTTTTTGGTCGAGTATAAAATGGCCTTTAGACTTTCACATGTCATCTTCAGTTAAGTTCAAGTCAGTTGTTGCATTGTGTGCTTGAGAACTGAACTGGCAAAGATTATATTTTGTTGCATATACGACCCTAATTCATTACTATAAAACTACAATCTTGAGCAGTTCAAATAAACAATGACAATACGTCATTAGAAAACTCTTTACTGTTCCCACAAGATGTTGGAACTTGGCCGCAGGGATTTATTCCAACTCAGGCACAAGGGCAGAGCTGAGTTAATGTTGGATGTTCCGCTTCATACTAAAGGTGTTGGATGGGTTTGAGGTCAGTGCTCCGAGCCGACCCAAACTGGGAAAGACTATTTTTATTGGCCTCACTTTGTACAGTGAGTGAGTGACTGTGAACCCCTTTTCAACCAAGGGGATCCTGGTGCTAGTGCTGGGTGCGAGGGTTGGTTCGGACATGGTTCAACTTGCAAACCTTTTTAAGAACCTTTTTCCTTTTCAGCAGACTAGAGCCACCATGGAGCCTCGTCATTACGTTTCTGATTTCCCAGCAACACTAGCGCTGACTTGAAGCAAAACATCAACAATGGCAAAGGTGTCTCTGATGTTGTAACCGAAACCGACCATCTCCAAAACTTTGTGCCGTAGCCAATCTGCATCCACATTCAAAGAAATTAATACATAATGTATTCTTTACAAATACTGAAACATATATAGGCCATAACAGCAGCACCAGTAAATGAGAGTTAAGTAAAGTTTGTTCAAATTACTCAACATTAACTACTCGTCATATTTCACCAAAACTCCTGCATGCATTGAATTCAGTAAGAGGGTATTTTAATGCTATGCATTGAACATTTTATCTGTAAGAAGAACAATGTGCTTGCTTTGTTCCCTTCCCTTAATTGGAAGTAAGGGACTGAACTCAAACCATGACAGTCTCTCGACAAAAAAGGCCGTAACTATTTGTACAGAGGCTCAACAAAATATGCTAATGGAGTAAAAATGTTAATAGTAAACAATAGATTCATTCTAAAGTCAATCAATTTAATTAAATGTAGTGAACGAAAGAGACGATATATAATATACATTTGGAACCAGCAGCCTTTCTTCAGCAATTCTTTCCTTCTCACATACGCGCTCTCCTCTGAAAGATACAAACAGCCATTGTGCAGCCCATCTACTTAATGGAGTCCCAGACATAACCTTATCAGGACATATAATCTTTATGGGGCATTTTTCAAATTCCCCTACTTTGCCATTACAATGAAAGTGGGAGGCATGCTAATTACCCAACACCCACAAGCAAAATTACAGGAGGTGAAGGGGAAAGAGTCACAGAGAGAAGAAAGGAGGTCGAGGGTAGCGAGAGAAAGAGAGAGATGGAGAGAGATAAGTGAGAAACAAAGAGCGAGGGAGAGAAGATGAGAAGTCAGGAAGTCAGTATATCCAATCAGAGATTCTATTGTTTCTGCTATTAATAATGTATGAATAAATGTCAGGCGGTATGCATTCGCTTAGTATAATTAGACACTCTGGGCTATACAATTTCATGGGACAGCAGAATAAGTAGATACACAAGTATTAAAGCGAAGTGTGTGTGTGTGTGTGTGTGTGTGTGTGTGTGTGTGTGTGGAGGTGGAGGTGGGTGTACGTGCAAACAGTTCCGAGCCAAACCATCTCTGTAATTATGACAAATGACTCTAGCGAGTCCATTCAGAAGCAAAAGCACAAACTGCATGGCAGTATGACATTATCACTGAGCCAGGCACACTGCAAGTCACATATATATATTTTGCCATTTGTGGGAGACATTAATACAAAATATTCAACCCAAGGGTGCTATACCACTCTGTGTATGGAACTGAAATGGCAGTTGATGTCATCAAAGCCATATTGAAGTTGGCACACAGTGAGTGGGCTCCATGGATTTAAAAATAAAAAAACGTTAAAAAAACAACATACTGCCAGTAGCAAATTATTGCATCAGTTCCTTTTCCGCAGGGACTATTGTTTCCAGTGTTGTGACAAAAACTGGAGGAACTGAGCTTGAGCTCGGGCGCTATCCCAACAGCCCTATTTGTTTGCCAAGTTAATACAGATGGCAAATGACGACAGTGGAGAATTTTTTTTAAAACAATGTCTGGTCGAGTAAAACTTCAGATTGAGCTGTAATTCCCCGTCCATTGCAACTTTCTGCTGTTCTTTATTTGGCTGTGTTCAGAAAATAAAAGTTTGCCTTTCTCATATTTCACACAAGGCAGGAGATTATTTCAACGCAGCAGGAGATTGTTGGAGATGCTGTTCACAACAGGAAAATATCAGGTTTTTGTTGACATCACATTGACACTGGTGTCTGCCCTTATCTCCAAAAGCTCTCAAATCTCATTGTTTTTCCAAGATGGGATATATGTATTGTTTTAATTTTGTTTTGTTTTGCTTCAGTTGCTTGTTAGAAACGTCATCAACACACCCACTTACTCTACAGTTTCCTGTTGTGTTATCACAGGGGCTCACTCATTCTACATACATTTTACAAGGGGACTGGCAGGAAAAGGTCCTGAAAATGCAGGACATTTGCCTTCTCACATACAGCCCCTCTGGAAAATTTCAGGAAAATATCCAGACTTCAGTGCAGGTGTGACAGCAGCTTTGAAGAAACTCACCACTGTTCTCCAGTCGCTAGGATTCTACGCAGACTTGTTAATTTGTCCCTAGCCCCAGATCAATTTGGTTGTGGAAGGTGTAATGTCTCCCTGGACTTCATTATTGCCACCTCATAAAGATAACTTAACAAACAAATCACCAGCTAATCAATTATGTCTGGTGTCTTTAGCGAAGCCCTAATGAGCGCTGATCATCTTCTGATACAGAGTGAAGTCAGGGCCCTAAAGGGGAAGAATGGCTTGATGGAGAAGAGAGGAAATGTGAGGAATCTCTGTAATGTGGAGCTGGACCCTGGTTATAAAGAGAAGCTCCCTCTGCTGCAGGGGTTTGGATGCTTTGCATACAAACAGAACACCTTATCATCAAATGAAGGCGCTAATATGCTCTAAAATGCTTTTGTCACTTATTATGTTTGCTCTCACTCTGTCCTCACTAAGCCTTTCTACCTCCATCTCTTTACTCTCTTCTCTTACTCTTGTTCTCCCTCAGCACCGCTCATGTCGACGTGTGTACGTCTCACCGCGTTTCCATTGCACAGCCGTGAGGTTCTTTCACTGGAAACTGGACAAACGCTTTATAGAAAAACCAAGATTATGCGTGTCCTAGATATGGGGGAAAATGGTAATGAAATAGAGCAGCATAAACGGGGACACAGTGATGGTGGTTGGGGTATTAATGATTCAAATATTTAACAGAGCAGTCGTCAAGTATTATGCAGAGGAATTAATTCTGGAAGAATACAGTACTCAAGTAACAGTCAAATAAAATGCGTTTCCACACTGGTCGCCCCGCTACATTAATAAAAAAGAGGAAGAATAAAATCTAACATGGACTATTTCCACTAAAATCTTTTTTATCATCATTGGAAATTTTATTTTTCAATTTGTTCCCTTTTTCACCTTCTATTCTAATCAGGTTTCCTGTCTAATTTGTGAGTGTTCAATATATTAAAGATGAACTAACCTTTTATTTGATGCTGAAAATGGACTTCCCAAGGGCAGCCCTTAACTGGCCAAGGTGAGATAGTTCTTTGCCAATTGTTTTCAAATAAAACTAAAATAAAAACCATAATTATAAATATAAAGCATTCAATCCTCTGTCTTCCACCTCAAGCTTCACTCCCCGTGATGATGTTATTATATTTTGCTGCATGCGGTGCTTAATGTGTTGATGACATGCGATGACTCCATGAAAGAGGCGGGACCATTTTAAATAATGACTGTAATAATGTGGTAATGTTTCTATATTCAATAGTCTTTAGTGGATTAAAATCCTTTATGTGTTTGACTCACAGTTTTTCTTTTTCTTATTTTTTAAATGTATGACACAATTTCATTACTTTAATCATTTATATGGTTTATTCACTCACATGCCCTTTTAGCATACGTTTTACAGATTTTTAAATATATAAAGTATTGTTTAAAATAATTCAAGAACTAACACCACAGTAAGTAAAAACACCAGTGTAGACACAAGCAGACCGTTTCAATTGAGTTCAAAGGGGCAATGGATCTACTTGTATGTAAAAGGGAACAGTTTCAAGAATGGTTTACATCTTGACTGCTTTAGTTCCTTCTAAATGCTCTCAACATCCACATTACTAGCTGCAAACAGCTGCGCACAGCCTTGCACAGTTTGTCTTCATACCACAATAACAGTAGGAGCCGTAGTGGCAGCAGAACAAGCTCTAGTAGCAGTAGAGGATGACGTAGTACTACCATTCATTTCAATTCACAGTCTCCAATTTTGCTCTGTAAAAAGACTTAATACAACGGCAAAGCCAATAAAAGCCTGAATGGTTTCCGGTCTTTGTTTTTGTAAGTGAGAAAAACTTAAACTACCAGTAGACTTTAGGTTTGATCCTTAAAACACTTTATATTTATCAAGGAGGATAGCGTTCAAAGAAATACTTTGCTGCAGGAACAAAGGTGAGCTTCACTTTTCTCTCATTTTTCGGTACAGAATCACTGAGATGACCCTAACCCTAACCCAGAATTTGGTACACAAGCGCATGGGACAGGAGGATTTTATGAATCTTCCATTTTTTTTATGTGGATAAAAGTCACCCCATAAGTTTCCCAGAGATTGGCCTAATTGTCATGTAAGTGAGATAGGACAGGCTGTTTTATGGAGTGTGTGGGACCAATGACAGGTGATAGCCTGATGTTGCTTGGATCTCCTGCAATCAGCACTAACACAAGAAGGTGTACATGTCAGAGATGTGAAGAAGAAAGGGAATAAAGAATTAGATGTGAGGGAGGAGGCAGGGAGGGAGGATTTAAGGCAGAGATGGAAACGAACATAGTGAGCTATAAAAAAAGGTTGGAGAATGTGGAGAGGACAAGGCAGGACAAAATAATAATAATAATGCACTGCAGGCAGTGATGAAGAGAAGCAGAGGTGAAAGAGAGACAAGTGAGGCATTCAAACAGAGAGGGGGAGTCACACCGGATATATAGAGAGTGAAGCCAAAGAATGTCCAGAATGAGAGACAGACAGAAAGACAAAGACAGAGAAGAGGAACAGCATAAAGCCAGCCATACTTTTGCATTGCCAGATTTACTGTCATACTGAGCCAAGAGTAGACTAGTGGGAAGGCTCCTCTGGTGCAGTCCTTGCCTGTTTTGTAACTTATCTAAAGAGGTAACATTTTTCTGTGTACCTCTATGTGTGGGAAAGGGGGGGTCCCTCAGGGGTCAACGCTTGAACCACTGCAGTTTATTGGACAGGTCTTTCAAACCCTGACCCAAAAGCCAGACTTACTGCTCTTTATTATTAAATATTTCAGTTATTATTTTATTTTCAAATACAATGTTTTAACCCCCTCTTTAAAACTTGCAGCTGATTTTAGGGAAATATACTCATGAGAAATACAACCTAGTATTTTTAAAGTTAGGCAAGTAAAACCTTAGGCAACTAAAGTTAGGCAACTAATACCTCTCTGGGTTGCTTATGTTCTTTTTTTGTGCACTATTTCTACGCTGGAATAAAATGCTCCATGTGAATAAAGTTTCTTTGCTTTCC
The DNA here is from genome assembly GCA_026259375.1 of Verasper variegatus. NCBI lineage: Eukaryota > Metazoa > Chordata > Actinopteri > Pleuronectiformes > Pleuronectidae > Verasper > Verasper variegatus. Next base: position 10,712,273 of record CM048046.1, on the reverse strand, counting down.
CTCCAATTTGATCTGTTGACCCCAGACACAACTTCATCTTTGGCTATTGATATTGATACACATATGCCACTATATACTTTGCACACACACACACACACACACACACACACACAATAAAGCAACAAACACACATGTCTCCTCTGGGCATTGCGCCTTCACTTAAGCCCAGCCACAGTCTTCCCCCTCCAGCTTTCTCCGACCTAATGTAAAAACGATTTAGGAATTCACTTCACCACAGCAACACACACACAATATATCTCCCCACTGCCTTGGATTCCAGTGACCTAGGGTCTGTTTACTACATATTTGCACCACCATGAAATCCTGGAGCCTAAATGACACTGCAGAAATCTAAAGAGCAAGAGGGGGAGGCAGAGAGTGAAAAAACAGGGGGAGTTCACAGCAAATGAAAAGTGAAGAGTGACCTTTTTGCACAGATTTTCCCATGCACTGGGAAGCACCATGGATTTATGTGCAGCATGTGCAATAGGGAAAACCATTTCCGTGACACTTTGACTCCATCAGAATCAGACCTTGAGACTATGGCTTCACCCACACTTCAACTCTGTTATGCCAAAACTACTCAAGAGTTTTAAAGTCCGTAAAGCTGAGAGGTTTGAAAACACTGCTGGCCCCATTTTAGTTTGAAAACTCAGGGGGGTGCGTGTTAGTCTAGACGGGCAGAAACAGAAACATTTGGAAGCGATGACGTAGACACTCACAAGTACTTGCTCTTTCTGAAACTAAAAGCTTACTGCAGAGTAGACGAGATCTGCTTCCTGTTTACAGCGGCACATGCAGGCCGAGTGGATGGGGATTATTTTCGTTTTAAAACGAAATCATAATAGTATGGATGTAAACCATGAGCACTGTCTTGCTCCCTGATAGTCTGGCCAGTTATATCAGTTCGTGCAGCATATTTTACGCAGAACCATGTTTCTAATGGATATATAATTTCAGGGGATTTAAAGGTTGAAGCTGGAATAAGATAATCTCACACTATTTCTCTCTGCCAAGGAAGTGCTTCTATTAATGGGCGAGAGATAGCCCGACTAACGAGCGTTGGATGACAGAGCAGTAATGTTATACCTGTAATAGCTTATTGTTGATGAATGGATATCTGAGTATTACTGGAGCTCTCGCCGGAGATGTGTCAGTGTCATTAACTATCACAGTCCTGAAAATTACAGCTGTGGAGACACCAGGAGACAGGTGCTGCACTAGCAATCTCAAAAGAGGAGAACAAAGATTTTGCAGCAGTGCCTGGCAACGTCTGCAGGTTAATTGTAGGTCTTAGTTTCAGGATGAAGCCTCTCCGAGAAAAATCTTCATTTAAATTTTTTTACCCTCTGTGTTAATTCTCCTCGTTTCTTTCATCTCTTCAGCTTCCACATAATTCTCTTGCTGAACAGTTTGGAATGTGATCTCCATCATCAAAAAAGCGATGCGTGAAACAGGGAGAAACATCATGTCACATCGCGACAGCAGAGATAGGCGTGACCTTTGGCTTCCCACCGGTTTACAACCATCATTAGCAGGGCAAGGATCAGGGACCGAGGCCATAAATCACACTCAAACCATGTAGGAGGAACCCAGCTACACTGCAGTAAAAATGAAAACAAAACACATGCCGAGACTGACGGGAGACTAAAAGCAACTCCATCCATCACTAGCAGGAGGCTCCATAAAGCCAGTAAAGGAAAACACACAAGGCGATAATCTCCAGCCTGGTTATAAATAATACAGAAACCTTGCTAATGGCAGTAAGAGGTTCTACAGCATGACAGAACCCTTCGTGATGTGATTATTCAGCAAAATTTCCCCCAAGGACACGTATTATCTTGGGTAAATACTCAGGAGTAACCCAATAGGACAATATATCCAGAGACTGTTTGGCCTTTTAACTCGTGAATCCGGAGGAGAGGTGGATTTATTGTAATGGCAACAAGTGACTGTCAGTGGGGGCATGGGGCCTGCAAATCAAGGCAAAAATAGAACATTTAGGGTAAGGTTGAGGATCCAGATAAAACAATGTTCTGCTGAAGACTAAAGGACATTTGGTTCGAGGTGAGTTACGTGCGTCACTGAATGAAGGCTGACTGCGGAAGAGAGGAGAAGGGATTTAAAGTTTGACAGCAGCCGCACGATTGGCTGGAAGAGACTGTGAATGAATCTGATTGGCCATTTAGAAAGGCCAACAATCAGCTGATCAATAAGTGTAGAGAGAGGGATAGCATTGAGATTGATTAAATGGGGGAACGTCTTCCTGATTGAACTTACGCTGAGCTTCATTTGGAGTAAATAAAAACTAGAAATGGTTCAATGCAGAGGATTTTTCTCCTTGTTAGTTTCAATCTAGGTTTCAATCTGTCTTTAATGAAAAAAACAAAACAGAAAAGAGGAAAAACCAGCAGATCAACTGAAAATGAAATGAAAAGTCCATATGACAAAAAATTGTATTGCACTTACAAAAGAGTGCATTATTGCTATTGTTATCAATGGCATTGTGATTTAATAATCCTATACTTGCAAGGCCATATATAAGGCCATATGTATTTTATCTATCCAGATGTTTGTATCAGCCATTCAATGTAGCTTAGCATAAACACTGGAAACGGGGGGAAGCAGCGACCGCCTGGCTCTGACTCTTAACAAAGGCAGACTATAGCAACGCTTCTAAACTCCCTGATTAACATGTTACAACTTATACAGTTTGTCTAATTCATGCAAAACTGATTTGTAGAAATGATAAGTTGTGCTTTTATGATAGTTTGTTCCTGACTTCAAAATTCACAGCAAACAAGGGGAGACCGCAGGAAGTCTCTTTGCCTGACCGAAAATATTTCCCGTGCATTAACCTACAGTTAATCAAACAAGGTATAGTGAGATTTAGAGGTACTGAGAGGCAATTCTGACACTGTCTCTCCCTGTTTGCAGTCTTTATGCTGACAGTGGTACTGAGATTTTCATCTCATGCATTGGGAAGCCTATGAGCACGTTTCCCCCAAATGTAGAACTATCCCTTTAAATTCCTGCACTGGCAGGGTCGCCGTCAGCGATACAAAAAGCTGTCCTGGTCTCTTGAACACCCCAAGTCTGGTTGGACAAAGCATTGACAAGGTCAGATCCTACAATACACAGGTACTTTTAAATAATAAAATATGTAAAAGGCCAGCGTGAAATTGTCTACCTAAGCGATTCTGTTTTTTGGAGGAGAAAAGAACCATCAGCCGAGGAGGACAGAGAGAGAGGGAGAGAGAGAAAGAGAGAGAAGGAACAGGGAGGTATGCATACGTTCTGGGCTTCACAATGACATCTCTGTATGCTAATGGTGTTTACCTTCTGTTCCGCTACACTCCCTGAACAGTGCACAATGCTCTGCCAGATGAAGCCACTGCTCGGTTTTTACTGTCAAGATCGGCATACTCAAAACAAAACTGATGGTGGAAAAATTCACTCTGCATAATTGGCTATATCAGCCAGGAGCAACGTACAAGTCAGAAATAATATGTCCCTCAGCAGTGTCCAGATGTTTTATTTATAACAGCAAATTTCAAAGATAAATATTCTTTTTAAATGCTCCACCACGAACACCCCCACCCCCCATCATAAACGGTATTAAAACTGCAGTTGTATGTTTTGGTGTCAGGGATCTTCTCCCAGTGGAGAGCCGACCAGCTGGCACTGGTAAACACAGAAAAGCATCCCTGCAATTTCCCACCTTTGAGTTTCGCACTCGACAAACACGTACGTATGCACCCAAGCTGTAAACCTGCACAAAAGCTTGCACACACACACTGACACACACTGACACATACAGTGCAACCCTGGCCCCACCCCTGGATTCACCCCTGTTGGGTTCACTTTTCTTGCTTTGGATGTCATATTTCATGAACGCACACACAATCACACTCACTCACACACACACACACACACACACACTGAGTGATCTACAGATGTCTCCATCAGAGCTGTGAACAAAGATTCATTCCTATGCCTGTGCCGAGTGATAGATCCATACTCAAAACACACACACACACACACACACACACACACACACACACACACACACACACACACACACACACACACACGCACTGCCATTGCACAGCAGGATTAACTCTCAGGCTTGGCTGTGTGCGAGTTTGATCCCTCACACCGTATCTTAGAAGCATGTTAATCAGTGGAGGAGGCTGCCAGCTCAGCCATACAGTATGTGTCTCTATCTTTCTCCCTCTCACTCCCCATGTCTTCGTCTCTCTGTCTCTATCTGCATCTATTCTCTCCAATCCATCTTTTCTCCTGTCGAACCCCCATTCCTCCATTTCTACCTCACTGTATTTATCTCACATTCCTCTCCTCCTTCTTGCTCAAGTTTCACAGCAAATCACATCTTTCTTTGTTGCCCTTACAATTTAATGCACTCCCCATGCCCTGGGTAAGACTGATGGGGTTTAAGACACTACGTTGCTCAGCGAAGCCAGCTCACTTTTACCCACCAACCTGACATTTTATTGCCCTCTTCTTTCCCTTTCTCCTGTCACCCTCCTCTCCTCACTCACCCCTACATCTCCTTCCCGAGGCATTGGGATCTGTTTGTGCCTGACGTTAAAGTGGATTTGGTTATGCTGATGGAATCGGGGTGGGTGGCTGTGGGATGCTGGATGAGTTTCACAGAGCGAGTTTTAAAGAGAGCGAGCTTTGAACGCTGAAGGGCAGCGAGAGAGAGGAAGGGAGGATGGGGGAAGGTGGCGAGAGGAGAGACAGTTGTGCAGAGAGAGATATAGCGGTTGTGTGTTTACGGAGACGGTTCCTGGGGAGATTTCTACCCCGAGAACACGGTTGTAAGTCATGAAACAAGGGGGGGGTCATCTCCGAGCGATAACAATGGTGAGACAGATGACGAGGGAGTGGAGTGAATTGGGGACAAAAAGGGGGGGAAAGTAGAGAAGGAGAAGATGAAGGCATGTGGTGAGTATATTCAATTTAGAGAGAGGAGCGTGTCCATTCAATAGCTTCACATGTGTACAAAGCATAAAAGAGGCCCCTTAGCTTTATTAAACAATGGTGCAAGGATGAGACAAATTAAAAGAAATGTTGATTCCTTGACCTGAATGATCCCGGCAGGCGCTCAAAGAAGACGTGTTATGGTTGACAGCTTCCTTTCTTTATTTTAGCCCACAAGGCTCTTGGGCTTGGCCTCCATTTGTCGAGTCGCACTTAAAAATGCGTTCTCATGACACACTTCACAGATAACATCTCAATGGGGGTTTTCTCTGCTCACTCAGCCAGAAACAACCACTCCCATTTGCATAACACAAGCTTGAGTTTGAGCGTCGTCGACCGGTCTGCGATCGCTGGTGATGTTCAACGGCGTCATTTAGTACCTGGCATCCCACGGAGCGGATCAAATCAATAAAAGTAATTTCCCTCGGAAGTCAATGGCCCCTGCTCTGGATGTCAAGTTAATTCAATAAAACCAGAGACGAAGAAATGAGCGCAGGGAAAGAAAAAAAAAAAAAATCGTAGCAAGCTCCACGACACGGAAGACCCAAGAGGAGAAAAGCATTTACAGAGGAGCAGCTCAGGTGAGGTGTGCAGGACATCTCGTAGTATTGATTAAGAAGGTTGGAGTACAGTGCATGCTCAATGATACCAGGGGCTGAATGGTGGAGCTATTCTGTTACCTGTCATGAAGCCAGTGGAGAGGAATGAAAAAGCTTATCTGGGGCTTTTTTAAAGTCCCACATAACAAAAGCAAGAATCCAACGCACAGCTCCATCAGCCCTCTCTCTCATCTCTCCATTAAAGCACCGGTCTGGTACACCGATTGTTTGTGTTCCTTCCATTCTCGCAGATTGGTAGCTACAGACATTATTTTGTTCTCTGAATAACAGGGTAAGTGGCTCATTCACTGATTGGTCTTTTCTCCGGGCTTTTGAGCAACAGGGTATAACGCTGCACAGCCAAATAGACAGGAGACTAATCCCCCGCTGCGGATGTTGACAAAGGCTGCCATTTAAAACACGGGGAAGAGGACAAACAACAAGGCACTGAGGAAAATTGCCTGACTTGATTCCACCAGATTTTTCCCTCCAACACTTTCATACTGAAGGAATATCCAGAGAAAAAAATCTGGAATTTGATTGTAATTAACCAGAAACTTAAATTAGGAAATTATTACTCTTCCTTTGGAATCTGGGACATTTTTTGCAGCTTGACTTTCACATATGAAGAACACAGCAGGACATTGTGCGGAACAGTTAGGCACAAGGTGACTCCCGAGTAGAGAAAGCATGTGAAGGGCATGACGCATAAATCTCGTTGTAGAACGGCACGGTAACACCGGCATCAGCCCTTATCGCGAAAATCTCTCGAATCTCGTAGTCTTTCCAAGTTGACATCTTCACCTGCATCTCTTCATCTACGTGTGTGGGATCTCTTTTCTGCTTTATACTCACATGGACTAATGGCTGAAAGGAAAAGTTCTGTAAAATGTCAGGAGCAACTGACTTGGACGTTTGTGTTCTTACATTCAGCCCCTTCGGAAATCTTCAGGAAAATGCCTGGACTGGTTTGTCTGTAAGCAGCTCTATAAAGTTGTGTATCCTCAATCTTTGATTGAATTTGAATTTGCAATGCACCTACTTGTCTTTCGACCACTTCATTCTACTTTTGTTGAGGTTTCCTACATTTGAGCGAAAGGGAAAGTGATGCATTTAGTGTGTGTAGGTGGACACAATGAAAGCTGTAATACAGTAACAAACTCATCGACAACACAACATAACCTCAGGCTGCAGTTTTCTGGACTGTGGAGGCAACTGTCACTGCCTTTTTTCACAGTGGTCTGACTGTTGACTGTTGTATAGAAACTCAACTGTTTGATTGTGACTGACGTTTATTCAGTTAGACACATTCCTGTCATAGTTTATTACTGAGGGGTGAAAATACAGTTACATTTTAATGGCTCCATTCAAGCAGCTTCTCTGCCCACTCAGATATCAGCCGTCTCAAACTGGGGTAAAACAAAACCACTCTGTGGGAAATGTGTTAATGGAGCCAAGTCATTACATTGTGTTGGCTGCACACATGACAGTACACTACAGTATGTGATTGAAAATGTAGGCACAAACGCCTGGTGTATAATACATACGAGCAGGAAATCTGTGAGTTAAATGAATAATGTATGAGTTCGTTTCCACCTGGTCAGTGAACAGCAGGTAGCAGCAGCTGATGATCAGCCGATCTGTGCAGCACATGTTCATGTTCCCGTCTGAACATTCACACTTCATAAGGTGACATTTAACATTTATGTGCTGGTTGGTTGATAATTTATCAGCTGTTAAACTGCTGTAAAATATGTCACAGAGCTGAAATACCTGTTCTGCCATTCTTACAACCTGTGGCCAGTCATCCGCAACAATATGAAAAAGAAAATCACAAAAAATGACTGCAGCAGCTGCACAGTTACGAATTACGAGTTACAAAAAAGTACCGTAACGCTGTGGTGTGTAGTTTTAACGATTCCTCCTGCGATGCGTAACACTGGCTGAGGGAAAATGAAATCATGTCCTGTGCAGTAGGAAACGCTCTGAATACATGTGAGACGTGCCATAAAGATTTTGGCAGACATGAAAGTAGGTTGCATGTGCTGCGCTGACAGTGCACATGGCAATTAGAAGTGAAGCAATGCTCCAGGCCGGGATTGATCCTGTAACAACAACCTGCCTGTTTATCGACAGATCTCCATGGTTTCACTGCTGCACAGATGCCCTGGGGCCACTTTGTTGGGCTCTCCCTCTCTCTCTTTCTGTCTTTGTGCCTCTCTCTCCCATGCTCTCTGTTCTTTGTGGCCATGTGAGAAAGCGTACTATTCCATATGATCTTGCCAACGTGAGACTGTTTTTCTATTAACAAAGACGGCCTTAGAGCATGAAGGCTGTTATTATTTAATTCTAACACTGACATAACAGTTTGATAAAGACAAACCTTGCTTCTGTGTGTCTCAAATGAATAGCATCTGTTGCATAATTATGATGTGCAAACTTTATTTCAATAATAACAATAATAAACAATAACAAATTCAACCAACTTTAAATATTCCATATATCCATTATCTATACCTCCAATCATTTGAGGGTCGCAGGGGGAGCTGGAGCCAAACCCTGGACAGGTCACATGGCCAACATACACAGGGAAACAACAATAATCATGTGTTTGGAACACAACAAATCAGACATTTTGTGCAGACATTCACTTTTCCCAGATGATCTATCCAAATGACTTTGATGATCCACTGATTTTACCCTCTAGCATCATTATTATGTCCCAATTCCGTTTTGTTTGTTTGGATGGGGCAAATATTAATGTCAATGTTAACATGCTGAAAGTAGCATTAAAGAACCAACATTTTACAAACATAATATACAGGTTCATATTTTATATTTCAAGGTCTACAAGAATGGATTCACTTGCTGATGTAATGTTCAAAATACATATTATTTGCCTAATCTAAATTATATCGTGCTATTTTCACCCGCTGTTTGAATCGCTCTATTTAAGCTTTTTGGCACGCCTTCAAAAAAGTCAAATTTGCTCTGATTGGTTATCTCGCCCATTATTTTTTTTACAAATCAAGGGTGTGTGTCAGAAATGTCAGGCTCATAATGTGTAAACACCACTGTAACCATGGTAACTATTGCAATAGTTCTGCAGAAAGGCATGCTGCTTAATGATGTAGACGCTTTACGGATAAAAAACAAGAAGACGGTGTTTCGAGCGGGAGAAGTGTTTGCTGTGAGAGAAGGACTCCTCTGTTCTGCAGACTTTTGTAACTTTGCAGATATTTAAATGCACAAAAAACTGTGACACAGTCAAGGAAAGGGAAAGACCTAAAAAGGCACCTTAATCTCAAATTTAGCTGTAATCCTTCATTGTTTTAGGTTGTTTGAAACTGAAACTGAAAATGTGTTTTACCAAGTCATTTTAAGGCTGTAGCGCAATCAAAACAAGATTCCCAGCATAACAAAGCTGCGCCACTAAAACCAGTGCTGATGACGCTGTGAAGAAGACGTTAAGTAGCTCTGTTCACACACAACTCAAGTCTTACTCGGCCAAAGATTTTCCATCTGCAGCCGTGGAAACACCATGTACAGCTGAAGGACAGCTGTCAAGCCCGGAAAACCCTTATTGAAAGGAGAAAAAAGAGAAAAAGCGGAGAGAGACGTGATATCCATCTAGAGGTGAAGATGGGGAGAGAGGTAAGGAGAAGGAAATAGAGAGACAGAACAAAGAGCGAGGAGAGAGAGAGAGAAAGAGAGAAATTGCGCATAAATGAATTTTGGAGTCAGAGCGAGATGACACAGGGAGATAAAAACAGAAATAGAGGGTTGGATTGGAACGGCTGGAGACAAATGGAAAGATAGTGGTGAGGCAGCCTCGCCAGCAGTGTGGTAATGCTGTGCTCTCGCTGAAACAGTTTGGCTCATGACAAGATAAGGACAGCCATCACAACCTGAGCCTCCATTTTTACTCATCCCTAGTGTTGGCGGAATAACACTCCTTTCAAAACTCTCTTCCACCCACCCCCACCCCCCACACAACCCTTATCGGGGTTGTGCTATTGTTCAAAATCGCAGACAGACACCAACTCACGCAAACAGAGAGAAACACACAATTGATTAGCTGTTACAGTGGCATTAAATGGAATTTAAAGACCGTTGCGAAAGGACAGACACAGCTCATCAATTTGTGCGCTCCTGAATTAGACCGCTGGCTTTTATGAGTCTGAGGCCATAATGGCTGGTTCATTCCCCTTCTTCTCTCTCTCTCTCTCTCTCTCTCTTTCTCTCTCCTCATATTGCAGACTTGTGAGCAGGGGAGAGGACACGATTCTGTTTCAGGCTATATGTTAAATCCGTCTGTGCAGCTTTGAAATGGCTGCCCAGTGCTAATCAGAGGGAGTCATGCTGTGGGAAATCTGTCAGAGAGATAATAAAAAAACAAGTGAAGGCAGAGGTGAAGGAAGCCATGAACGAGGTTTGAATAGCCAAACATCGAACTGTATGATGTTCATTAACCTGAACATCCTCTCCTCACTGTGCTCTCATTCATGTCTTTCCTGTGTATTTCCATCTCTTTGTGTCTTTGCTCTCCCTGCTTCTACAGTCAAGCCCTTCTGCATCCCTCAATGCCAACGGGCGCTATGGCAACAAGACATTGACTCTGGCAGAGTCTCAGTGAATATGGGAACCAATGGATGTGTGTGTGTGTGTGTGTGTGTGTGTGTGTATCCGTGTTGTGAGTGTGTTTGAATACATTCATGCATATGTGCCACCTTCTATTGAGGGATTTTGGTGCTGCCTTTGTGAAATCTACAACGCCAGAGGTTTAGTGGCGCAGGGCAGAGGTAGTTTATGAACTACTGTCACTGTCGAGCTAAATGCTACCACATTAGCATTCCTGATACATGCTAGCAATAGTTACAGGATCTCTCTGAGCTTTGTTCCGTTCTTTTCTGTCCTGTGTTGGTAATTCCCCCACATACAAAGATGGACGACACAGCGGCTGCCCCAAAGCTAAGCCTAATCATCTTGATCGCCCTCTGGTGGCTGGCTGCAATATAGGTAAAAAACTCAAATCTGGACTCCTCCATGTTAGTTGATGGGACAACGAGCAAACTAAAAAGTCAAAGTACACGTAATATACTTTTTTCATTACTGTCTTACATCCATGCGTCTTTCTTGGAGGATTTTATACTTTGACAGTGGTAGTTACATGAACCTGGAAGGTGCACGGTATTATTTCTTTCATAATGGGTGAAATTCACAGTTTTAAATGATGTTTTTAACCAAGCTTTTCTTTAACAGTAAATTATACATCATTAGGTTTTATATCTACAATTAGTTTATTAACAGAATGGAGTTCACACCAACAATTAGTCACGACTGATCAACCTTTATATTTAAATTTTAAACGGACTGTATTTATATGGCACATTTCCAGTCTTATAGACCACTCAATGCCCTTTACAAGCATCACATTCAACCATTCATGCACACATTCATACGGCTCTTCAAAACACATTTCTTTCTTATCAATATTGGAAGATAAGACTTGGGGTGCAGTATCTTGCCCAAGGACACTCCAGAATGCCAGAAAGCAAACCACTGACCTCTCTGCTGCCTGATCTACAGCACTACAGTTATACATGCAAAAAAAAAAGAAAGAAAAGAAAACATACTGCTTTCTATCCAGCACAAAGGCAGTTTTATACATCTCATCTTTTTTGGATGATAGAGTGAAAAAAAGAAAACGGAGCCTAAACAATATAAGTATAAATCCTTGTATATTAAGCTCTCATCAGCTCTTTTCTTTCAATCTTAAAAAACATCGTCTGGCCGGTCCACACATGCTGATGTCAGCCTCGGGCCATGTTTCCCTGCGAATGCATCCAGCCATAAATTATCGTATCGTATTGTGGCTAATGATAGAAAACTTCCCACACAAAAATGTCAAGAGTCTTAAAAGTTATCTGAGAGAGGATGTAAAAACAAACACAGCCTCCTCTTCTCTTAAGGCACAAAAACCCAAGAGTCAGAATGCTTTGATTTTTAGATTTCTTGTTTTGTTTTTTTCTCTTGAAAATGAGCAAAGTTCAGTGAAGTGAGCAAAGACTGAGAACCTGCGAAAACAGCAAAACACTAACATCACTGAAATCCTAAAAGAATCATCAGTGAAGCAGGACGTTTTCCTCCTTCATCCTCCAGCCATGATGAGTGAACTGCTTTGAAGGGGCTTGGAGTAATCAGGGTAATGCTATGTAACCTGGCAAGTTGCTGCAACAGAGGTTGCCATTACAGCAGAGCTGCAGCCTGAGGGGGGGAGACAGCGAGGGCAGGAAATGCACCTTGAACCTCAAAATGCACAAAACACTCTACATGTTCAGTTTTAACTTCCAGTGGAGTTAATATGCAGCAGTGACCAGATGTCGGGATGCATTGTCTATTAGCTGCTCTTCCTCTACATTTGAGGGGATTTGGATAAAAGTCCAAAAGTAGCAAATGCTGTGTAAAGTGATGAAAGATGGAGAGAAATAAATAAGCTTTTACTCTATATCAAAGCTTTACAACAGAAGCAAGTGACATTGATGAGTCGACAGAGAGTGAAATAGATTAATATCAAAGCAGCTACACTTGGACTTAAAGGGGTTGGTAGGTTGTTTCTGAAACACTTTTATACATATACTTTTTTATCTTATATTTTGAAATTCTCTTTACGTCCTGAGTTGAAAAAATGAATAAGAGGCTTTTCCAGGATTGCCAACCGTAACTTTAATGGCTCCATAGGCCTCTTTTCTGCCCAGTCAGAAAGCCACCTCATGATAGACAAAAATCCAGTGAGAATACAGGGAACAGAAGAGTGACAATGTAGATCCAAATGCCAGAAAACTAAGAATATGATCTACGATGTACTTTGTTTAATCTGAAATCACAGAAAAATTCTGTGCTGAATGCAGCAATTTCAGAAAACAATGTTAAGAAATATTTCAAGGATTTGTTTAAAACATTTAATCATGTGTTGTCTGGAGGTGTCACTACAGACAGAGTGTAGCTTTGAGATGAGCTGTAGTGTTGGGCTTTACAGTGGATAACCTTTCACGCTTAAAATGAATTATACATATATTTTTGTGACACCGCCTCGCTCACATTCGACTGATGTGAGAGCAAAACTGCTGGCTTCACTCCAGAGATTTGTCTGACACATCTTTACAAGCAGCCACAGTTGATGTGAGCTTGAAAGTCAATTTCTGAAGCAAGTAAAAGTAATTGAACTGGAAATATGGGTGAAAGTTAATTTCCTTTCATGCTTCACCTGGATGGGAGGATGTGCCGGAGAGAGAAAGTGTGTGTTCGTGACGAGCATGACAGCACCGTCCACCCACTGTCACAGCCACTTATTGGACAGCAGCCTAGCAACGACGCATAGTGTAAAGGTGTAATCAGACATGGCGTCAACAGCGTGAGCACAGGCGGACCATCAGGCCTTTCACTGCTCAGTTGGCCTGAACTACAAGGCTGCTGAGTGGGGGAACATGTGGGAGGCTGTGCAAAAGGCCCATATGTTCAGAGACAGAAGATGTGTGCGGTGTGTGTAAGTGTGTGTGAGTGTGTGTGTAATCCCTAGGTTGTATGGAGGTGTCCTGGTGGCTGTGCCTGCTAGTGAATGTGTGACATTGTCTGAAACAACAGGATTCGAGCTCCAGAGTGATTCCATTCCATGCTGCCAAAGCTGAGCCTTTTGTATAATCACCCCTGTGTGCATTAATAAAATTACTTGAAAGCGGGTTAGTCCTCTAAATCTCTCCCGCAGGACGAAAATGAGACACAGGACCCTGCGGACTGTGGGAGAAGACGTGTCGAGCAACTGACTGCAGTGAGAAGCAAGTGGCAGAGAGAGGCGGGGAGGTGGGAAAAGATGAGGAGCAACAGACGGTAAAGAGGAGAGAAAGCCTGAGGAGGAAGGCGAGAGAACAAAAGAGTGAAGGAAGAGGAGAGGGAGAAGGAGGGCGAGAGGAGACAGCGGGCTTTGGCATTCCAGCACACTGGCACCTTGGCTTCGGTCCAAGCATCGGTCTGTGTGGGCAGTATAACGACTGATGCAGGCTGATGCTCTCCCACCGTGCTGCCGATGTCAAATGAAATGTTCACACGTTAACACATACACACACACACACCAGCTCCTCTCAATGCACACATTCCACAATCTGGACCCATCCAGTCACTTCTGAATGCTGTCACATGAACCTCATCGCAGTGGGAGCCGTGCGTTGGCGGTGCTGTCTCCCCCTCCTCCTCTCATCTGTGTCTCTTTCTGTCGTTCCTTCCTTGCATTTTGTTCATCTCTTCTGCCAGTCTCTAACAGGTCTCTATTGATCATCCGATTTCCTCTTTATCTTTAATCAAAAGGCTGCGAATCTCTGTTGTTTAATTGATGAGTCTCTGCGAGAGGCCCACTCGCTGGTTCCCACAGAACCCGCTCTCGTTCATAATTAATGAACAACTGCTAATTATCCAAGCTCTGCGCCACACCACGCACGTCCTATATAGATGACGGAAGGAGGAGAGAGGAGACGGTGGAGACAGCGGCAGGCAGGGAGTGAAAGTGAGAAAAAGAGACAGTGAGCAGTGAAAAGAAGAGGCAGAGAGATGTGGGATTTGCAAAAGAGGATTCAAAAAAACAAAAAAACAAAGGTTTCGTGGATGAGGGAGGAGAGGATGAGACCTGACACCTGTTGCTCCCATCCAAAACCAATCTATCTCCATTTCATCATCTCCCTCTCATCTCCATCACATCACACGCTTCATCTTCCCCTTTTCATCTGCCTATTAAAGTGCTCGTAACTTGTATGGGTTCGGGAAAAACAGAGAAAATAGAGAAAGAGAGAAGTGGAGAGAGAGGAAAAGGAGGTGGCTGCAACCATGGGCCAATGACATTGAGAGAAAATATGATCGATTTGAGAAGAAAAGGTGTATTCAGTGTATTCAGGTGTATTGAGTTCCCTTTGAGGGCTCTTAAACTCAAGCAGGTGAACTCCCAGCAGTAGCCGGGGTGTAGTTTTGGCTCCAGTGGATGAAGCGCGGCCGTCTCTAAAATGGGCCCATCTGTGGGCGGATTGACCTGTCTGCCTACCTACCACAGCCTAATGCCGACTGATGAACGGGCGGTGAGGCGGTCGGCTGCTCAGGCTGAGGCCGCAGGCGAGAAAAGTGGGACAGCGCATCGTGTTTGGATACAGACGCTGGTGCTCAGTACTGTCGGAGACTCATCTGTGAAGAGGAGCGAGGGGAGGAGGGAGTTTGTGTTGGGTTGTTTGTCCGTGTACATGAGCATGTGCAGAAAGATTTACATAAAGAAATCAATAGTGAGCTTAAGTCTTGATTGCCAGGACCGGAGGCCCTTAAATCAATAAAATAAACAGAAACAAGCACGTGCACTAACACACAGACTAAATAAACTCCAGCACTCCACTCTATTAATTGGTCTCTTATGTTTGTTAAACCAGCAGATGTATCTATTTATCTAATTTAAAGTGATTTTAATAGTGTATTAGGCTGCCCACAAACAAATTATAGGATTTACTTGTTTTCCCTCCAAGTTATTAAGTTATTTTTATCTTGCAAAGCTCAACTCCAGGGTGGTTTTAACAGGCTAAAGTTCATTATTACATTTCTTTGAGAATTTGCACATAACTTTCAGCGCCAACTCCCCTTTCTTTTACTATTCACACAAGCCTTTTGTAATATACTTCCCCGTTCCTATAGGCTCTTGCCTGCAGCCTTTGCTCCATTGCCTCTTTTTGGCTCCTCGCTCCCTTTCTCAGAAAAACAAATATGTTAGAAGAGGAATGGGCTAATGTGATGGGAGCGAGTGCTCTCAAAAATACTTGACTCATACATATTCATGCATCTTCAGCTTAGATCACACACAAGCTAAGTTACCAAAGACAAAAAAGTGTCAGAAAGGAGCATAAATGAGAGCTACACCAAACTAGTTGCTTTTTTATTCACTTTAAAGTCATTTTGGGGGATTTTTTTTCTCCTCACTGCCAGGCGCTCCTACTTTCAATTCAGTGACCAGAGATTAAATTACAAACTCTTAATGACACACCTCCTTTTCCTTCCCTCGATCATCTTGGCCCCCGTTCCATCTCTCTTTCTTTGCCTCAGGCAGGTCAGACCTCTACAAGCCTCCATATCCCCAAATTCCCCCCCGCAACCCCCTACTGTCTCTATTTCTTTCTCATTTTCCCCCCCCCCCCCGTCATTTTGAGCCTCCCTTTACCCAGAATGCAAAGTGTTCTTCACTCAAACTCCTCAAGTGACGGTGACCTTGGCTTTCTGAACTGAAATAGAAGACAGATAAAGAATCACTGACTGCCTCCCAACACCAACGTCCACCCACCCGTCCACACAACCTGCCCCATATGCTCAGATTACACTCTAATGGTTTAAATGGTACATTCCCCGTGAGATCTAAGGCGGAATCCATGGGGCCGGGGTGAAGGGTCCAGCTGGCAATTTATGAGTCAACTAAAGGTCATTGGTAAACCCTGCGCCTAAATTATGAAGCTTCACCTAGCAACAGTAAACACAGCACAACTCATGCTCCAACAAATTCCTCTCTCGCAAGCACAAAGACGAGTTTGCGGAGCACTGCCATGTACTGTGAATAAAACATTTTTCATCTGTTGCAAAATGCAGCCAAAAGGCAGGGCCAGATAAAACGGTATCTCCTGTGACGTGCAGTGTTTCCAACTGACTCATTCGCTGTTTCGCAAGAAAACAGACAAATGCACAGATCAACCCAGTGAGTCCATGAAAAACACATTTTCTAATCTCTGCTGTAAAAACACTGGTCTTTCTCTGTGAAAATCCAAAACAGCCAAAGTTTGAATTTACTCTCTCTTTGGCTATGTGCACTGTTTGCAAATTGAGCAGCTGGTATTATTTCATTATGACAGAGCCAATATGTTATAGTTATCAGGGGCTATCGGCTTTCTCGCCTTGGATTACCGAAAGTGTGCGGGGGCTCGAGTTCTGTTTTCACACTGTGATGCCAAGCTTTAACCTGACTGACTCCCATTCAAGGCAGTCTTATTGACACAATGGAGTAGTGAGCCTTAGATGAACTGTGTTTTCAGTTTGATTTTGAACTGAGTTTGAACTGTTTTATTAATATTTCTCCAAGTACAGTAAAAATCAAACAAGTGTTGAAATATACAAGAGTAAAAAAAAGTATGTTGAAACAACAGATTCAGTTACAGGGTGTCAAACACATAACTGCACCTGACAGACATTGAGACACACATCCATTAATTTATCCATCCATCCATCCATCCATCCATCCATCCATCATCCATTTATCCATCAATCTATTATCTATACCACTTATCATGTAAGGATTGCCAGGGCTATCACTTGGATATGGTAAAAATAAAGCTACAGATAGCAGCAGGTTAGCTTAACTTAGCATGATACAGACAACAGTAGCCTGGCTGGCTAGATGGGGGATGGTGTGCTGGAATATTTCTTGACCTGGGTTACTGAGTTTGCCTCGCAACCTTGAGGTCATCACAACAAATCACTCCACTTGACCATGAGGTTGTTAATCACAAACCACCAGTAAAACCAAAACTTGTTGTACCCTTTGGACAGCTATGACAGAGCCAGGCTAATTGTTTCCCCTGTTGCAGGTCCTCATGCTAACCTAACTAGTGGTTTATGGAAATTTTTATAATTTACTGTACAGACTTGAGAGTGGTGTCGACCTTTTCATAAAATTGTTGTTTAAAAGTTTATTTTCCAAAACAACAAACTGGACAAACCCCTTTAGAAACCATCCTTACAGCTGGAAAGCCAAGACTCAACTTTAGACAGTTACAGCAATGTCATTTTATTAAGTTCAGTTTGGTGGCACAGCATTCTTGTCTCAGACAGCAGTCCAAGGCTGAGCAGTACTGAAACTTTGACTAGTTCCTTTTTCTCCCTACTCTGCCTCAGGGTGCTGGGTCTTCTCAGACAGACAGGCAGAGGATACACAGATATGTTGGACTCCACTTGATATATGCCAACCACTATTTTTTTCTGAACTGAGAGACGAGCTGTGTGGGTCAGAGAGTACAGGCATAGACAGAGAAGACATACATCCACACAGTGTGCTCCCATCCCTTATCAGATTTCTATCTGAACATTTTATCCCGAGTGAACCAAACTGAAGCCCTTCTAAATTGTTCTGATTTCGACCGAGACAACGTTTAGATATTTGTCGGACTGTGAAACAGTATCATTGTAGCGTAACATCAGTAGCGTGTCAGGGGTGTGCTGCACAAAGCAGACATGTGTAGCTCATACTTACACAGACCAGCACATGTTACAAAGATATCACAAACTGCAAGGCAGCTCATACTTGTGTAATACTGAGACATGTTACTCCTGCAGGTCAGAAACACATCTGTGATTGGCTGCATTGCCTGAGCAAACACTGCTATCGCGGTGCGCCGTCTTCAAACAGATCTAAGTCTCCCTAGAAACAACCGGGCTAGTGTCCAATCGCCACCCCCGCGCCCATGGTTGGAGTCCCAGCAAACACACTTGCACACTTGCACTCGCACAAATACATGTACATAGCTGTGAGGCCCAACCACTAGGCTCAAATCTGAGCTAAATATAAGCAGTGAGGTAGGGCTATAGGTAGTTGTCAGATGAGGCCCCATTATCAGCCACTGACTGCAAGACTCTTGTGTTCTTCCATAATGACCAGCCGCTGCACCTGTCTCTCTGCCCGGCCTTCCTCTACTCATGGGCACTCAGGTCGAACTAAATATAGCCATGCTCCCACTCTCTGTCTCACTCTCTCTGTTGCCCCACACTGCACCGCTATGTGCACACACACACAAACACACACACACACACACACACACACACACACACACACACACACACACACACACACACACACACACACACACACACTCTCTCTCTTTTTAAACGTCTCTCACTAGTTACAGTGGTTAGACCTGCCCACAAAGTTACACTATTGCTCTCTCATCTCGTCCCCTTTTATAGAAACATAATGCCATTACAGTAGGCAGGAATAACAGAGGGGGGATCTGTTGGCACCAGAGAGGTGGCCAGCAAACCCGATCCCCATCTGATTATAGCGGTGATGTCTGTATGTATGAGGCTATCTTTGGACAGGAGAAAAAAGTCAGTCACTGTCTCATTTCATATAAGCATTGAATAATTACATCTGTTTTTAATATTATTTTATGATGTTGGAAGTAATCTGTGTGTGTTAAATAAATGCTATGATGAAAATCACATAAAAGTTTTCTTTGCACAAACTGTACTTCAACAGCCTCTTTGAGTTTGCTCGCCATTGTCCCCTTAATTTTCTATACCATGAGGTATATTCTACACACTGCTCAGCATAAGCTGAGGTACTTTGTTTACTGAACAGTGTCTTGATTCAGCAGAACAAAGAAAAAACATCTTGAACTTGTGCTGAACTTTAAGTGTCAGTTGATATTCCCTTTTCTTAACACTACAGATATTTTTCTTACTATTCTATGAATGTATGTATGTAAAACACCCTAAAAACCATGGCCCACTCAGCCGAAATATTCACAGTTGATTAGGTTTGACTTACAAGTGTATTCAGGTGTCGGTAAGAAAGCTGCTTGCAGCTTTAAAACAAAACAATCCCCCTTAAACAACATGTCAATTCTGTCATCCCCTCTCAGCCATCCTCTATGAGAGGGATGACTGTCTGTGCATATAGAGAATTTGTATGTGCAGCTGAACCTCCTATAGTTACTGCTGACAACTACATCCCAAATTGAAACCAAACAGCATCAAAAAGAGCAGAAAGACAGCACTGTTTGCCTCACTGTCACTCTCCCTCGCAACCTGACCATCTGTCACAGTCCGATTGACCATCAGACAGAAATCCTTCCCGCTACGGTGTCCATCCATAAAGATTTTACCATCTTCAGCAGGATTCAGCATAAAATCAGCCAATACCACTTTCTCTGTACAAGCTCACACACAAAGCATACAGTTCTTTACTGCAAGGGCGTCATCTTGCACCCACACCCCAGACCAATTGACTCCAAAATGTAATAATCGTTTTCGAGACTATGGGGATCATCCCCCGTGGTTCATCCTCTCGTTCTTTCAGTGTGTGTGTGATGGGGAACCAAAGCCACAGTCCTCGTTTTGTTTTTAAAAATACATTACAAAGTATATCTCAAGTTAACTTATTACCATCTATCATTAAATCTGTGGGGCACCAGAACTATTTAGAACTTTAACAGTTTGCTATTACTATAAAACAGTATGCAACACACAGTAGGTATATATCTATTCAGCAGAGGCTTCTTGATCATTCTGGGCATTTTAGAAAATAAATAATAAATTAATTTTTTAAATAAAAATAATGAATGAATAGAATCCAGGTAAATCCCATACTCCTCTCCCCTCTTCATGAGTTTCTGTCTGTCCAACAATACACTTTTTTTGTAAAGAAAATTGTGTATAATGTTATAGGATTGATCTACAGATAGTAAATCCTAAATTTGTTGCCAAAGCTGAGTTGAAAATCTGATTATGGCTCAACTCAATGAAAATTATATCACTTCATAGTTTATTGCTGACTGATTTACTTTTTCTGAACATCTGCAGGGCTGTCCTGAAGATGTGGTCTTTACCCCGTGATTCTATCCTCAGTTCCAAAGGTGACAAAGATTTGATGGATGACTATTTTCTTAATGTAGTTTTGCAGACCTGTGAGAGTTTGTTGCAATCCTGCGCTCGAACATTAATTCCCGGGAGCAGAGTGAAAATATTACTGACAGTGATATTGTGGGCTGTCTGTTCTTCTCTATTCTGCCACTGACAAAATGTCCAGTACTGCAGGCGGTGGAAACATCTGCGGTGCCAGCACCCGAGAGGAGAATGACTTTCTGAGGTAATAAAAGATGGGATGGAGTGATTAGGGAAATGCCAGTGAATGGCTGCGAGGCACGCCAGCTCACTCCTTCTTTCAAATGCCAGTCAGGGTTACATCTGACAATCGACTTCATCACCTGCTCAACCTCTACAATGAGCCGTTAACACTTATCTCATTCTGCAAAAATAAATGCAATCACGTAAATGGAAATCGGCAATAATGATAAAACATTGCTTTCCTACATTTTCATCTCCAAACTTCAGGTTGCCAGCAAAGCGAAGCAGCGGTGTGTATCATAAATGGTCCAAAACATTCTGTTGATAAAATTGACTACACCGCGGTGCACTCTGTGGCCTTCTCTCTGTTACCCTGGAAACTGTTGTCCATGTAGGAAGGAGCAATTCTATTACAGCAGCTGGGCCAGCCAGCAAATAGAACTATAAAACAAGACTTAACAGTTACATGAGATGAGAGGAAGCGCAAATGAAGAGGGCTCAGGAAATACATGGAGGAGACGTAGAGGAAAAGGGGACACGGGGTGAAAATGAAGCAGAAGATGAACATAGATTAAGAGGAGAAGGGCACAGAGGGGTTGGCGGAGATAAAAGGGAGTTAAGAAGTGGAGGGAACATGCTAGAAATATGGAGACTAACGAAACACTGAAGATTACCTCCAATCCTCTGACCCCAAGTCAAAGATAGTGGTACACAGAAATGTAAGACGACTGAAGAATTCGCTTAATAACAATAGCAGGGCAGACAGCTAATGCACACTTGGCACAGTTACGATAAAGACTGCTATCGAAGTACGTCTGACTACACACTGAAAGTGTGAGAGGATGGAGAGTGGGGGAACAGGGCCAGGAGCGGTAAGCTGGTTAAGCAGATTGCCTCATCTAACTATGCTTCTCTACATCTATTCACATCGTCTCAAAGCCTCGTCTTTGCCACCCATCCCTCAACCACCACTCCTCCCCAACTCATAATGGACCTATTGAGTCACTCCATTTGTCTTCCATCACATGCCCAAAGCCAAATCCTCTAGTCTATTCTTTCTTTTGTCTTTTTTTTCTGCCCTTAACGCCCCCACACCGTCTCACACCATCTCCATCAAGGTTAAGTTATCACGCTTGTGCCAAGAGGCAATGCTCATGCTTAGTGTGTGTGTGTGTGTGTGTGTGTGTGTGTGTGTGTGTGTGTGTGTGTGTGTGTGTGTGTGTGTGTGTGTGTGTGCACGTGTGTGTGGATGGACAAAACAGTCAGAGAAGGTCAACATGGAGCCTGCAGGGAGACACAGGAGAGCAGCGACTGGCAGGGATCAAATTCTAATCGATAGCCAACACACACAAGCTCTCTCTCAGGGTCTTACACTTAACTCAGCCTTGTCCCTCTCACACTCTTGTACCCATCCGAGGGGGCGCAGAAGTGTGTGTGTGTGTGTGTATGTGTGTGTGTGTTTGCTGGATTAGGTTTCTCTTTTTCAGCCAGTGGTGAGGGAAAGGACCTCTCTGATGCGGGATCATCTTTGAGAGACTTGTTGGTGTGTGTGACCCCCAGATGCCTGGGAATCATTGCAGGGCAGATCATGTTACCAGCTGGCTTAGGCCCGGCTTACTTTGTTCTAAGGTAAACTACACTAGCTAGTAAAGCAACTGCAGGGCCCAGGGCTAGACTATCTGACACAGGTCAAATTACTCCTCCAAATCCATTTCAGTGCTTTTGTGTGATCAGCTAAAATTGCACAATGGAAAAAGAAATGAGTCAGTCCTCAGGCTATAAACATACCCACCAGTCTGGATCTTCTGAACTTTTAAGGAATGTGGTTGTTTAAACACATATTTCATCGCAATTTGATCCCAACTTGTCTTTTGTCTGCCAGATCACAAACTGCTTCTTAGGTTACGGAAGAAAAGACTTCACAGCATCAAAGTCCTGTGGCCGAGGGATTACTCAGCCTCGCTCACTACAATACTTGTGGGCTGCTTAATGCTTAAAGCTGCTTTCAGTCATGCACTGAACTCTGGACATTTTCCTGAGATTTTCTGGAAGTGCTGTGAGAACACAAATTAGTAAAATGTCCTAGTGAACCCATGAGAGATTACAATAGGAAAATCGGGAGAAAATGAACAGTCAGCTAGTGGGCATGTCGATGGCGTTTCTAACACTTGATGGATGCAAAACTGAATACAAAATCAATTTCAGCATGAAAAACAGCTGCCTATACACCTAGAAGACCCAGACAAATCTGGAAAATGTCCCGAAAATTGGTTCCAGACATTTAAATAAAATAAAAAGATAAAGTGAGGCCCCACTGTTTTTTCATGCTGCATTTATTTAGTTACTAAAGCAGAGCTATTCACTTTAAAGACGAGTGTCAGTCAGTTAATGGACTGGGGGATGAGTCCTGATCTTCTGTTTGTTTGCCAAAGTATGACAGAGTATGGAAAAGTTAAAAAGAACTATGAGGAGAGACAGGCAGATGAAAGAGGAAGGAGCTGATGTGAAAGGGCTGCATAAAGAGGAGACACACAGGAAGAATGAAGCAGCGTGAGGAGGTGGGACAGGATTAAACTGTAAAGAAGGTGAAAGTAGATTGTGGTATATCAGCAGCACCTTCACGGCTGCTCTCTGGAGATTTTATTCTCTTTTCCATTACTTTAAACTTTAAATTGAGGAGGTGTGTGTGTGTGTGTGTGTGTGTGTGTGTGTGTGTGTGTGTGTGTGTGTGTGTGCGTGTGTGTGTGTGTGTGTGTGTGCAAAGAAGCTAATGAACACTCATCAGCTTCTCAGCTCAGATATCACTTTGTCTGATACATCACCTCCATCTCTTGAAGCTAGTATGTGCTCCACACAACTACTCTTCATTCAACTAGCGGTTCACCTGTCCTGTCGGCAAAACGTGCCTCGTACCGAACTCTGTCATATTAACTACCCAACCTGTCACTTCACCTGCCGCTGCCTGTTTCTTATGCTTTAAACCATGTCGGCTTCACTATTTTCATGTACTATTTTTGCATCTCTCTGCACCTGTATCAGCCAGAAATCCTCGAAAAAACTCAAAAAACGGGTGCCAGCGTTTGAATAAACTCCCTCTTTGGCAGATGCTGTTAATCAATAAGGGCTTGATTGAGACAATAACATTAAAATGTGTTGGGCCTTTTTGGTTGTCAAACTTTATCCCCGCTGACCACTGTGCACTCCCTATTGACTGTGAGCAAATGAAATATCAGCAAATCAATGGCCGTGTATTAAAGAGACTCAAAGATTCAACTCCCTCCCCTTCTTCTCCATTTCAGTCAGCCAGGAATTAATATTGAAATGCTAATACTGAAACCTTTTACACTGTGTATCTGTGTGGGCGTGCAGGTGTCTTTTTAATTAGGATTTGTATTCACTTGCGTAGGTGAGTGAGGAGGTTTTGGAGTTTCCATATTATCCCTGATATTTAGTTAATACAAGCCTGTTCTAAAATGAACATTGAATAAATTAAAGCAAGATTAACTTTAGTACTTTACTATTATGTTATTCATCAATTAAGCACTTTAACTCAAATTGTAAGAACTGTTACTTTTTAATGACCTTTATAAGTTGGGTGTTTTTTTCAGTAATGATCCCAAAAAACATCAAGTACAACTGAGGTGAAAAAGTCAAACACTGATTTGAACCAAACAAAATAAAGTCATCTTACAAAATACAACACTGATTTAAGTCATTTGCTATTTAAAAATGAGTAGTATCAACTGTAAAAGTCAACATTTTAACTAACTCTCCTTTTCTGCAAAAATATATAATTTCAATAGTTAGTTAGCATTAACATATTTACACATTTTAACAAATCAAATGAAATTGAATTCAAAAAAAATATTAATAACATTACACAGTCAGCTGTGAATGCAGCCTATACTGTGCAAATAAAGTGATGATACAGAACTAATGCGGTTGATGGCACAACCTGATATAATAAATTACATTGAACATATTTTCCACCCATAAAGAGCAGGTGCAGATTATGTGTACAATAAATGTTTATGTTACATTACATTTCTGCACTTGAAATAAAAAACAGTAGTAAGGAGTAAAACAGGAGTAGTCTACAATAAATTGAATATCTCTACATTTTGGTGAAGGTGAGATTGAAACTGAATTTGATGCATTCAATTCTAACAGTGTCTTTGATCGCAGATGTAAATAAACTAAAGGGAATATTTCGACATTTTGGAAAACACATATTCCTCTGTCTTGCACAAGAGGATCGAACAGGCGAACCTGCAACACCTGCAGCTTATCTAAGCAGAAACACTGGAAACATTTACAACTATTATTTTCAAGAGACATCATAATTCTTTAATTTACGTTATTTAAGAATGAATCCATCATGTGGGCTATTGCAATAATTTCCAGGCATTTATTTCTAAGTTAACTACTTGTTGGTAATGATCTAAATGTTGCTAGCTCCTCACCGCATCAACTTTCTCTCCCCTGCTGCTTTTTCATCACAAATAGACTTTATTCTTAACTTTCCCTCAGAGTCCTACTTGTCGATCTGTCTGTCCATCAGTCTGTCCACCTGCTTTCCAGGGAGATAGATACGTTCCATAGGTACAGTCCCCTAATCAGTGGCTTTGCTGGGTCTACACAACACTCCCACAGTATACACAAGAACAGAGGGAAGCGGAGGCAGACAGAGGTAGAGGTAGAGAGAGGTACACAGAGTAAAAGCGAGAGAGAGAGAGAGAGACCAAAGAGGAAAAGACATCATCCTGCCCTATAATCCCTTGCTATCCCACTTGAATCCTGACAGCGCTAACCTGTTTTTATTGGGGTGAATGGAAAGAATACCAATGGAAATGCACCTGTGAGTTGAGAGCACTTAGTGCACTGCTGCCAGTCTCTGCTCTCACTTCGGCTGCATTAATGTGGTGATATTATTCAGCCTGGTAATCTCCAAATAAATGGATCTAAATCAATAATTAATTTTCTTTGTCAGCACAAAACCAGTTATTTATTGCGGTCAAACGAAAACGGCAGTAACAACTGGACGAGTGATGTTAAAAACTGTGACAACAAAAAAACTGTGACAGCAAAATAAGTCACAGCTCGACAGTCAACTCCAATTTCTTCATATTTACATCATCATGGACTTTATAATTTTTTTTAATTTAGTTTGTCAGCATGTGACCCAAGTCATTATTTCTGAAATAGCCTCCAGTCTTCTGTAATCCTGACAGTCCTCAAGTGACATTTTCTATTCAGCTGTTAAAATCCTTTTTTTCCATCACAAACAAATGTACACACACACGAAACATGGCTAATTGGGAGCAAAGCAAGAAGAGCCCTTGCTTACAGTTGATTACTACATTACATATATAATCTACTAACAGGCCTGCTCACGTTGGCTGAATTTTGCGTATAGACATAATATAAATTGTATAATCATTTGGTAAATTAGAAGTAGTTTGTTGCCGGTTAGCAAGGTCTCACTCCATAATGTAATTTCGCTCTAATCCTAACATTCTGTCTAATCCAATTAAACCAAGTTGCATTGAAACGTAAGCCCAGGTAGGTATAAAAAACAACACATGATCAATCTGGTTTTACATAGAATGTCTGAGCAAATAAAAAGGTATGTATATGCTGCAATTTACGCCTTAAAGTGATTTGAGTTTGGGCAAGTTTCAAACTGCTCTATTTTCAGAGATGCCAAATCCCCTTCATTTACTACCCAAGATTCCACCTGCATGCGAGCCGTCGCTCACACTTCACGCCTGCCTCTGAGCTTGTCGGCAGCATGTGGCGTTACTTCGGCTGCAGCGAGACGAACGGTGGGGGGATGAATTGTGTGACAACTTGTGTTTACTCCGCTCAAGAGTCGCTGCATGAAGGAGACGAAGTGGGAGGGAGATGTTGTGAGG
Organism: Verasper variegatus; assembly: GCA_026259375.1. NCBI lineage: Eukaryota > Metazoa > Chordata > Actinopteri > Pleuronectiformes > Pleuronectidae > Verasper > Verasper variegatus. Next base: position 10,685,851 of record CM048046.1, on the reverse strand, counting down.
AGACAGAGCGGGGTGGCGTAAATTGTGACGAGTGATAGAGAGAAATAAAAATAAAAGAAAGTTGCAGGGTTGTGTTATTGCTTGGCTAGACTGTGATTAGGTGAATATCTGTGGAGGATGTGGTATGGCTGTAAAGAGAGAGAGAGAGAGAGAGAGAGAGAGAGAGAGAGAGAGAGAGAGAGAGAGAGAGAAGGAGGGGGAATTGGTAACCATCATCCTGTAGATCAAAAGCCTGTCTGCTTGTTGTGCCTGCAGCCCTCCTCTTCAGTTTGGAAGAAGGGAATAGGATAGTCAGTGGGAGGGAGGAGGGTGTCTGCATCAAGACGCTGGCTGTAAAAACCTTACACTTTTTCTTGCTCACTTTACTCTCATATCCTGATGCCGTCTCCCTCATTAACAACAACCTTCCATCACCCTTCCACATGCACGCAAACAAAGCAGAAGCAGACCAACAAACGCACACGCTGCACACACTGCACACACACACACACACACAGGGAGAGGGAGGGCCACAGGCAAATTAAGTATTTAATGAAGCAAAAGTCACCCGATCTCACCCGAACAGCCGCGGGGATCTGACCTTGATCTGTGCGACTCATGTGGACCACTTTGGCCAATCATCTCCAACATCATCTCCCCTGCTCTCTTCACTTTATTTTCTCCCCCCTCTAGTTCTCTCTATAGAGCTGCCTTTAAGATGTGCACCTAATGCAAATGTCTGAGTCAGTTGCTGCAGAGTTTTAGTAAAAGCTCCACAGAATGTCCGATTAAGCCCACGTTAGAATACAGCACAAGCAAGTGTTGATGACATTTCTGACATGTGAAAGATGTGTGATGGAAATCTGGAACACCAAATTTGTCTTTGTGTATTTTAATAGGGGCTTTCTGCAGAAAGGATCAACACAGAGAGTCACAGGGATCTCAGAGTGAAGATGCAGAACAGTCAAATGCAAGGATCTTATATAGGAGAACTAAGGCTGTTTGTCTGAGCCAGTTCAGACTGGTTCAGGTCATAAAAGTATTTAGACAGGTTATATGTATTTAGACAGGTCTGCAAAAACTTACTTTTCAACAACAAAATAGGTTTCAACCACACTCAGTTATTTTTCTACTACAGATGCAAAACAAAACAAAAAACGGGATGAAAATAGAAGATGTCAACTTGAAAAATGATATTCGGGAGCATTTGTCGATAAGGGCCGATGCCGGTGTCGATGTCCTGTGAACAAAAAGATTTCCACAGTGGAATTTGTTATATCCTGGCTTGATTGTGACAGCATCTGACCTGGACAATCTACTGCTGCGTTCTAATAATGAAAACTGCATTGCTAACACAAAGATAAAGCCCTTTCTCTTTTTAACCTGAATGGAAAATGGGCAATCCAATCGCATGTCTATGCTCTGTGATCTTCATCACTGAGCTCAGAAACTACTTTGCTGTGAATAAGAAGTTTCTCCCTTGACTTAAAACTACTGCTGAGTGTTTGCCTGCAACCTCCTGCACATTTTTAGCATTCATTTCAGAGGCAGTTGAAATCGGCGTTAAGGTATTTTCAATGAGTTATGGGAGAATGAGCTGAACCATACTGAGAACGAGAATGAGAAGAGACAAGAAGGAGTGACAGATTTGGAGGATGCAGACAGAGTCGGCATGGAAATCAATCATGACAGTTCTTAATCATACCAGAGGGAAGACATTATGGGTTATTGCTCCTGTTCCACAACCAAGAAAAGCCTTTGAGAAGCCAAAGAGGAGAAAATGTTTGCAGAGAAATATTGTGAATCCCCCAAAGACCACTCCATTTAAATGCTAATATTAAAGTTTGCTCTGGTCTGTGTGGATTTTTATGACAAAGCAATTTGTTATCAGGCGTCAAAAACCTGTGTGCATGTTTGTGAAATGTGAGGGAGGAGGGTGGGGCACTCGCTTGTTGATTGAACCAACCGAAAAAGAAAAAAGTCAACACGATGAGGCATTAAGTCAAGCATCCCTGTCCTCCCTCCTCCTGGCTGCCATATGTCTTCTGTTTGACACGACATGAGGGAAATGGAGGATTTGCTGTGTAAACATGACCTTTGACCCCTGTTTACCCAATGTTCCATCGCAGTGACAGTCAGGCAGCTCCTGCCCGTCAAACCGGCGGCACTAACAGGAGAGTTTCCATTTGGGCCTTCTCAGGCTGAGCCACGGCAGGTCATGGTAGTTGGAGACAGGAGAGATTGAGGTCTTCCATGTCTTACGGCGTGACGAACAGCTAAATAAACTGCTCTGATGGCTGTGAGACGAAGAGACCATCTGCTTGGGCCAGCTTTTCAGAGACGAATGGATTCCAATGCACTTCTGAATGATAAGTCAAGTGTATTTTAAACTTATTTTCTATTTTTGGGGAGCAGACTGGAGGTGGAAAAACAACTAACTCTATTATATTTCTGCTTTAGACCATCACTGTAGGTATGACGTAGCCGTGTAGCCTATGCTGTAGCCTGTAGTGAAGTCTGACGACGGCTTCCTGAGAAATATACGTTGTGCCACATACGTTGATGTGGCACAGACTGCAACAACGCTGCCGCTTGGAAGTATTTCTCACCCATGACTCTAGCTTGAAAAGTGCACGAAACTCACCCTCCTCCTGCTGTGTGGCTCTGGCCGCAATTTTCTGTCCAATCCGAACCCAACTGGCATAGGTTTAGGGTCCGTTAAATGGTTGTACTCATCTCCTCTAACGTCATCTCTCTTTTCTGCATTGCAGTAATAATAATAATGTTTCATAGCTCAGTTTCAGTCACTAGTGATTGAAGTATACACATCTTGGCTTGGAAAACTTGTCGCCAACTAGTGCTTTGGCTGTATAATTGCAGAGTGACACTGATACACCAGCACACAAGTTTGCCAACAACAGAATTGGTCACTTGTAGGCTACAGTGCTTTGCATCAATCCTATACAGGAGTACAAACCAGATTTTAATCTTAAAATTTCAGTCACGACCTTACTCAAAAAACCTGGTGTTATAGAGGAAGGCCAGGAAAAGGTGGCCCATCCTGTAGCCTGGTAATATTGTTTGGTCCCTATTGTACCCCTGACAGTTTGAGGCTGATTCAGTTTCCTTAATCAGAAACTACTCTGCCCTTAGGGTGCGATACTAAACTTGTGTGAGAGAGAAGGAGAGAAATGAAAGGCGAGGGAGAGAAGGAGGGAGATTGAGTTAACAGGACAAATGGGAGTCATATGTATTGTTGGGTTGTGTGGCCAAAAAAAACACGTGTTAGGGAACTTTGTTAAACACCCATCCACCGTCCTTTGGCAGTTCTCTGGTATTTCTTTGGCATCGGTCCCTACACCTCTGATACTTGTACGAAAGCCAAACAACACAATCCCCCTCCTAAAGCCCACCGAGAGCAGAACCTGATCAGCACAAGCTCGATGATCCCACTTTATTATATTGGAGGTATTACCACAAGTAGTCTTAGTCATGTACAAATAGTAGCACCAGAGGTATGTTATGAGGAAACTCTACTGACTGTATTGTTGCTACTTTGTCTACACAGGATTTTATCTGCATCCTCAAGTCTCAGGTCTAGAACAACATTTGAGTATGTAGCAGCTTTGAAACAGAAAAAAGCTCAGTCTATCTTTCTCTTGCCTTCCAGCATCAGAGCAGCCCATGTAGAACAGTTTAATGTAAAAAGCAGCTTTAATGTGGTAGACTGCTGGGAGGCAGAGCAGAAAGCAGTTCCCAAGCTAAGTGAGCAGATTAGGACCCAAGGTGCTCTTTGATAGGTTGAGTAGGATGGCTGAGGCCTGTGAGAAAGATCTCCCTTCAGCTTCATAGCAGGCGGGGTGGCTTTTGATTTAAAGACAGTACATTACAGTCAAGCTGCATTCAAGCTAATCTGTCTCCTGAGACCAGAACTCCTACTGGTCACAGATAAACATGCTGTAAATATCTAACCTTATGCCAGTTTACTTACAATAACTCCATCAAGAAGTCTACATAACAACATAATACATAAGGGGGCAGTGTGTGGGATTTAGTGGCATCTAGTGGTGAGGTTGCAGATTGCAACCAAATGATTACCTGAAGGCTACCATAAATTCTTACATGCTTGGAAAGGGAGAGGTGAAAAGATGGCCATCTTATTTTTTAATTTAGGCAGTATTGGAGACTTCCGCCTGGACAGAGCTTACCAAGCTATAAAGGTCTGATCTCTTGCCAGTTTACTTACAATAACTCCATCAGGAAGTCTATATAACTGCCTACATTGAAACAAGTCAAAGGACGAGTGTGTAGGATTTAGTGGCATCTAGTGATGACATTGCAGATTGATACCAATTGAATTACTGTCTCCTCACCTCTTCCTTTCCAAGCATGTATGGTGGCCTTTAGATATTTTTAAAAGTGCAAAAGGCCCTCTCTGGAGCCAGTGTTTGTTTTGTCCATTCTGGGCTACTGCAGAATCAGGTGGTGCAACATGGCAGGCTCTGTGTAGGATAACGTGTAAGAACAGTTCTTAGTTTCAGGTGAGTGTACACAAATTCTGTCAATAGATCCTCCTGAATCCAACACACTGGTCTATAATTTAGACTATAAACACAACAAATCATCTATTGTTAGCTTCCTTTCTATATAAAGGCTTGTTGTCAGTACCTGGCTGGGTGGCTAATGGAACGTAAGTGTACATACGCATAAATTGTTGAGCTATGAATAAGCCCAAATAGATCCGGAAATTCGGGTAATAGTAGTGTTTACGCCTTCATCTCACTCAAGGAATGTTTAATAAAGAAAAGGGGCCATATTTAAAAGCACTCACACCCTGTCAAACTCACTGCCATCTGAGTGTTTTCATTTCCACTGTAAATTGCACTGGGACGTAAGTGGCAGTGAGTGTGTGTATATATGCGTGAATGTGTGATACGTGCCTAGTGAGTAAAGGAGTCCCATATGGTGAAGCACCCTCTACCAGCCTCTTTCATCTCCCACTGAGAGGGCAGGATGCCATCTGCAGATGCTCCGATGTGTTTGTAAAGGTACATGGAGTTAAACGCGATCGGAGTCGAGTCGAATAGCTGCATCTTTCTTGGCCCGTCCCTTTCTGTTTGCCTCTTTGTGTGGACTTAATTCACTGAGGGTTTGCTGTGGTGAGCAGATATATACCTTTTTTGGATGTGTGTGTAGCTGTTAAGGAAGCGGCTAGCACCTTTTAAATGTGTTTTTCAGAGCTGGCCTGTGAAGCGAGTCCACCCACAGTGACAGACGAGAACTAAAAAGACTGGTCGCTGTCGGAAGCAGAGTGTATCTCATAATCAGTCAACAATGTGTACAGTAGGTTTCCTCACAGAGGTGGAGCCAGGCCTTGACCTGTCTACATGCCACTTGGCAGGCCAGGACACAACGTTTATGCCCGAATGGAAATCAAGCCATTCAAGTGTCGAGACTCCGAGGACCCACTTTGTCCTCTGTTTTTATGCCACTTTAATGAACAGCTGAGAGGGAGAAAAGCCAAGTACAGAGAAAAAGAAAACTTTGTTCGAGTAGAAAGCTGGCTCTGGTTGTTCACGGTTGGTGGTAGCTTGTGTGCCTGTGCACATTTGTATTTGCAATGTGTTGATTTATCAACATTTGCCCTCATTATGTGTGTTTCTTCCCAAGCCTGCTGCAGGCCAGAAATAACAGCTTTTACCGCTCAACCGCATCGCTGACATTTAGAATCGGAGAGATGTGGTAGAACAAAATTTGTGCAAACACGAGATGCAAGGAAGAGAAGAGACAATAAGGTGCAACAGTCACACCTGTAGCAGACGAAAGCATAACAAATTTAAGCGCAGCAGAGTTCGAGTGCACCTGATCTGAATTTAATTTTTATTCAGTCTCACTCTGCAGGTGATTAACTCCAAAGGCCTTGCGGTCTCAACTTAAGACATGTCAAGAAAGAGACACGTCACTTCACAGTAGATCCTGTTACAGCTCTCATGCACCCAGTGACGGATGACAGGTGGCACGCCCTCACCCATGTCATATCATTACCTAATCCCCTAATCAGAGGGGAACAAAAGCTGGTGCCAGGAAACTATTACCGACATGGCAGCTTAATGAACAACTTACTTTTCTATATGGCCAATTTGCAGAGCAACCGCAACAAGGAAATGAAAGGAAATGTTTATTTCAGCAGACACAGACCACAGTCACGCAGGCAGGGGCCAAACAGCTCAGGCCAGGAGAGGCTCGGGAGGGATGCACATAATGTGGAGGAGCGAAGGGGCAAGCTTGGGGAGAAAAGGGGGGAGGAATATTTTAAGTGTGCAGGCAGTGATTAAAAAAAAAGACAAGAACACATAAAGCTAAAGCCGCTTCACGGCGGTGAGGACACAAGCTAGACCATCTGAAAGAGCCATTGTGACAGCAATGGATGCAGTTTCATAATGAGATGGGACAGGGCAAACAGGAGGGCAAAGCTAAAATGTCAGGGCACGGGAGGCAGGCGGTATACAGGGCCAAGACTGCAAATTGTGTCGAAATGAGGGGTCATAGGATGTCTGCACACTCTGCAGGTTGTGTGCTGGAGTCAGCAGTGACAGAGCACAGACACACACACACACACACACACACACACACACACACACACACACACACACACACACACACACACACACACACACACACACACACACACACACACACACACACACAGCGGCCGGAGCATAATCTGTCTCCAAAATCACAGGATGCTGTTTAGAAAATACCACTGTCAGACGAGGAAGGAGAAGAGAGATAGCGAGACAGCTAAATCGCAGCGTATTAGACATCTTCTGGCGTATCACACTCCTAATTTAACAGCACTGTGGGAATAAGGAGAGGAGAAGAAGTAGATTTGAGGAAATTACAATGAAAAGTTAAGATTGTAATTAAGATAGAGAAGTGCTAAAACGATTGAGACAAAGTGTTTCCTTTAAAACAATTATACACCACCTTCTTTCTCCGAGCAAAAACGAGGGCCCCGGACTGACAGTGAGAACAGATGAGGCGGTGGGGAAGCAGTTGGGGTTCGTTCAGGGACGGTGCGGATGTTAATCATTTCCACCACTGGTTTACAAGAACCCAGCATGCTTTGTCTGCCAGCGCTCCCACACCGTTTATTTACCCATACTCATCAACATTCTTGTTCGGCTCCTTAAAAAGACTCGCTCACACAACCACGTGCACAGCGTGGGCACACGCATACACACGGGTACATTTCTCAGTGGAATTAAATCCTATGGGGGCAAATATGACAGAGCAAGCCTGCAGGGAGTCACTGTTAAATAGCATGGAGAAGAATGGCCATAAATGATATGCTGAAGCTACTTTCAGACAAGCACGGAAGTCTGGACATTTTCCTGAAATTTTTGCAAAGGTATGTGAGAACACAAATGTCAGAGTCAGTTTCACCGGACATTTGCAGGAACTTTTCCCACCAGTCCCGGAGTAAAATGTCCAAGTGAGCCCATGTGAGTATACAACAGGATTTTGGCAATTAGGGCCATCCTGGTGTTGTGTCTTCTCAGGAGCCACTCATCATCTGAATGTTCCGGACATTTTCCAATTGTTGTGAACTGCACACTCTCCTGCTGTGTTCTTCATAAGTGATGGAAAAACTGTCAAACTCTTTGGCACATTCTCCAGAGTTCATGTCTGAAAACTGCTTGAATGTGTCTCAAAGAGTGGGGTGATATAAAGTCAATGTAGAGACAGATTTCTCATCCTTCTGCATACAAAAAAAAACAACAAATGATATTGAAATTGGTACCTCCCCTCCTCCCTCCCCCTGATAGGACTCAAAAGCAAACAGCCTGAAACTACCTGTTAGAGTTTTTCTCTCTGGAGACTCTCTCATGAGAGGAAGTGGGGGTGGGAGAGAAAACGTTCACTTCATTCCTGGAGAATCTGTTTCAGTCCGTTTGGTTAATTAACCAAGTGGTGTCTCTAGGCCCTGTCTGTGCACCGCTAGGTGCCAGAACTCCATCAAGCCACCCAAGTGTCTCCAGCACTCAAGCTTCAGGGAGACCGCCCCTGGTCTCAGGATGATAATTGCAAAGGCAACAGGGGGGAGCGAGCATGCACACATTGACACAATTACAAACATGCAAAGGGGGAACATTGCTACCCCCTTAGCTCTTGTTTTCATCATCCCTCACGCCCACTCAATTTGCTGTCTTCTCAATTCTTCGGCAGGTTGTTATAATTTAATGGAGATTTGTTTTCAAACCTCTCTCCTTGTCAGTCTTTATCTGCAACTGTGGCCTCTCCATTCTGTGACTCAAAACTACACAACATCCAGAGCTTGGCCATGATAGCAGCAACATTTATGCTCATGTATTCTAGCTTCTTCTCATTCTTCACCTCACACAGTTCTCTCCACTGCTCCAAATTCTACCATTGTGCCTGCATGGGCCCCGGGAAAGGGACGACCTGCAGTCCTCCTCCAACCAAACTTTGATTGGCACACTTCAAGCTCTCACTCTAGGGTCATTTATTTCTTTACTTCTTTGGCACGGACCAGGCTGCATTCTTCCAAAGGCACTTATGAAGCAATGGAAATCATTTTGGAAGTAACCCAGACTCTTCTCCTTATTTGTGACTCGAGGAGAGGAGAGGAGAGGTGAGGAGGAACGTCTTGTAGTGTGACCTATTGACACACGCCGGGTCAGCTTGGACAGTGGAGTAGAAAAATCTACAGAAACACAAACTCATCGAGAGACAAACACTGTGTTGTGTTTCTTCTGAAAGAGATTTCTTCTTCTGCTCAGCTTGGTGCAGTGGCCCCTGTGGAGCAGCACATAGCTTCTGTGGCTGAGCTGGTCCACCGTCAGCTGAAATAACACATGGTAGTAAGTAGAGGCCATTGCCACTCGTTCACTGCCATTGACCTAGGACCTAGACTGGGAGGGTGATGCCTTCACCTGCTTCACTAACTCTTTTGACTCAATGTGGAGTATTGTTTCTGATAGCCAGGGGCTTCAGTCAGGGCAATTGCTGGAAGACAAAGGGCAATAGGCCATGTATGCAGAAGTGGGCCAGATTCTTTTACCCCACTTTTACATTATGTGTGTGACACTGCATAGAGAGCAATTGCTCTGTCCTGAGCAGCTACACAGGCATTTGTGTCATGCACCATCCAGTTAAAGTTCAGGTAAGAGAAACAAAATTTGTCCTATGAATATACGTAATTGTGGATCTCTATTGCTAAAGCAATGTTACCTTTACTGACTGATCCTACCTGGTCCGACTTTGACAAATTGGGCAGAGTAAATGTTTAAATAGAACAGTCTGTGGCATCCACATAATTATACAGATTTCCATTGTATGCTTGACCTCATGTTACTATGTGTCTTGCTTGTATTGAAAATTAATGCCCTGTCCCAATTCACCCCTTAGCCCTACCAATGGGCCTACCCCTTTGTTTTGCGCGTGGCCGTGACCCCCCTAAAAATGAAGTGGTAGACGGAAATTCCTAAATGCTCCAGGAAAATTAACGCCATCAAAACAAGCCTTTATGCAGTCTTAGTGAGTTGGTTGGCTGCTGATGACGGAGCGAGTGGTGTGATAATTCGTAGGGAAAGATTTTCTAGCTCTCTCCCTTTGGCTCCGTTTGGAGGGAGACGCTCCCAGCAAAGGACACTTCATATCTAGGGGTGGGGTCAAGGGAGAGGAATTAGGACTGGGCCTAAAAAACTAAAAGATTTTATCATGATCTTAGTGAAAACTGTGAAATATGTTTTTTTATATTTAAAGTTAATTTCTTGATTCGTGTTTGTAATTGAGTTGAGCAAACACAAAACATTGTTTGCCTATTAGTAAACCACTCATTCACTTTGTATTTGGACATGTAGCTCTATAAATAAAACATGAGAAGCTAACAGTGGTCACGCCTGATCTGATCATATCTACGTCTCTCTCGTAAAAAAAAAAAGCAGCGGCCATCCAAAGCATGAGACTCTATGATTGCCCAGGTAAAGTGCCGGTTTGCATTTCACAGACTGACACACCAGTACATTAGAGAGGGATCGTCACCCACTTTGCTCCATTCTCTTGGAATAATGCATTTTTTGAAGTTTTACACTGGTAGTTTCAGGGAACCCACTAAAAGCTCCATTAAACTATTGATATTGATATTACTACCTTTTTATGTTAATCAGTTCATTTCATTGTCTTTCTTTTACATTTTGCAGGACTGGGTTTTTGAATTTCAAATGTGACTCTTGCTACTTAATGTGTCCCTGCACTATAAATAAAGACGAGAACTGAATTAAGCAGATGGGATGTCTGTTCTTTATTAAGCCTACAGGACATATCCAGTGGTGGGAGTCTATATCCGAGGTCTATATTAAGGAGCAACTGATCAAAAATACCCCTAAACCAAACATTAGACAGGCCCAGAGAAATGTCCATTTTACTATTATGAGGGGCACAAACAGATATTCCAGAAATAACAGGCAATTTATAATGTGTTCCAGTTGTAATGAAACACATAATGGGTGTAGTTTGGGGGGTGTGATGTCTCTGGGGGGGGTTTTGTTGTCCTTTCCTGTCCTTCTGTTTGTCTGTCTGTCTGCCTGTCTGTTCTCCTCCCCTCATATCCCCTTATCCCTTCAATCCTCTCTTCCCTTCGTCCCTCATACATTCTTGTTCAGTTTGGTATATCTCTTGCATGTGTTACTCTAGGTACGGTCTGAGGGGACCCGTAATAAGCTTGACCAGTTCAAACACACTGATGATGCAGCAACCAGGGATCTAACCCTGTTCACGACTACCGCTTTACCTCCTGAGCCCTGTTGCCATGACAATGTATTTAGGCACTTTTGCATCATCTCTGCAGTATAGTCAGTTCATGAAGTTGTTCTCCTTCACATTTCAGCTGGGAATAAAGAAAGGTTAATTAAGAGCATGATTTAAAATAAACCTCAACAACGTTAACTCTAACTTCAGCTCAATCTCTAATTTCATAAGCATCAAAAACAACACTGCGGACAGAAACAGACCGACACGCACAAACACAACCTCATCGACTAAATCACCATCTAAATAAGATGGAAATTCATTTCTGACAGGGAATGAGATGTCAGAGGTCTGTTCACAGCCGTCAGAATGATATAAGACACAAATGACTCAACACGAGTGGGCAGTCCGATTTTTCACTCTTGTATGCCAGCAAACACTTTGGCCGGTTGGCTCCCAACCATAACCCACTCTCTCCAAGTGTATGATCAGTCACATTAATGAGAATGCTAATGTGATGCAGAAAAATTAGTCCAGGTCCTTGGGGTTTGGTCTCCAGAGGCCTAGTTGGGAGAATAACTAGCTGCCTCTGCCGTGGACTCGCAGAGCCTTAAAAAATAAAGCGACCCCGCTCTGATCTTTCCTGAGCGAGGCCAGTGAGACGCCTGACAACCATAACAACACATCCTGATGTACACACAGACTAAACAACAAACCACTTTGGCCAAATCAATAATCCTCTGTTCATCACGCTGACGCAGGAGTTTTGTTTATGAAAAATAAAATCCAGAGCATGTCTTCAACCAGGCTCCTGTGTGTGTGTGAGCGTCTCCTGGCACTTAAGAAAGAAAACTAGTTCACCAAAACACAGCAGCAGCTTGGGGAACGGGGTCTGCTTTAAGATTTAACACTGCGTACTTACACATTCACTCCTACACCTTAAGTCTAACCAGACATCAACTCCTCAGTGAAAACATTGGTGTTTGTTCGCTGAGCTGCTTTTACAGCCAGAAGTGTGTGCTTCTGCTTAAGTCTGTGTTTGTGAGTTTTTGTGTCTTAAACGTGTTTGATTTGTGCATCATCCTCTCTCTTTTCTCTTCCTCCCCAGGCTCGTCATTAGTTAGTGCATGGGCACTAATGTGTGATACCTAAAACCAGCCAGAGGCTCAGCTATACCGCTCCATACCCAGCCCAGGGTGGCTGGTGGTGAGCATCACCTCTTAGCTTCTGCTTTCGGTTTGGCTTGCTGCCTGGTGTAGCTGATGGTGCTAAGGTGCATTAATGAGCTACTCTTAGTGTGTGTGTGTGTGTGTGTGTATGTGTTAGTGCGTGTGTGTATGCATGTGTGTTTGTATATGTGATGACTGAAGAGTCCTGCGGCTGCCACTTCACACTCCCCACTCCCCTCCTCCACTCAATTGTACAGGAATCAATTCATTTCAGTCAGGTGATTGTTCGAGGTAATAGTCCTCGATTGCTGACGAGAGGTCTCCTCCACACGCACGCACACACACACATATATACATACACACATATGCATGCGCACACACACGCTTTCCACTCATTTCCCTATCTGTTCTGTTTCACACTTTTACATTTGTAATCCTCGCTCATTTGTAATTTTGCTTCTGCGTGTGAGCCTCAAGAGATAGAAACTAATTTCAGGAGTGAAAAGGGATTATCAGATGCAAATGAAATCTCCCCACCTCCAGACAAAGATATGGATGTAGACTTTTCATAGGAAAAAAAGTGTCTCAAAGCCTGCTTCTGCCTGGATGGCAACTCTCAAGGAAGAAGCAGTCAAGTCAACTGCCACGCTGGCAATTACTCCTTATCAGCACCAGGGAACCAACTTGACAATGGCAGGGAAGTGCTGAGCTGATGGGCCGTAAAACACAAGCAGAAGTGACGGTGGCGAGCATAATCAGCTTCCCCTCGTTCCTTTTTGTTAACTTTGTGAGGTGGCAAAAATGTAGAAATAGGGAGTGAGGCAGGTCATTAGGCGTGTGTGTGTGTGTGTGTGTGTGTGTGTGTGTGTGTGTGTGTGTGTGTGTGTGTGTGTGCGTGTGTGCGTGTGTGTGTGTGTGTCACATGACACATAAGGCGTGTGAAGCATCCTAGCTTTTAAAACCGATTACCGTTATTATATTAATGAAGGTTCCTCGCAGCGTCTTGGCCTTTTCTACTGTGGACTGACTCAGAGCTGCCACGACAAATACTCTTCATCCCATTTTCACTCGTATTAACCACACCAGCTAGAGGACACTGTCATATTAACCTACCCACCTGCCCTCACACACAGGCAGGGGCACACACATACTCTGACACACATAACCCAACCCGCTCGATGATCAAGCGGAGGAAACCGTTGAGACACACACACAGTGAAGATGAAGAGACGGAGATGAAGACGTGAAAAACGTCTGTGTTTGGAGCCAGCTGGTTATAGCCTGCAAGGCAGCAAATTAACCAACTGATTAAAATTTGAAAAGCAGCAAAGGAAATGAACATAATGCATCCAATTAACAGAAGAGACACGACAAATAATACGCTTCCAGCTGTCTTTACCTTTGACTTGAAAATAGCTCCAGAGGGGGATGATTTTACTGTGACACATTCACCACTTTGCTGCCATTTAGTCTGTATAGTTATGATGTGCATTGCTGTCTTTGTGGAGATCACCCTTAAAGTCAGAGGCTGGTCAAACAGAGATGAGACGCAGAGAGAAAGTTAGGGTGAAAAAGACTGACACAGTAATTGGTCCTGGTGTCTTGTACTGAGCCTTATTTTATGAAAGGGGACAGAAATATGAACTAAGGAGCAAACAGTGGAGGCCCGGAGTTTTCCATCCATTATGGTGGGAGCCTGGTGCTGTCCTCCTATTACGGCCTGAGCCCTGCAGAGCTTCAAAGCTACTTTGTTGTGGCCATTAATGGTGCTGATGACAGCGGAGAGGGGTCTCTATGCCAGGTGAAGCGGCCCGAGCCAAAAAAGCATGAAAAAATTAGAGAAAAGAAATTTTAAAAAATGTACAGGACTATATCGACCACAGAGGAGTGACGTTGTCTGGCAGGCAAGTCATAAAAACTCATTCAAGAAGAAGTGTTGGCAGGAACAGTGCTCACCAGAGTTTCTGTAACAAAGCACTCAGCTCCCTGAAGTAGCACAATTAAAGACACGCTCATTGAGTCATCAATACCATAAAAATTGCGAACATAAGTTTAATTACGAGTCAGGAGCATGCTGGGATGGCAGGGCGGTAGATCTGAAAGTTTACTCATGTTCCTGTGATGATTTCCGTTATTTTGGCCAAGACCACTGTTACTGTTAAAGGAACAACATGGCTTTTATTGCCATTCTTCTCCAAAATGCATGTGAGTGGAAAAAGTCCGTCAGTGCTTTTCCCTTGTTACAGCTTCCTTAAATGTTTCATGGTACATGACATGTCTCAGGCTCTCAGGCATTCTCTCTATTGTTTATCGCTTCAGTTTAGACTCTGGGATTGAGTTTCCCGGTACTGCTGCGACTGCACTGAGCCAGGGGAAAGCGCGTGGCTGGTTTTTGAAATGAAACAGACAGAACAAGCAAGGCTATTTATAAGAAGCAAGCGGATAATTGTTGAAAAGGTTAGAGTAGCCAGAGCAGACAACAAGTGAACTGCATGTTGATGCACACACAGGATGTGGAGGCTGCATGGCGATGACGACAGCAGGCAAGGACAGGGTTCAAGAGAGTGGTTGATCAGGCAGGGGTGGGGCCAGAGGGGCCCTGGATCCGGTTGAAATCAGTTTGGCCCCTGTTTTGCCAGTAGTATTAAAAACAAAAACTGCACAGCATATACTGACCATACCAACAATAAATATGACAATTCGTTAAGAGTTTTTATTTCTAAAGTTTTTTTGAAGTACACAATGTGCTTGAACAATGAACAATCAAATCAAAATATATTAAATGATGTGTAACAGAGCTAACAGTAAACAAGGAATGTGCATCTTACTGAATCAGAAACTGTGCATGGATGTTGGACATATAATTGGCCCCTCTGTTTAAATCGTCCCAGGGATCAAGGGAGAGTTTTTACTGAGGAATTCTGTCTAAATCAATACACTGTGAGCGAAAAACCATCTACAACACAACCACAATTGAATTAAGGCTTTGGCCTCATCAAAAAGCCAATATGCAGATGTCTTAATCCTAACAGTTGCCACCGCTGTGCTATTTTTAGAAGAGAGGGCAATACACAACAAAAGAATGTAATAAATGTTTCCATTTTACCCAGCAGCAGAAAAATCATACGGTAACATTCCATAATTATAATAAAACAACCAAGCGCTCAAATGTCAAGGAGGATTAGAGTAATGTTTGATGTTTTGTCACATCAAACACAAACCAGCATAAACTGGAAAAGGAAACTTTTTGAGTAGTTTCTGTGTTTGTTTAGATTTTATAAACACACACATAAAAACATATTGACAGAGACATTCTCACATACTCAGACAAAGACGTTTTAGACTAATTTGAACAAGTGGAGCAGAAATATCCAAAGCTGTTTTCACACTGAGTCAGTTTGTGCGGACACTCTCCTGAGTTTCTTGTGCCATCCCCATATCAAAACTCTTAATAATGTTCAAGTGAGTGACGAGTCACGACAACTTGGAAAGACAACGAGATGTGCCGTAAATAAAACCTTACATCCTGCCTGTCTGCTATGCTATGCCCCAATTGTGTGGACATCCTCCAAAGTTCATATCTGAAAACACCTCAACAGCGGAGCACTGTGGTTGTCTTAAAAGTTTTAAATAATGTCAATTAAATGGATATATTCAAACCATAAATATATCTTCCATCAGTTGGAGCAGCTAATATTTTACATTCTTATTCAACCACGTCATCAATTTCCTGCCTTCTCTCAACATACTCAGTCAATCACTCATTCCATCCCGAGTTTCCTTATCCCCCAACTCCCATCTGCCTGCCTTGCTCAGCCACCAGAGAAACTAAGATAGTCGAGCTCTGAGACCTGAAGGACCATGTATCATCTGACGACAGAGGCTGATAGATGCCTGACAGACTGCTAAACCGGGGGATGTGCTACATGAGTCACGCACAAACACTCCTCCGTCGTGCAGATACGCGTTTTGCACATGCATCCATCATCGCCATGTGGGAGGTGTGTGTATCTGTGTGCTTGTGTATGTGTGTGTCACATGCTGGTCTGAGCAAGAAAAAGTGTCCATCTCAGTGGCGCCATGGGACAATGGAGGTGGCCGCTGCTCAGGCTCCGAGGCTGGATGATGATGAGGTGGGAGGATGTGGGATGACAGGGGCTGATACGGATGTTTGGAGCCAATCGAGCCATTGAAGACTGTGAATGTGCGGTAAAAGATCGACTGGCTAGATATCACATACAACACAACAAAAAAAACACAATTTGCTGTCTTTTGCCTTCTCCTGTCCACAGAAAGAAACATGTGAGCAAACAAGTGAGTGAAAGCGAATGGCGAAGCCCGGCCCGAGTTCTGAATGTCACAGTCAGTCACTGCAGCCTCTCTCTAAACGATGCAGACAGAGAGCCATTCTGATTGCCCCACCAGTCGAGCCAAGGGGTGAAAAACATTTACATGCAAATACGAGTGACCCACTAGCTCCTGCGAGCACGCTAGCTATGGTATTCTGAATGCACAGTAACCACCGAAAAACCCTGCACAGAGGACTTGCCAATCAGCGGCTCCATTGTAACTGCACACAGGCTTTTGAAGTCGCTGTTATGTGTTTAGGATATCAATTATTTTTTTGCTTTTGTGCCTTATTGGTTTGTGACTGCCATTGTTACCGCGCCTTGTATCAAGTAAAATGAATGTTAATGAATTCAGAGAGGGACATGATGCACTGCATTAACAGATTTGCTCTGAAGAAGCTGAAATCCTCTATCATTTCCACATAACTCCTCAGTATACAGACCGTCGACCATCCTCACACAGTACACTCAGCTTCCGACAGCAGCGTTAATACCATGTAATCAATCATCCACGTTCAGTTTGAACAATTATAATCCATCATAACAAAACATGCGTACGAACCACTCGTTTTCACTGATTTAGTGTCGGGGGACAGATTGCTGGTGGACTGTCTGGGTCTGCAGGGGTCTTGGACAAGGAGAGACCCCGGCTCACTTCCTGGCTGTCAGATACTCGGATCGGGATCCCACCTGCTGTCACCAGACCTGTTGCCTCCAGATAGGTCCTGGGTCTGTGATTCCCGCCCTCAGAGAAGACACTCCTCCGCCTTTCCTTATTTCATCTCTTCAGCTCCGCAACAAACGTGACCCTCCCTTCATCCCTTCACAACTTCTTAACAAAACCCAAATCACCATCCTTTTTGTTCCGTAACCTTGACATTCAGGCTTTAAGCACCACGTGTCTCATCACTCACTCACTGGCTCCATGCAGTTTCTTGGCTGAGATCTCGTCATTGTTTGTGCCAGAGTGTATTTGATTGCATGCACACATGCATGGAAGATGAGCGGATGCACTGCACAGCAAGACCTCTTTGATTCGGCGCGGCAGAGACCCAGAGCGAGGTTGTACATTAATTGGCGCTTCTGAGCCGTTAATTTAGGCAAGTGTGATCGAGGACCCACTTTTCAACAGCCAGCGAGGATGAACAAGCATCCTCTCACGACCCCACCATTTTCCACCACTCCTTCCTTCTCTCTGCTCGACGCCTCTGTACTTTTCCTGATTACTTTACAATTCAGCTTCACCCACAAACCATCAACGCCTCTGTGACCCCTCTTGCCTCAACTGCTCTTCATCCCTTTACCTTTACCAAGTGAAGAGACACAGTGGGTCTCAGGCTACATTCATACTACTATGTTTACATTTGAAGACGACATTTTAAAAATTAAGTGTTCTTTGTCCATAACAGCATTTTGTCTCTGTATCAGTTTTAAACCCTGTCCATACTAACACACCCGAAAATGTAGATCACATGACCACTCATGTACACTGCTTGTGTGCCAGTGTAAACAGGAATTGTCTCCTACACATGTGGGTTAATTGTTTGATTGTAAAATGCAGAGTTTAACTGCACAACAGCTGTTAGCAAAGACAACGGGGAACCTGAAGAATCAGCCAAGGCTACCATCGAAAATACCCAATCAGAAAGCAGTTGTGAGTGTCTGTCCTGTCCAGACTTAAACAGGGCCAGCAGTGTTTCCAAACTTCTCCAAGTTTCAGCAGCTCTAAAGTCCGTAGTATTGTCAATGCCAAACGTTGTCCGATTTCAAACAAAATGTAGTAGTGTGGCTGTAGCCTCAGTCTGTGCTCCATGCCTCCACTTTATAAACTGCAGTGAGTCACAGTGTTCTTACTCTTTTTCAACCAGGAAACCAGAGTATTCTTTTTATTTTTTTCAGCATGACTGACTCCCCCAGGTCACAGAACGAATTAAGCTGTTAATTACCTCAAAGCACAGAACAAGTGGTCGCTTGGCAGCAAACTGTTAAGACATTTAAAAAAAAAGACTACAGTCACAAATGTAGAGGCAGAACACTGGTGAGATAAACAGAGGCCAGAGTAACAACAGCTGAAGCCACAGCTCCAAAAGTAAACAATTTCGTCACCAGCCGGGACGGGCAATGCCAAATGAGCACATTCTCATTTTCTTTTTGCAGCTTCTCTGCAACCATAAAACTACAGGATGGAGACATTTGGGCTGGATGTTCCCCTCAGAAATGAATCAGCTATAAAACAACAGCATGATAATACCAGTCAAACCCACAGGGCATGGTTGTTGTTGTTTTTTTCCAGATTCACGCTGTGCAGATGTGGGAAATGATTCAGGATGTGTGTGACCAGTATCCGCTCCTCAAAGTCTCCGACCATACGGTGGTAAAACTGCACCTTATTAGTTATCTGCTCAGCTATCACAGCAACCTGCTGTGGTAAATAAAACTGAGGAGGTGTACACACTCTGTCTGCAGCTGCTATAATAGAAATAAGTGTTGCTATTTATATCATGTCAGAGAAGAAAAATATTATAATTGCAGTATCGCTGCTGGCGCTGAATGTGCTGCTGTGGGCTTTTGGGGATTGCGGTGGCTTGTTACTTAGCTTTGATTGTGTGTGTGTGTGTGTGTGTGTGTGTTTGTGTTTGTGTGTGTATGTTTGTCTGGCAATAAGTCCACAAATCATTGTTCCAGTGTGGTATATGGGACGGGCCTGTCCAGTCCCTTCCTGACCAAAGTCTGACAAAGTTTATGTGTGTGCAGGTACATTATGGGGACTTGTCTTCCTTATGGGGGCAAATAGTCCCCATAATGTAAATCATTACTTTTTAAGGTAAGGATATGTTTTGATGTTAGGTTATGGTTATGGTTAGGATTAGGTTTAGGTTTAGGTTTAGGTTTAGGTTTAGGTTAGCTATCCTAACCTTAACCCTAGTAAGTAACTATGGTTCCAGAGTAAGTTACCAGGAAATCAATGTAAGTCTACGTAATGTCTTCTGAAGTCATGGAGACCGTGTGTATGTGTGCGTGCGTGCGTGAGGAAGAGAAAAGGGGAGGAGCAGCTACGTGAGCGCAACTTAATGACCAGCAAACAGGCCGTGAAAACCATTCAGCTCAATTGTGTCGTGTCCAGGAAGCAAACGTCAATGTCCGTCTCTGTCATGTCTGTCTTTTCATCCCATCTCCCACAGTATCACTCGTGGACCGCTGCCAGCAGGATGGAGGGTTTTTTTATACCCATGGAAATGTCTCACTTCTCACTGCCGCATAGAATGGAAGACACCCTGGCGCCTACTTTATTCAGATATAGAAAAGACACAAACGCAAGAACACACTCTGCCATTGGAAAGTACAATAGGCCTACATGGGATGCCAGTTTTACCAACGGGAAGCATCTTTATTCAACAGCCACTTGGCCTTTGGTGATAGCTGCCGCATTCTCTGTTCTTGTCATACTGCGCCACCTCAGGCTTAAACAACATGATACCGCTCCCACTTCTCCAAGACATTCTGTCACAGTTAAAGGGCATAGACAAAGAATATTGAAATCATACACTTTGCAAACCCAGAGAGGAGGCCGGCCTGTGGCAACCAGAGAGAGTTTTCAAGAAAAATGAAAGACTGCTTATTATTGACTATATCAGGCTTCCCTCTTTGAACTCCCTCATCTACTCTGAGCTGCTGTGGCGTAGCGCTGGATGTATAAGATCCATGAACAGACGGAGAAATGAGGGTGCGAAGAGGACATGGCTGGAAAAGAAAAACAAGTGATTAAAAGATAAAAGGGAGAGAGCAGATGATGAGGGAGCAGCAGTGTGTGATTGTGTGAGGTGGTCCTGTTGGGCTGGAGCCCTTATTGCATTTTAATGGGGGGGCTGGATGATCCTTGACCCTTTGTGTGGCAGCGGTAGCACCTTAGTGCGGATCAAACTGCCAGGCTTGACGAGCCCCCCCGGAAGGCTTCACGGCCTTGAGGTGTGTTATATGTGTGTGTGTGTGTATGAATGTGGGTGGGGGTGTGTGTGCATGTGTGAGGGCTCGCAGGGTCACAGGCAAACGTGTTTATCCTGCTGCTATGGCAACCCCTCACAGTAGCCTTGGGCAAATAACAACAAGCAGCGGCTGGGTGTGCGTGTCTGTGTACGAGAGTGAGAGAATATGCGAAGTGGGGATTTAAAAAGACGAGGTGTGTGATTTAATATAAGTCTTCAATTTATACATTTCAAAGAGCGGTCCTGCTCTCTCCTCACTCTCTCTCCCTCTCTACCCCCCGAGTGTGGCTGGCCTGCACCTCAATCATCGGGCCCTTCCTTTCACCTTCTCTTTCTCCCAGCTCCACATGCTAAGTGGGAACATTGTTACGGTCAATTTGTCCCATTCAGGGTCACAGTGGGCAGTGTCCCTGCCCTGACAGCCCACAGACAGAGACCACAGTGCCTGAGAGGCCTTGACATCAAGGTCCGGAGGAAAGTAAGGGGGAGATGGGGGGAGGAGGGAAGAAAGCGAAGGACAACAGGGGAGGAGGAGGAGGGGGAGGGAAATACAGGCGTAGAGAGGTAATGAGGGGAGCAGCGGTATGGAGGCAGAAATGCGCGAAAAAACAAGCAAGAGAAAGAATGACAGAAGGAAAAAAAGAGAGAAGGAGGCTGGGGTGCACGAACACAAACCGCACAGACTGGGGCAGCTCAATAGTATTTCCTACCAGTCGGTCAATCACAGAGCAGACTGATGTAGATGGCGACAGCTCGGCTCACTACTAATCAATCTGCCTGAGTTTGGCCAAAACCCAGAGAAATACAAGACGGACAAGCTCATGGGAGTCAGGGACGCAGGTGTTCATGCACAGATTTGGTGCAATATTGAAATGTAATTTGAGGAAATTAAATGTTTACTCTGGGGACTCATTTTTGCAAGTAGAAACATAAGTTGAGGGGTCACTGAAAAGTTGGTCCGGGAAATAATATTTGTCTCCGGTACCCTCTGGAGGTATGTGGAGTTTTTATTGGACCTAATCCCAACCAACAAAATACTCCTGATTATGAACTGTTGACAAGGTGTTGATGTTGCAGAGTGTGAGGGTTTCTGGAAAGACACGCTCTCTAAAAAGTTTTGAAAAGTTATTTTTACAGCTGTGAGCAATGAAAGTCCATTAATCTCTATTGTATAAAGGTGGGGGCAGTAAAATGTCAACATATAAAACCTAAACACGCACCATGGTTAGATCCTGTACTGTGAGACAACATGCATCTCTGCAACAAGGGAGAGTTAACATGAGTAGATCACTTAAAAGTAGCACCTTAAAAACACAGACTACTTAAGAATAATCAAAGTTGAAGCAACAAAGGCTGAGATACATGTCTACTTTGTGTTGGTCAAGGTCCAAATACACCAGCTCCTACATTTCCCACGATGCAACTCAATAGCCTCATTCATCAGAACTCCTCTTTTTGTTTCAAACCGCACACGCAATTCTAAATCAGAGAAAACCCTGATGACATCAACTGGGTTCTTTTTTTCTTACTTTGGAAGCCTCCCTACAAACCAGGCTTTGTTGTACTCCTTGTGTAGTTATAAGTGTAGTGGCTTCTAACGTAGATGATAACATGGAGATAAAGAGGGGGTTTCTAACAAACGTTCACTGTTGATAACCCGAGCCACAGTCCCCCTCTCACCACTGGAAGCTTTTAATGCTTTAAAATCAAGTTTCAACATAATGTGAATTTTAACTCACAGAAACAGATTCTAGAAATGATGAAACATTATTCCTTTACTTCGGCCCGAACTTGCTTTGAAATTTAATCCTTTTTTTTATTTCTACACTGGAGCTGCCCCAGGTCCACAGGTGATGCAAAGCCTCGGCGGGCTGCAGCAGAGGGAGGTGGTGTTAGAGGGATTAAGTCCCTGTGTCAAGGCACCTGTTATTTCAGCGCATATGGGTCCAACACTTGCTCCAACGCAAGGGGTGCAGAGCGGCTGTTGGCGTCCGAAGCGAGGCACAAACAGGGCGTCCATTCAACCGAGGCTGGACGGTGCTGAATCACACTTGTATGGGGCACAGACAGACTGACTCACACACATGCACGCGCACAAAAGTCCGAGGAGGACAGGAAGGCAAACAGACACAATGTGATGAACAATTTGCCTCAAGTTTCTCTGTGTGATAAACACACACACACACAATCACTCAAACACTTCTTCAGGCTAATTGGCAGTTCACGGTGAAGACGGCAGGGATCTGTCAAGGACGTGCGCTTACAGTGGGATGCTGCAGATCTCCCCCAAATTAACTAACTTTATAATAAATCACTGGGCACTGCTAGCCGAGGATTAGCCAAGCTCCAGCGAGCACTTTGTTAGGGCTGTGAGGAGAAGCAGCCAGGGAGGGGAGCAAACGGCGCCAAAAACTGACATCAGCACTGGGACCTTGGAACGGTACGAACCATCCCGCCTGGTTTCCTGGGCACACATTAGCCTCGTTATCAGAGTTCTCCATTGACACAAAAATCCTTCTCCGATATGAGGCTTTCGCTTTGAGCAATTGTTTCGTCTTCTGTTGGGGTTGTTTCACCAATTCTCACTTTTAGTGTTCAGGACATCAGCTCGATCGTCAGGTACACAGTTGCTACGATTCCTTTCCTTATCCTTATCCTTATGTTTGCCTCACATAATTCTCTGTGCAATCTTACCCCCCCCCCCCCCCACTGAGTCATCTCTTTTGGCAGGAGCAGAGCTTCCTGCAGCCTGGTTATTTACATACTGACTGAGAAAAACATTTATCCCCCCCTCACGCGCACTTGCAGAAAGAAATTAAACCCATTTGAAGAAGCTTATGATAAATTCCTTCAATATCGCCAAAACAAAATTGGCTTTTTGCAAAACTATTAGAGTTAAATCTTGACTATAGCATTTTGTTGTGGTTATTGAAAAATTTACAGCATATGTCCTCGCCGCAGCTCCGAGGGCCATTTCTTAGTTTTGTTCTTTCCTCTATCTCCTGCTGGACTTATAATGAAAGTATAATACAATGTAATAAGTGTGATTTATAGTTGGATTTCCCCCTGTAACTTTCTTAAAGGGGGACCTGAAGCTCCAGCAACAGCATCATATGCTTCTGTTTGCAACTCTAAAGTCACGTTTTTGTCCTTTGCTCCCGCACAAATGAAAACTAGACCCAGCACAATAAGATCAGAGATCATATCAGAGGTGCAGTTCCTGTGTTGTCTACTAATTCCTTCCCTCTGATAGCACTTTGTCTTGTAATTACTGGTGGTGTGATGGGCCTATACAAGAGGATGTCAGGACATGTGAGGGAAAGGGGGAGCCGCTCCTCCTCCGTCAAGCCAAACAAAGCAACGACACAGAGATGATTAGACAATATCTAGTTTCAGCTGCCTCTTGTTTCGTCGTTTAAAATTCTATCACCAACTACTGTTTCTCCCCTCTGTGGCCGTGGAAAAGGTCTGAAACAGAGTCCGGTGCAGCACATCGCCCCCTCTCCCCAATGTAGCATGTGAGCGGCACAGGAGAAGGATTTACTGTAAGTGTAAAAGTGTAACCTGCGGCAGAAACCCCCGCTCCCTGGCTGTCAGGAGTAGGTGACAGCCCTGAGGAGGAGGAATTAAAGAGGCTCTTGGCCTCCGAGGCAAAGTGACACAGTCAGAGTGACAGGGGGGTTAGTGGAGGTGCTGGTATTCCCTTGGCTGTGTCTACCCTCACACTGGACAAGGGGGACTGTCTCACTTTCTTTAGATGTGTCTTTCTCTCCCTCGCTCTCTCTGTCCTCCTACCCTTCTCTCTCTCCCTCACACACACACACACTGGGGCTCATTATAGAAAATCTCTGACCCTTGGGGACTTCACTTACTTCTCTGTCTCTCTTTCCAGTCCACAAACCTTGGCGTTGGACAAAAGGCAGCTGAAAGGCAATTTGAATTTGAAACAGGGGCCACAACAAAAACACTGCAGCTCCCAAATGGAGAAACTTTAGGAGACTTGGAGCCAGCCATTGAGACTCGGCGGGTTCTCGCACAAGAAGACAGAAAAAAATGGGATCCTGACACTATCCAACCAAGGAGCTCAATGTACTGTAAAGACAGCAGCTACTGCAGAGGGAGAGGGAGGGATGGCAGAGCCTGGAGGCAGCAGTGGTGGTGGACACCAGGGGCCCAGCAGGTAGAACACACACAAATAGATCCTCCACCCAAACAAACAAGCGAGAAAGACACACATTAGACCAGCCCCATGGCGAAGAGAGGCTGTCTTTGTTTCTACACTTCTGCAACTTGAAAATTTGTTTTTGTTTTTTATTTGGGATTTTAAATGATCTTAGCATGAAAAAAAGGAAGCAACACATTTCAGATTGAAACCTGCTCCGGTTAAAGTGGATGAGTGACACTGGGCTGTGAGCGGGACAGTAACTGTAACATTAGGTAACAAACGACGAATTTATAATCAATACACAACTGTCAGCCATTTTCCACCCACGAGTCTGGGTCGTGTCATTATCCAGTGGGTGGATGAGTGAGGTGAGGCGCATCTCCAGCTTCAGAAACCTGCGTGTTTCTATGCGTGGCTGCGAGCTACGCAGTATGAAATGGGGAAAATTACACAATGAAAACCTGCCGTGGAGCCAAGACGTGACAGTGGTTCCACCAGAGGATGCGTGGCGTGGCGTGACGGTTCGGTTCGTTTAGAATCCCTCTAACTAAATGCCCTGGTCTAATCAGAGTCACTACAAAGCGTCGAGGCGCGGAGCCTGTGCCCAGAGCGCAGCGGCGACCACCACGAACCCCCCCCCCCCACCACCACAGCGCAGCCCGGGTCACTTACCTCTCTGGTTGTCCTGGAGGGTTGAGAGGTGCAGCCGAACTGTGGCAGTCAACTGTGTGTCCCACTGGAAACAATAACCACAACAACAACAACAACAACAAAAAAAAATCCGAGAGTGATCAGAGGAGAGAGCGCGGGCTCGTTAGTGCGCTGCCAGATCCTGCGCAGGGCTTCGTAAACTACTCCTCCCTGTCGCACCTGTCTCTGGCAAAAACTGATCCAGCGCGCCGGCCTGACATCCCTAGGACAACTGTCTCGTGGGGGGGGGGGGGGGGGGGGGTCCGTGCCCCCTGCTACTTTCAACACACCCACACACACACGCGCGCGCGCGCGCGGCACCACCTGTCCCCCGGTGCAGAACAGCCCACAAAGAGCTTCTATGTCGCGCAACGACACATGGCAGTTCTCCGCTGTTGTGTTGCTCTCTGCAGCAGTACGACTCCCTCGCAGACAGCCGCCCGAGACCCTCAAGTCATGTGGAGACGCTGGGAGCAGTGGATGATGAAATGAGGGGGGGGGGATGCAAAATGCAATTATGACCCATCCAGCAACGTCACTGGCACCAAACCAGCTGCGACGTTTTCGAAGATCACATCTGTCGCTCGCTGTTAGCCCGGCCCAGTTGTGTGGTATCAATCTCCTGTCACAATAGTTGCTCTATTTCGCCGCTGCAGCGCACGACTGCTGCTCTGTCATTGCTGCGTCTCATTCCAGCTCGGAGGGGAGAGACTGTTCCTTCTGTCCGCTGATGCGCCCCACACGTCCACGCACACTCACACACAAAGCCGGGGGTCTGGATCCAGCGCGGAGCAAATACGCAAAGCCCCACTCATCGGTTTACACAAAAACAAATTGTTCCTCTTCCACGGGCTGCGCTCCGGAGCTCTGCTGAGGTGGGACCACGGCGTTGGTCTTCTAGCGGCAGTGTGAGCTACAGCATCTCCACCACTGCTCCCTGCTGTCATCCACCAGAGACTCCTGGAGCCTGTCAGTGCCAAAACCTGAAGCAGAATTACGCAGCGACTGGAATGGAATTGATTAACGTCTAATTGGGGTTTTCGTTTTGGGGTTTTTTTTTTTGGAGGCGTTTAATCCCTGCAAGACCTCGCAAATGTCAAAAACTACATCCTCACATGGTCATTGTGCGTTGACTGGGTTAAATGGCTGCAGCATGACAAGCGAAATTGGTTTAAAAGTCCACCCGGGGCGCGCATGCACCTGAGAGGGAGCACTGTTCTTCTGTGCGGGTGCAGTTTAACCCAAGGGACAGATAAACTTATAAGACAACCGACGGTTTTGAAAATGTTTTTTTGAAAGATTGCAGTGCTGACGTTAAATGAAACCACAAGGCGGATTCAAAGAGTCTTTCCAATAATGGTGACCTTTTATCGTTAATATTTCTGCAGAGTCAAGTGGTGCGGCAACGTGGGAAGTGCTCGAAAAAAACGTCCCACTCAACACAACGTGGATTCAAATTTCTGACAAGAACTCATTCTCTTATGCAAAATATTGGTTTCACAACCTTTTTTTTTTTCGGGTTTCCGGATTTTTCTTTGGCAGTATTACTATTATTTGTGTATCTCTACTATTAAAAAGCAGCCCCTCTTGCAACGATAATAAATATTGACAGGAAAATGCATTGGATTTTTTAAAATCTAATTATGATTCCTCTGAGTCCTGTTTGCTGTAATGAAATGAAATAATTCAGTGAACTTGAAAACATTTTTCCCTCCCTGAGTTTAAGGTCTCTCTGCATTTGCATCTTCTCACCGAGGCTTAAATTAACACAACAGAGGAATAATTTAGTCTCATTAAATCTCAATAAGCCTTCAGCGCATCATAATTGTTGCTCTTTGCAATTTGGAGTTTGTGTTTGATGTGGGTGTTCAATCATTTGTGGGTTTTCCGGTGACTCTCCCGCAAACATTGTTCATCCTCATACTCAGCCCACAGTACAAATGCCTGAGTAGCATATGGAAAAGCCTTCATGTGCAGCAGCGTCACTGGATAATACTGGTGCTGTGTTATGTGTGCTCGAGGCGTTAAGACCTCTCCACCAAATTGCTGGGAATCTAAGCCACTTTTAAGCTTTGATTCATGAATAATTAATTCCTGAAATAATGACTTGTACCGGATTGAAGGCTCATGTGTGTAGCTCCCTCTCTTTACCGTCTATACTCCCAGGATCCCCTCTGATTCATTCGGTTATAATCATCGGTGCCAGAGCTTATGAGTCAACCTCTGATTTCTGAGAAAAAAATGCAAAAAGTCCCCTGATATGACATAACGAAATGAAGCCTAGAGTTGTTTTCTTCAAGATTTAAACCCAAAACATAGGCGCTCTGTATACCTAATGTGCATTAAAGAAGTAAAGGTCCTAAAATAGTTCTTTTCTTTCATGTCAGCAGTGCTTTGGGATGTTGGAAGGCTGCTTCTTTGCAAATCAGTAAACAAATGTTTATTGTTAAGCAGGTGACATTCTGTGGAGCTTAGAGCCTACTGTTATCTAACATTGATATTTTGTGGGCCTTTTTTTTGTCCCGCTTGTTGTTTGCTGTTTTCTTTTTCCTTATCTGAATTTACACAGACAAAATGTGCCTGCACCAGCACTGTTAGACTTTTCATACAGTTCACCTCATTATCCTGCCTGTGACTTTGTAGCCTCCACAATTAAAGCTTAAAAAGTGAGATTCTGTCGTCCGGTTAACTTTGCCCATGCAGGGTCTCCAGAGGACACCTAATGTAAGTCTTTGTACGAGCTGACTGTAGTTACAAAAGAAGAAAGCTCTTTGACAGCAGTATCATTATTCAGGCTTCTATTAGGCGTCTGTTACTCTCACATACAAAACCATCAAGTCCCATGTGTCTATAGGAACCTGAGGTGTTCTGTCTTTTCAGCCAAAGCACTGAGGAGAAGGTATAGCTTTGACTAGAGAGCAAACAATTCAATCTGTGTCCACCCTTTACAGAAAGACTTTGGGAAAATGGAGTAAAAAAGGGGTTTCCCATCTGTGAGTGGGCTTGTGTGTGTGTGTTTGTTCAAAGCGTGAGAACTCACACTTTTTATTGTCTTGTCCCAGTTGTTGAACTGCACTGTTACTCCACCCAAAGTCAGTGTTTGAAACAACTGCAGCTATTTTCTCTATTGATGTAGTGTTAGCACGAACTTTACAAGTTTTGATGAAGATCAGCCGCTTTAGCCTCTAGAGACAATTATGCAATAATAATAATTTTGCTGAACAGAAGTGCCAAAATACAGCGATATCCATCTCCAGTTTGAAAACGTTACCTAAGAATAGTCTCCATCAGCTATTGGACCAAACAAGACTAAGTAAGTATTGTATTTACGAATTTGACCTTTCCATTTGTGAAACAGTTTTCAAAATGTTAAGGCACTTGTGCTTCACATTAGTATTTCCATTTAATTTTACTTTATCCTTCTATTCCACTACAATGCAGCACGAAACCTTTTTCTTTATATTCACTTCATCTATGTCACACGTATAGCCTAGTTGCAGCCAACTCATATTTTAGGCTACATACAATAAATGTTATCTTTCTGGGAAAGAATCAGTAGTTATAGTAGATTGCTTTGAAGTTAAAAAGTTCCATCTCAACCTGCTACAGTATTTAAGTGACGCTTACATGTTACTACTTCAGTATTTAATAAGATAGTAAAAGAACATCCTCGGAAAAACAGAGACATTTTGACTCTCCCCACTATAGCTGCTTTGAGACATGCACTGAACTCAGGTACACGTGTAAACGCAAATGTCCGAGTGAAAGCCTCTGCAGTTTCTGAGGACTTTCTCCGCCAGGCCTCCGAGTATAGTGTCCATAGAAAGTCAGCTTAATGCGATGTGAAAAAGCTGTGTCACACACGTCAAAGACACTGACAAATATGTCAAAAGAGTTTCAGGCAATAAGAGCCAACACTTGAGTCTGTGGTTTGTAAAGAAAATCGCGTGATCTCCACAGCGGCGTTAATACGTCACTTCCTGCCTCTGCCTGTTGCACACGACCGCTCCATCTCTCGTCTGAATAATGTGGATTTGTTGCTGTCGTGAAAAGCCTCTCGCTGCGTTGTGCATGTGTGAAAAGCGAACTACAGGTAGCTCCAGACGCAATTCTCCGGATTATTGTGATGATACCACTGTACTTTTGCTCAAGTAAAATTTGAATGCATGACTTTTACTTGTAAGAGTGTAGTGGTTGTATTTGAATTGTATTACAGCTTCCAAAATAGAAGTTATTCAGGGAAACCCTGCAGTGTAACACAGGATAGATGCAGGGAGGGAGGGAAGACTTCCACAATGACTCTCAGTGTACATACTGTAGTTACTGCTGACAGTACTCTATTCTAAAATTAAACTGCTCTCCAAAAGTTTTTTTTTTAAATCCCTACATCAGCTTATTATTCTGTTTCCAGTTACTTTGCATACAAATGATTCAGGACACAGCAGCTTTGAGCCATGTGCAACAGAGGAACTTACACCATTTCATCTCCTGTCAAAGTTTGTGTGCTGGTGCTAAATAAATAAAGAAACGCTCATTTTGTTCATCCGTTCGCTTTCATCCCACTCGGTGTGTCAGTGCAGGCAGACTGGAGACCTGAGCCAGATAAAAGCAGAGGAGCTGCCATCAGAAAGCTTAGGAAAAAAAACATGCAGGCTTTGATGGGGAATGCACTTTTTAATCTTTCTACGACACGAGGGAACAGGGACGGGCAGCACAGCCATCCTCCCCCATGGGGCCTGTGTGTGTGTGTGTGTGTGTGTGTGTGGAGAAAGAGATATGCTTAATGCAAGGCTCAGATGAGGCTTTTGTCTGCTAACTTCCATTTCACCCAAAGTATGAACGCAAAATAAAGATTCCTCAGTCTCCGCTATCTGTGACCATTTTCTGTCTCACACAGTTCCCCAAGTTGCCAACAAAGACACATACACTGTGTGCAGGGTTCATGTGATCACACAAATAAAACAACCCAAAAGTATTTTTGTGCAAGTTGTTCATTGCGACCATAGACAGGTGAGTACCACCACCTGTAAAAATCCATGTAGTGCTGTTTAGTCTGTGCAGCTCCAGGATGCAACAGAGTGAACAAACAAATGGGCTCGTTTAGTCACCAGTTCTCAGGGCCAACACCTGTTACAGACCTGTGTGGATCACAGCGAAGAGTCAAACACCTGAATGTGTGAGCTGCTGTTGCATCTGTGGGCTTATTTAGTGATAAAGCAGGAATTGGGTGATGGGTGATGCGTCTCCACTATCCAGAAACGAAGCCAAAATATCCCTGATCCAGTTCATTGTCATCTTGTAACATAGGAAGCAGTTGCACTGAGGGGGCTGCAGTACTCTCCACTGGTGAGGGTCAGTAACAAAATAAAAAAAATAATGTTACTTACTAACATAAATTAACCAAGAAGCAATTTATAATAAAGGAAAAAAAAGTCCTTTCTGTCATGTTAAATGATCTAAAGCTGGTGTAAAGTGTTTTTGGCTTTTCAAATTAATACAAAAACCCACAGTGTAAACCTGCACACTGTATTTAATATAACATCATTATGTAGACTTTGTCCCTGCACTCTCAAATCTCAATGACTTCCAGTGTCCATGGTCAAAGACGCCATTTGGAGCCAGAGTCTGCGCAGAAGCAATCGAGGGATGGCGGTGCGGCGTCAAGGTCCCGCCCATACAAGCACTTGACCAATCATGACATTTCACCCATCATTAATAGCTTTATTGAAACCAAACTTACTAGCACTTGAACAAACATCAGTGTGATAAGAACACTGAGAAAAAATACTTTTGGTCCATGTTCCATCCATTAACATGGAGGAGGCTGGGTCATGACCTATACTGCAGCCAGCCACCAGGTGGTGATCGAGATGCTTTGGCTTAACTTCTAGGGAGCCGTCATGTTGTCCATCCTTATATACAGTTTTTGATTATGACCCATATTAAGGTTTTGTTGTTAAGCGACCACTTATGGTCTAGTGAACAACATTTTTTTTCAGCAAATGCCCCAAAACAACAAATATACCTTAAAGTAACAACTAGAGGTACTAATCAGGAAAAGAGCAAAGTCCACATAGGCAGGAGGACTTTCAATTCCAACTTTTTAAATAAGAAGCATTTTTCTCAACAATATTTAGATAGAATTTATTTTTATTTTGATTCAAATATTAAGATTTTTATGAAGAATCAGGTTTGACTGAACACATCCAATGCAAAATTCGAAGAATGTACTTTTTTTTATTGTCCTTGAGATGAAAGATTTGAATTGTTAAATTAGTTGATTTGGTTACCAGATTCCCTTACCTCAAATGTAATAGGCCTGATCCTAGCCTGTAGCACAGTCAGAATCTGCAGCAAAAGGAACAAAAACAGAACCTGACCTTGATAGCGACAATCCCTGGTGTGAGCCTGCTCTAGTATTCAAACACGACATTAAGGCAGAGAACACAGTTTGGAGTTGTTCTTCTTCTCAGTGTGACATGTAAACAGTGAACCACAAAAAGGTCTGAATAACAAAGGTTTGTTTGGCTGTGAGTAAGAGCAACGGAAAGTCTGGCTTTCATAAATGATGGATGTTTTTTCATCTCCTGTATGTGAAAGCAAGCAAACTCAGTTTTATATTTACTGTTATATAACTTTTCTGGGTTTTTTTAGCAAATGCACAGCTATACTATTCATAAATTAAATTACTTATTCAGAGCAGAGTCCAAAGATGACACCGTAATTAATTAAAGTGTTGATTACTTACACTTAATATGAGATAATTTACAGTTGGTGTGTAAACAGACTTCCTCAACTTGTTGTAAATTAGTTGGGAGTATGACATTTGTGTCACGCTGACGTACTGCAGAGGTGGCCATCAATCTGTCGTAATGAATGTGGTGCAGAGATGTCAAGGTGGAGGAAACGAGGCTGGATACGGAGTGTAAAGAAGAGGTTGAAAGAGGAGAAAAGGAGGGGGCTCTTTGCTATGAAGAGATTTGAAGAAAATGGCAAGTGGAAAAAGGATAAAAGAAGCAAAACTGAAAGGGAAGGGGATCGATACCAAAACATTCAGAGACTTCTTTTATAATCAGAGAGAAGGGAGGGACAAAATCTAAGTCAGGAAAATCGATGTATACGAGATGGAAAGTATGCACTTTGCCTCACCTCTGTAAGTCACAACAGACGGGCCTTTGTTTGGAGAAGGGTCCCAGTAATGTGCCATCGCTGTCAAAACTCATACAATCAAAACACTAAAGAACCATAAATATTTTAGGGCCAGTCAGCTCTTTCCTGTGTTTCCTCTCCACCTCCGCCGGGGTGGCTGACCCGTTGTCAGGGCTCTAGGGTGAAATACACTCTCCAAACCAAACAGAGGAGACCCAGAGAAATAGAAAGGCAGCTGTCGCTATTCAAAAAAACAAAAGAAGCGATGGGAAATCATGAAACACAGTGTGAGGAAATTGTGCATATTCTGAGGAAGCACAGGAAAGACTACCTGTTGGCTGTGGCAGCTCTTTTTATGTGTTGCTCTTCATTTCGTATGTTGCATTCGTTGACCTGGCATTTCCCTCTGACTGTGGTTACAAATCTTTTGGATTAGTATGTGTTTTTAAAGTGTACTACAGAGGACCCACCACAAATCACTTTTCTAATATCCTTTAAGCCGAAGGCGCAACAGTCATAAAAGGTCTGTAGCCAGTTAAGTTTTCCTCACAGGGCAATTTTACCCGAAAGATTAAAGACCGCTACTGTCACAAAAAAAGGTTCAATATGACTTTTATGAGCGTTCATTTTCAGCCTACACTTTGTAAATGAACATACTCTCTTGCAATGTTCAACTCTGATGCACACAATTAGATTAGTTTGAAGATTTGGCCTGTGGTGAATGGACTAGACCTAAATTTCAAGGAGGTTTCCAAGGGCTTATTAACAAGAAAAGCATGTATAGAATTAGCTTGATGCAGGCCGACTGAACGCTCTTACAAAATAACTGCTCATAGCATGTGTCCATATTGGTTTTCATCAACTTAAATTGGAAAATTGATGCCTTGTCATATTTGATAATTTTTTTCTAAATGTTGCCCAACTGCTATATTGTTACTAATACCTTGTTTCAGTTCCATATGATGCTGTCACATGCTTACAGTGAGCATCCTCTCCCTTTATCATTCCAGCATGACAGAGTGGTTCTCTTCACATAACGTATGCATTGGTTATGCCTTATTAATATGCTATTGGGCAAAATATAGCAAGGGCAAAGGTGCATATCCAGTTTCAACCTGGAGATGATTTGTCACCATGTTGTATGTTACAGATACCTCGCCTTGCAAGTCTCCGGAAATTATTTGCAGGATGTCGGACATAAGATTCCCATCAATGGCGTGGTGCAGAGGAAACCAAGCAGATCAGGTCAGCTATTAACGTATGGGGAGTCGTTTCTATAGTTTCAAGGCTGCAGACAATGAGGAGCAGGAGGCGTAAACAGGAGGGGAAATTAAGGTTTCTGTGAGGTAATCTGTTCACAGTGCACCTGAGACTTTAGTACTAATACTAAACATGAAACAGAGCAACTGTTTTTCATTACGGTGCTGCTGCTTTCACCGCTTAGCACAGACCAACGCAAGCCTTCAACAAATGGGCTTTTTGATAATGATGGATTTCTTATTTAAACTATTCATTTTCCTTGTGAAATGCTGCATAAACCCAAAAACCCATCTGGGACTTGAACATCTTAAATCTTTTATGGTGATCTCTTTGCCATCATTTGTTCGGTTTGTTGTGGTTTTTCATCAGTCTTGTTTTTTGGTTAAATGGGGATATAAACTAGTTCAATGGCTATTATACTGAATGCATGCAGATGGCGGTCCATCTCATTTCTCGTGTGTGTCTTCCATTGTTATTATGACCAACTGATTATAGGCTTTCAATTTAATGTGGAAAAGGCTCAGGTGTCTCCAGATAAATCATTATACAAGATTTATGTCTTCTGCTCTCATATCAGTGGAAATATGGTCAAATTGCCAATTTACTGCCCTTATCTTGAAAGGTATGTCTTCAGGCAGGAAAGAGAAAGTGAGATGGGGGAGTGGGGGAGGATGGAGTGATCATTTTACTCTGAGGGGTGAATGATTTCCCTCTTATCTGCTAATCTTCAATTAGTCGATATCCAGAACAATTTTGGCCTCAATAACTGATCCGTTGAAGCCGAGTGAAGAGTTGAGCAGGAACAGATGAGAGCCTCTGGGGCACATGTTGGTCTCTTTTGCACAAGAGTGTGGTGGCTCTAATGTCTGTGTGTGTGTGTGTGTGTGTGTGTGTGTGTGTGTGTGTGTGTGTGTCTTTTAGATAGAGGCACATTATGCAGAGGTTGAAATTGCTTTGTAATTCATGAACCTATCGAACAATAAGAAGGAAAGGAGCCATATAACTAGTCTAGACCATAAAATGTATATAAAGATGGACAAAGTGTGTCCCCTCTCACAAGCCAAAATATCCCAGATATGAACACTGCCATTTTGCGCTGAAGATGTCACTTGGAGCCACGTATAAATGTGCTTGACCAATCGTGAGTCAGTCTCAGCTGTCCATCATCATGTTTCACCCCATCTTTATAGCATCAAATAGCTGATTTAGACCAAACTTACTGCAAAACGTAGCACTTGAACATGACTGTGATAAGAATTACTTATTATGACAAAAAAGATCTTTGTGAAAAATCGGAGATTCTAATTTGGCTCATCTCCCATCTACTAACATGGAGGAGGCTGGCTTTATGACCTACACTGCTGCCAGAATCCAGATGACGATTAATAATTCACGGGAGCTTTCATGTCCTCCATCTTTATATCTATGACAACAACCTATATTTACATTTCATTATCAAGCAAACTCTTCTGGTCTTTCAGCAACATTAAAGTGGAGCTGTCATGTCGTCCATCTTTATTTACAGTGCATGGTCAGACTCACGTTGTAAACTGGACTGTTGTCAGCACAGCC
Organism: Verasper variegatus; assembly: GCA_026259375.1. Taxonomy (NCBI): domain Eukaryota; kingdom Metazoa; phylum Chordata; class Actinopteri; order Pleuronectiformes; family Pleuronectidae; genus Verasper; species Verasper variegatus. The sequence goes on along the minus strand of CM048046.1, from coordinate 10,650,762 downwards.
TGGATTTTAAACTCGGCCAAAACAAAGCTACAGTGATTATTATTCAATGAATTGCTGATAGCAATATTAGAGGTAATCTGTTTCCTTTGACTGAAGCCCGGTGCCGGCGTTTGGTAAAATGCAAAGGGGGCACGTAATGAAAACTGTAAACTGGCTTGAATAATGAAAAATCCTCTCCAAATGAAAAGGCAGAGTTGATAGAGTCTCAGTGAGGATGATACACAGGCAGCATCCAGCAGAAGGCCAAGTCACTGTGTGGGTTTTACAATGCCAAAGTATTATGTGAATTCCACATCAAGAGGAACAGTTATGTTACATGACATCCCAGACCTAATATGTACATTCAATTAATGCATTTACCGTCACAGCCTGTTCTCCTTTACCATGCATGCATGCCCCCATTTTCCTGCAGATTTTAAAATATTTAAATATCAAATATGAATATTTAATAGAAAAAAAGACTGCTGTGGAGTTGTAGTGCATCTGCAGTGAAGAGATCTTAAGGATGTAAATGTGAATGTGTGTTGTTGCTCTGCGTGGGCGAGGCCAGGGGGAAAAAGTTGACTTGATGGGTAAAGACTGCCCTCTCAGGGTTCACTACATCAACTGCACTTAACATGGTCGGCTGACTCTGTCACCTGGATGTATAAACTGTACAGGGGGGGCGGGGAATGGACGCACTCTCACTCAGGATTTACTTGATTGGAGGTGAATTGTTTCTATATACAGCATAATAAAGTTGTTAGCATAAATAAGGATATTTTAAGTGTTTTTTTATTGTGGTAAAACCTTTTATGTTTGTCAACAGCTCTAACTTCTCCAGTAATTAATGCATAGACAGTTACTGAATGATCAATAGCATTGTATTATATCGCTGTATGAACAAATTCTCATATTAACAATGTGTATAAATAAAAAAAAAATTGATAAACATGGATGAATTTAAAAACAATAATTTTGTACTTTCTTATAACCAAAATATATTCACTGGATTTCTGCAGCTTATCTTGTGGCTTTCCTCAGCAGAAGGTGTCCGACTGCAGAAAACATAAAGTATTTATGGGTAAATCACTACATCTTGCATATAATTATCACATTGTTAATCGGTAATATGTTTATATAACTGTGTTATATAACATTACAGCAATATGAGTATCATACAAATACAACCTCCATGATATGAATGTCCTATTGAGGTCAACTGATAAAGCTGAGCCATCCTGCTGAAATCCCTTTCAATCTTCAGTGGACTTTGGACAGAAGATCTGAAGTGGATAAATAAAGAATAGATCTGCAAGGATATAACACATGTGGACTGAAGTATCCTGGCTACATTACTGTGCTACATTTATAATTCCCCCAGCATAATGGAAGAGGTATACAGATAATTTAGTGACAAGTAAAAGCAGCAAGCATAATTTCGTTTCATTATCAATGATGGAAAGTAAATGAGTACATTTACTCAGGTACAAGTATAATTTTGAGATATCTATGCTACTCTATACCTCCACTCAACTAAATTTGAGATAAACATATTGTAATGTATATTATACTTTATTTATTTGACAGTGTTAGTGTCTAGTTACTTTAAAGATGAACATACCGAAGCTTTTAAAATACACATTGTTAAATAAAAATGCAGTTGTTTGGGACCTTTTTAACTTCTTGAGTCTAATGAAGAGTGTTCTTAACAGCTTCACTAGATGAAGCATTTTTCTTCTGCTTTTATTTCAGTAAACAATAACATGACCCAATGTCTCACCTTAAATGAATATGAAACAAAAAAAATTTGAAAAAAACACACGTGTATCAGAAATGCCTTTGTTGTATTTTCCTCTACAATTAATCATGTGTGAACCCTCAGATGTACAGTATCTGGTGTCCCAGTTTATAAAACTCCTCCAGCTGCTACAACAGTAATATGCAGCTTTTTTCCATGGAGGTTTTTTACTTGTAGGGTAAAGGGATATTTTTTTAATTGTTTGTTTTACTTGAGTAAATGATCTGAATAGTTATGACTGATGCATGAACATAGATTTCCACTCGGGCTGTTAAGTGGCAAATAATTTCCTTTTCAAAATTGTGTTGGAATCCAGTATGATAGATAGATAGATAGATAGATAGAGAGAGAGAGAGAGAGAGAGAGAGAGAGAGAGAGAGAGAGAGAGAGAAAAATTTAAATGTTACAAAATGATCCAGCATTTCATCATATTAGCAAATGGAAAACAAAATGACACAGCGCAACAACCTCTGTTCACACTTAATTCCTTTACCAAGATTAGAGTTTGTTAATCCACTGGTCCTCACAAGGACACAATAATTACTTTATAATAGCATGTACTGTAATGTGATTGGTTCAAAGTTGCTAAGACAGTCCCACACTCCGCCCTCATTGGTCAGCCCGTGTGTGAGAACCTCAGCCCCGCACAGGGGGAGACAGGGGGCTGATCTGGAGACTCCACCGGTTCACTGACCAGCAGGTCACCGCAGGGCAGACCAACAACAACAGCCAGCTCCCAGAGGTCAGTGATTCAGCGGCGTCACCCTGTTTTTATCGTCTTTAAACCAACACCTCCACGTGCTAGCCACACCAGCTAAGTTAGCCGCTGTCAAACTAAAACCACTTCCTCCTGTGGGCCGACGAGACGAGTCGCGTGTGAACAGAAGTAAACAGTGGTTAGTAAACACAGGTTAGTAAACACAGGTTGGACGAGTTGTGTGCTTATTGTGTGGTTGAAGTTAGGTTGTCTGTCCTTGTTCCTCTTGTCGGTTAAAGTTCATCAGCCATAAAGTAGAAGAGGTGACAGCTGCTGACGTCACACACTGCGCCCTCACCTGAGAGAAAGCCAGCTGAAGATCAATATGTGACTTTATAGGAATAGGAATTTATTCATATAAATATATCAAAACTTTACCAATGTGCAATCAACTTTTCAGTTTCCCTCACTTTCTTTTCTTTTCTTATATTTATGTTATACATCATTTATAAACCTAATGTATGTAACGTCTTATTTATAATATGTATTTATGTATATGCCTGTTTATTTAACTATACTGTCCCTTTAGCTTCAACGTTTGTTTACATATGATTTTGTAAATAAAGTTGTACAAGGAAAAACATCAGCTGAAATGAGATCACTGGGAATCCCCCTGACCCCTGATCAGGGTTATGAGCACAGTGGACATCAGACATGTTCTAAGAAGCTTGTGGCAGACATGACCTTCTAAAACCTGGACTTTACTTCAGTGACTGCCAGTGTATTTCGTACCACATGTCCTTGTTTAATTTGTCGTGCTGAAGTGGTGATTTCCAAACCTTTTAGCTTTAAAAATGAAGCAACCTCCCGTGTCGACATGAGTTATGAGCAGCTCAACCATCATCTGACTGATCCATGTGAGAGAAATTGATTGGCCTGAACAAATGGCGTATCCATTGTTTCATAATAAAAAAGAGCTGCGGCCTCCTCATGCTTTAATTATCACTTGAAGGATCTGTGCCTGATCTCACTGATCTGTGTCTGTCTACACTATTATAGATAGAAATGATAAAACTAAAAAAGACAGTATCATTTTAATGAACCTAACCCTTCCTCCTTCTCTGGTTAATTACCTCCACCAAGGAGCTATATTTTCACCCCTGTCTGTTTGTTGGTTGTTGTTTTTTTGGCTTGTTAATAAGATTACGCAAACATTACAAGACGGATTACGACGAAACTTGGTGGAAAGATGTGGTATGTGTCAGGGAAGAAATTATCAAAATTTTGTTCAGATCCAGATCAGGGTCGGATCCAGTAAATTCTTATAGCTCATTTTCTATCACTGATTTCCAAGGGAATAATTCATAGATCTTGAAAAATGTTTAGAGGATTGATTTCTGTAAGTGTGTGAATTTAAGGTGACCGTTTGGCCTTGGCAGAGGTATGCGCTCTACTGAGTGACATATAGTCCACTCTCTATTAGTTATGTCCACATTAGCAAATCTCTCTGTCTGTTTGGATCCTGGACAGATGCAGTCTCTGCAACCCACTCTTTAGTTGTGATATTTCTTTTGTTTCAGCTCTAACACTGTCCCCTTTGACAAGTGTCTCAATAGTTTCCTGGCGATACACCAGCTTGTGTATCATTATCAAAGGTCACACAGTGTTTCACTTTCTGAGCGAGCTTAGTCACTATTAATTTTCCGAAAGGGGATGATGTGGCTCAACAGTGTGAGGATGTGACAAACAATCTTACATCGAATGAGGAAAAGGCCACATTGTCTCTTTAGCTGGAATCACATCAGTGAGATGATGATTTCTGAAAGTTAGAAACCGTTTGTCCGTGTTTGCCCAACAGCTTTCCTCATCATGCGAAACTGTGTCTTTGAAAATTAACTTGGGTTCATCTCAATCAGATATCAGGGAGCATAGTGTAAGACGTTGCTTTTGAATACAGCCAGTGAAAGTCTTATCGTTAACTGCCTCTCAGAAAAGTTGCTCAACAAAGCTGTCGCAACAAAATGCAATTCGCACTCACACAAAATTCCAGAGAGATCGCCTGGAACTGTAGAAGTCAGGAAAAGCTTCAGAGAGAGTATTTTATTCACTGTCGACATCTAGAAGAATAAACAATGGCTCTATGTATAAGAAGGTCATCTGTGGTTAAAACGTACATGTAATTTTGTCGGGCAGGAAGGCTCGCTTTTAGAGTTGGGTGCATATGGCCAAGAGTTATATCAATTGATATTGACAAAGGGTTATCATAAATATCACGTTCGTAATTCTTTTAAGGTCAAAGACGTTTTGCTCCTGTGTGAAGGTTGCTGTTTTAAACTCTAACACAAAACATAAAACGTAACAAATCTGAAGGAGAACATTCAATAATAATAACGATCGAGTTAATAAGAAGAAAAAGAACAAGAAAACATGATATTTATCACAGGTTGTAAGCTTGTTGGATTCAGTCGTCGTGCTACTGCTGATGTGTCTCCTGCAGTGTGATCACATAGGTCACGTCCTTTTTTCTGACTCATCCGCCCCAAACACATCAGGTGGAACGTGTCAGATGCTTGTTAACAGTGTTGAGGTAAAGACAGGTGGATTGGTGTCCACCTCTGTCTCTCTGCACCATCTGGTAGAACACAGACAGATGCTGCCCACATGCTGGAAGAAGGAGGAGGAGGAAGATGTTCCTGCAGGGAGGTCTTTCTTATCTACTAACTCCAGTTTCCTCATCTGCATTTCTTTGATTGCTAAAATTATCAATTCATCTTCCAGTTTGTTTCCAGATATTAAGTATTAGAATTTAGTTTAGTTTTTTGCATTAAAAGTGAAACATGTATATTATGTACATATTCTCTGTATTTCAATTATTTAAAAAAAAACATTTTTATTGTATTTTTGTACTATTATGCGTTCTCTTGTCAAATTCTGACTATATGCAGCTGTAACGAGTTCATTTCTTTGGTGTGGGATCAACAAAGCTTATCTAATCTTATATTATAGCTGTGACGTATTATGTCACTGTAGAACAAACACATGTTATATATACATTTAACAATAAAACTTCAAAGGAATTTAGCTGACTGACCGTAAAATTATTTTGAATAATTTTGAATTTTGAATTATTTATTTGGTAAATTAAGCAAATAATTATCATGATAAGGGACAGAAATAACACACATATATAGCATTACACTTGCAGATTTACCACACAACTAGTGCTATCAGTGCAGGGATGTAATGATTCTTTCAATCCAGGTGTGTGTGTGTGTGTGTGTGTGTGTGTGTGTGTGTGTATGCGTGCATGTGTTTGTGTGTGATGTGCCACTATTATTTGATTAATTTCTGTTTCACTTTCTTGTGCCGTAGGGAACTTCACACATGCATACACCTTGATCAGCCAAACATTACTAAAAACATATCATTTTCATGAATGAATCCTACATTTTTTCCACTCTCTCTACTCTTTATACTTCTGGATGATATAATGCAAAAATACAGCTGTGGGAAAATAGACAAATAATTAACACTCTAAATGGTATCATTATCCAATTTGTATCTCAAAACACAGAGACTTGAATTGTGTACATGGCTGCAACATTTTTACTTTTGGGGGCAGTTTCTTCCTTGTTGCATCATAGTGTTGATAAATACATTTAACATGGCTGCATTGCCTCTGCCTTTATTACACTCTGACCAGACAGCAATTTCCATTTCACTTCAACAAAGAATCTCAGAGAGGAAGACGCACGTCGTGCATATGAAGCAATGTGAGGTGACTCTCTGATTCTGACTGTCCATATTCTGTGTTAGAGATCGAATCCAGCAGTCACAATGGCAGACAGTGGGAAGACTAATGAGAGTGGAGCTGCAGCAGCAGAACCAGAAGCAGAAGCAGAAGCAGCTAATGGACACCAACAGGTGAGGAGCACTGTGACCCAGAATGACACCCATTACAAAACTGAGGCCTATTATGAACTCATTTGACATTTTGGCACACTCCATTTTGATGAGCTACTTAAGTGAATCACTCATTATCCCTAAGAGCACACCTAGACTGTACTGAATTGATGATATTGATATGCGATGATTCATAGAGGCAGTATCGTGTATTTCAAAATTCCTTTCAATGACAGCAGTGGTGGTTCTGCTAATATTTCTCCTAGAATGTTGTTTCCAGAGTGAGCAACTTGACACTGGTCAGTTCGGCTTACGAGGTGGTCTCCAGCGCCTACACAAGCACCAAAGACAACGTGCCCATGCTGAAGGGGGTGATGGATGCAGCAGAGAGTGGGGCCCGAACCTTGGGAGCAGCTGCCACCACCGGGTCCAGGCCTCTCCTGGACATTATAGAACCACAACGTGAGTTCTTCTCCCCTGTGAAAAATATGATGCAATATATGTGCAACCACAGAATTTGAATTAACTATCAATGAATGTGGGGTCCACTTGTTATTATGCAGGCTAGAATACGACACAAGACTAAAAATAGGTCTGTTCTTCTGAAAGCAGAATGTTTACTCTGAGTTTCAGAGAAATCATTAAAGCCCTTTCAGCTCCTGCTGTACAGTAAACATGAAGCTGTTTAATGACTGTTTTTGTTGTTTGCTGCTTTGCTCCTCTCCGACAAATTTAGCTGATGATACTTGTTATACTTTTATTCAAAGGAAAATATTCTGTTTGTGTCAGTTGCCACAGTAAACGAGTATGCCTTGAAAGGTCTGGATAAGATGGAGGAGAAGCTGCCTATTCTTCACCAACCAGCAGACAAGGTCAGAAAAAAGTTTTTTACATAGGTTTCTTTCGCTGCTGCTACTGTTCTTCTCCTTTTTTAGTGTGGATGTGAATTGATTCATTGATTTGTTTACCGTTATCACAGTAGGGCTTTTCCCTTTCAGGCTACATCCACACTACTTTAGTTTTGAAACATCATTGTCAAACTAAAATGATCTCTGTCTACTCGACCATTTTGCCTCTATCAGTTTTAATCCCTGTCCATACTAACACGACATGGGACTACTCACGTATAGTGGGCATGCATGTGCCAGTGTAAAGAGGAAAGCATGCGCAGCCCAGCAGAAGTTAGCTCTATCCCTATTCAGGGAAGTGCAGGAGCTCAAATAATCTAACAATGCAATAGCAAGCTGGTGACGAAAAAAAGGAATCCTTCGTAGACTGAGAAGGTCAAGCCGAAATGAGAAGGTCTGGTCTATGAACCATTACCAACTTGCCCCAGTGGATAATACACTGGGGGTGTCCTTAAAAAAAATCAAACAAGCCTCCACTTCTCTTACTGGTGCACCCTACTTTATCACTCTGTTAGCCGCTCCTTGTCCCAAATGTCATGTCGCTTGATAGGATACGATCTATGTCGAAAATGTTTGTCTCACCACCATAACTCCAAGCATATCTGATAATCTGTTCTTTTGTTTCCCAGGTGGTGTCGGACACAGTAGGTATGGTGTACCAGTCGGTGGCAGGTGCCAAAGACACTGTGATGGGGGCTGTGATGGGTGGTTACGAGCTGACCTGGGCGGCAGTCAGCGGAGGTATCACCACCGTCATGGGCACCAGGATGGGCCAGATGGTTAGCAGTGGGATGGGCCTGGCTCTCAGCCGATCCGAGAACTGGGTTGACCACAACCTGCCAGTCACAGAGAAGGAGCTGGGTCAGTAGCTGTCCGAAATGTGGAAAAAATAATCAGTCCATGAAAACCAGGGGAGTAGTTAAACCCATATGTTTCCTGCTGAGATGGAGACAGGTGTGTTTTGACAGTTGGATCAAATGAAGCTGAAACAAGGCTGCAATTGAAATTAATTATGGACGATGAGTGGTCAGTTTTTCTTTTGTTGTCACAGATGATTGCAGATGATTAAAGGGTAATTTATGAATATTTCCCACCATATAAAACTGAAATATGATCATGTTTTATTGCAAATTTGATTCAATCTTTTGCTCCGTCGATCATAAATGAAAACAAATGGCAGTTTCACTGAAGTGCTTCATAAAACCAGTAACAAGTTCAATATTATTTTAGGATGTCACACACCTTTATTTTAAAATCCATCAATCAAAGTTTTTTTTCCAGCCCTATGCTGTTATAGTATCATATTGTAATTTTTACATATTACAAACAGAGCAAAGTGAAAATGTTTTCCTTGGATTTTGTCCCACACTGCCAAACACGAGTATATGTATATAAGTATATGACAAACGTGGAATCCCATTTACTTTAAGTGAGGCCTTTATAACGTTTCAGTTTTATTTTTAGGAAAATAATTGTTTCAATTTAGTTATTATCTTTATATCACATTACTCCAACATTGATTTCCTACATTATAGAGTAAGCATCCAAATTGCAACTGGCATCACTGCAACTTACTTAAACTTGATTTATTCTAATGGTAATGTGTGAGCATGATGGCATTAGCACTATTTTCCATTTACTTTCTTTGAGAGTCAGTAGCTGGGACTCGGTCTGTGCTGCATTGATCTATAGCTCAAACAGCAAATTTAATGATGCTATCCACTTAAATGATCACTATAAAGGCAAGACAGTGTGATATGGTAAGATGGGATTGATCATGATAAAGTGTCTGGATCCGAACACATCAGTGGTTCATGCTATTCATAGAGAGGGAGGCTGGGCACTCCCAGTCAACTTCCCTTCTGTTAACTTGGCCCATGAAGCATCCACAGTTTCCAACACTCACAGTTTTGACACCTGCTACTGTGATGTCATGTTATGGTGACAACCTGCCATACTAATATAGCAAGAGGCCGTCCTGCTCTCTGGTTATGGATATGAAAAGGATTCGTCTGCAACTATAATCAGCGGTAGCAGCAAAAATACCCATAATGGCAGATAAAGTATCTGTTAAGTGGTTACTGTGGCAAAGACCCACCAAAGTAGCTTTTAACACAGGCACAGGGAGACACTGTTACTCTGCATGCCTCTTAGCTTCCACAGACTGATGGCTGGGGCAGTGAAGTGATTGTCAAGTCTTCTCGTCTCTCCTGAGCAGATCTGCTTTAACCCAGTCACTGTCAAGTAACCTGCCTCGAACAGATGTTTGGTTTAAAGGGGATGGTTCCCCCTCATGCCCCTTCAAATCGCAGACTGCCGATAATCATACCTAAATATTTCAAATCATATAAAAATTCTAATTGATGTATATCCGTGGCCTGTTTTGAAAGAATTAATTCTGAACCAACAGTAATGTGATTTAAAACGTATTTTGTAGTTTCACTAATTTCCCATGAATATGAAAATATATACTGATCAGTCACACCATTTAAACCAGTTAACAGTTTTAATATTGTGGAAGATCATAATATAAGATAAACCATTTTTTGTCTCAGCTGCTATCGCTGAACCTGCCACCAGTGAGGTGACGACCCCGTCCGACAGCCCCAGCTACTTTGTCCGCTTGGGGAAACTTTCTTCCATGGTCCAGGAGCGAGCCCTGCAACATTCCCTGGGCCGTGCACGGCATGCCAGGGATGCCACCTACGCTGCGGTTGCTCAGATGACCAGTACTATGGACCTGCTCGAGAGTGCCCGGACCAGCCTGGGTACGGCCAGTCACCAGATAGGAGGAGCCTCCGAGCAGCTGCTGCAGCGCTGGACAGAGTGGAAGGAGAAGCAGGCTGGAGCTGGACAGACCGACTCAGAGACGGATGGGACCAAAGATGAGTCTGAGGTCAGGGCTGAAGCAATTGGATATTGAACAAATGTTTTCTAATCAGATTATGTGTGCATTTCATAGCATTTACAGCGCATGAACTGTACAGGATGCATACTCTAGTGTACTCTTAGTATATTACATTAAGAAAAACTGAATATGATCCCATTTCTTTGAGATGGACGAAAGCAAGAACAATAAAACACACTTGCATTTTAGAGGCTGACTTTGTGTTGTAATCCCTTTTCTGAATTATGTGGAAATGGTGTGATATCATCTAACAATTCATTTATTTGCCATTTTTTGTTCACAGCAGCTGGAATGGCGGGCCCTCTCCATGGTGCGTGGTCTAAGCGAGCAGCTGCGATCAGCATGCTCCAGTGTGGTTTCAAGTGCTCAGGGTTTGCCAGGTGCCGTCCAGGACCAGTTGACCAGTGCAAGACGATCAGCTGAAGAACTGCACTCCTCCCTGGGGAGTGCCAGCACTCTCACACCTGTCCTTCTGGAGCGGAGCCGTCAACGCCTGACCCAAGTACTGATTCTGCTACACTTTGTTTAGTGTTGTGTTTTATTTTGCTGCATCGGCTCAGCTAAGAATAGTTCAGTGCTTCATATTTTACACTCTTTGTTTCAATACTATCACTTAACACAACTAGAATAGCCCTCAGAAGAATGGACACCTCCGCCGAGGCCCCACAGTCTCCTTATGAGACCTCATTTAAATCACTAGCTCCAGATTATTTAGATCTGCACCGAATTGCACACACTCATAGATCAGTCCTCTAAACATGTCTTTTTTCATCAAAATAAATTATTCTCTGAGAAATCAAAGAAAATTTCGAAAAACTTCATATCTCTAAATGTTAAACACACATATCTTAGGGGTTCTTCCTTGGATTGTACCCCACGCCTCCACAACATTCCAGGGCATTTGGTTGAGCAGTTTTTTGTGTAAATAACAAAACACTTGCATAAAGTTGCATAAAGTCTTAGTGGTATCTACTCATTTATGTGTTTTTATCCAACTACGACAGTCAAGCATGCTGTATTTAGTAAATGTGCACAGCTAAAACGCCAATATTACCCACCCACAATAAAGCTTAAAATGTTTTGTAGGTCAAATATTTGCTTTGATTATGTGTATGGTTAAGAAACTGAAACTGTTTTAAAAGCTATACTCGTATGCACTTGTTCCCAGGTTCAACAGTCTCTGGATGGCGTCATGGAGTATCTGCTAAACAACACACCACTCAACTGGCTGGTGGGGCCCTTTAACCCACTGATCACTGAAAGGGCTGAGGAAAAAGTGCCGATGGAGCCTGCTGATCAAAACAACTAGATTTCAAGACCTGGTTGTGTTTCTCCTTCACCTAATAATCAGTGTGGCGACGGAGGACCGAGGTTTACTGTGGATAGACCATTTAAAGAAACATTTCATATATTTGCTTTAATGAAAGATGGCTTATATTTGTATAATATTGTAGTCATGATTCATTTATTTTGAACTCACACGTTTGTGATTTAGAACTTAGTTGAATTTTATTACAACTAAAAGAACAGGCCTGAGGCCTTAGAGTATGACAGAGTATTAGGGCTACATTGAAGAAAAACAATTCTTGAGATATCAAGAACAAGGTGGTAATATTACAAGAATAATGTTGTAATTGAGAAGACAGTGATGATATTATGAGAAGTCACAATTCAATGATTTTTTTAAAGTTTTAATACTACGGGACTAAAGTATTATTGCAAAAATAATGAAAAAGAAAATGAATAAAAAAGCATCAAGGAGAATCTGTGCTCGTTAAAGTCCTGAAGCTTAAGATAATGTGGCACTGATGAGCCAAATGATTAAATATGTCTATTTGTGAAATTTACACAAAGGTATAAATCCAAGATGCTCTACATTTCTCATTGTAACGCAGGCGACAAGCAGATATTGTGATCCCCCTCTAAAATGACACATAGCTTTATTTCCGTAAAGGTTATGACTTTAATCTTGAAATATATTTACTTTACTGTTGATGCTGTAAAAGATTTGTCTTAGTGCCTTCAAAGAATAAAAATCATTCCTGGAGCTGAGACCACTTTACTGTTTCCCTTGAAAAAGGACAGACGAACACATCTTTTGTGACATGTGTTATTTACTCTGCATTTGTTTGTAGATCTGCGGTTTTAATCACAGTGTATGTGTGTGTGTGTGTGTGTGTGTGCGCGCGCGTGTCACGAAGCTGCCAATCAAGTGATGTGTCAATAAATCGCCGACACACAATTTGTACATATTTGGTGGTGTGTGTGTGTGTGCGCGCGCGAGTGCGTGTGCGTGAGAGATAGCCGGTCTGAATTGATGCTGGGATGACGTCATGGTCGTTGTTTCGAATGTCGGGAGCTAGCGCTGTGTAGGAGGCCGCGCGCTCTGCTGGGGACTCCACTTGTACAAACCTGAGGTCCAGGCCCGTCGACAGCCGCCGGTACTTTGACCCCCAGGTACTGTCTCCTCCCCGCCCCGCTGTGAGAGACCCCCGCTGCGGGTGACGGCTTCAGAAAGCAGCCAGGACCCTGTCGGGAGGCGCTGTGTTGTTGGGCTGGCTGATGAGGCTAGCGGCGCGGCTAACGCTAGCATGCTAACATCAGCGGTTATTCGCTTTAAAACCAGCGGATTTGTTTCCAGTTCGTCGCTCGGGACGCTTTGCTTTTTAGTTTCCTTGCTTTTTTTGCAGCGTGGTGGAAGACGACCCGTGGAGTTGTGTCCTTCTCTTTGTGTTTGTGTTTAATGTCAGACAAACAAAAAGCCGTCCAGCCGAGGCTCTTTGCTAATGTTACAGTATTTGCTTTGAGCTACACAGGACCCCGATTGTTTTCTGCTGCGGACGAACTCAGCCCGGGGACAGTCAGCTGTAAGTTGTGAGTTGAGAGATCGTGAGCGACGTGTTGTTAGCGAGGGCCAGGTCATCGCTTCATTGGGGTTTGGTGTAAGTTTCCTGATGGTTTGGTGAAGACACGTCTGTGGCTTTTGTTGTTTTTACTGTTAACTTTGTCCTGGAACTGAACACCTTGCTGTGCGGCGGGGGGAAGGCTGCTGAGCTAGCTCCTGGTTTACCAGATTGTAACTTGTTTTTTCTCAGTCTTACCTTGAACCTTTCGTTGTGTATGTTGTACTCAACTCCACTGGTGCCTCTTTTCTCATGCTTCAGGGAAGCATCCTATTATCAAGTGGCACATTTGATCTTGTATTTATGTCCTGTCCCATGTTGCCCTTAAAGATAGACATCGTTTTGTGTGGATCACGTTCAATTGTAAACTTTAGTTGGAGTGTATGTTCTCATTTAAGTGTGACAATGTCCAGTTCTGCTTTAGTGGCACAACTGGACTCTGTTGTTCAGTTGAGGGTGTTGGGCGTAAACTTAGTTGATGTTAAAAAATAAGAAAACGTTCACGTACAGTGAGTTGGTCTTATCCCTTAGTCCCCACATGTTTGCTCCAACTCCACTCTCATGCTCCAATGCCAGTCTCCAAGCTCTTTTAGCTCAAGGACTAAAGTGTGATCAGACAGGGACTGCTTATCATTTTCACTAACTTCTGCCACCCCATTTTCAGGAACATCCTCTCCCATCCCCCTTACCCCCTCTGCCAGAGCATGGCTCAGGAGACCAATCAGACGCAGGTGCCAATGCTTTGCACTATGGGATGCGGTTTCTATGGTAACCCCCGCACCAACGGCATGTGCTCGGTCTGCTACAAGGAACACCTGCAGAGACAACAGGGCGGGGGGCGATCCAGCCCCCCGGGAGAGAAAGGTAGGAAGATGGGAGAGACGTGACCTAATAAAAAGCTGGGGGAGGCTGGATATGGGTCTGAAAAGTAGAAAAGATAAGCAGGAGGGGTCACTCAAAATCTCTATAGGCTGTATGGGGGGGTGCTCGAATTTGCTAAAAGGGGTTGGAGAACCGAGGTAGCAGTAGCTGCCTGCACTGTGGCATCAGAAAGCAAGAGAGTGACATATCCATCTGCTGTTTTTCATTAACTCAAAACACACCTAAACTTGGTAGAAATACACAGGCAATGAGTGGCATTTAATAAGAGTTGAAGTCACAAGCTCAGGGTTCAAAACAACACGTTCCCTGATTTGTTGTCCGTGATGTCCGACTGTTCTTTCCCCCACACAGCTGCTACATCACCTGCAGGATCACCAGGATCAGCTGGTGTGACTGTGGAAAGCACAACCCCAGAGCCCAGTACAGAGGTAGCAGGGACCCCACCCGAGGAACCAACGAGCAGGTATGTTGACTGACTGAGAGGAAAATCACGCAGACCTGTATTTTTCTACAAATAAATTGAAGTAAATTATAAATCAAATATTCAGTGTGCATTGTAAAATATTTTAAGTGGCCCACAAGACTAACTATTGATATGAAGATGTGGAAACTTATCCTGCACATGTTGTTTATCATTATATTGGACATTGTACTTAATTATTCATTAAACTATGACTTAATGAGTAGATTAGTTCATCACCAGCTCCAACACATTATGTTCTGATGTGCTCTCATTAGTCCCCCTCAGTTAATAAGAGTATAACAGCTTGTCTTGGCAGAAATCTGAGATGGTAGGGTATGCTGTGTGTGTGTCTGTATGTGTGTCTGTGTATTTACATCTTGCTTATCAACATACAGTCTCTTGGGATTATATTACAATAATTGTACGTATATAACCAGAAGACTCTGCTCTTTGGAAAGAGCTCTTTTCCCGTTTACCCAAAAATGTCTTATACGACAATGTGCTACGCTCATCTCTAACCCCATTTTGCAGAGAAGCCGCAGGAGCACTGTAATCTGAGATATTGCACACATTAGAATAGTTGTCAGCGAGGCACAATACAACACATGGCCAATACAATGCCTTGTATGAGCCAACATTGTATTTAGTTCTTAGAAGACACAATAATGTATGAAAATCCTCTTTTGCTCAATGTTGACACTGAAAAAAACTGAAGTGTACTCTTATGTAGCTTTAAAATCTTGCTCAAGGGCCGGTTGTGGAAAATTGCTGTGTAATGTTTAATAATAGTTGCAGACCTAATTCAATTTTTAAATTTAGCATTATGGTCGTCTCCCTGTATGGCTTGCTGCAGATATGCCAATAAAGAATGTCAGGTTACTTTATTTGTACCCGTAGGTAGATTTGTTTTGCAGTAAAATAGATTTTTCTTTAATTATTTGTACAGTTTTGAAGAAAGTGTGACTGCTGAGACAAATATGTGAAGATGTCTTGGGAGCCCCAAGGCTGTTTTTTTAATGAACTATAACCTGCTGCTTCTGTTGGATTGTGCTAGAAATGCAACTGTCATTTGTTGTAAAAAAAAAAAAAAAAACAGACAAAAGACCAGGGTACATATTAGAAAAGAAAACCAAATAGAAGATTGTAAGTAAGGTTAAATATTTGAGCAGTAAATAAATAAAAAACACTTTGTAATGCACCAGTTTTTGATGGGTTGATTCTTTCCAGAATCTCAATTACTGATGCTTCTACATAGTATTGTTATCGATACTTGTTTCCACTGAACATTTTTTGTTGGCCCTGTCTGTTTATAGTTGCATGAGTCTTGTCAGTTGTGATATCTCCTCTCATCGAAGGTATTTCTCAGAGTAGTTTTTCACAAAGGTGCTGACAATCCCCCCCCTTCAAATCAAATTTATGCCACAAAACGAGAAACAAAAACAATTATTGTTTGTCACTTTGAAAGGCTGCTACAGCATCTAGAGCCGTTGTCAGACATGACCTGCAGGTCAAATCTGGAGAATTGGCTACAGAGTTTACTCAGGGTTTGCCTTTCACACGCATAACACACTTTTCTGCACGGATGCGTTTACAAGAGCAACAAATCCTCCGCATTATTCAGGCAAGTGTTGGAGCAGACAGAGGCAGGAAGTGACTAATTAACTCCGCTGCAGAGATCACGCAGAGTCAGCGCTAATCACCACAAACTCTCTAGACATCTTTATCGGTGTCTTCTATGTGTCTGTCACGGCTTTTTCACTGGGAGAGTTTTGTGTTTCGTTATTATAATTTTTTTTCATTTTTGCATCTGTCGCATATTAGAAGCAGGGATCTCCTGCAGTGTTCACAAGTCGAATTCTCCTGGATTTCTTCGGACATTATACTGGGAGGCCAGGCAGTGAAAGTCCGGAGAGACTGCGGAGCATCTCACTCAGACATTTGCGTTCACATGCGCACCTCCTCTGTAGAAAATACGGAGGAACTGCAGAGTTCAGTGCATGTCTGAAAGCGGCTTAGGTTGTCTGTGAATTTTAAGAGGGGTATCCCAGATATTTTCATGCAAATAGACATGAATCTCTCTGCCATACATTTACCTGCCAACTGAATTAAAGCTGCGTTAATTCTGCATTTATTTTATGAATTAGAAAATAATTCCTGTGTGGTCTTAACTGTATTTTATGTTGTGATTTCAGCCCTAGCTCTCCCAGCCCAGTAACACAGCAGATGACCGCAATGAGCATCTCCCAGGATTCGGGAGCTGTAGACCCTGATCGAGCAGATGGCGAGGAGGGAGAAGAGGAGGGCCACTTCAAACAGCACAGGTAGACATCGTAGCAATACTATTCTCTTTTCCCAATCAATTCACATGTCGCATGATACGAGTTGCACTTGGAGGACACTCCTGACCTATGAATACACAGACAAACAAAAGGAATTAACTTGCTACCCTCTACCCCCCATTTGTCAGTGGTCTGCTGCTGGTTAGAAAAACATGGAGCTTCACTCTGACTCCATTCAAACAGAAAAGAGTATTCAAGGATAACACCGCCTCAATCAAGAGGCATTGTGCAAGAAACCTCCTTCACCTTGGAACCTGTAAAGCTCTTTTCATGCATAACTTATCGTATGTGTCCTTTCCCTATGGATTCCAGAAATCCTCACTTTCAAAAATATTAACCAAATTTTCAATGTTTTCTTTGGGTTTCTGTTAGCCTCAGTATTTTACCAGTAAGTGTTAAACATATATGTTATGATTGTTTGTGACCGTTATTGTTCTCTTTTTCCACCAGAGCCACTGGGGGAAGGGGCACAGGCTTCATCTGATGGGGACCAAACCCCAGATAAAAACAAGAAAAAGAACCGCTGCTTTTCATGCCGAAAGAAAGTAGGCCTCACTGGTAAGGAAGAGAGGAAGTTTATGGAGCACACACACACACACACAGAACTGTGAATTCTTCTTTTTTACTGGTAAGGTCCAAAGGTTTGTGAGTCATGAATGTCCCTTGCTGGGACTTTACTCCCCTTATCTGACAGTCATAACCACATGTCAGAAAATGAAATTCAGAATGGTTTAATACACAAATAACATTGTTTTTAATTAGCTCTTTGTTATTGTGCAGCGTCCTTATGTTTTATGGTCCTTTGTGTTACAAGAACAGGCATTAGGGGTGTAACGGCACATGTATCCAAACGCACGTGTACTGAACAAATGCAGTGAGTCTACGTGCGGAACGTATTTGTGTGCATCTTAAATTCCAAGGGACAACTTTAGCGAAGGACCAGATGTGCTGTAGGCTCGTAGCCATAGCAACCACAGACAAACAGGAGTGTGAAGACTCTCCCTGATCATTTAAGTCCGCTGCATAATGACGACGGACAAAGACGAGGGGATCATACAAAAGCCGACATTGTGCAACTGCTATCGGACATGTAGCTGGTAGCACATCGAACATGCAGACTTGTTTGAAATGGCGTCACCAGAGTGATGCCCACTAACATTAGTGGGACAAGGAAAAAATGAGTTATGTGCAAACCCAGCTCCCTGCGACATTAAAGCTGCTGCTTGCAAATAATTCAGACCATGTCAAAGTAAAAACGAGCGACATAGGTGTTTTTATAGCAGCAGACATGCAACCGTTGTCTGTTTTTGAGAAAGCAGGTTTCAAACACTTACTGAAAGTAATCAAGCCATTTTTTCCAAAACAGAATTGCCTGACAAGAAATTCCAGGGGGACTATTTAATATTGAAAAGCTATATATATATTATATTGTGTATACGCCTCATCCTGATCACGATCCTCACTAAGAAACTGAAAACGACTGAATACAGTCTGATAATGGCAGTATCCTCAGGGTCCAGTCAAACTTGGTTTTATTTACACACCTATATTCATTTTCTTTTTTTTGTACTGTATATTTATTAATATGTCCAATTTAAAAGCAGATATACCTAGACAGGGATGTTGGGTGTTCATCTATGAACCTTTTAACCTGCAGATCTGCTCTATACAATAATTAATGTGCCAACTCTTGAAATGATGTTCATTATAAAGCTTCTGTGTTTGACTGACCCTGTTTACTACTCTTTATTAAAGGTTTTGACTGTCGCTGCGGCAACCTGTTCTGTGCCATTCACCGTTATTCCGACAAACACGACTGTCCCTATGATTACCGGAGTGCAGCGGCTGCCCGCATACGCAAGGAGAACCCGATCGTGGTGGCTGAGAAAATACAGAAGTTATGAGGACTTGAGTGCAACAAGAGTCTCTCTGACTTTGTGAATTTGAACAATGGCGACTTGGATGATAACACCTATCATGACTTAATTTGTTCATGGTAGTCTAAGATGGGCGGGTTGGGGTGGTGAGGTCGCAGCCACTGTCCTGACGCTTCCCTAACTAGCCTCTCCCTCTCTCTCCGCTGGTGACTGAACCTGTGTGTGTGCGAGTGTGTGCGTGTTCTTGTGTTTGTATGAAAGCGTGTGTGTTGAGAGTCGGGGAGAGAGCCGTAGAGGCTTTGTGGACATAAACGTTGCTGTGTGGTAAGGGAAGGCATTTGATTTTTACCCCTTTTTGTTTCTCAACTTGGGGGATCGTGTGGTTTATTTTTATACAATCCCTGTAAGATGGTTGAAATGAGACAGGGATAAGCTGTTAAGGAATGTGTGGCAGCCTGGATAACGACACAGAGGTCAATTTTAGGGTCTAGAGAGTTAAAAAAAAACAACCTTACTGCAAGATTTCATGTATCAGCGAGACCTTTTAAGGGCTTTGGAATATTATTTTCTTTTTCTCCCAGACTGAAAATGATGTCAACTCTGTGTCAATTTGGCATTTTATTTTTCTCCTGCCCCTCCAACCTTTGTTCCATGGGTCACCACATGTTGAACTCCCAAGTCTCAGCATTTTCCAGAAATGTTCTTTGATATATTGACTTATCATACTGATATTGGGTGCATGAACAGCTAATGGTGGGGGAAGGTTGGGGGGGGGCTGTGTAGGGGAAACTGAGAACCTTGACTTAACTGAGTGATTGAATTATGTGTTCATTTTTTCTGTTTTAATGAGCGTATGACATCAGAAGATCTATATTAATATATTGTAGTTAGCTTGAATTGTGTGATTGCATTCTATTTATTTTTTATCGTTTGGTTGGTCTGTGCTGGAGGATTGGCAGCATGTGTCAGCAAATCATTGAGATGTGCATTTAACCTTTGCAATTATATTTAAGTAATTCCATCTTAATTATATAACCATTGAAGAAAAAACACACAAGCTCTGACATGATGGATTAGAGTCCAGTTAAGCCGTTACAATTAAGATTTTGCAGTGAAATGTCCATTGTTCTGGATTTAGAAACAAAGCACAACAAAGTGTGTCAACTTCAGATCACAAGATAATGTGCCACACCTACTCAGTTTTGTTCAGCATCTGGGTCATTCGCAGTTTATATTTGATGTATACAGGAGCCTCACTGAGGAAAGGGTGTTCGTGTTGGATCGGGGCGAGGCGTTCTCCTTGAATGCCCTTTTATGTTCGATGGAGTCTGAGTGAAGCTCCACGTTTCTCTAACCACCAGCAGACCACTGACAAATGCTGAATGAAAACTGACCTGGGTCGCAGTGGTTACTCCACACACCGACACACACCCTCAGCTAATGTAAAGATTGTTGCGATGCTGCAGAGTTGCTTGCTGTGCTTATACAATGTGCTCAGATTCAGACGAGTCCTTTTACTACGAAGACCGCTTCTAGCTAGCTTCTTCTAGGAAGATCCAACCTACTTGCATGTGTGCAGGCAAACGTATGAGGTACCATTTCATAACTGACTGCACAGTCTGAAATGAAGCTGGAATGTTTTTAAAAGCCACACAGCAGTAGCACAATGCATGGCAGCAACCTTGAGGTTCAAGTTAACAGGACTCTAAAGTGTTTTCTTCCAAATGTAAATACCATATGGCTCCTATTCATATAGTATAATCTTATTGTAGATTTCTGCCAGGTAATAAAGGTGGGGGACTAAGGTGAAGAATAGTACTATGTGTATAAAAGTGCTTTTCATAATTATCCACAAAAAAGAATTTGCCTAGAATGGCACAGAATTTTTTTTTTCCCAACTTGTTTCCCCTTTTATTTGCATCTGCTTGTATCATGTTCAAACAACATTCAGTAGCTGTCTTTACCATGAGTATCTCAACAGACCACGTGGCTTCTTTTTGTCAATACTAGTCTGATTATTAACAAACCCCTTTGAGCTTAATCAACCTCGATGAATTACACAGTATTCCAGTCCGTTCTTTTACCATGCTACTGAAGTCTAGTCATAGCATATATCCCTTAATATTACAGAACATTTTAAAGGTTTTGTGAGATGTGTACGGGCAATTGAGGTTTAATTTTTTTCGTTATCGTCAAAAGCTTTCTTTAAGTGATGCTTGATCTGGAGTTGCAAGGTTTTTTCAGAGTATGTGTGTTGTTTAAAAAGCCAATGCAGAATGGGTTGGACATGAATGACGCTTCTTCCTGTACACACAGAATATCATGTTGGACCTAGTTGAGTTTTACTCTGGGCGCCTATGATTGGAAAATTGGCCTTAACCAGGATTCATGTGAAAGTCTTGGCAATGATGATGGTGAACATGTCTAAATAACTGTGATTGAATATACAAGACTGGGACGGTGTTGTCCTGGGATAAGTCATGTGAACCCCAAGCTGTGAAAAACTAAAACATAAAATGAGTCAATGCGGATTCTTAAGTGATAATTATGTTGTGGCTTGTGGTCGGAGCAGCGCTGCAGATTTGTGTTCCCTGCATTGTGCCTGCTAGGTTGACGACCAATACAAAATATTTTTTGCATACAGAGTTCTCAGTTTTTCAGATTGAAAGTGCTGTCAGAGAAAAACTTGTTTACTTGGGATGATTGTAAATCATGTGGACTTCATGGTTTACAGTTTTCTATTGACTGCTCATCACACCTCCCTTGTTTTGTTTTTTAAGACATGAGCAGTTTGAATGTAAACCACCATAATTCACACAGTAAGCCGTGACATCCTCTATCAAACTACTCAGCCCTAATATTGATTAGGCCCAATTTTCTTACACACAATTTTGGACAGTTGGATAGCTAAAACTGTTGTTTGTGGTGAAGGACTTGGCACCAGCATTTATGGCAACCATACCTAAGTAATCTAGATATTATCCGTACATTTGTTTTCTCTGTCTGTTGCTCTAATATGATTTTGTTGTTTTCAGTCCCATAGCACAACCTTTCATAATCAGTGTCTTCATCATGCAGGGGTTATGATTGATCATTATGATAATCCTGAACATTGTGATGAGTCTGCAAACTGCAGAAGGAAGGACAAAAGATGTTTAATTTTGTCTTATTGAGGTGAGCTTGAGGGACATGAAATGAAATCTACAATGTTCACAAAAGCTGTAGTTCTTGTCCCTTTGGCACTCCAGTCCCCCAGAAACACCACCAGATATCTTTTTATTTTGTTTTTCTTTTTAAAGATTTAGGATTGTATGATGTGTAAGAGTAAGTATTAAAACAATAAAATCACAAAGTTTATTTTAAAATACACTTGTCTTTTGTATTTATTTTTGTATTTATTAGATGCATATTTCAGCGCGGGGGTTAGCACTGTTGCCTTATACACACTGCTCTGTGTTCGGATCCCAGTTCGGCCGGGGTCTTTCTGTGTGGAGTTTACATGTTTTCCTCATGTCTTTGTGGAATTTGTTCAGGTACTGTGGCTTCCTCCCACAGTCCAAAAACATGCAGATTGGGGTTGGGTTAAATGGAGACTATAAATCGACCGTAGGTGTGATTGTGAGCGGTTGTGTGTCTCTGTATGTTGGCTGCAGTAATATGCTGGCGACCTATTCAAGGTGAACCCCGCCTCTCACCCAATGTCAGCTGGGATTGGCTCCAGCTCCCCCTGTGACCCTTAAAGGATAAGAGGGACAGATGATGGATGGATAAATATTGAAAGGCTGAAAGCCATCATCTTTTAGCAGATTGTTTTAAAAGTTCTGTTTCTGTATTCACTGGTGTACAGTTGCAATCACTACTGGTTTCGTTGCTTCTCCGGATGGTAAATATATGTACTGTGGCCTCACTGCTATTAACAAAACAGTGTAGGCGCATATGGAACAGCACATAATGTTCTTTGTTGTATGGTGTAACAGGAATTGCCTGAATTAAATACACTTATTCTGTCATTTGTATTTCGCAAAAATTACATCACTGCGATTTCTTGATTACATTATTTTTCTGCCTTCATGACAATTAAATGAATGAAAAGTTTTACCAACTATATGTGTCCTAACTCAAAACATGTCAGTTTTGTCAAGCTACAGATCGCACTCTGAAGTCTTTGAATGGGGTGTCAGAGTCACAGCGCGCACCTCAAGATAGAAAAAAACAAGCACCAAGGTAAAGGAACTTAATGGAAACAGTGCTGTCACATAATCCACTGAGTAGAAGTGTCATGAGTGCATATGTTTAAAACGAGTGTGTGGCACAGTTTTATTATTTTACTATTATTACCTGTCATGTATGGTATGGTTTCCTCCATATCACAAACCATAATCATACGATTCATTTCAATTGCACAATAATTAAAGCCAAAGTTCTATTCACACATGTGCTTCAACTGACCTCATAGACACTCTCACGCTTAGCAGGAATAGTCCAGTTTGTCTCAGTGAGCATCAGGCACCATAACAGGACCTCCCAGAAGAATTACACAGCCATTAATTCAATTTTATTTGTATAGCACCAAATCATAATATACTATTATCTCAAGGCACTTTGCATAGAAGGTCAAGACCTTAAAAACCATAGAGAAACCCAACAGTTGCCTGAATGAGCAGCACTTTAGTGAGAATGGAGAGGAAAAAACTCCCTGATTAACTAAAATAAACCTCTTGCAGAACCAGACTCAATGTGGGCGGCCTGACTGCCTCGACCGATTATGGTGAGCTGAGAAAATGGGGAAGAGAGAATAGAGAGGGAGAGGGGGGAGAGAGACCAGGAGCAGTTGTGCACTATGGGATGGAAAAAACTAAAAGTGAGTGACGCAGTAAAATAAATAAAGAAATTTGCGGGCAGAGAGACAGAAAGAAGGGGAGAAGTGCTCAGTGCATGATGGGAATTCCCCCAGCAGTATAGACCTGTAGCAGCATAACTAAGGGATAGTTCAGGACTCCCCCGATCCAGCCCTAACTATAGGCTTTTTCAAATAGAAACGTTTTAAGTTTAACCATAAATGTAGAGACGGTGTCTGCCTCCTGAACCCACAGTGGGAGGTGGTTCCACAGGAGAGGAGCTTGGTAGCTGAAGGCTATACATCCTATTCTATTCTTACAGACTCTAGGAACCACATGAGAGCCTGTGTTTTAGGAGCAAAGTGATCTAGTGGGATAATACGGTGTTATGAGCTCTTTGCTATATGAAGGGGATGGATGTTAATGGCTTTGTATGTGAGGAGCAGGATCTTGATTTCTATTCTGAGTTTTACAGGTCAGCCAACGTAGAGAAGCTTAGACAGGTGTAATATGATCTGTTCTAGTTCCTGTCATTATTCGCGCTGGAGCATTTTGGACCAACTGGAGACATCCTGATGATAAAGAATTACAGTAATCCAGTGAAGAGGTAACACATGCATGGACTAGTTTCTCAGCATCTTTCTGAGACAGGATGTTCCTAATTTTTGCATAATATTGCGCTGGTGGAAGAAAGCTGTCCTATAGACATGTTTTATATTCGGGTCAAACATAACTCCAGGTTCCTCACAGTGGAGCGAGGGGC
This sequence comes from Verasper variegatus, assembly GCA_026259375.1. NCBI lineage: Eukaryota > Metazoa > Chordata > Actinopteri > Pleuronectiformes > Pleuronectidae > Verasper > Verasper variegatus. The sequence continues at coordinate 10,626,501 of CM048046.1, read as the reverse complement.
CAAACTAATACCATCCAAGGTGACTATCTGGTCAGACAGTGTTAGAATGACCTCAGTTAGCCACTACATCCAAAATGGCAGACTTCCTGTTGCGTTAATCAAATTGTTGGCGGGAGTTTTCTTTCATCCAGTCATGATACACGTGTGTGCCGAATTTCGTGAAGATCGATTAAACCAGACAGAATTGCTGCATTTTCGGTGGTGCTGTTGAGCCATTCTGCCACAACCATTCCAATTACTCCAGAATACATCAGTTTTGACGGCGGTCAGCTGTCACTGGGCTCCTGATAGTCATCGTTCATGATGAGCCTTTCTTTCATCTTCTATGGATAAGTAAAATGAGACCTTCAATAAGATATTTCCTTTCATTGCATCAAAATTGAATTTGGGTTTTAATAGTAAGACTAATTAATATGAATCTCTTAATATTGGTTGAGATTAGGCATTTGTAGGTTAATGAAACTAGATTGAGATTTAATCTTAATACCTGGACCTCTATATACAGTATATATATATATATAGTCGTAATATGCATCATAACCTGGCATCAAATGCTTTGACCATAGTCAGCCAGGATAACTTGAAGTGTGTGTTTGGGATGGGGCAGCCATGGAAAGATCATGACAAAATTAGGCCCCTTTGCAAAGAAAGTCCAGTCCACCAACATGGGAAACTGAAAGACACACAAAACTAATATAAATAGTCATATTGTTTGGTGTCTCTTTGTGGTTGTTTGGAGTATTTTATCAGTCACTGTATGCTTCATACTGACTCAGAGGCCTGAAAGGTCATGGGGTGTAAAGTACCATTTTATCAGTTGCCTACACACACAAACGATGATGCATTATGTTCATTATTATTAAGAAGTAAATAAATACTATGTAGGTCAGCGTATTGCATTCACTTACCAAAAAAAAAAGCTCTATATAAACTATAGCTGTATACTTCTTTATTTAATTTTATTTTTTTTATGAAACTTATCTCGGAATTTTTGAATGCAATACGCTGCCGTAACTATGTGATGGGCTCACACCTTTAATAAGTCGAGTCATCTGTATCATGATCACGTCATCAACAAGCCGTCTCTACCTTTTCTTTCCTTCAAAGGTGACAGAACAATGAAGTTCGGACATGTCGGGTTGGTCAATACGTCACTAGTTTCCCCTCATTGTCCAATGGGAGCGCGTCACGTGACATCCTGTCAGCTGTCGCTTCCGGGTGCGGTGAAGCAGCGGAGAAGTCGGAAAACACCGGACATACACGGATTAGTTTAAATGAGGAGTCAAGAGGACACGGCGGCTCAGTCCTCTGCGGATTCACGGACGTACACGAACGTAGGTTGAACGTTTTTGTTTTTTTTTTAATTTTGGAGTCAGTGAGCGAAGTTTCTGCGGATCTGAGCCGTGTTTATGTCTGGAGGTTAGCTTAAAGCCAGAGTAGCGTTTAGCTGCTACACGCAGACATACAGACGTCTCTGTCCGGGGAAACGAGTCGTGCTGTCACCGACATTGTTAATTCACACTCGTCTGTGGCCCAGGGAGAATCACCGAGAGGGTTTGACTGCACCTGAGGTGCGACCACAGCTTGTTTTGGAGGTCAACAACACGGACGGGGAAACTCGTCGGTTCCCTACAAACGTCCAGGGCGTCGAATGTGCTAAACGACATGGATGTGACGTGGACTTCAGGCAGCTCACAGAAACCACAGCAGGGACTGAGTAAATAACATTTCCCTCTGTCAGCTGCTGACAGGACACTTCCACAAGATCCTGTGTTTGGCTGAAGAGGAGGAGGAAGTCTTCCTCCTTTTGTGTTCTCGTTCAGCTCGGTTTTACTCCCACTCAGCTCCTCAGTTCAACAGGTAGATCTGCTGCTGTCGGATCCATGTCATGTGCTTCAGAGTCTAATAAATACAATATGTCCGAGTGACAGTGATAACAATGTTATTAGGTGTAAAAAAAACTGTACACAACTTATTTAGTTTAACCAACACACATGAACACATCAGGTTTAGATCTCAAACAATAACGTTCATCTGCTTCTTTGTTTATCATGTCATCAAATTATTCAGGCTGTCGAACAAAAAACAGGATTTGAAGTTATCAAATTGCACAAAATTAATAATGACACATTCCACAATTTTCACATTGATGTGATAAAAGTTTTCATATCAGTCGATATTAATAATTATCTGCATAAATGTCAAATTATTATTTCTTTTAAGTTTAAAGACAAAGTTTGTCTATTGATGAAAACTACATTGTGCTAATTATATATGTTGATATCACCTAGTTCTAATCTACATAGTAGATGTAACAAAGCTAGTGTTGTGGAAGCCCTGTACATTTCATTGTAATAAGTGTCTGATTGTGTAAACACTGGGATGATGTGGACGCATCAGCACACTGATCCTCTTGTCCTCCTCCTCCTCCTCCTGCACAGTGAAGGATGAATGGCCTTTCTTTCAGCGAGCTCTGCTGCCTGTTCTGCTGCCCGCCCTGTCCCAGCCGCATCGCAGGCCAAGCTCGCCTTCTTGCCCCCCGAGCCCACCTACACGTTCCTCCCCGACCCAGAGGCGGGCCCTCCCTCAACGGGGACAACTGGGGCATCGAACTCGCGGACACGGAGTGGAGCACCCGTTGCTGGAAGCGGAGGGTCTGGGGATGTGGAAGGCAGATGGAAGCTTCACCTGTTGGAGAGAGCAGAGTATCAGTACACGCAGAGGGAGCTGGACATGACAGAGGTGTTCCTCACTCGATCCAGCCGGGGGAACAAAGTTGGCTGCATGTACATTCGCTGTGTCCCTAATGCCAGGTAGGGAGTTTGAAAGGTTTACCTTCCTCATCAGTAGGTGATTTATCAGTTATTTATGTATGTATGTGTTAAACTGTCAATTTTGGCTTGCTCTACCTTTCTCATTCATTTTATAACCATGGCACACTTCCTCTGGAGTGATTCCACGCCCTCTTTTCTTGTCAATCTTCTCGCACACACATCCATGTCTACTTCCTTTACTTGACCTGTTGCTGTACTTCTCTGTTGACTCAGCTGACTCAAAGATTATCTGTGTGTTTTCAGTGCATCTCTGCCATCCATTTTAACAGGTTCTTCAATCTCTTTTCTTTTTTTATCTTGTCATTTGTAGGAACTTGAATGTTGACTTTCCTGTGTGTTCTGGGATTCTGGTTCATGATAACGCTATCAGTGTTCAGTGAATCAGAGACATAACATGTTCAGCTATGTGAGCTTCCATCCTGTAGGTTTGTCACTGACTTTACTGTCTTTGATTGGTAAATAGTTTTTGAGAATAGGGTACATATCATTTGGTCTGAGAAAGGCAGCACCTTTTTTTGCGAGATATACAGGTATTTGACGTCTGTTTGACACCAATCCTGTTCTCTGTGCAGCTGCTGATTAATTTACCAAATAGATAAAAAAGAAATGGATAGGCTTATGTTGCAGTCATCGCATAGGTTAATGTATCCAAACTCAACCTGATATGGCAGAATCATTGTTGGGCCACATTATCAGTGGAAAGGCCAAGTGCGAAGCCAAATGGGGGGGGGGTGTGTTCGTTCAAAAACAGAACCACTGAGGAAGGATCTCAAAACAGTCAGGTTGCAGAAAACAGATCAGGTTTCTCTGGAGAGCACAACATGCATTCATGAATGAAAGGCCACGGCTAGAATACCCTGCATTTATGGTGGATATGCTGCTTCTCAGGTTGATCGAAATGTCTTGAAGTCAGAGACAATTTATGTGAGTCCATTGTGTTGTGGTAAACCAATTTTCCAGCAAGCAACACTTGCAGACAAAGATGTGTTGGTGTGGAGTCTCAGTAACCTGGCTTTGTTTATCCTGAAAACAGCTTGTTTATGGTTTTGTTATTTGTTTATTCAACTTAGTTACAGATCAGATCTGTGGTTGTATATTATATTAATAAAATGTAAGCCTCATTTCTATATATTGGGTGGAAGTGGAGACGTGCTGTCCATCTTTATATACAGTATATGATTCATACCAGTTTCGATCAAGCAAATGACTAGTATAGTTTTGTAGTTTTTGGACTACTATTGATGTAAAGGATATAATTTTCATATTTAGTGCCAATATAAAGTGTCGCCATTGCCAATATGAAACATTTGTCTAGACTATGTATATGCTATTTCCTATAAAACATAAAATGGTAGAGATGCTGAAAATATCCTTGGAATTTGTGCTCACTATATCCACTGGACCATATTTTGACCATGTCTCTCCTTTTAGGTTTACAGTGCTTTTCTCTCATGGTAATGCAGTCGACCTCGGCCAGATGAGCAGCTTCTACATCGGCCTTGGCACTCGCATCAACTGCAACATCTTTTCCTACGACTACTCCGGCTATGGATGCAGCACTGGCAAACCCTCTGAGAAGAACCTCTATGCAGACATAGACGCTGCCTGGCATGCCCTGCGCACACGGTAAGTGATGCTATGATTGGCCCATATATGTCCTTCAGGGGGACGATTTATTAGACTTCATCTTCCTGTGCCAAGAAGGGCACATTGTTTGGATTAGGCGCAAATCGCACCATGTTAAAAATGTGGATAGATTGTTTCTGAGAAAAATGAAAGGAGACAGAAGAAGGAGGGTCAAATAAAGATTAAGATGTGAGTGAAGGAAGCAGTAGTTGTGATTAGGACAGCTGAGATGAAGAGGGGAGATCAAAGCAGTAACAGATGCCAGGGGAATTAAAAAGAGTGAGGAAGATAGATGAGGAGGAGAGCGGAGACTGGGAGAGACAGTCTCTTCAGGATGTTGTGGTGTGATAACGTGTCTCATTATCGGACCTGCTTTAATGTGGCTTTAACCCTGAGAGGACATAACACTAAAGATTGCTAACTAAGAGTTGATAGAGGTGCTTTTATGTTTAGGTTTATTGTCAATAAAATGTAATATTTTTAGATTTTGCCACTGTAAAGTTTTGCTGATTAAAGGGATAGTTCACAGGAAAAATAAAAATTCACTCATTATCTACTCACCACTATGACGATGGAGGAGTGGGTGTTTTGAGTCCCACAAAACACTTTACAAGTCTCAGGGGTAAATAGTGTTGCATCCAAGGCGTGTGTGTGTGTGTGTGTGTGTGTATATGTCTGTGTGTCTGTCTGGATATCAGAGGACATTTTAAGCACGCCTACCTGTGCTCATGATGGCTGCTTTGCGCATCCTGCATCCATTTGGAGCGTCGGTTGTGCACGTCCTCAGACATTAGCGCTACACGTACGCCAGATGCACTTAACCACCAGGGGCGCTGTAGCAGTAATATTAGGGAATGTGACCAGGTGATTGGCTCACTGTGTGTGTTGTGTCGTGTATCATCAGCAGGCTAATCCGGCAGAGCACATCATCAAGCACGCTTAGTACACCTGCAAGTATGTGAACAACTCTGTTGTCGGTTGTCTACGCAAATGCGTGTTTAAACAGCAAGAATATATCCGGCCTTAGGTCGATATTGAATGACGTGGCTTGCAGACACTTGGATGACATGCCACGAGCAGTATGGAGGCGTGTTGTGTTGTTTTTCTGTTTTATTACGTCTGAAGAAGGATTCCCATTTACTTCAATTGTATTGGATTTGGCTGCAACACCCCTGAGACTCCAAAAGTGCTTTGTGGGACTCTACTACTTTTTTATTTTTCAGTGAACTATCCCTTTTAGGTTTTATTTGTTGGACCATTTTATGAGGTGTTCTCTGTCTCTTTGGTTTTAACTAGATATGGTATAAGCCCAGAGAATATAATCCTGTATGGACAAAGCATCGGTACAGTTCCTACTGTAGACCTGGCGTCGCGGTATGAGTGTGCCGCCGTTGTTCTTCACTCACCTCTAACGTCTGGCATGAGAGTGGCCTTTCCTGACACAAAGAAAACCTACTGCTTTGACGCTTTCCCCAAGTAAGTCTCTGCACAATGTTGGTCTGATTTTTCAACAAGCCTCCTTCTCAGCCTCAAATATAAAATGATTGACACTTTCCTATATTAAATTGTCTTGAAATTCTCTTTCTTTGAACTTTTGTATTGGTGCAAGGTTTAATAATATTTTTCACTAAATGTGTCATTGGCCGTAAAGATCCAATATTCATATTCATAATATATAATAATTATATTCAACTGTGACCTTTCTAGTAGAAGTACATTACTCGGGCAAAGTTTGGGACCAAAGTTATACCCTATCATATTAATAAACAACACTGACACAGGAAATAAATTTAGTCTTACTGAGAATAACTGTGTTGTTACAGTCTTTACTAAAAAGAACTAGAATGTCACTCAGGTAAAATTTGGCTCGTATTCCATCCTTCTATCAAGTTTCATAGAAATCCACTGTGTAGTTTTTGTGTAATCCTGTTGACAAACCGACAGACAGACGGACAGTGAAAACATATCCTTCTTGACTGAGGTAATTAATATCCATTTATGTTTACAACTATTGCACACAACGTTTATTAAATAGTGACTGCTGATCTGGTCCTATAACAGAATACAGGTGGGTGGTGATGAGTGTCAGTACTTTTGGGTCTGTATCCTACAGAGCTTCTTTTTAACAGTTCATGTTCACTTACATGCTCTACTCTGAGATTTTGTAAGTGACTTGTAATGTGAGTGTTACCTGTTATGTGCTGTAACATTTTATTTTTAATCCTTGGACACTAAACAATTCCCTTAGCCAGACAATAACAACTCAGAGTGGTGCTATCATTAGCGAGGCTCTATCCTTCCTGCTCTCCTTGTCAGTTTAGTTTTAGTGGCTGAGTCTGACGAAGGTCAGCCTTAACGGAACAAGTGGGTGAGGAGCAGAGGTGGTAGGAAACCAGGGAATGCCCCACTGTGTGTGTGCAGTGAGCTGAGAAGGGGCTCCAGTGTTTGTCTGTTGTGCAAATTGAGTAAGAGGGCAGTTGGCATCCTGCCTTTCTCTGTGTATCAGTCTGAATCTTCATTACCTGTTTTCTTTGAAAAAATGTTGATATTACATCAAGTGACACATTTTTAGATTTGGTGATTGTGTGTTTACTGTTGCTTAAAATGTTTAAAAGCCAGCTCATGTTTTTATGTAATTTATTAAAAAATATGTTAATTTCTACTGATAAACTTGTGAAGTCCAAATATTTATTTTTCTGGTGTGTAACATCCAATCTGTTTTCAAATCTGTGCTATAGATGGTTGGGTTGGCACATATGATCATTTATCAGCACCTGAGGCAATAAAACCCTAGCAGTCACTGCTACATATGGCACTGCTGTTACACTAAACATTAAAATATGTATCTTCTTTTTAAATCAAATAAATCTTTTATAGCTCGAAACAAATTAATATTGGAGTCCAGACAAAAATACAGCTTCATAGATTAATTTTTTAAAAATCTATTTTATAATATATTTCACTGACTTGTATTGATGTCACATTTAATCTATTCCTTATTTCTCCTTTCAGCATTGAGAAAGTGTCCAAAATCTCGTCTCCAGTGCTCATCATCCACGGGACCGAGGACGAGGTGATCGACTTCTCCCACGGCCTGGCTCTGTTCGAGCGCTGCCCCAAGGCAGTGGAGCCCCTTTGGGTAGAGGGAGCGGGACACAATGACATTGAATTATACAGCCAGTATCTGGAGCGCCTGCGCCGCTTCATAGGACAGGAGTTGGCGATACAACACGTCTGACCGTCACCAACATCTTCACCCTTTTTCCTACTTTGTCTTGAATGGAAACATTTTCGAGTGTTATCCTAAGCATCTCTCAGCTTACTGTGGCACCAGAGGATGTAATGTTTCACGTACTGTTTTTAAGGCACAGTATGCCTCAAGACTGAAATAGCATGTAGACTGTTTTTTTTTTTAGCAGAAACGTACAGATGCCATCTGTTAGGTAGCAGCAGATATATTCATATACTGTGCAATAACATTGACAGTGTCACAGGAAAATGACTTAAATTAGATGAAAAGAAAAAACTGAATAACAAGTTGTGTCGGTCAGATACATTGTGGTCCACATGGAGAGTGTCAGCCTACATTATACCTGAAGTGTGCTGGGGAATATTTTGGTTTTCTAATCACTTATTAGAACAGCAAACAGGCTTTTAACTATGATCACTTCATTGAGCCACCAGTTTTTATTTGTAATAAGTTATAAATAGTAACAATTAATGTGTAAAGTAAATTTTAAATACACAGTTACTAAGTGCTTTACAAATAAGAAGAGTAAATAAAAAAGTTGAAGTGAGTTAAAATAAAGAAATGTTTATGGTAAAATAAGCTCTCCGAGAGAAGTACGTTTTTAAAAGATGACAACGACTCAGACCGTCTTCAACATTTCCACGGGCAGGTCGTTCCAGAGCTTTAAGGCCCTGAGTATGAAATCTCTGTCTCCTTACCTGGTCTCAGGAACAGTTAGAAGACTTCCTGAGGATTGAAAGGCTTCATACGGGATTGAAAGGACAAAAATATATTTAGGATCAATCCTAAAACAAATGGGGAGCCAGTGTGAAGAGGCTAAAATGGGTGTAATTTGATTGAGCCTGTTAGTTCCAATTAGAAGCAAGGACAGTCTGAAAGTCGTTTCGAAGTTGATTTTGGTTCAGACACAAAATGTGTCTATAGTGAAGGAATGAGGAGATGAAACGATCTGCATCCCTTGAATTTAAAATGACTCTAGCATTTGCATCATTTCTGAAGTGATCAAACATGACTAGCTTTTATATATATAAAAGCCCTCCAGTAAAGAATGTTTCAAAGGGGATGATTTGCACATTTGTTCTATTAATTGTTGTTATTCGATTTCACTTCATCACTTTGAAAAGTGTTTTTAAATACCCTGTACCCATCATGTATGTAGATTTGAAGTGGACACAACTGGTGATGTGTCCTTACTCCTGGGAAAAATGAAAACAATACATTCAGCTGAGTTGGTTTTTCACAGTATTTGTGTCGTTTTGGTTTGTTTTAGGTATAGTCAGCTAAATTTCCCAAACCTTGAGTATGGTGAGCCATTGAAGCCTTATCTGTTGCTCATATGGATTCTCACTGTCGTCAGTCCGTGCTAAGAACACAATCGTATCTCAGTGATGGAGCGAGCTTGGCTGTGTTGAAGAACGCCTGAAAATACCTCCAGCTCTTTGGTTTAATGGAACATCTGAGAGGCTGCTAGCGCCTTCTTGCTGTTGGTCTTAGTTTATGTCTCACCCCAGTCGGTCACAGCTGTCGGCTAAGTTCCTGTTTCTTCAGTGTCTGGAACGTAGAAGCAACTCTAAAATTACACAGGTCATGCTTTATATAAACCTGGCTGTTGGCCATCTTAGTCATTTGGGAATTTTTGTCAATTTAGAAAGATCTAAAACTTCAATTTTGAACAAGTATTTATTTTATGTTGAAATTGTCTATAATTGTTATAAGCTAAGAAATAAGCTTCACATTGTGAGTCATCATAAGATCTATATGTTCACTGAAATTCGACGAGTGGACAGTGTCTGGCTCTTCATCATATATAATTCAACAGCAACCATTTCCTTTCCAGCACTGTATTGTAAACAAAAGAGCAAACTGTCTCAGACATGTTATATTTCCCTTTATCGCTCGTCTTTCGCTGATTATTTGTGGAAATATTACTGATCAATTTTTGTATTCAAAGGGAACAGGTATACGGTTTTTTTTTTCAGCTAGCTGCCCTGTTGAAGTAATTAAGATAAATCATCATCTTTCAGACTTCTGCCCTCCATTGCTGTCACTAACAAAAATAAGTGCAAAAGCAGTTTTACCTTTAACCAAACTGATATATTAAAATATTAGCGAGTGAGTGTTGCATTGTTAAACTTTTTAGGTTATGGCTGTTCTGTTTGATTGTTTTCAAAGAAGAGTCAGGATTTTTTCAGGCTTTCTTGTCAATGTATGAACCAAAGTCTGACTTTTATTTGTGTTTTACCAAGTTTACCTGCTTTTCATGTTTGTATCTTTGTAACCAAAGACAATAATGTTCAAGTTTAAGCTCTTTTGCAAACTCTTTATTTATCTTTGTACTTACTCTGATTGTTTTTCCACTTCACATTTGGATACAAATTAAATGCAAATGTGTCATAGTACTGAATAATTATGTTCTATCATCATTTCATGTCTGGTTTCAAATATGAACAGAAGTTAAATAGCACATATTAAGGTTGGTGTTGTTTTGTCTGTGGAGGAGTGGAACTATAAGCAATACAACGAGTTGGGATGTGTTTAGAAAAATACAGTGTCTGTGGGATGATGAAAGAACAATGACAGGAGCTTCATGAACACATGAGAAACTTTCGTTTAAAAAGAGAACTGTCTTTTATTCAACTGTGTGGATCTCTGGTGTAACACAGGTGGGAATCCTTTGTTACTGACTTATTTTCTGTTTTTAGAGATTCTGCCTTTTTTCCAAGAATTGAAAAGAACAAGAAGCTGATAAAACGTAACCACAGATTAATGATTAATGACTCTTTTGCTCTTCAGGTGCTGTTTTACAGTTAAGATATTATTGGTCCCTAATATTTGAACCATCTCAGTCCCTGTGTTCAGTGAATGAAGATGCGTCTAAAGGCCTCACAGGGCTGCATGAGACAGATCCAAGGAACGCTGGGGTTAAAGTTGAGTAAAAGAGTCTTTAATTTTCTAATCTGTGTCGGGATGTGCTTGTTGTCAACTGAGCCAACAAAGATGTTCAAATGATGTGTTTCAAAGGAATCCTCAGGACTCGGGTCTGTCCCAGCTCCCTCCCCTCACTGTCTGCCATGTTGAGTTGTGTGAAAACAGGAACAGATGGATTGTAAGCTGCACTCGCCCTTCTCCCCCCTCAACACACACATTTGTGCCAGCTCTTTTTCAATGGACTACATAAACAATCTGGTGCCCCACTCAAATGCTCTTACGGATTAAAAGCAGCTGCATCCCTCTGTCTAAAGGCGAAGTCAGTGCAGCCTGACCCGCTGCGTCAAGCGCGAGCACCTCCCGCACACACTCATGATCTGAGCTTCACACTGACCTGAGCACACAAACCCTTTCATGTTGACATGCATCAGAGGGAATTTGCTGTGCTCGCTCTCGACAACGGAAGACTTGAGACTTGAGAGCTGTTTTTGAATGTAGTGGTGTGGTGAAGCTGTAGACTGATGGTAGTCAAATAGTGGCCCCCGTGCCTGATCTGGCCTTCCTGCAAAGATATTTGGCCCCGGAAGTTATCTCTTTCATGTCTACATATAAACTTTTACATGATTTTTCTCAAATATCCAATAGAGAGAAATGTGAATATACTGTGGATCTGTTTGTATGTTCATATTTCTTTAATAAAAATAAAACAAGACTTGAGTAAATTTGACCCTTAAACATGTAATACTGCCTACCTTATAGTCATGGACTAAAAAAATAATAGACATTTACGGTTATTGCTATCAATAATAATATAATTAATAGCAATACCATCTACGAATATCACTCTTATTATTATCATTATAACAACCAGTCTGCTCCAAGATTTAATCCTTAAGGCATTTGTTTTATTTAATAAGTTAATTCCTAAATAAATCAATATAAGACAAAAAAAAATCTAATATCTCTTTCACTGTACCTGGTAGATGCTGGTACTGCCACTGAACCATGTTAACAGGGTCGGCCCCTGGTTGAACCTGTTCAACCCTACTCAAGACGCCGCATATCAGTTAGAGAATTAGAGAAACGTGTGTTATATATAAATGCTACAGATTCTATCAGTGGCTGATTTGACCTTTGTTTAACCTCAGAGTATAACAGGCCTACATGAGGAAAGAAACAAGGCTGCAGGAGAGGAAACAAACCATGAACCTTGAGTCGACTGATACATTTCAAAGGTTTCAGTGACCTGATGACCTGACTGTGACACACGGCTGCAGATATCCTCTAAAGACTGCAGTGCCTTTTTATAAAAACGGATGATATGAGAATAGTGCAGAGTAGGCAGATGTCACAAAGTATGATGTGGCAGCAAACCAACGTGGCTTTAAGCAAAACACAATTTCCTATTTCCAACCTCAGTGTTGTGTTGCATTATTTATTTCAGGTCGGCCAGAATGCCTGCTGAGTTTATTACTTGCTTTTGTTTCTCATAACTCGTAAGGGAACCTTTTGCTCTGTACATCTCTCACTAACAGAATTACCTATTCTCTTCTTTGTGTAGCTATCAAATTATCAGACTGGGCTTATACTGTATAAACTGAACAAGAATTGTCCTCATTATTGTTAAATGTAGCTGATATTGGGTTTATTTGTCCCTGTGGTGGGAGACCATCCATCTGTGCCTGTGCGGCTGTAACACAAGGCTCACTGTAATGAACCAGCTTGTCAAATTTACACTCCCACGGGAGCAAAAGCCTTTTGTTGCCCTCAAGTAAGCACTTAATGCAGAGCAGCCACCTGTTGAAGTGTGCTCATCGTCACTCCATCTTACAGCACAGTCAACCACAAAGTACATGTAGCTCAGTTAGTGCGTGCTTCCAGCTCAATAACAAACACCGTCAGTGCCTGAGTTAAAATGTGAGTGCTGTGAAATCAAATTCAATAAATAGGCTGAAGGTGATTTAAAGGCCTCGTCTCTCCCACTATCCTTCAAATCGATAAAACTAAAATGTGTAAAAAAATGGACTAAAGACCTGAGGACAGCAGCCAAAGACAGGTATCTGAAAATAATGAAATTCTTTCCTCATAATAAATAATGCAGGGAGGTGCCAGTGTTGTCATGGAAACAACTTATATCCAAGTAAAACATCTCCTAGGAGTCCTAAGGAGGTCGGTTTACAATATTTTATACAGAATATACAGTATATTATATATATATATATATATATATATATATATATATATATATATATATATATATACTATATATTCTGTATATAAATTACAGAAAAGGAAGAAAGACAAACAAGGATTCATCTATCCTTCCATCCTTCCATCCTTCATCCATCCTTCATCCATCTATCCATCTATTCATTATATCTACCACTTCTCCTTTGAGAGTCACAGGGGGAGCTGGAGCCAATCCCAGCTGACGATTGGGCGAGAGGCGGGGTTCAACTTGGACTGGTCGCCAGTGTATCACCATTCACACTCACATTCACACCTACGGCCAATTTAGAGTCTCCCATTAACCTAACCCTAATCTGCATGTCTTTGGACTGTGGCAGGAAGCCGGAGTACCCGGTAAATCCCATGCAAACATGGAGGGAACATGCAACACACAGAAAAAAACCCCACTCTGAACCAGGATTTGAACCAAAAGCGAGTGGTGCTCAATCCAAAAATCTTACGGAACAAACTTTAAATTCTTTTGTTTGACTAGCGCAGCAAACTTCACTTCAGGAAAGGAAGGTCATGACTGCTGCACTTAAGTCAGCAGAAATGTCTTCCACTCAGCAAAATGACTTGGGCTGCGTCCAGAACAGACTCTGGTCCTTTTATCGACAATGTCAATCCTGACAAGACCGAGCATGTTGTCCATCAGGATACAAGGGTAAACTGACAGAGACCGAGCGCTGCTGCCACAGCTGCACAGGGAACACGAGAAGAGAGCTATTTTTGGTCGAATAAATGTACAGTTCAAAATGTAATTTGAATAAACAGTTAAACTGAATTGTATTTAAATAAGACTAGAATAATTAAATGTTAAAAATCACATAATAGAGGGTGTTTATCAGAAGATTCTTTCCCAAGTTTATCCAAACTCAATGTGGGTGACCATCTTTGAGACTGTTTCTAGGGAGCAAATTGATCTATTGGGATAATACGATGCAATGAGCTCTTTAATACATGATGGGACTTGCTTATTAATGGCTTTGTATGTGAGTAGCAGGATTTTGAATTCTATTCTGAAATCAAAAACACACAGGACAATCATTATAATAATGATAATAATTTATTTATTCAGGTAGAAGAAAAGTCTTTGGCAGTGAAGAACACAGGAGCTGGGGGTGAATTCACGAGAATGTTTGGAAATGAAGTGCTGCATGGAGACAGGCGATCGGGCCGACGGCGAAACTGCTCATTGTGATATCAACCGAGGAGCCTGAACTGGTTGCACGAAATCATGGCACAGTAGAGTGACGTTGTAGAAACTACAAGCGTTAATCTACACATGTGAACGGCTGATGGAGTGTTGGTGATGGAGTGTTGGAAATAAGGGGTGTGACCATGAGACAAGTAAAGGGGCTTTTTACTGCATAAGGAGGCTTCTGTGAGTATAATGAGCTGAAGAGGTAAATAATTTCCAAATGCATCACAGTAAAAACTTGCACTGGCTAAAACACGACACTTTCTGAATTCAACAACATGCAAATTCCTCCATCAGTCTCCAATCTGGCCTGAACTGTGTAATAAAAACATATAAAAAAATAAAAAAAAATAGTAATTCATTTTGTGAAGAGGGATAAAACCACTCATTCTTATGTATTCACATCGGCACCTCCGACCAACTGACAAGTGCAGCTCTGTAGTTCATATAATGACGGGCAGAGAGGTACAAGTATGCATCAGTTTGACACAATGTGCACGGTGCTTTCCATTTCAGTGCGACACTTCCTTCATTTCCTCTCCTGTCCACCTGTTCTTCTTTTTTTTTCAAACAAGCACAAGTGAGTACAGCAGCACAAATTGCATCTCAATGCCCTGAAGACAGGGCTGATAAGGCCATTGCGTGGAGGACTTGTTAAAACCAAGTACTGGAACCAATCAGAACGAGCGCAAAAAACGCAGCATTCTTCACACAGCTCACAATATGAGAGGGGCTGAATTCACTGTGCACACTGTGCACAGGGCAGACATGGCGGGTCCACATGTCCAACTAGGGGGAAATAATGACATCACAGCTCCTGTCAATCAGTTCATCAATATCATTCAGATCACTGTCAGAGGTCCACTCAGTCGTCAATAAAGGCAACAGGACTGAAAACTCAGTCCATCTCTCCTTCTGATCCACCTTCTCTTTCTGCTTTCATCACTCTTCTTTAACGAGAAAAGTTATTACTCAGCTACACAGGCGTCACAGGACAAGAAGAAGAACATTTCAGAATACTGTTGGAGGTCAGGAGTTTGGCTGCTCCCACATGTGCAAAAACCTGTCGTTGTAAAGAGCAAATGCCACTAGGGGTCGCTGTATCACTCTATCACAGGCATCACTAGTAAAATTAAGCATAGTCCCACTGGCACAGCAGTCCAATACACATCCATGGTCTATTTTAAGGCAGGGCAAAGGGATGGCACTGTTCAGGAGGATCAAAATAAGAGTCATGGTGAAGCTCCTTCAAAAGTCTTACAGCTCATTGGGATCAATCTGTTGCTTCTTGAAAATCCTGCATTGCTTCCGCAAGTCCATTTTGTTCTTTTTCATTTTGTTTTGAGGCTCCCAAAACCCAACCCCTAATATCCATTTCATGCCCTATGTGTTGTCCTGGGTTAGGGGTATAAGGGCAAACGTCCGGAGTCACGGCGGTCCGGTCACAGCGTGACTTTGCTGAGTCGAAGCGAGAGGCTCGAGCGGTGCTGGGTCCGCGGGAGCGTGGAGCTGCACCGGCTTCGCAGCTGGACCGGCCGACCCGCTGAGCCCCGCACCCGCAGCAGGAAGTCGAAGTTAGCTGAGGTGTTCATGGCGTAAAAGACGTTGGCGTTGTCTGGGATCACCAGTTCTGTTGGACAAAGGTCAGTCATAAGAGTGAGTAATTATTATGATGAATTGCTTACATTTGTTTGCTTCATAGAGCAGCAGCAACGTTTGCTGAACTTAAATCCCTATACTGTCTATGAAAGATGCCATTTGAGTAACAAGGCTTCACACAGTTTTAAAAAGGGACCTCTCATTGATCACCCAAGATTTTTAATGAACCTCAGAGGATCCAGTAGGAGGAAAAATAATAAGCTTCAATTTGACAGCAGACTCGTGTTTTACCTCTCTCCTCAGAGATGACTTGTACCAGCTCGTATCCTTCCCCCGGCTCCACCTCCAGGTTGTGCTTCGCCATCGCTCTGGAAATGACGGCTCGGGTCTTGTCTTGATTGGTCAACTATTTAAAGGATGGAAAGAAAATTAAGTCACACAGGGTTTAACGAAAACAGTGTTACACAATCAACACAAACACTAATTTACTCACCAGGATGCTTTTGTAGAGATTCCCGTTGCCGTGCTCCAGACTGACTCGTATGATGCACGCGTCCTGGGCCTGGGTGTTATACGTGGGGGTTTGGCTCGGGGAACTGGGGGACAGGGGCGTGAGCGAGAGGGAGCGCCGGTGGGTGCAGGCGGGCCCTGGCAGGGAGGGAGAGGCCGGGGTCATGGAGACACTGGCTGTTGACGAGCTGGTGTCCATGGAGTGGAGTGAATTACATGAGGAGGATTCTGATAGCTGAGAAGACGAGAGAGAAGTCACATACAGAGAGATGGAAACATAACTCATAAATCATTTTAACATATAGCAAAGATTTAACCTCTGATAATCTGATGTGCAGCTATTTTAGGCATCAGACAAAATGTCACTGAAACAATACTTGAAGATAAATACAACTGTTTCATATTTTTATTTAGGGGCAGCACAAAATGTCTTGTTGCAAAGTTTCTTTATCTTATTCTTCACAAATCTTTTTTACGACTGGAAGGACAATCAGGAGAGTGCATATCTCCACCAACAGTCCCCTTATGAAACCACACTAGATCCATTTGATTTATTTGGATCTGCACCAAATGACTCACCCATAACAATCAGTCCCAATGAACACGCTATGTTTATTTTCATTATGGTCTATGACTTATTCTCTGAGAAATAAAAAAAAAATCATAGATCTTCCCCCTGATCTGGACCAGCTTCAAAATGTGGATTCTTTTGCAACCCACACCTCATTCTTCCAAGTTTCATGATTATTTGTACAGTAGTTTGTTTGCATAATATTGCTTAAAATCTAACCAACTTACAAACAGACATACAGGGGTGAAAACGTATCCTCCGTGGTGGAAGTAAAAAATGGAAAAATCAAATATTTCCATTAGAAACGTGTCTTTTGTGATTAACATGTGTCACAATATGTTCTGACTAATTAATTCAACAACTGATCTTCATTTAGACCAGAATCATCTAGTGGCAGAATAGGTTCAGGATGTCGGATCAACTATTATTAAAACATTATGTTTCCAGAATGTGCATCATTTTTTTGGAAGTCTGCAGCTAAGGCC
This sequence comes from Verasper variegatus, assembly GCA_026259375.1. Classification (NCBI taxonomy): domain Eukaryota; kingdom Metazoa; phylum Chordata; class Actinopteri; order Pleuronectiformes; family Pleuronectidae; genus Verasper; species Verasper variegatus. Next base: position 10,609,268 of record CM048046.1, on the reverse strand, counting down.
ACTTTGACCTCTAACTTAACAAAAAGCAGAACTACAGATATTCAGTATATATAAATGTTATGTTTCCCATGTTGGGCAAGTTTGGTGGTTATGTAAATGACTCTGTTAATATATTTTATTAAGGTTTTAAACTCAACACAATCTTAAATCTTCTTTCTTTTTAATCTATTAGATCCAGTCAGGGACCATTAATCAACAGATAAAGATTATAAATGAACCAGCGTTAATTCTACAGCCTACTTTTATCTGTTGTCTCCAGTCAGGTCTTACGGTGGCAAACTCAAATTAGGATCAAATGATTTATATGAAGGAAGAACATTAATAATAAATGATTGATGTTATATGTCACCACCCACCTTGTTTTGCTGGGAGTCGGAGGTGTGAGTCGTGGGCGTGAGACCTTCACTGTCTGAGGGGCTGCTCGAGTCACTGGAGGACACACTGACGGAGTCCATGCTCTCCCCTGAGCTGCCAGTGGGAGGCGATCGTGGCATCTCTCTGACCGGAGAGCTGGCTGAGTTATTGTCTGTTCCAAGAAACAGTCTGAGAAGAAGAGGGACAGAGTTATCACACAATAAAAAGAAATAGGTCACAGACATGCAGGGCATGAATATAAGAGGGTGACACGTCTGAGCCGAGGAAAAGTATCTTCAACTCAATATGATCCATTCACAGTAGAATTAACATCTATGCTCTGATGTACTCACAGACTGAGTCTCTTCACCATGCTTTTTCGAGGTTTGGGTGAAGTTGGACTGCTATCGCCAAAACCCTCGATCTCACAGGACAGAGAGTAGCTGCAAGAAGGAACATGAATAATACAACTTAACATTATGAACTGTTATCAAATCATGTGCTCAGTGGTTTTAGGAACAGTGTAATCTCAGAAAGGTTAAATGAAAGAGAAAGTCAAAGGAGAAAAAAACAAAAAGAGTGAGAAAAGGAGAGAGGTCACAGAGTAAAGACAACAAGTACGAGAGATCAGTGGGGAGTGAAGACGTGACATAAGAACAGCAGGGAGAGCCGAAGACAACGTGGAGAAAGAAGCTGCTATTGTGCGTTTCTTAACAATGGATCCAGCAGACCATGACCTCACACTCTTATGCGCTCATTATCTAATGGGTAATGGTGCAATCGAGAGAGAAAGTGCTCGTTACCTCTCCTCCTCGCTGAGCTGGGGGTGGTTTTTAAACCAGCGCAGGAAGCTGGGCTCCGCAGTCAGACAGTAGCTGTTACAGGCCGACTGAAGCAGCTTGATCTGAGCGATCAGCTCAAACTCCTGCAGAGACAGAGGGAAAACCACCTACGTTAGATTGTGTCTGACGAGCTCATCATGTGATAATTGTCATACATATAACCCTGCGGGAAGGAGGGGGGGGGGGGGGGGGGCTGCAGCTGCACTCACCCTGCGTCTCTTCTCGAAGTTGATCAGACCACCCTGCGGAGGACACAAAGAGCACGCTGTCAGACCCTGTACATCACATACCAGCGGCCGCTTAGACAAACAGCTTTAGGTGGGCCACTCCAAAAATGGGCCGACAAAATTCCACACACACACGGAAACTTGGAGCCCAGTTTTCTGACGGTGGTTACACAGACAGACTCTCAGATCTGCAGAGTTGTGTAAACTCTCACACACACATGCTCTCAAATATCACAAGACGCACACAGCTGCTAACAGGCACACACACAGTCAGCAGGTGTTAGGGGAGTTGTTTGTCCTACCTCCACTAGGTCCGGCAGGGCTGTGTCCAACATGGTCAGGTCGGTAAGAAACGTCCCCAAGTATGGTATTGTTCCTTGCATTGCTCCCTGTGAGGAAAGAGTTAACAACCGAGTAAATTCACTGCGATGCCACAATAAAGTCAGAGATTTATTTACACTGCGAGAGGGCGAGGAGAGTTTGTAAAATACAACACAGGCTTAATGCAAGTACAGCACAAAGTGCATTGAGTAAACAATGTTAACCACGTGGCTTCATCATAGTGGAGCGGCTTGAACTCACTTTGCAGTACATTGCTTTGGAGGAATGTGTTGTTTAAAGTGACAAAGCTCTGAAAATACATCCATTTGTCTGGCACTGGTTGTTAAAGCACTTTTGTCTCACCATCTCCCTCTGCAGCAGGAGTCTCTTGTGGGTGCGTTTCTGGTGCTCCTTGGCGCAGCTCTCCAGACTGGCAAACTTTGAAGTGCCTTCCTGTGGGGCAAACAGAGAAAAAGGCTTCAGTGCTCGAGATTCTAGCGAGTGAATGAGCAAATGTTTCCAGGATTTTCACAAATCAAAACCCAGGAACATCTACAAAGTTTAAACTTCTTTAACTTCTTTAAACTTTTTTTACAGAGCATGCTGAGTCTACAACTGCTTTTTTAGACAGGGGCTCCAGAAAACATCCAGAAAGTTTGATCCGGACATTTTCCAGACTTATCCTTTCACATATGAACAATGCAGCAGGAGATTACACATTCAGGGAAGGGGTGGAGCCTGGGAAGAGCATGCAGGACATGACGTATACATTTTGCTGCGGAGATCATTTGTCTTTGTTTAATTTTGTATGCCCTTATAGCCAAAGCTCTAGAACCTGGTTATCTTCGATGTGTCTTTATCATCCTCAGATATTTGGATTGTTTTTGTTGTTTTAATTCCAGTTTTGCAACTGTTACATGTGAATTTTCCTGCTGTATTCTCGCATGGGCTCATTTAGATATTTTCTGTAAATGTTACTAGGGCTGGCAGAAGAATTTCCAGAAAAGGTCCAGATCACCTGACTTGAACATTTTTCGTTCTTACAGGCCCTCCAGAAGATTTCTGACAGCAGCTTATATTCAAGTTTCAGATTCCTCAGATATGATAAAGTGAGAACTCACCCTCATGAGTAGCTCTCTGCTCGTCAGGTAGTTGTTGTGGTCGGAGAAAATGTCCGACAGCTCCTCAAACGTCTGCATGCTGTCTCTGGATCGAACACAGACTCAGGTTAGGTTAGGATTGCGTGCACAGCAGCTAAAATACATAAACACTGAGGAGATCCTGTCGAAATTCGGCCAAAAGGCTGATTCTTCTACCGAAACCCGCTGAGATTATCTGCATAGTTGAGAAAATCGGGGCTTACTTGTGCACACAGGCCCATACTCTTTTCAGCCTGTACAGAGGATTGGACTGCAGTGCCGACACAATGGCTCGCAGAGATGAGAAGTTTTTGCGTATTCGACATTCCTGTAACAGAAGATCAGCACAAGTCAGTCCGGGATCCACTGTTGTTTCTGAAGATTTGACATTGTGTGTTTCATCCCACCTGAGCGATGTCTATCCAGCGCTGGATGACCCGCGCTCTAACGTGCGGCCTGATCTGTTTGTGTTTGAGCACGGTGCTGACCACGCAGGCCGCCACGGCGTTGAACTGGGTGATGGTGGCTCGGACGCTGGGGGCACTGTGCTTGTTGTGCTTCTTATCCCTCTGAGACCAGATGGAGCCCAGGCAGTGGTGGGGCACAACCTTTTTAAACAGCAGCTGGAGCAGGAACAACAAGCTGATGTTAGTTTGACAACACTGTAACAACATTGCACGGATGTAACCTGCGATGTAACACACACACACACACACACACACACACACACACACACACACACACACACACACACACACACACACACTGCCTCCCCTCCCCTCCCCTGTGTCCAACACATTTCCCCTCCACTCACTGCATCCATGTAGGTCAGCTGCTCGGCCACCAGGTCCGCATCAAACGACAGGAAGTCCTCGTGGACCTCGATCTCCACTTCCTCCTCTTCCCCCAGGCAGAAAGAACTGTTGCCATGGAAACCAGCTAAAAGCAGGTAAACAGGGTTAATTTGGAATTCGCTACCTGAGATGAAAAACTAAAGCGTACTGTGGAGATGATAGAAATAAAAGATGATTCGTTCGTTACCATCAGTGTCGTCCATGCCGGCCTGACTCTGCAGCTGCTCCAGCAGACCCTGCGCCCGTCTCAGAGCCTCGGAGCCGGGCAGGGCCTTACGCAGATAGTCCATCAGCCTGTGCAGACAGGGGTAGTCGGGAGGCTCCTGGAAGTCGTCAGGACACTGGTCCAGCCAGGCACGCAGGATGGAGGCCAAGGCACTGTGGAGACCGCAGGGAAACGTTTGAGTGTTTAGAGAGCAGGAAGTGACAGGAGAACAGCTGAGATACATAAGAAATACTGCCAAAAAACAACAACACAATGCTCGAAGGCTGTTTATGTGAAATTAACAGAGATGTGTATATATAGAAATGTATCTCACTTCCTGATGGCTCCTCTGGTTTCAGATCCTCGACATCTGTCTGCGTCTTGTTCGTTTTCCTCAGTGCATCCATATCTTCAATGAGGAGAATGCATAATTAAATGCATATATACATATATTTATATATATAAACCACAACAATGTAAAGTCAGCATGTTATTTGTGGCTTTTTAAAACACCTCACTCCAGCCTACCTGTCTAGCAGGAGCCGCAGCACAGTCTGTGTGCTGGTGAAGGCTCTGTAAGTGGACAGGAAGATGGAGGTGTAGGTGAGGTCGTTGTCTCCAAATGCCGTCAGTAGCGTCTCCACCAGTCGCTCCAGCTGTTCCCGCGCGGATGCTGCGGATTTTGCAGGTTTCCAGCTGGCTCACCGTGTGGCCGGGGGGCAGACGATCCCCCTCCGCCTGAACACAGATATTTGTACACAGTTAAGGTTTTATAGTGACTACCAACACTTATCTTTGTGTTTTGGGGCTTTGCGTGCATGTGGTTCATTACCTCCGCCATGTTTTAATGGACGGATTAGCACAAAAGTTGGTGAAAGGGTAAACATTTAAATAAAAGTTTAGTGCCAATTTGGATCAGAAGCAGGATTTATTTTCACTTCCTTTGCGATACAGAGCATTTTATGACATTTTCATCGATTTCCCCTGGTCTTGATGAAACATTTAGGGAACTGATATCTCTAACTGTGTGAAATGTGGTGCAGCTCGATTGAATTTAGGGGGACTGTTGGCGGATGTATGCACCAGACATCCTATTTCGTTAATTCATTATTGTGATGTGCATTCTTTTTACATCTGAGAACAGGTAAGCTCCAAACAACAGGAGTCAGACAATTCAATAACAGGAGTGAGACAATTTAACAGAGGACCAAGTGGATGAATGGAGAGCAGAAGCAGTGAGGACAACAGTGTCCTATATTTAATTCTCATTTGTCCAGATGTGTCCGACGATTATGCTTTCTTGTCTATAAGGAAATACACCGAGCTGAGCTACACAACGAGCAGAGAGGGAGTAGAGGAAGAGGTGGCAGAGACACGGAAAGAGAGAAAGAGAGAGAGACCTTGGTAAAGTTAGCTCACTACAACAGGAAACGCTCCAATCTGTTTTTAATCACAGCGGGCCCCTCCTCCACAGTCCCTCCAGACAGAGAGGAGGACAGCAGCAGAGCCAAGTTCTCCCAACAAAACCCCACTGATAACAGCTCAGGACACAGCACAAACGTGATTATTCATCTCTGCGCGGCGGCCCGCTGTGCACACACACAGATGGGGAATTTACAAAACATTCAAATCTACCAATTCTGCAACCGAATCCGCTAATTACTACGCACACTGTAAACAATACACAGAGCATAGGCCTGTAATCCCACTGATTGTAATTGCTGTTATTCGCTGACAATTGACTGTTTGGAGTAAATATGCTGATGGGATTGCTGCTGCTGTAGAAAGTAGCCATGTTGTTTTAATTAGCTCGAGTAGAGCTGGCAGCTTCTGTCGCTGTCAATACATCAATACAGTCTTCAAGCCTCCGAGCTAGTTCTTCTCTCATGAGCCAGTCCCCAACCGTCGAAAACTAAGAGACCTTTTTTTAAATCCTCGTAAACACAGCAAAACCTCATATATCCGACTTTCTGTTAACTCCTGCATTCTTGTAGTTGTTGCAGAGAAAACTGGGGATAATACCTCTAATTGGCCCTTCAGTGTAGTATAATAATACACTGCGTAACATCTTATTATGCTGATATAAACAGCACAGAGGAGGAAACAGTAATGCCTCATATGCGCTGAAAAAAAACTGCACAACTCAAGGGAAAACTTTTAATACCCCCGCTTTTTTTTGTCATAGCAGCATTTCATAAAACACCGGCGTACAAAGGAGCGAGCAGTTTCAATGTTGGCAGCCGGAAAAGTCAGGAAATCACATGCTTTGGCTGAACAGCCCCGGTCTGGTGAAACTGTTGATTTTCAGCGTGCAGTGTAAAAGGTGTAGTCTAAACTGAGAGATTTACAGCTCAGATGTTAGAACAACAACAGCCCCGGTGGAGCACAGGGCTGAGAGACGGCCCTCGGTTGAAAGACGCAGTCTGTTTAGTCTGTTTTTTAGAGATTAGCTTTTTTTCTTTTATTAAGCTCTGGAGGATGCACACAACTCATTGGGTTGTTTTCATAATCCATCTGCACATGGTAATTTCCACATTAGAACCTGTTCCACTATAAATAAACCTGTGGGGTTTACCATTTTCTCAACCACAACGGGTTGAGAAAGTGGGGAAAGATTTTGTATAATCTGTTTCACCGGAGCTCGGCATCAGCTGTGTCACAGTGTGAGACGTCAGTGAGGCCCCTACTCACCCCCAGCCATCTTGCTCCCTTGTTGGCCGCCTGCTGAATCTGAACCCTCTTCAGTGTCACATTGTAGATGGCTCCTTCCTCAACTTCCTCCCCCCAGTCCTGCACCGAGCTCTGCGAGGAGAGAGGGAAAAAAGATATTAGGACACCTCCAGAGGAGAGGAATAAAAAAAATACACAACGAATTCCTGCTCGCTGCAGAGCTATAACTTCCACAGCACATGTCCTTTTGATAGGAATTTGCCCTATTGGAAACCTAATTGAGGAAAGCAGATGGAAGAATGATGAAAACACAACCACAGCACTCACACAAACTAGGTAGAGAGGGACTGAGATGTAGTAAAACATCAAGAATGACCGACTCCCCAACCCCCACCAATGCTGCTCGCCAGGCCTCCTTCCCTCCCTCCTTCCCTCCCTCCTTCCCTCCCCATCTTTACTCCCTACTCTCTATTAATCCCTATCCATCTCTTTCACCATGTCTCTCTGGAGCTTAAGACAGAGGTGCATGAAAAAACTTGAGATAACAACCAGAATGGATGAAACGCGCTGAAATATGCACGGAAAATGTTTCTCTGTTGATATGTCTCCGTCTGTTGTTTCAGCCTAATTACACAAGCCAAGAGAGTTTGATTACAAATCGGCGTCTCCAGAGCTCCACCACGCTAAAATCAACCTGTAAGACTAAATGGATTTGAGCTCAAGTGGCAGCAGTGGACCCATATGTAGTGAGTCTGTCTCTGGTTGTAAATCACTGATAAACAGCCGAGCGCACAAACAAATAGAGAGGCAGCAGAGAGAAATCAAAATACAAATCTCAAGCTCAGGGAGAGAGCGAGAGCAAACAAGAGATCTGCTGAGACATCAACAGACGCAGACAAAAACAGAGGCAGGGAGACAGCGAAGGAGAGGGACCGGCCAAATAGAAACACCACGCGTGCAGTATTATGGCCAAGTCCTCACACACACACACACACACACACACATGCACTCAGGAAGCATCAGCCAAGATCACTCTCACTTGTCCCCACTTTCATTTGCACAGCCTCAATGGCAAAGTCCGAAGCTCCTGCCCAAACAGAAGGGGATGCCAGAAAAGAGGTCAAAGGTCAAAGTCGGCATTAACAGGCTGAACGGACCGTCCTGGAGGCCTGGTGGCACCCGGCCATGACTCGACCGTGTTTGGGTTTGAACAGAAACATGTGCTGCAGAATTGAAAAGAAAGTCCTCAGACTGAAAACACAAAGATATAAAGGAAGAGGAGGAGTAAAAGACAGGGGGGGGGGGGTTTAACTGGAGTTGACAGATGAAATCGGACGGTATGTCTGTGTCTCTGCAGGTCGAATGCTGTATTTGTCTGAAACATGTGTGTCCCAGTGTCCTGTTTGTATGGTCAGCAACATGCAGTCTCTCTATCTGCTGCTGGCTTCAGCTGTTGCTGGCCGGCCGGCTGGATGGATGGCTGGCGCAGAGACAAATAAATACATCAGTGCATGAGTCATGCAGTCCACACACTCCCAAAACAATAGCGGGAGGTCTCTGTGCTGGCCGGCCCGGCTGCTGAGTTCACAGTCTGCACACACACACACACACACACACACACACACACACACACACACACACACACACACACACACACACACACACACACACACACACAGCCTGCCATATAGATGTGTTTCAGAGCAGGGTTTAAAAAGGAGAAGCTGTGCTCACTATGTGCATCTGATTTCAGCTTGGAAACCAAAACAATCACATATTTCCATTCACCAGAATATGGAGCTATCAGAAACAACAGGGAGCAGATACAGAGCCCATCAAGTGAGGCTGTGTGAGGTGTAAACAGGGGACGACATGTTTACTCTGTATCCTCCCACAGAAGATGCTCCAAAATAAGTGCACAGTGAGGACACTGCATGGAGGCCACAGAGGCACGGAGTACCCTATCTCAGCTCATGTATTAGAGCTAATCTGCCTATCAGCCCATTAGATGTGTGTGAAACAATACTCCTGAGATAACAACAGCAGTCGAGTTGAGTCTTTTGGGCGCTGATCTGTTGGCTTTTGTGCTTTTCTCGGCTGGACGCAGCTGGGAGCCGCGGAGAGAGACAGTGATGGCCCCGGGGCTCGTCAATTGTTCCCACTCTATTTCACTGCAGGCCCCCAGACAAAAGTTTTCATATCCACCATCAGGGAGGGGAAACTTCAGATCGAGTTCATCCACTGGTGCAGCAGAGGATAGCGTTTTTTATTATTATTATTATTCGTTCCCTCCTTTTACGCACGTTTCCAAAACTTTACGCACCAACTTTACAATGAAACCGCGGTTCAAATCTGGTTTAAATGATTAACACTCAATGTTCAACTGTTCCCCGCGTTCCCCTCCTCCTCCTCTGCTCTCCCCCTTTATCCGCTACTTTCCCAAGCCTACAAACACCCCTCCTTCTCCCCCCCCCCCCCCCACCCACCCACCCCCTCTTTAACCTCCCTCCCTCTCCCCCCCTCTCCTCAAAACCACAAACTCGACAACAGAGCGCACAGGATGGAAAACCAGGAGAATTTCTTCTCTTTCTTTTTTGTTGTTGCTTTTTTTTACCATTTTAGTTTTCCAGGCGAACTTCATGGTGAGCGTTTCTCTCATGATCCGAGGACAGCATCAGAGCTCGGGGGGTAATCCGACAAGGAAAAGTAGAAGATGTGTTCCTCTTTTAAAGACTCTCTCTCTCCACACACACTCTCCTCCTAGGTCTGCTTGTCCTGGACTGTCACTCTCCCCTCTTCTACTGCGTATCTAAACCAAACCCCTCCTCCTCCTCCTCCTGCTCTCACTCACAACAGTCCCGTTCAAACTCCTCCTCTTTCTGCCGGACTCTCGTCAGACTGACAACAACGTGCGCGCTCTGACGCGCGGCTGTGAGTTGTTTGCGCAACGCGACAGGTCCATCAATCTGTTTCATGTAAAATTCATCTCGAGCAAATTACTCTTTTGGGTGTGAACACATTTCATATTATGAAATGGACACAAATCTTTACGATAGTTTGTAAAGTTTATTATGAGACAAAAGTCAAATTGAAATAGTGAGTTTATTTTATTAGTAAAGAAACGTTGATTTTAGTAATTTACTAGTTAATTTACCAGTTACTAATTTAGTGATTTAATAATCAAATTTGACTCGATCTTTAGAAAAGAAATGTTTACAACACATGTACTGTGTTGAAACAGACAATGAAAATGACCGTTGGCTTTCCTAATTATTAAAAACATAATTTTGTGTTTGTATGCTTCGGTGAGCTTTTTAAAAACTATTATTCACAATTACTTTACTGTTTTATTAAATATTTGTTAAAGTACACTTATTGAACTGTTTGGTTTCTCCATTTCAAATGAAGCTTCTCATTTAGTCTCATGTTTGTCTTAAACTAATACTAATAGCTCTCAGTAGTATACCTCCACCAAGGCCCATCAGTCCCCTTGTATACAAGCTTCACCATATTGCAAACAATGATAAATATCAGTCCCCTTAATATTACAGATTTCTTTTTAAATCAAGATCCATGAATTATTCCCTGGGGAAATGGTGATTTGGTTTGTTGTTTTTGTGTAATCTTGCTAACAAACACACAAATCAACCAACAGACTGGGGTGGAAACCTTTGGGCAGATCTGAATTTTTTTCATTAAATGTATATTCTCATTTTGTATCATGTCTGAATCAAAAAATAGGCTTTGACTGTCTGAGTTGCACAAATTAGTCAGAATCTTTTCAATTCAAAATCTCTTTGTTTGTGCAGATCCCCAGACACCCACTTCATTTGACTATCAAATGTAGATTTGCTGTGATTATGCCGCCATCACTTACTCTGAGAGGGTGAAGTGACGTGCTGGGGGACCTATAGCCGTCCTGTGTGTGAAGCAGCTGCGTGGGACAATACGAGGAAGACTGTGGATGCCGTCACTAGTGTGTATTGTCAGAGACGGGAGAGGAGAATGGGCCGAGTGTGTGAGAACGGACAACACTGTTCCACTGTGAATGTGCCTGCACATATACTCAGTCTGCCCACTTGTGTGAATAAAGGGGAAGATATGAATCAAACACTGACTTTGTGAGGGGTCTTTTTCTACAGAGTTGTATCATAATCATGAATCAAGTGTGAACAAGCAGCGGTTCACATTTACATTTCCAATCAGTCAGATGATCAAATACAATGTCAGAAGGAGACAATAAGAACTTTATGATAACCACTGTTTTCGGGATCAGTGGGAGACCTGCTGCCATCCACTGTTCGTGTGTGTGTGTGTGTGTGTGTGTGTGTGTGTGTACGTGATATGCCTACCCACTCTTCTCGCTCCCATAACACCAACATGTAACTCCAACGTCACACAGCGTCACCGAATGTCACGCACACACACACAAATACTGATGCACCCACAAACACGCACAAAAAGGTGCCAAATGGCACCATTACCCCCGCCTCATCTTTGCTGAGAGTGCACCAAAGGGCCAGGGAAGCCTTTTCTCCATCAGCGATCAAACTGTATGTTTTATCAGCTCTCCCTCTTGCTGACTGTTCATCATGCTGTATATCTGGACTGGCTCCAGTTCCCAGGCCAAGCTGCCCCGGTGTCCACCAGGGTCTCTGGAGCTCTGGGAAGCCCAGAGGGGCAGTGGGAAGGTTGTGGCCCCGTATGACCCCCAGCTCTGCCCCAGGGGGATTGGAGTGTTGGACTCACAGTGGGAGTGATGTCATATCTCAGGGAAAACAGGAGGTCTGACTAATGTGACAGATGCTGCTCCAGCTGATGGACGAGCAGATGAGTGCACACGTTCAACTTGAGTCTGGAATCATCATTTGTTGAGGAAGGATTCAGACCAAAAGGTCAGAATACAAAATATCAAAAGCAATGTCCGATTCATTTCAATTTTAATTGTATGCACCAAATCTCAACAAGCATTATCACCAACTACTAAGGTCAAAACCTAACAAAATTATAGAGAAACCCAACAGTTCCCGTTAATTTATAATAACATAAAATAGTTTAATAATTAATCTGAAATAACTGAAGCTGATCTAAGTTGTTTTCATTATTTAGTCCAACAGTACATCTCTTATGAACCTGTAATATTCGTACGTAACACATGAATCTCTAAAGTACACACTACACAAACTGATGGACCAACTTAAAAAATTGCTTCAATTGCTAACACACTAACTACTTACCTTCAACATCATGTAAACAAATTTATTAACAGATTACTGAATTTGATTTGAGAAGTTGTAATTCTTTTGTGTTTAACCAATTGATGTAGATGGGGGTTATAAATAAATACAAAATTAAATTGTCTAGTTAATATATCTCTATAGCTATCAAATGAATGAAATGTCATGGACTAGTAGAGGTATAATATGCAAATACATCTGAGTTTGATCGCCGTCTTGAAAGGCTAATAGATAATGCATATGATGTTCCTGCAGTACAGTACAGGACAATCCTTACTCCAAGTGTTCCTTCTACTTGGAAGACGAATGACGCAATTACACTTAGGAAAGCCCTCACTAAGGATAGAGCAGTTTTTCTTTGTTTGTGATGGGTTCCTGCCATTACTGGACTTCCCAAAGCGGCTCTTAATTCTCTCTGTTCCACAAAGTCCGAACAGGGAGCTGCAGCACATGCACAAAGGGGACAAAAACAGGAGGAGCACTGCTCGCTCTGTTATTGCACCAGTGTGGGGAAAAAACGCACATTCCAGGAAATCTCCCACTTCCTGCCTCCGGCCTCCTGACTCCAGCGAGGCTGCTGTCCTCATACCTGACTGGCTGTAGAGCCTCTCTGGCCCGGAGCGTGCTCATAAAAGCAGACCAATAAGAAAGCGGAGGAGAGGAGGAATAAGGAGATTCCTTATAGAAGCAGATAGAGCTGGAGAAACATTGCAGTTCACTGAGGTGAAAACAATCAAATGAGGACAACAAATGAGATGGTCCTGGGTCGCATGTTTAATGTCTCAGTGTTTACATCAGAGATAAGAAGGTTGTGTAGTCAAAGACAGCACATAAGACACCATTGAGATTAACTTGAAAGGACATTATCTCTGCGTGTGAGTGTGTGAGGAGGAGACGGAGACAGACAGGAAAGAGTTCACAGCACAGTCAGAGACTGAGAGGATCCACATTGGATGAGAGACAAGCATGAGGCAACAGGGCCATCCTGTGCTGGCTTCCACAGAAAGATGGATTTCACATTTCAGAGCAGAACAGAGACACACTCCTTTTTCCTCCCTGCTGGAGACACATACGCAGAGCAGAGGAGACTCATCGTTTCAGGCAGCAGGAGGAGTATCAGCTGTGACAGCTGCAAACATCTCCAGTGGAAAGTTGTTGCGTAAAATCGAATTAAGAGGTTATTTTCTGCCACTATATCAGAACAAAATTAGTGCATCAGTGCATCCACAGTCGGCCTCTTTACAAATGGTTTTAGGACATGTGTGTGTCTATGTGTGTGTTATTATACTTTACTTGTTCTTTTACTTCTTTGTCAGGACCACTTTGACTTTAAGACATTTCGATTATTTTCATCGCTCGTCACCTTTATTGAACTGTTTGGGGGTTAAGACTTTGATTTAGGGTTCAGGTTAGAATAAGGTTGGTGCTATAGGCAAAGGTTTATGCCAATGAATGACCTCACAAAAATAGAGGTATATGTGTGTGTGTGTGTGTGTGTGGGGGGGGGGGGGGGGGTCAAATGTACTTATCACACTTGGCATTTCCCCTTTTGTGTGGTTTAGCAGCGGTTTTGTGTTTCCACAGCAGAGAGCAGAGTTCACGAACCACTGGGGTTTGTCCAGAGTCAGCAGAGATCCTAACCAGACCAGGCCACAGCAGCAAAACCCCCAAGAGGGTTGGAGTTATGTTGCAGGGTCAGGATGATCAGCTATAACTCAATAAACCAAACCATGAGACACTGTAAATAACTGGAATAGGTTCGGTTAAGAGCAGCGTCGGCGGTGCACTCCAGTGGTAAAAACGATAAAAACAGAGATGGATAAGGACGCGTCAGGTCGTCTCTCATGAGACACACAGCTGCATTCTCTCTCTTTTTCTCTCTTTCTGCTTCTGTCTCTTCATCGCTCAACTGAAGCCTTTGTTCAACACATTAAAAGCTCTGTCTGCCTCTCTCTCCCTCTGCACTTATGTCATGTCCCTGCTCCTCACATCTATTGTCCTGGCTGTTGTCGAGCTCTCCCTCTCTCCCTCTCTCCCTCTCTCCCTCTCTCTCTCTCTCCCTCTCTCTCTCTCTCTCTCTCTCTCTCTCTCTCTCTCTCTCTCTCTCTCTCTGTGTGTGTGGACTGGTGACATCATTGGTTTCCAGTAAAGTCCAGAGCTGCAGACAAGAGACCCCTCCTCCTCCTCCTCCTCCTCCTCCTCCACACTTCACATCAAGACTAAAAGCAACACACATGAAGGTAAAGCCTTGTTCAGGTCAAGTGCTGCTTTAAGTTTCATTAGTATTAAATCTACCAAATCATGTTTAGACTGCATGAAATTGTGAGGTCTCAACAACGGCCTCCATATGGGTTCAGCTGGTCCGTTCCTCTAAATCGAGGTTAATCCACTGAAGGTGTTTTCAGGTGCTTTAGGACGAGTTACGTTAAATCAGACAAGCACCAGCACAGACAACACAAGACACACACACGCACAGAGCCCCTCCCCTGTCGTGGGGCCCCTGTACCCTGACCCCCCTCGAGATCTAAGCCTCGCTAAGCCTTGAATGAATCGGTCTGGACTGGCTCGGTTTGTCTGTCTGACCCCTCCCCAGCTAATGAGAGCAGGACCATCTGTTGCCCAACAAATACATGTGGCCCTGACGTTGTCTCTATATTGTACGCAACAACAACAACTGGTAACAGACTGGTCACAATGGCGCTTTGCTGCCAAAACCTGAAACCACAGAGCCGACTCTCAGTTCATCAGAATGTGCGGAGTCACACTTACTTCAAGCGTTGTGTTATTTCCAGTTATACTTTATGAAATGGTTTGTTCTGACTGTGGGAGAGACTTTGTTGTGTTTCATTTTTGCTGCCTGTGTATGTGTGCTGTAGGAAATGAAACTGTGTAAATGATGCACGCTGCAACACACACGTCGGAGCTGCTTTGAAAAAAAAGAGGCAGTAGCAAAAAAACAAGTGTTGATGGTGCAGTTGTTGCCATAACACTGACCAAAATATAAGGATATATTAACACTGCAAGAACAATGTGTTCATGTGTGTGACTGTGCACATACACACTGTGTAGGTCTCTAGATGCTCCTCTCCTCTCCCAGCACCTCTTAACCCTAAACCTGATTTTACTTGCACTATATCTTATTGAACAAATCTAGAACTTACTTTACTCTATTATTTAATGTCTAACTTAAATACTGGACATCACTCGTGTTCTGAAGTAAGTGTTTCGCTTTGTTTTTTGACCTCTGCAAAATTATTATGGTTAGTTATCTGCTGACTTGTGTGAGTGCTGGCCACTCGTATTAATAACTGCAGACCAGCAGTCACCAGCTTTATACACACACACACACACACACACACACACACACACACACACACACACACACACACACACATACGCTAATACACACCGCAGAATGCCAGCTTGATCCTAGTCATGCGTCCTGGCTAATGCTGCATCCCCTGCCTGAGCGGGAAAAGGAACAGAGAATTTCATGGGTGCATATGTGTGCCACACACACACACACACACGCACCACGCACGCACGCACACACACACACACACACACACACACACACACACACACGGCCACATAGCTGCCAAACTTCAAAATCAAAACTAATCTACCTCACAGATCTGCTGCTGCACATGTTGCCTTCTGCTTACTCCCATACCATCCCCTAAACACACACACACACACACACACACACACACACACACACACACACAAAGTACACACCCATTTCCATATGGTGTGATGAGTTTCTGCCCCAGTTGAGCAAGCTGCTCCCCTGTTGTTGTCACTCTGGGATGGACGTGCTGGTGACGGGGACAATGGACACAGTATTGACTTTTCACACCAGTCCTATTATGTGACCCAATTAGGCCCAAGATCACAATATGGACCTCTAGAGAGCGGCAGGCGACTAGACAACTTGACACGCTGGGGGTCCTCCAAGTGTGTAAACACAATCATAAGTGGTCGGCTGAATGAAAGCACGACAGAGACCTGGATTTTAGAGAAAAGATAAGTCTGTGCAATTTTAGACAAAAGCATGGACAGACATGACTGGACAGAAGTACATTAGTGTGTCTCAAGCTGTGGGTTGTTTTGTCAGTGTTTACTTGGTGAACCCAACTAGTCTTTATACTCCATTTCTTCTTGATTTTCCAGATGTAAACTAGTTGCTTGTAAAATGTATCAAGATGTGATGGAGCATTACTGAGACCCATTCAGGTTTATTTGAATTCAAAGTCAGAAAAACAAACAGGTCAAAAGTGACTGAACTTGTCTTAGCCGGATGAATGAATCACAACCTGTCGAAATCGTTGTCAAGTCATCAAAACACATGACAAGCAGGAAAGCTGAGGACTGGAAACACTGAGACGTCACAGAGCATCGACCAGAAACGTGCACTTCTCTGCTCAAAAAGACAAGAAAGAGGAAGGAGGAGTGCTAACTCAGCTTTTCACTGACTTTTTTCAATGGAAAACACGCCATCATCGAAATCCCCCCCCCCCCTCCTTTGTCCCTGTTTTCCCTGTATAAAGTCACTTCTGCATTTCCAGAGAATTAGGTTATTGAACTGCCCTGCTGGTTATTGTGAGCCAGCGGGCGTGAGGCAGTGGTGAATATTCCCTTCAGTGGAGTTTTGATTGATCGACCTGCAGCTTAATTACACTGTCGAATGCTGCAGACTTCAAAATGCAGTCAGAGCAGTGAAATGTTCTGTGATAACCTGCTGAGAGAGGGAGAGAGAGTGTGTGTGTGTGTGTGTGTGTGTGTGTGCAGTCAGCTGACACACAGCTGGGTTCAAACCCGGTTATGTCCTCTGTCATTCCTTCTTGTGACACATCCTCCAACACCTGAATAATAATAAAAGTTTATTTTGAATACTAGAATGTTGCTCAGTAGAGCATACACCTCCGCCAAGGCCCAACAGCCAATTCAGTCAAGCTGCACCAAATTGCACACACCTATAAATATCGGTCCCGTAAACATGCCTGATTTTTTTAAATCAAGAACCATTAATTATTCTGTGAAAGTATACATTTTTGCAATGTTAGAGAAAAAGATAATTAATTCCTGGATCACCAAAATTTTGAGTTCTTTCCTGAGTCATTCCAAATCCTTCCACCAAGTCCTGTGGTAATTCATCCCATAGTTTTTGCATAAACTTGTTCCAAACAAACAAGCCAACAAACAAACGGACAGGGCCGCAAACACAACCTCCTTGGTGGAGGTCATTAAAGTTTATTCCTTGTGAAGTATTAGCTATTATCTTCAGGGTTAGTTGCTCTGTGTTCCTGTCTCTGTCACTTGTTGTTCTCAGTGCTGATAATGACTGACACCTCAGCACTCCTCCCTTGTCCCTGACCTGAACTGTGGACCTGTCACAGTGATTACAGAGAGGTAATTACTCCATGGTTTCATAACCTCATGCGGAGTGGGGCAGGAACACATGAAAGCAGTAAAGGCAAAGTCTTCATACTCAGACAATGAAATAAGGAGAAGCTTGTGGAATTATTGCCTCTTAATTACAAGAATGATGCAGTTTGTGTGAATTCATTGTGGCAAAATATTGGTTTCTGCTGCAAATAGCAGCACTTAAGTAGTTAATGAAGTTTAATGATGATGCCAATGGGGATTTTCTTTGTACTTACGCAACTTTGTGGAAAGCACTTGCCCCTCCATAAAAACACCCTTATTGCTTCCTGTCCCATGTGTGAGGACAATCACAAACGCGATACTGTACAAACCCTCACATGGAATTGAATTCAGTGGCATGCAGTGTTGATGAATGCATGATGCTCTTAGGCGTACTGCGTGAAGAGAGTGTGAGAGTCTGCGAGCTAACCTCCACTCTTCTTACCCGCTTCGAAACAATTGGCGGAAACGGTGCAGCGAGAGGGGAGGGCACGTCGGCCAGGATGTCAGATAGGCAGCGAGGAGGATGACTTACCAACAAAACATACATTGAGGCACCATAGTGTGACTGTCATGTGACGGATACTTTCATAACTATCGCATTAATCGCTCATTAAAGGGTTTAGTAAAGTGTTCGGTTTCAGCCTGTTTGGAATGGTCTGTTTCCTGTGTTAATGCTCCAGAGCTTCTCAGAAATGATTCCTTGTCATTAGTGAGTCCTCCTCAATCAGTTCTGCAATATACTGTCACTTTTAGTTGTTTGTGTGCAGAACTTTGTATTAACAGTCCATGGTGCAGAGTGACGTTACAAAGCATTGTGTTCTACCTGGTTTATCTGCAATGAAGATTTTATAGTCAACGTTTTTCTAGAAGTGAAACTGAAGTTGCTTTTTTACTGTTCACACATTAGGTTTATACATAAGTTTGACCTCTACTGATCTGGTGTTGTATTTGTATA
The DNA here is from genome assembly GCA_026259375.1 of Verasper variegatus. Classification (NCBI taxonomy): domain Eukaryota; kingdom Metazoa; phylum Chordata; class Actinopteri; order Pleuronectiformes; family Pleuronectidae; genus Verasper; species Verasper variegatus. The sequence continues at coordinate 10,591,034 of CM048046.1, read as the reverse complement.
CATACCATGCAATGTCTTGCTCAAGGGCACTTCAGCATTCTTATTTTCAGACTTCAGTTTCTCTCCTCACAAAATCCTTGATACCGTAAGTGAGTGCATAAAACCAAGTAGCCACGACTAAGCTGGAATAAGCCTCCGCTGCAGGTTTTGTTTTCTGGTAATCACACTGTTGTAAAGAATCTGTGACCTCACAGACAAATTAAAAAGACGTCAACAAACAAGAAGGTATGTTTTTCAAATTCTGGATATTGAAAACAATAATGACATTCAGTTGCTTTTTACTCGGCTGAAGGATTATTGTGTAACTCTAACCTTGGTGGGAAATTTGAGTGTACAAAATGTTCTTACACTTTTAAAAGATGAGAATTATAACATTGATTACATTGTCCTGTCGCGCCCATAAATGCAAAATGGCAAACAATACCCACAATTTCTAAAGATTTCTATGTGAATTTAAAGAACATATCAACTCTACAACTTATAGACACTGAAAAAAGAAACAAAACTTTCCTATTGTGAAATGAACTTTTCAACTAGCCCCTTTCCCCCCTTTTTCTTTTCTTCTTGTGTCTCTCCTTTATATTTATGTATAAATCACTGCACTAGAATCACTGTCTTTCACAAGAGGTCAGCTGTCATCTGTGCCTCCAAAGGTTACTGTCTCGTTTGCGTAATTTCTCTGTGAGTTGTCAACTTAATGCATAAAATTTCACTGAGCAGGGGTCAAACAGAGGAACTGATCTGTGAGATGGCAAATCGAAAAGTAGTGGCTGTGCTAGATTAGTCTGGAGTTTTCACTTGGTTTTAAAGTGATGGTCATGTACTGTAGATTGTCACTTTCTATATGAAAACGCTGTTTGATGACCATGTGACCAGCAGCCGAGGCAGAACTGCTGAGCAGCCACAGACACACACACACACACACACACACACACACACACACACGCGTGCATAAACACTTCTTTTTCTGTCGCTCTGTTCTACTTTCTCACAATCACCATACACATCCAATAAACAGACCTTGGAGGACACAAAAACAAAAAATCCCACCCCTCACTTTATCTTTTTCCACAGTGCTTCTCTTATAATCCTCATCTTCCAACCACTTCACTTCCCATCCCTGAATCTATCGAAACCCTTGACACATAATATCCCTGCAACTCCTCACTCCAAGCAACAGCAGGTACAGGAAGGCCGTTCATGTGAAGGCCAACATCTGCCAAATTGTTTAACAGGCCTCGAACTACCTGTGCTTCCCAGAAATAACATTTAAAAAACAGACTCCCACAAAACAGACACAGGATTTATTTCGTGCACACAGCGTGTACTGTACTGACCCAGTGTCGTGGGCTGCTCTCTGGGTAGCGAGGCTGGTACCTCTGCAGGGCGACACCTCCCTCCCCCTCCAGCAGCAGGGTGCAGTCCAGGTCGGGGCAGTGGTTGTAGGGACTCGCAGGCCAAGGCATCAGGGTGGCCAGGGGGTAGTGGGAGATCATGCTGACCACCTGAGTCAGCGGCAGGGGTGAGAGGGATGGCAGGGCATACTCCAGCTTGGACAGCAGCGTGGGTGGAGACGTCTTCAGTGGAATACGGGGAGCTCTTGAGGTGATCTCCAAGTTTAGGTTTCTCTCTTCTCCTCCAGGTCAGATGTTTTGGTCACCTCCTCCTCTCTCCTCAGTCTGGTTCAGACTAATGATAACTCTCCTCTCAAGTTGTCTCCCTCAGTCTTTTCCCTTCCTGTTACTCTCCGCTCACAATATACAGTTTCAGCCTTTCCCTTCTCTGTTTTCTCCCTCTCGGCACGCGTGGAACTCGGCTTGCCAACAGCTCTCAACCACATGAGTGATTAAAGTCTATTGTCTCTGTCTTTCTCTGTCCCCCTCCTTTTCTCTCTCACCCCCTGCATTCATCCCAGCCAGAGAGGGAGGAGCTGCAACTCTGTGGCCCGACCCCTTTACAAAAAAAAGCTGCCCTCTAACTAAAGAGAGTTTGACTGTGGAAGAATGTGAAGAGAAAGAAAGACAGGAAAGCTGTGATAGAGAAGAGGATGTTATAGAATAAATTCTAAGAATTACAAACAATGGGGGATACTTTCCATGATGCGGTGACTTTTAGCCTCAATTACAAACCGCTGAAACTGCACTGATTCAATCCACAAACAAAGCTTTCAGATAGTTCATCTCGACATTTGCCACATGTTCTGTCCTTAAGTCCTCTTTGAATTCGAAACAGTGTGTTAAAAAACAGTGTGTTAAAAAATAATTTAATTTTAGATGTGTGGACTGCTTCACAAAGTTACTGATTCTGTTCTCTGTCATACAGCAAAGTGTGGTGGCTGCAGGGCAAAGGTCAAACCATAATAAATGTGTAACAATTATGGAGAGCACAAACGTGTGTGTGTGAGAGAAAGAGAGAGAGAGAGAGAGAGAGAGAGAGAGAGAGAGAGAGAGAGAGAGAGAGAGATCAAGTTCGGAATAGGAATAAGAATCAGTCATGTGTAAAAACACTGCAGCTGCTGTGATGAGGATTATGTGGGACCAGGCAGTGCTCCGACACACACACACACACACACACACACACACACAAACACACATGTTTGTACTTCTGTCTTAGTGAGGACACGTTTTGGCATAATACATTGCCTAGCCCCTTACCCTAACCCTAATGATCCAAAATAAATGCCTAACCCAAACCCTAACCCTAACCTTATCCTAAAACAAAGTCTGCAACCCCCAAACAGTCCATTAAAGGGGGGTCAGAAAGTGAAATGTCCTCACTCCATAGGTTGTAGTCCAGTGGTCCTCACAAAGAATCTGAACAAGAGCACACACACACACACTTTGGAAGTATATTCAACAGTTAATATTGTACAAAGTGAAATGAGTAAGAAACTACAGCATTATGTCAGACTTCGCTTCCTGTTTTCTCAGGTGAATCAACAGCTGTTAGAAAAACACTGATGCCAGACTAGCATCCGGTGAAGTTGGAGAGGTTGGATCAACACACACACACACACACACACACACACACACACACACACACACACACACACACACACACACACACACACACACACACACACACACGAGTCCTCCCTCAATCACTGACTAGATCTCACTAACGAGAAATCACTGCTGTTACGTCATTGGAGGAAAACCTCAAGTGAAAACTCCAAACCTTTAATAAAGCCATATGGCACAGTAGAGTGGCCAAATTCAGTCAAGCTAATTTTACACAATTACACACAAACATACCAAAAAAACGGAAAGGGGTGATATTATAACCTTCTTGGCGGAGGTAATAGAATTACAACCATTAATCTAGTTCAGTCTAGTGGTTCTCAAGATAAGTTGAGCTGGAGGAAGCCTCTTTATTGGAACTTCAATTTATCTGAAACCTGACAAGGAGCATTCTACTAGACACTCCAGCTTTTTGTAATAGGTTTTATATATTGTATTTCATTAGCTTCACATATCTTTTACTATACATTCTTAATTTGAAAAGTGTCTAGTGATACAGGTGTTGGATAAATGTAGTGGAGTAAAAAAGTACATTATTTCCCTAAGGTGAAAATGGAAGACCCAACTTAAGGAACTTAAAACTGTATTTATGTACAGTACTTGAGTAAATGTACTCAGTTACTTTCTATTACTGTGTGGCATCATAGCCTCCCTTGAAATACTTGAGCCGTGATGTGTCTGTGACTCAGACCTTCACCATGACTCAGCGTGATGAAATCCTCTCAAATCCTTGACACAAAAATGCAATGTATGATTATATTTAGCCCTGACTCATGGCTGGAGCTCATTGATATATATAAACAAATACAAAACATCAAACTTTAAAATGCCTCTCTAATCACCCTCCAGATAAATCAAGTGTCTGAAGAGGAAGAGGAGGAGGAGGGTGGCCAAGTCATTTGACCATGACTCCCTCTGTGACTTTGAGTGCCAGAGTGACTGCTGGCAATGAATGAGAGCGTGATACAGGCAGGAAGAGTGACTAAACAAGCTGTTGTCTGGATGGACTTCCACTGAACTGTCCTCCAGTCTCTGCCTTCCTCTGTCTGCTGCTTCCGCCCCCGTTTCCTCTCTCTGGTGTGCTCCTTCACTAAAACATTCACTGCAGCTCAGTTTGGTGTTTACTGCACTAACTTTTCAAAATCTCCCTCTCTCTCATTCTGTTATACATATATTATTATTATTATTATTATTATTATTATTATTATTATTATTATTATCTCGACAGGCGCCGAAGCTCATTATAACTGTTGGGTTTCTATGTCAGGTCTTGACTTTACAATGTAATGTGTATGTTTTAATGTATGTTGTGATACAAATAAAATTGAATTGAGTTGAATTGTATCTCTCATTGCCTCCATCCACTCACTCACATGTATGTAACCACTCCAGTGGAACTCGTCCATGTTGTTCCTTGAATTTTTCTTAGCTTTTCTCCTCTGCCTCCGTCTGCTGACACAGTCACAGTGTGACCAGAACCAGTTTACGCAGCTGGGAAGGTAAAGCTCTAAAAACATTGACAACACACAATACACACTGGAGATCCTCTCTCCTGGGTCAGCACAAACACAAACCATCTCTCTCTCTCTCTCTCTCTCTCTCTCTCTCGCTCTAATTTTCTCCCTCACACAAGGAGACATTTCTCTTGAAAAAAACAATGGTGAATCATGTACAACTGGTGCAAACATACTCAGTAAATTACAGAAAAACACTTTGGGGGAAGAAGAGTTCAGATTCTTTAAAAAAGCCACAACATCTCGATGGTAAAATAAAATAAATTATAATATATATAGTTATATGTACAAATGACTGTGTTCAAACTTTTTCTTAACTTAAAGCACAAAACTATTGCTATCCTCTATCAGCGTCAGTTTATGTATTGTATTAGTGGATCGTTTTGACTGATTGCTCGTTTGTGTATGCAGTATTTTAATGAGTCGACTGATATACAGTGGTTTATTGATGGGTTCATTTACTGTTGCCGCTCCAGAACTTTGGATTAGTTTAACTTTTACAATTAAGTGTTTCCCCTTTGTAGACGTATTTAAGGTTAGATCCACATTTTTTCTCTGTTTTTTATCGTCCTATTGTCAGAACTGTATTTGATTAATTTCATTATATTTCCGTTATTAATATTATTCTTGGAATTCTGTGTTTTTATTTGAACAGCAATTTGATCAACACTGTTTGATTTAAACCTGTTTTATAAATACATATGAGGCTTATTCATAAAAGAAAGTTGACTCTATGATCTGTATTTAGAAAAGACTAGTTGTACTAGACTACTGCCAATGGCTGTCAAGTACATGTGGAGTAACAATTGATAACAATGTTCACCTTTGAAATATACAGTAGAGTTGAAGGATGTGGAAATATTCAAACACAAATAATAATGTGTTAAAACCTAATGTAAGTTTCATTTATGTAAGTTAATGTACTTTTGAAAATACAAAACCACTAGAACAAGTCATGATAAATAATGTATCATGTCAGTTTGCACTTTCACAACTCCACACTGCCCTCAGCTGGTGAACATGGGAACCCAACACACTATGAACTCAAATGCTCAGTTTCTGTTTCTATAATTTTTTTCTTCGTGCTTTCTTGTTGTCTTGTTGGATTATTTTAGATCATCATGTGTAAACATGAATAATATGAGATTAATAGATTGTTCACACTGAGAATATTTGTCTGTCTCTGCATCAGCTGTGAATATTGTTGCTATAGTGCAGCCAGGGCCCTGTCTGTACTGACAGTGTTACCCTCACTTGCCTCACGCACGCACGCACACACACACACACACACACACACACACACACACACACACACACACACACACACACACACACACACGCACACACACACACACACACACAGAGAGAGAGAGAGAGGACAGCAGCTCTTGTTGATACTGAACAGTCATTATCAGTGTGAGTAAAAGAACAGAGGGAGACAACAGACACTTTCTCTGGATCAGCGATTGAGACAAAAAGGAGAAAAAAAGAAAAAGTAGATGTGGAGGCGAAGGCACACTGAGTGTTTCAAGAGCAAAGTTATCTCCTGTCCGTTTACTTCTCCCTTTTCACTTCCCCCTGGATGTGTGTGTGTGCCTGTGTGAATATTGTACCTATATAAATGTGTGTATGTGTTTCTTCAGCATTGCACCACTGACTCATTTCATCCACTCACGCAACAATATCACTTTTTATACAAACCATTATCAAACATTGCAATCCTTCCCAGTAACACAGTTCACACTGTTCCCTCTGATGAATATGAATTGACATGTTTTATCTCTGAATAATAGACACACTAATAAATGATCAGTTAACCCTCTCATCATTTTCCATATCAGATTTCATGATTTTTGTGTATTGGGTCCAATTTGTTGGAACTATGTCAAAGTGAAAACCCAATTGTCTGCTCATATAGTCAAACAATAGTATGGTAAACATTCTATATAAAAGCATATATATATATATATATATATATATATATATTGTATTTTTATTTTAATATATTCTCTTTTATTCTATCTTGGAGTTTATTTTTACTCTATTTTATCCTCTTTTTATATTATTTAAGGGAACATTTAATCATCACAGTATGACACCAAATTTCAGGGATATCAATCTGTCCATTTAGGAAGCACAAGTGATCAATTTCACCTGTTTTCGTGCAAATGAAAGTGAAACAGGTGCAATGGAAAAGCAAAAGCAAGACAACCCCCAAAACAGAATGGTTTTACATGTTGTGGCCACAGACAATTTTTTCCTTCTCCTTCCTGAACAATTCTTCTCTAGTTTTGTGTTCTGCTGATGTCCTTGTCACTACTGGTAGCATGAGGTGGTGCCTGCAGCCCGATCAGGTTGCACAGGCAGTCCAGCTCCTCCAGGAAGGCACATCCATACATGCAGTCGTAAGAAGGTGCTGCCTCCCAGTACAGTCTCAGGAGCATGGAGGAGACACCAGGAAACCAGAAGGGCATCAACCCATGCAGCATGGCCGGTTTGCCGGTGGGTCAGTGATGGTCTGGGGAGGCATATCATTGGATGGTCGCACAGACCTCCAATATCATTGATGCCATTGACTGGCCCTCACTTTACCCTGACCTAAATCCAATTGAGCACCTATGGGACATTATGTATCATGTATTATGTATGTACCATTGTTCTCAACAAATTACACAATGCACATCAGTAAAGATTTTCCACTTGAATAATTTGTTCATCAAGATCTAATGTGTGATTTGAGTGTTCCCAGTTTCTTTTCACTTTTCTTTTCTAGTTTGGAATTTTAGTCCCAGTATATCCCAAGTCCTTTAGTTCCTTGAAACGCTCCTTTCAATAATTCCATTTTTCATTAGTACAGCTTGTAGCTTGAAATTTAATTGAAATAGCCAACAAGTACCATCATGTTAACAATTACCAGACTTTGACTTAATAGAAAAAGACCTGATACCCGGTGCAGTGTGGTGGGTTATATGAATTTAACTCAATTTAGAGACAAACCATTCACACACGGGCAGTTCAGGAGAAGCCAGAGGAAAGCAGTAGGGAGAACATGCACTGCACCACGATGCCACCCGCATACACAAAATCATAGAAACATAAAAGCATAGAGACATGAGTTTCCACGTACACACACGTGGCATAAATGTAGGTCAAGTATTTAGAAAGGCAGTGTTCTTCTCCCTGTGCTAAGTTATTATTAATATGATCATGTAAGTCAATATTTAATCACCAACTATCCAGTAGAAAACCAAGGATGCACACAAGTTCTCCAGTAAAGTGGAGTTCAGTGACATTTAGGCCTGAAAATTATGATTTTGTATTAGATGCTGTAATATTTCTCTTACCTGAGAGCAGAATCCCTCCATTAACTAACAGCACTTCTCATTATCAAAGTTATAGTAAATGAAGATGAAGAGGAGGAGGTGGAGGAGGAGGAGGAAGAGGATATATGTATGTGTGATAAATCCATAGAGCAGGTGTTAACACACTGGTCCATTGTTTTTCCCCCTCTTTTCAGTTATGTCTTATTCAACAAAACACATACAGTATTTTCCACAGTGAAGATTTAGGCCATGATCATGTAGAAAACATACAGTAAATGACTTGAGAAAGAGGTCAGTTAAGTACAATATGTGTATGTGAAATGTACATGTGTATTTATATATGTGTGTGTGTGTGTGTGTGTGTGTTTGCTACTGAACAAATGATTTCAGTCCCCACTTCACATCCCTTTTATGTAGCAGTGTGTGTTTATGTCAGCAAGGGACAGAGAACCTGCACTTTATTCAGTGCCTGAATCTAATTTCCATTTCATACCATGTAAAACATTTAAAAAAATAATTTACTTTGGTTAATAAAGGCCTGTAGTCAATAATTATACCATGATATTTTAGATTATATGAGGTGTTATTTACAGGCCTCATAAAGCCCCCCAAAAGTCTAGTTGCCATTCCACATATGACCAGCAGAGATCAGCATCCTTCCTTAGTATGGCAGCACTGAAAAGGGACAATACCTGAGGAGGCAAAGGTTTCTCCACATTCCTCCACCAGGGCCCAACAATCCAAATTAAATTCACGTCACTCATACTTATAGATATCAATCCTCTAAAAACGGCAGATTTTTTTATCAAGATCCACAAGTTATTTCCTGGGAATCTGGTGAAAATAGATTCTCTCTTGCAAAGTAAAAGAAAGCGATAAAAACAAAATTCCACACCATGTAATATGTTATTTCTTGGCCGATGGCCCATCCTTCCACCAAGATCCATGGATATCTATCTCAGAAGTCAGTCATGCTGACAAACAAACCAACAAACAAACAAACAGACGTACAGGGGTGAAAACACAACTTCCAGGCCAGTGTTGAATGAAGCAGGATTAGAAATAACTGCATCTCTATCTCGTCAAAGAGCTGAAATAACTGACACCGAAGGAATACAAGAGATTTTATGTTCAATATCCAAACAGATTTCCTTTGGGGCCGATAATTGTCTTCACCCATCCATGTCCCACCTCACCCTTCCCTTTACCTCCCACTCCCTTCTCACCTCCACTGACAGGAACTATAAAACACTGAGCAGTTTTTCACTCAGCAGTGAACAGTGGGAGCCAACATGCACCGACCGCATAGCATTTGATAACTGCTCAAACCTCCAATATTTATTGGGTGGTTGTGGTTCCATTCATGTTTTAATGCCATTTTGTGTGGGGCCACGAGGTTTAAGGAAAAACTCAGTCTTCCATAGAGGGAAGTTGTGGGAACAGTCGCAGTGATGTTTATGTTTTCGATTCAGCCAGTTAAACAATAATAACAGGACTTAATGAAGCGTCTATTTCCATCCCACAGAGGGCGCAGTGCAGTTCTTCTTGTTGCTTTGCTGTCATGTCATGGGATCTTTTCATCTCTGCAATAATCCAGTAATAATCCAAATGACTGTCAGAAGATGGGCGACATCTGTGTCAGTTCATTCTGCGGAGTGAGTGAAAACACAGAAATAAAGAACTTGTTTTATTGGTTCTGCCCGGCACCACAACTGAAGGGAAATAAACAGCCTGTGTGGAGGACATGAAAAATTCAAAAATCCAGTTTTTAAGAAATATTCGAAGAAGATGAAACTGCACATCACACACACACCCTACAGGCTACATGTAATGTATGACGGCTGATCTGAAATGACTACCAGCAGGACCAGCCTGCTGTGAAGGTGAGAAATCTGCAATAACAGTAACACTGGACCCTAATTGCATCCATTACTGCCCTGCTGCTTGGAAAGAAAAGGCTGCGCTGAACATCTCCAGTTGTTCAGATATATGCATATATTTGTGTCTGTGTGCACGCTCGCACATGCACATAACACACAGCTTCACACCCACAGCTGTTTTCAGACGGCGTTTAGATTCCTTTATTCCTCAGCTGTCCATTAAAAACACATCTGTTCTTTTTAAATAACCACAATCTGATTGAAACAATAGTAAAACTGATTTGTGAGAATGTTTCATGTCCAGCGAAGTGTTGCTTTTCTCAGGCTGTAGCTCCACACTCCACATGCTTAGAGGCACATGAGGAAGAAATGGAGCTGCTGCTCTTCGTCCTCTTCCCTTTGCTCCTCAGTGTCCACTCATCAGGCAGCAGATCAGACTGACATCTCAATTCTCTGTCATCCGTTTGGATACCTGTTTGTGTGTGTGTGTGTAAATGCATGGTTAGAATCTCGTCTTGTAGTTCAAGTGTCTTTTCAAGTGTGTGTACACATGACTTTCAGTGTACACGGCTTATTCAGAAACACAAGTCTTTTACTGTGAGTGCCTCTATCAGAGTTCGTCACGTGACGCTCGAGCGGCAGGAGGCGGCGAGTCTCCGCTGACGCTGTTCTGTGCCACAGAGCGGATGCGGCCCTGCTGTGCCGTCTTGCGGTCGTGCTGCCGGTCCCAGTCCGTGGACACGGCTTCGTCGTCCCAGATGGTGGAGGTCTCTGTGTCGCTGATGTAGCCCGGCTCTCCGGTGTAGTGGGTGGGGTAGATGAGCAGCGGCTCCACAGAGAAGGCCTTCAGGTCCCGTGGCTCAAACTGCAGCATGTACTCGGTGCTGCGGAGGATTATGGGGGAGAGGGAAACAAAGAAGCGTTGAAACAGAAAATTAGGATTATTGTAATTTTCAATTACATTTTCATGTCCATTAGGGGACCTTTGTGGTTCAAACCTCAAAGATATTTAGTGTACAATGACAGAAAACAGAGAAAAACTCAGTGAAAAGTTGCCATTTCTCTTGATAGATGAAAATAAAAGGGATGGATGGATGGGAACAGGCAGCTTCACTCACTGGCGAGAGGTTGACAAGTTCCCACTTTTTATTTATAAATATTTCAATAGAAATATGATGTCACCAACACAGTGGATTTACCAGCCCACCCTGTCTGTGTCAGTGGTTTTTCATAACTACTTTACATGATGCCATGACTTCTGACTCATCATATCCCGTTAACTGGAAACTTTGGTGTTCATTTAATATCAACACAGACAGCAAACTAACAGGATGTCAAATAGAGGAACAACTCTTCGACTGGAGCCGCATTTGTCATAACAAAGATTGTTTTCATTACAGTTTAGGATTATCACAATGCAGTTGTATGCCTCCGCCAACCAGTGCAGTTTCCTTCTACATATTTCAATAGTGAAACAGTGACCTTAACCTCAGAAATCATCGTCTACCTATCATCTACCATTGTGTGTATCTGATGGTTTTCTTCTTCATACATGATAGTAAACTGACAAATCTTCACCTGACAAAATAAGCAACATTAAAATGTCAACTTGAGGTCGAGAAAATTCACTTTGCATCCATTAATTAATCAAGAAATAATGGCAGATTCAATGATTATGATAAAAATAGTTAGTTGCATCTCTTCAGAGAAGTCAGTATGGAAGTACCAGTTCTCACCCACTATATTCTGTTCTACTAAAACCATCCGATCAAACCCACACCTTCATTGTGTAAACTACCATCACACTGTTGGACACTGTTAACAGCAGTGAACTCCACTATCAGTGTGTCACCGACAGCCTGCAGCAGAGCCACGTGGAGGAATAACGGCTGTTTGGACTCGGACACGTCAGCCCGGCGGAGTCACACTCTGCAGGCAGAGGTCACCACAGAGGTCAACTCCCCGCCCTCCAAATGCCTGTTTAAAGTCTGTTAGCGCTCCATTGGGACGGTGAAAACCTTCATTCCCAGTCGCTGACCCCCCCAACTCAGCTTCCACACACTCATCCTACTGAGTTTACTCTGATGAGTTTCTTTTGCCCGTTATAGAGCAGACAAACTCAAATACATAGAAAAGAGAGAAGGAAAGGAGCATTTCACTGAGTTACGGAACGTCTCCTCCAGCCAAAATGAAAATATTAATGACATAATATCCAGAAATGAAACATATTTCCAGCCACATTTCCACATTTGTGTCTATATTTCCACTTTCTCTCATTTTTGAACAAACTCAACTTCTATTTACTACTTACTATTTACCTAGTAATCCATACAATGCACACTGGACACACATATCCATGTATTTATATAGTAACACACACACACTTGCACAGTGTCCATCTCCACCCCACCCCCACACTCCAGCCTCTATCAATGGGAATCCTGTCCCCGTTCTCCAACCAACAGGAAGAGCTGCGCTGGCCCAAATTCCTCAAAGAGAGAGAGAGAGAGAGACGGAAGGGGGAGGAGAGGTGGGTGACAGAGGGAGTAGGTGTGCAAAAAATGAAAATGGAGGTCTGTGAAGAGAGATAGAGGGACTGCAAAAGGAGTAAAAAAAAAAAGAAAGAGATAGATAGAGATAGATAAGAGTGAGGAAATGGTGGGGGCAGAGTTAAAGGATAAAAATGGGACAGAGAGATTAGGTGGAGGTGGAGGACAGCGGGGTACTGCAGAAATCCCTGAGTAAAAAAGAAACAGAAAAGCAGCCATTGTGTGTCCTGTGCAAAGCTCTGCACCCACTGAACCCCGAGAACAATCCATGCCCTGTGTCTGAAGGAGCTCAGAAGACGGCGGAGAAGAGGGGGATGGGGCGCAGGAAAAAAACCAAAGAAAAAGGGGCATAATCAGGGAGAAGGAGAGAGGGAACGAGGATAAGAGGCCAATAAGGAGCATAACTCGGATTTGAATGGGATGGAGGTTGTGGTCTACCACCAGAGCACAAACTAGGAAACTACACAGTGTCACAGAGTCGAAAAAAGTCAAAGGGTACACGAACATGTATGTTTGTGTCTATGTATAGATAATGACCGTACAGTAGAATCGTTCATATTTCTGCACTGGTTCATTGCCTGTGTCGGTTTTTGTGCATGCACACAGGTTCCATGCATTGACACATTTATCTGACCATGCACTTTAAATTTAGCTTTTCTCTTTTTGCATTTTCATGTTTATTCTAATTGTGGATTACCTGATATATTTTCTTATGTAAGAGGACCGTGCACCTGCGAGCATCTATTTGTGGTCCTCCGTAAATATTTGCCTGTTTGTTCATGTACCTGATCGTCTAAAAGTGTCTTTGTGTCCAAATCTGTGAACGGTCATAATGCAGTGAGACTTATTTCTGCAGCTTTGTGGTTTTATGCATTACATAACTTCAGTAAAACACATGTGCTTCACTTGCAAGCAGCGCTGTAATTTAAAATCAAAGAGCACTGACTTGGGGTGTTTGTTGAACATGACTGGCAGGAACTCATCCACAGGCAGCATTTTGGTTAACGGTTGTGCAGCCATTAACTTCCGGGCCCCTTGCTGCGACAGCGCGTAGCCGAGCGTCCAGTAGGAGTAGTCGGCCTTGACCAGGTTGTTTATGCCGTCCACCGACTGCTCCGGCTGCTGCACCTGCATACGCTTACGTCCCACATAGCTGGAGGAGAGACAGAAAGAGTGTGTGGATGAGGCTTCACACAGGTTTGTGGTTTGTGCTAACTTGTGGTGCACTGGGATGTGTTTGTGTTGCCCGGGCCACACAGGGGTGCTTGTGCAGAGCAGTGATAGCTTCGTCGCTGACATGTTACGTCTCACACAGCGTGTCTGCTACGTGCGTTTCTGGTATGACTACTGGATTTACTTTTAGCTTATGCCCTCAACTAAATGCCAGGACTCTACGATATTAAGACGTGAATGTTCCGGTTCTGCAATAAGAATAAAAACCTTGTTGATACAAATTTATGGATTCAGTCAACAGAAGTGCTTTTATTTTGAAAAAGTTTTAAGTTTGTGACATATTCCACAGATAGACATTGAAACTGTCTGTTTTGCTGTGAACTGCGTGTAGTATTCGCAGAAAATAAAATCCAGACTGTCTAGAAGATCAGTGCGACATAAATCTAACCTGAAAACATTGGTGCCATAATGAAAAGCGTTGTTGCTCACGTATCCAGTGTGGCCCGAGTGCGAGTGTGTGTGTAGGTGAGTGCTATTACATGAGGTCCCAGTCCAGCTGGGCTTTATCGATGTTTTCCATTAAGGCCTGTATCCGTCGTTTAAACCAGGGCTCGAACCTCACGTCGTCCTCTAAAACAAGAACCTTCTGGAGGCCACGCTCTATCACCTGATGATCACAAAGACAAACATTCCGTTTAACATTAAAGTTTAACACCTGTGGCTTTGCATTCCTTCAGTTTGCCAGTTTCCTGGCTCATCCAGCATAGGAGGTTATGTTTTCATCCCTGTAACAAGATTATGTAAAAACTAAAGAATTGATTTCCACACCACTTGGTGGAAGGATGTGGTCGGGTTCATGGAAGAACCCATTACATTTTCTTTTTTGAACATTGCTCAGATTTAAAGCCCTTTTCCACTGGTAAAAAAAAGAGCCCACAAACATCTGGCTTTTGTGTGCCATCGGCATTCACTCCCAGAATAAATTACTTTACATTAGACAATTTTTATCGTCACACCCAAGTGAACTTGATAATTTGGCAAGACAGCGGGGTGAGAGAGTTCCTCAGGTGTAGGTGTGTTCATGAAATCGAGTTTGAGTCACCAGGGGTAAAAAACAGAAAGGCAAACAGAAAGGCGATTGACTCCAATGGGAAAGGAGTCAATCGCCTTTTTTTAGTGAGTCTACAGGCATTTAAATAACCTGTGTATATTTGCTAGTTTTGCTGTTAAAGAGGTGTAAGGGGACTGATATCTATGAGTGTGTGATATTAGGGAGGTATGTGCACCGCTCAGTGCCATTCTTGTCTCTCATTTCATCACATCATTCCTAATTCGTAAATATGCTCCCTTCAATCAGGCCCTTCAGTGCTTTTTTTGCCCTCTTTATTTCTTGCCGTGGGACATCGTAATTATACTTATCTGCTCTGTACATCATATGAGGACATTTTGGGAGATCATTATATTATATTCAGCACAATAAACACTACTATGTGTACAAGAAACAAATTGGTTAAACGTTCAAAGGGTCTCTGTGGACTGGACAGTTTCAGTTTATTTTCTGAGTCAACTCCAGAGCAGTAAACACAGAGCCGGCAAAATCCAGCTGGATCAGCAGGTTGGATCCTCAATGTTCAAACTTGTTCAGTGCACGATCCTTCTTCCCCACGTCGTGCACTGCATTAGATGTCACTTCGCCTCACCTGTGTCCATATAGAGTGATGGCTGAGGAAGCAACCGATCTCCCCTCTGGTCAGGACTCGACCGGAGTAAGGATCCTTGTAGCCCGGCAGCATCTCTATCCCCAGAGCCTGCAGCTGGGACGTATTCAGAGCCCTTAGAGACACAGAGAAGAGGTGGTAACGAGGGCATTTGATTTATCTCTACACCCGTCAAACAGCTAGAGTCGTATCATTGGCATAAAAAAAGCCTCACACCAAAGCCCACGGAAGTCAAGCTCGACAGGCTGCGACAAGTAACGCATTCTGCCAGACAAAATAAGGCCGGAAGAAGGATTACGACATTCTCAACAGTGGATTTCAGTCAGATCTGAGAAGGGAGAGTAAGTGGAGATTATTACTGCAAACGCCAAATCTCTGTTTAGACAGGATGTTTGGATTCATCATGTATAGATTTCAGAATACAGAGGAGATTATCTCAGCTGACGCTCGGGGGAGAAAGGAGCAGAAGAATGTCACTGTTGTTGTGCAGAATATACCTAACTTCAAATGACTTTACCACAGAGAGTGTGAGGAGATTTTCACTGTGCCTGTGACCTACTTGCCATCCACTGCGTCAGTCAGCGTCGCATGTAGACCCAACGAGGCCATGGATTTCAGCATCCTGGTTCTTCTGTCCAGCCGGCGCTTCAGGTTGATCAGCAAAATCTAAATTATATTACAAATGAATAGTAATATTGGACATTAATATTAACATTTCACAGGAAAAAACTGAGTAATATTGCACACAGAGTTGGTTTTGTCCATCACTGTTCGGTTCTCAATGGTCCAATAATAAAATGTAGCAAACTGGGACAGAAAAGTGAGATGCTTATAAACAGTAAATACACAGAGACACAGACGCTGCTGAGCTTCTGTTCCTCCAGACAACTCACAACTCACAACTCACGTTATCAAAGCCCATCGTGTCCTGCGGCGATGGAGAAGAGTTCAAGTGCTCTGAGGTCTCAATGTCGTGTTCAACTGTGGACAGAGAGTGAGGAAGGAGGCGAGAGGTTAGGGTTACATCAGAAAATGACTGAGTTTCTTGTGGCATTGGTTTATTTGATATACTTGATTTAAAATCTGAGCAGAGAGACGAGCAGTGACAAAGGGGGAGAGAAAAAGAGAGAAGGAAGAGGGGAAGGGGGTGTTGGAGAGACAGTAAAGAGGAGGGGGGAGGTTTAAGCAAAGAGTGCAGACAGGATGCAAACACGGCGGGTCGAGGATGTCAAGAGGTAAAGTCATCAAGGCGTGACTGATAGTAAAGTCTGGACATCTGGGAAGTGTTTGTGAGCATGTGTGTGTTTGTGTGTACTTACTCAAAGCTTCCGTAATTGTGTGTATGAAACTCTCCCTTTCCTCCTCCACACTCTGCTGGGCCTTGAGCGGGACGGGCAGGAAGCCGTAGTGTTCTTTGTTACACACATACATCTGCACACCTGGAAACACACACAAAAAAATTGGTATACATTCAACCAGTGTCTAGACAATGTGATACAAAATGGCTGATGTAGCAATAAGAATAAGAATAATACATTAAATAAGTGAGTACATTTGTAAATAAATATAGATGTGTAAATGAAGCAACAATTTGTAAAATGGTAAAACTGAAGACCATATTAAAACTTTACTGATAGTTAGCCAGTGAGCTCCTGTTTGCTGTGGCAACAGTGATGTCAATTATACAAAATATACATTTTCACGTGAACATTTAAAATGGGTTACATTTTTGCTTTGATTTGTGCTTCAACTAATGACATGTCCAATTTACTGGAATTGTATTTTCTAATCGAGTATTTGTACTTGGTTTCTTTTTTGACTTCACCATAGGAAGTGCTATTTTAGGTTTGTTTAATGAATTGTAACAGTAGCAGGCGTTGGGGGAAATCAATGCAACAAAATTGTACAATGTTGGAAAAACATTAGTCCCCATATACTAAACCATCAAAAAGTGCAGTGATTGGAAAAATGTGCATTTCATTTTTCATGCATTCAACTAAAACAAGTCAGATGTTTGCACATAAATATTGTATAATTACAGTAAATTGAATGGACAATTGTGAGATGGAAGAAACTCTGCCACTGTGTTTGTGAAAGTTTACATATCTGTTAGTCTTTGTGTGGAGTGGCAGAGTGCAGACTTTACTGCTGCCAAACTCCTGCGGTCTTTGAAAGATTGAAGGTTTAATTATGCTGTTTGTTCCCAGTAGATGATGACTCACAATGTTGTACGCTAATAAACAGCCACATGCACAGTCACACACATAGATCAGCCTGAATCTGACACGTGCATTAAACAAATCAAAAGCCTTCAGTTTTTTTCTGACCAGATCACCATCGACAACTAATGACTTGAGAAGCCACTGACTTTTGTTAAAGTCGTGAGACATTCACATCCCGGCCATAAATCTGTCAGTTTGTTGCGAGGGTTCAAACTGACCCACTTGACGTGCCGAGAAAGCAAACACCATGATATCATCGAACGCCCAGCTGTAATCTGGGTGAGGGGGGTAGAAGGTCAGGTCCCGGCTGGATTCACGCCGCAGGTCTACAAGGAAGGTGCTGTGGACCATGGGAACGGCAAAGCAGCCGAGTCGCTTCCACTCCCTGATGGGCTGGTAGTCTTGTGTTCGTTTGTAGTAACCCTGACGGAGAAGAGGGAGAAGAAGAGCGCCATGCTGAGGTGATAACGCCAACTGATACGTGGACAGGTTGGAGGAGTCAAAGGAGTCTAAACTGTACCTGTGGGGTGATGCCGCACCAGAAGTTGGAGTAGAGAGAGCGAGACTCCAACATGGGAGCCACCACAGTCAGGTTCTCGGCCATCATCAGGTTGAGCACACGAGGGTTCGTCAGCAGGTTGTCACTGTCAACGAACTACAGAGGAGAGAGGGTCTGAGTGTACATCATGGAAAGGCTAATAGTAGAATAATGTAAATCTACAGAGGAGAGCCTTGTGGTTAGGAACATTTTTATAGTGTATAAATAACCTAAATATAGATTAGAATTATCAATAAAAGTGACCCAAATTCGATAAATATTTATGCCGAAGGTCTAATACCTCCTTTACAACTCAGTTAGCAGGTTTTTCAAACTCTGGTAACCCGCTAAAGGCGATTGACTAATTTCTAATTGTCAGTAGAGGGGTTTGCCTTGTTGTTCTTATTTTTATTACTCATATTCGACAGCACAAAACAACGCATCAGACACCGGGAAGCAGGAAACACAACACACAACAGAGGCAAACACCGCAAGGGCAAAGTTACAGTAGTTACACTTTTATAGCTTTTTCTTCAGTTCCTCTTTCAAACTCAAACAGCGACTGAAAGATTTCAGGTCATTTAGAAGTTGGATGGG